>CM073470.1:63743066-64943066 GCA_037074535.1 Gleditsia sinensis | reverse complement strand
TTGTGCTTCGGGCTGGATTTCTAAAAATTCTTAGAAGTTTCTCGTGTTGGCTGGGTCCTGGGGCACAGTCGTGGTAGGGAACACGGCTTCCCCGTGCTTCATGTTGGTCACAAAAATTACTAGAAAAAGATTGTGTTAAGCAACACAGGGAGGCCGTGTTGGGTTTGGACCTAGGGAACAACCATGGTAGGAAGTGTAACAATTATATTTATTTATTTATTTTTAATATACATATTTGTAAAGTCCCATAAAGTCATTACTTCTTTACTTCTAATTACTTAACTTATAATAACATTCAATTAATTTAACCAAGCATAATCAAGGTTTAAGGTTTACCATTAACACTGATACAATTCTGAGTTCACATACACATCATTAATCAAAACATCCATACAAAAATCAAACACATAAATATCTACATCTTATTCATCCATGTTGACCAATTCTGGAGATACGGGTGCGGGTGGTTACACCTTCACTGAGATCTTAACCAACTTGACCACAAACACCTTATTTATTTTATGAATCTACCCAATATAGAGTAACTCGATCCAACGTACACTAAGAGCCAAAGCCAAAGAAAAATCTGAATAACTAGTTTTCTAAACATGATATGGAAATATAATGAGAATTAAATCCCAGTAGGCTAAACAATAAATCTTAATCATCATCAATAATGCTCAGCACGTCATGTTCATCTATATAAGTTACAGCAAATATCTTAGGTCATATGAATGCACTTTATCTATGCACATGAAAATCATGCAATAATAATATGTATGTCATGAATAACTATCTTTAGAATATCATATCTTTAGAGTATCATATGATGGCTATCAACTTATTTTCATATCATGCTACCCTAGTCAGGGTGAGTATTTTCTACTCTCTGGTACAGACTTTTCTCTCTCTATCTGACATGGCACACTTTCTCTTTCTTTTCTCATTAACATAATCCTAGTCATGATTAGGGCGTCCCCTACTGGTGCACCACACAGACTACCATGTGATCGTGCTTGTCTCTTTTTTTCTTTCTTTTCTTTCCATGTTAATAGCCAAAAATATGATTTCAATAACAAGTATTTTCATTATACTCACATGCCATAATTTATCATCAAAGCATAATCATTACTAAAAATCAATGGTAAAATACAATATTTCCATGAACATAATCATTTTCAAATATCACTTTATAAAATATTTCCATGTCAAAATTACACACTCAAGATAGTAAGGAGTTCATCCAATGGCAATGACTATGCCATACATTAGTTATTTATTATTTTCATTTATAAGATTCTTCTTCTTTTTTAAATATTATTTTCCTCTCTCATTAAATAAACCATAACTCTGTCTTTTTAAATCTGATTGAGGTGCTCTTGGTGTAAATGGAAAGATAAGACAATCCTCTAAAAGCCTTATGTTGAACATTTTAGTGAAATCTTAAGTAACTGTGGTGTTACTACTCCCTCAAATCTAATGTTATTTCTTCTTAGTTAGGTTTAGACCTCTACTTACTAATCTGACCATATCTCCCTCATACAAACTCCAATTAAGGTGATTCCAAAACCTATAAGAAGCTAAGACACTTATATACAACTTTCAAATTTTTCATTTCTTCATATTCCTTATGAATTATTCCCAGAAAATCAAAAAACAAATGCTTACATTTACCACCCTTGATTCTAGATTGATTCTGACCTCTACTCATTAATCAGGCATATCTTTCTCATATCAACTCCAAATTAATTGATTGCATAGCCTGTAGATCCATTATACATATATCTATATTTATTATGTTAACAATTGCTTTTAATTCCCTATATATTTTGCTCAGAAATTCAAAAACAGAAGCATAATTAACATATTCGTCCCTGGTTAGCTAGTTTTTGACCACTGCTTACTAATCTGACTATATTGTCATAGTATGGATTCCAAATTGAATGATTCCAGTGGCTAAAAATTCTTGACACACACACACATAGATAGATAGATATATATATATATATATATATATATATATATATTTCATTTTAACTATTTATTTTAGTTCTCTATAGATGTTGCCCAAAAATTCAAACACAGAAGCTTACCTAACATATTTTTCCCTGGTTAACCATTTTCTAACCACTACTTACTAATCGAACCATATATCCCTCATTTGAACTTCAAATTGAGTGATTCTAGTGGCCAAAAATCCATGAGACTTATATCTACATTTCTCATGTTAACCATTTATTTTAATTCCTAACGAATTCTTCCCGGAAGTTCAAAAAAAAAGTTTCTCTAGTTACTCTAAAATCCAATTTCCTAAGGTTTTAGTTCATCATTTTATTATGTCCTCTTCCATTTTATTCCTAATTTACATCTAATCATATTCCATCAAATTTTCACCATATTCAAATATACAAAATAGTAGCATAAAAATCCTAAAATATTTTTTGCCCATAGCCATACCTATTCAGAACTTTTCACATCAACCGAAATGTTCAAAACATCCATCATATGTAAGATAAAATGTAACTTGATATACCAACATCCATGACCAATCATCAAAGTAGCAAATATTGTAAATTTCATCAAAGTTCTAAGATCAAAATCTCTTATAAATGTTACAAATTTTAAAGCTTTTCTTCAAAAAGAGATATTGTTAAATGTAACATCCCGTAATTTTTATTTTAAAATAATAATATTTTGCTATAAACAATTATATTTTTATTTTTAAAAAAATGATTATGTTCTGATAAAAGCAAGTATATTTTTAATTAAAGTAATTATTGTTTTGCTTGAAATAATTATATTGACCTTTAATAAATTTTTGTTGTATTTTTAGAAATATTCTTTCTTTTATTATGTATAAAGATATTTATTTTGTGATTTGTTTTATTAAGATTTTTATCAATAAAAGTCATAATTTAAGAGTTTAACTAAAGGTTTATGAGAATGTAAATTTTTAGAAATTTTTGGGATGTTTTAGGATGAAAAACGGTATTTATATGAATATATATGAAATAAAATAAAAATAAATCTAAATATTTAATTATTAAATAATAATAATAATATTAATTATAATAAAATAAAAATAAAAGGAGAACGGGGAAAGACAAATGCAAATCTATGTGACAAATTTTAAAATATAAGTACATCCATATGCTGACCTAAGAGGTCATAGGAGGAATTATTTACTCACTAAGTTGTCAAACTCACTACACAATATTTCTACATTTTTCATATGAGAATACAGAGTCTGATCCTATAGATAGGTGATCAGTTAGGTGACATATTTTGTGGGTGAGTCTATGTTGCTTCCAAGGCTCACAATTTTTGAATTATACTGTGTTTGTATTCTAGAGTGCTCTGAACGCTACAGGGAGGATCCCCATTTTTGCTGTACTTTGATGTTTATAGACTTGATCTGTATATTGTGTATACATGAGAGAAATGATAAAGAATTGAATTGTGCATCTTTATGGAGAATATCTGATTGCGGAAAAAAATGTTTATTTTATGTAATGTAAATTGAGGGTGTTACAAGTTGGTATCAGAGCAATAGGTTTCCCTGTGGCTATCAGAGCAAAGGATTCTGTAGTATGAACTTGAGTATGAGTATGTAACCGCAGACATATTTATTCTCACAGTGCTGCTGTGGAATTCTAGAGGGTGTTGTCCTCTTCTTCCTTCTAACTCTTTTCCTTAGATATGTGATGTTTAAGAACCAATAAGTATGTCCTAGACAATGTTTCTTGAGTGTTGACTACCAGTTCAGCTTTTGAACTTGTGTTGATGAACAATGATAAAGAGAACTCTCTTGGGTATAAAGAAAAAGAATTAGCTGAAAATAAGAAGATTTCATCCAAACACAAAGGCAATGGCGTGTTTGGATGTCAATAAGGTTTGAATTGATTGTTTAATTTGTTTATCTAAAACAATACGACGAATGGCTAATATAATTTTGATAGTGGGTTTGTAACACTCCATTTAAGTATCAAATTTTTTTTTAAAAAAAATACCATGAAGTTATTACCTCATTACAACTTAACTCAATATAACATTTATTTAATTTATACAATACAGAGTTCACATACATGTCATTAATCAAAACATACGTACAACATATCAAACACATAAAAATCTACATCTTATTTATTTTGGTTCACCAATTCCAGAGATACAGGTGCGGGTGGTTGCACCTTGACCGGGATCTAAGCCAATTCGACCACAAACATTTTATTTGCTTCTGGGATCTACCCAACATAAAGTACTTGATCCAACGTGCACTAAAAGTCAGAGCTATAGAAAAATCTGCATAACTAATTTTCTGAACATGATATGGAAATATAGTGAGAATTAAATCCTAATAAGTTCAACAATAAATGATCATCAATATAGCTCATCACGTCATGTTCAGCTATATAAACTATAGAAAATATCTTTGGTCACATGAATGCATTATATCTATACACATAAGAATTATACAGTAATGATATGTATGACAGGATTAACTATTTTTAGAATATCATATGATGACCATCAACTTATTCTCATTTCAAGCTACCCCGGTCAGAGTGAGTATCCTCTACTCTCCGGTACGGGTTTTTCTTGCTCTGTCCGACATGGTACACTTTCTCTTTCTTTTCTCATAATCATAATCATAATCATAACCGTTGGTACCGCGTCCCCTACTGGTGCACCACACGGATTGCCATGTGACCGTGCTCATTTCTTTTCTTTTCACAATGATAGCCAAAAATATGCTTTCAATAACAAGTATGTTCATCAAAATATAACTATTACCATAAATCATTGGTAATCATGCCATGAACATAACCATTTCAAATATCACTTTATAAAATATTTCCATGTTAGAATTTTACACTTAAGATGGTAAGAAGTTCATACAATGGCAATGGCTATAGAATATACTAGTCATTTATAAGATTCGTCTTCTTTTTAAAATATTAATTTTATTTCTTTATTTTCTTGATGCAAGTTTTCATCATATCTAACCTTCTCTTACTAAGCAGAGCATAACTTCCTCAATTGAACTTCGATGTAGGTGATCTTGATGTCAATTTCAAGATAAAAAAATTATCTAAAACTATAATGTTGAACATTATAGCGAAATATTAAGAAATCAAGGTGATATTACTCTCTAAATGTACAGGTTATTTCTTCTCGGAAAGGTTCTGACCTCTACCTACTAATCGGACCACATCTACCTCATATGGACTTCAACTTGAGTGATTCCAGTGGTTAAAAATCTGTGTCACGCATATCTATAATTCGTATGTTAACCATTGATTTTAATTCCATACAGATAATTCCCAGAAATTAAAATATAGAAGCTATCCTAACATATTCTTTCCTGATGAACCATTTTCTGACCTTTGACTACTAATCAGCTCATATATTCCTCATATGGACTCCAAATTGAATGATTCCAGTGCTTAAAATCCGTGACACACATAGCTATAATTCTTATGTTAACCAATTATTTTATTTCCATACATATAATTCCCATAAATTAAAATACAGAAGCTATCCTAACATATTCTTCCCTGATGAACCATTTTCCGACCTTTGACTACTAATCGGACCATATCTACCTCATATGGACTCCAAATTGAATGATTCCAGTGGCTCAAAATCAGTGACACATATAGCTTTAATTCTTATGTTAACCATTTATTTTAATTCTCTACAGATAATTCGCAGAAATTAAAACACAGAAGCTATCCTAACATATTCTTCCCTGATGAACTATTTTCTGACCTTTGCTTACTAATCGGACCATATTAACCTCATATGGACTCTAAATTGAATGATTCCAGTGGCTACGTGACACATATATATTTAATTCTTATGTTAACCATTTATTTTAATTGCTTACAGATAATTTTCAGAAATTAAAACACAGAAGCTATCCTAACATATTCATCCTTGATGAACCATTTTCTGACCTTTGCTTAATAATCGGAACATATCTACCTCATATGGACTCCAAATTGAATGATTCCAGTGGCTAAAAATTCGTGACACATATATCTTTAATTCTTATGTTAACTATTTATTTTAGTTCCCTACAGATAATTCCCAAAAATTAAAACACAGAAGCTAAAAAGTTTGCCACCCACAGCCATACCTATGCAGAACTTTCTATACCAGTCTAAGTATTCAAACATACATCACATGCAAAATTAATATGTAACATGATATAGCAACATCATGACCAATCATCAAAGTTCTAAGATCAAAATCTCATATAAATATTATAAGTTTCAAAAGTTTTCTTCAAAAAGAAATATTGTTAAACTTACCTGGAGCATTTAGTCCCCTAGACTTCTCCTTCCTCTTTCTTCCTTTCTTCCTCTCCTTTCCTCACTCTACCTTGCTTCTATTTTTCCTCTCCCTCACTTGGACGAAATTATAATGTTGTAAGGGTGGGTTTTCTTATATAGACCACCAAATAATTCACCTTTCATGATCATGGGTCTACCTTATCACAATTAGATTACACTTGGTTGAATTTTTGGAAAACAAACAACTTATGTTCTTATCTTCCTCTTCCTTAGTCAAGATATGCATAGGAAAAGGAGATTCGTATTTTGAAAATTATGATAATATGTTCTTAAGATATGGGACAAGGTCCCTTTGATTTAGGGATTCATTTCCATTTTCTTTTGTCTTAAACAAGTATGATAGGTTTGCCTTTTTAGGTGGCAAATTTCTAGCCCTTATATCTCCATTATTTGGTTGATATTATTTGTGTGGGATAGGAATGTTTTGTCCTAATGCCATGTATTATCATACCACTTGCTAAAATTATGAGTGTAGGATATAGATGTTTTTGTCCTAAAGCCTTGTATTATCATGCCACTTGCAAAAATTATGAATGTAGAATCACACCACTTGCTAAATTTTTGTCTTAATGCCATGTAACCTAATCTTTATTATTATTACATTATTATATCATCACCTATTTTATTTTATTTTATTTTTCCTCTTGGATTTGGGCTTATTCCTACCCATTTTCTTTGCTTTGGATAAAATTCTACCTTTCTTAGAGGGCTTGGTCACATTTTCATAATTTTTGGGCTATTGGTCCAATTACTATATCATAGTCCAAGTCTATGTTTTATTTCTTACTTAGGTTATCCAATGGGCTTGCTAGAAACTTATGTGAAGTGGAAAAACTCTATATGAAGTGTCCATAGGTAAAAGCCCAATGTATGGGTAAAGATTTTAAACTTAGTAACTCTAGTTCTTGAATTAGGAAAAATTACCCTAATCCAATGTTCTTGAAATTTTTAGGACCTCTACTTGTTTCTAAAAATTTATCTTCCTTATCCAAGAATTTTGCATCTCTTTAGTATGTTATTCCTAATTTTTTTCCTATTAGGTTTTTGCCTCTTTATTTGTTCTCTTAATGTTAGAAACATTTTCTATGCATATACATAAGGTGAAGAATATCTAAGGATTATATTTCCTTAGATATCTAAAATATTGTCTAATAAATTTTATTTTCTTAATTAAATATTTTTGTACTTTTATCAATAAAAGAAATGAAATTATGGATGTTACAGGGTTATGATGTGATCAAGGTTGTTAACTCCAAGATAACGATTTTGTAATAAAGTGAGTGTTTTGAAAATAAATTTTAATATCTTTTTAGATGGATGAGTTGGAATATATATATATATAAATGGATTTGGTAAGTTGTGGGTTAGATTGAATTTGAGAGTAGAGAATCTATGAAGATAATATTTTCAATGATATATTTTGTTGATATAAAGAATTCGAAGACAGTTTGGTTTTCAATAATATTATGTATAAGCATTATGATAAAGGAAGGTTTACCCATGAAAATTTAAAATTTAAGGTATGCAAAATGGGTAATTCATGTGAAGGGCTCTTGGGTAGACATAAGTTTTTCATGATCAATTGTTAAGACACTACATCAGAATATTAAAGAATAAAGTCAAACTGGGTTGACTTTGTATAAGTGTTTTGAAATGCGTTTTTGCTGATACAGTATGAAGAGGTCATCAATAGCATAAAAAGTTAGTAAAAAAAAGTTGCAAGTAGTGAACAATTAGTGGAAACATGTACCCAATAATTTAATTTTAGTTTTAGCAGTCTATAAGTTATTACAAAAAGGGGTGCCAAGGATATTTGGCAGTAGTGAGAGATGTTGATGTAAAATATACTAATGTAGATTAGGTTCTAGTGGTTAAGAAATTTTCTGATGTGTTTTTCAGAAGAATTGCCTATATTACCCCTGAAACAAAAAATAAAATTTGATAATGATTTACTCCTTGGAACCCAACTAGTATCTATATCCCTATATAGAATGATATCGACTAAATTTTTAAAAAAAAATAGTTACAAGACTTGTTAGACAAGGGATTTAAATGCCCTAGTACTTTTATTTGGAGTGCTCCAATTCTATCTGTGAAAAAGAAAAGATAATGTACAAAAAAAGAAAAAAAAGATGGATCACTATGACTATGCATAGATTATAGATAGTTGAATAAAGTGACAGTGTGGAATAAAAACCCATTACCTCGTATAGATGACATGTTTGACCAGTTACAAGGTGCTCAATATGTTTCTTTAAAAATTGATTTAAGATATGAGTAACATTAATTGAGGATAAGAGAAGAGGATGTACGAAAATTTTCTTTTAGGACTCATTATGGGCATTATGAGTTATTGGTGATGTCATTTAGTTTGACAGATGTCCTAACTACATTCATAGATTTAATGAATAGTAATTAGGTCATCCTTAGATCAATTTGTTATTATATTTATTGATGATATACTAGAATACTTCAAGAGTTCAGAGGATCATAAGCAACATTCAAAGATAGTTTTACCTACTCTAAGGGAGTATGGTTGGTAAGGATGGTATCCAAGTAGATTTTAAGGAAATAGAAGCGGTATAGGAATGACCACATCTTACTACAACTACAGATAAAGATCCAAATCTAACTTGCGCTTTCCACGGTTGTCTGTCTTCCAATCTTTTCGAGCCATAGTTAGATCAGGTACATGAACATATGCTTGTAAAGCATCAATCAACTCATTAGCATTTGAAGCCGAGATGAGAATTCATCGTGCTAAGTGTGAGATGAACCTTTGTTCCATAGCATGATCAAGAAAAGACAACAGACCATCAAAGAAGTGGTTAACATTTAACAAGCCTATCGGCTTGTGATGCATATTTAGTTGTGCCCAAGTGACTATTTGGAAAATTTCTTCTAAAGTACCAAAACCCTTTGGTAAGGCAATGAAGGCATCATCATTGCTCATCGTTCTAGCCATGCACTCATGCATGGAAGCTACCTTAAATTCTTCCTCAATTTTCTTTCCTATGATGTTTGATGCAACTAGAGCTGTAGGAATAATACCTAAAACTTGGCATCCTCCTACATGGGCAGCTGTAGACACACACCCTATTAACCCACGGTTACCTCCACCATAGACTAAATGAATTTTTCTCTTGGCCAGTACCATACCCAAGTTTTTTGTAGCTTTTACATACTCTCTATCTTTTCTAGGACTGGAACCACAAAAGACACAAATATTTTGAAATTGACGAAATGTGATTCCCTCCATAGCTGCACACACCTTAGCTTTGAGTATGAAAGTAAAGATATTAACATGTGCATTTATAGAACTTAGATAATGGCATACTTATGATAGCTATGCGAATAGGCCGGGAATAATTAGAACAACTATGTGAGTGATTGGTGGATATCAGCTAAATTGAAGGTGAAAATTTCAAAAAATGATGGCAAGCATGTATATGTACAGTAGTTGTGATAGTCGCTCATATTAGGCATATAAAGAGAATAAAGTTAAGATATCATAAATTTGTCTTTTTCTTGTTGTCTTTGATGAAGTATTGATGTCTTGATTCTTGTAGAGAAGTTGTAGGTGATAGATGTAATTGTAAAAAAAAAAGAGTGAAAATGCAAATAGGTTAATTGTTGAAGAGGGACAATCAAATAATTTATTTTGTTTTCTCAATGTTCTTGCCAGTCGAATATTGGTATTATTAAGTCGACTAGCTAGTTTGAGAATTTTTAATTTGGACTGGTTTTTTTTTACAATTGATTGATTACATCTATTTTGAAGCAATCAACTGCATCCTGCCAGTTAACTACATGCTCTTTGTTCTTCACAAACTTTTATAAGCTCAGAAATGCTTCTTTTCCATGTGATATTATTCCACTGAATAACAATAGCTTTGAATTCCATTTTGACATATATATTCAAAATTTTCGGCCACTGATTTTTGCAGAAATAGCAGCTAGATTTGTTTACAGATTTTCAAGAATTACAGTCACTTATTTTAATTTTATTTCAATGCTTTGTCCAAATTTCTAACTTCCTATTTTGGCACCATTTTCTTTTATGTATTCCACATTTTCTGCTGCATTGTCCTACATTAATATTTGGCATTAAATGCAAGATTCTTTTTTCATATTATAAGGAAGGTTAATTTCTTTTCTTTGAAACTCAGTTATTTTGGTGTCCAATTAGTTATTAGGTTAAAGTAATAGAGATTTTGAAAGGAATGGACAGATTATGATCTTATGGTGTTTTGACGAATGTAATCAAGAGAATTAGTGGTGTTGAAGTTCTTGAGGAATAAAATATGGGAAGTAGGATTTAAATTAATCTTTGAACTCTTAATTTAAAAATATAGAGAATATTCTGAGAACCATGTCTAAAAATAATGTAAGTGATCAAGATATTGGTGTTAAAGGTTTATATCATGCTAAATTGAGTCTAGTATCTAGAATGTGAATTATGTTGAAATTGGGAATTCATATATGAATAATTGTTGGAAAAAAAATCTTCTTGAAATGATTGGGTGAATTAAATGGGATTGACATAAGTTAGAATGAGGTGCTTTTGGATATGATAGAAGAAAAGCTTGAAATTTTTTATAATGAATTTATTAGTGTTAATAAGAGGGTATAGAGTTAATGTGATGAGGTAAGTTGGAATTGTTAGACATGAGCCAATGGAACATGAACGTTATAAAAAGTTTAGTGGATTTATTGCTACGTCTGTTTAACATATTGATTAATGGATCTTAAGATAAAAAAATAGATGATAGATTAAGATGATGATATTCATGGGATGATGTTGGCATGTAAAAATCAAAGATGACGTGATAAAAGTCTAAAATAAAACAAGATAGTTACACAATATGAATGTGAATATGTTTTTTTATGTGTGTTTCCTAATATCGACTTATAGATATATGCATGCGAGCTTAAAAGGAATGAGATATAGAATGGTTTAAGAGTTCTTTACATGTATATATATAATATGTTGAGTACTTTGTATATAGTGAAATTGAGTAGAAAAGGAATACAAACAATTCAATACATGCCAAAAGTCTATAAGGACCATGAATGTTGAGCACTAGAAATTATCAGTTGGTGACCACATATTCTTGAAGGACTCACCAATGAAAAAGGTAATGAGGTTGGAAAGAAGGAAAAAGTTAAACTCTAGTATATAAACTCTTTTAAAAACTTGAACAAAGTAGGCATAGTAATACATTACCTAGCCTTGCCATCAGGATTGAGTAATGTGGATACAGACTTTCTTGCATCAATGCTAAGGAAGTACTTATTAGATTCTTCTTATGTTACCTAATTTCAAGAAATTCAATTGGACAAAAATTTGGCTTAACTATGGATACAATTGATGTTTATTGTTAATCGACAAGTGAAGAACTTATAGATGAAAGAAATCCCTATGGTTAAATTATATGGAAAAATCACTCAAGTGAAGAGACATCTTAAAAAGTAAAGATGTTATAGAGAAAATATATCCCCAATTATTTGAGTAATAAGGTTAGTAACTCCGAATTATGCCTTGATTTCATTCCCTACATGTGGTAGGATGGTCTGAAATTCGGGGATCGAATTTCTTAAGGGGGGAAGAATGTAACATCCCGTAATTTTTATTTTTAAATAATAATATTTTGCTATAAACAAATATATTTTTATTTTTTAAAAAAATGATTATGAGAATGTACATTTTTAGAAATTTTTGGGATGTTTTAGGATGAAAAACGGTATTTATATGAATATATATGAAATAAAACAAAAATAAATCTAAATATTTAATTATTAAATAATAATAATAATTATTATTATTATAATAAAATAAAAATAAAAGGAGAATGGGGGAAGACGAATGCAGAAAACTGAGTTGCAAAGGAAAATGAATAGTGAATAGTACCTTCATATTTTCTCTCTAGATCTGGAATGTCTACAGGCCTCTAATCTCAAAACTAATGGTACCAATGAATACAAGATGGAGAATACTACGATTTTGACCGAACAATTTCTCAAATCAACCGTAGAATCGTCGTAAATCAGAAGTAAAAAATCACAGAAAAAAGTAAACTCTAAAACTCTTACTTAGAGACCTCAAATTGGAAATCTGACACCGTAGATGGATTCAGGAGCTAGATAAACCATAGGATATGAAATTTCTTAGCTATCTGACAATTTTTTGTTCTTGGTGAATAGTATTTTCTGGCCATAAATAGTGACCAAGTTCCCGAAGTCAGTTTCTTAATTTTTAGACCATCCGAACACGTTTTTGAAGTCTGTTTAGTCAAATGTGGATTGGAAAAGTGCATTTTGGGGCTGTTCAATCTGGAACCCTTACCCTATGAGTAGATAAATCTTTTTATGACTTACCATATGCTCTTCTTGAACTATAAATGTATAATTGTTTTTGTTTACAATTATTTATGCTATCATAAATTTCTGAAATGTGTTAAATATTTATTTTGCTTACGAATTGGCACATAGTTCAAGAAGAGTATGGTTTTAAAAATGGATTTTGGAACTCATTGAATATGTTGTTCTAAATGTATTTATCATTATTTGATAAAATGAATATTATGTGCACAATACATTGATTTGTAAAGCTATATACTAGTGAAAATGATGCATGTCATATTATAAATGAGATTGAATGGCAAGCGTAAATCTCATGGCGAGTTGCTTGGTAATTATGGCAAGCATAAAGCTCATGGCGAGTTGCTTGATAATTTTACATGTATTTATATATATGGATGAATATTGACGGGTTGTATGGCTTTTGACGGTACCAAATAGGGGACGCTCTATTAGCCTGAGTGAGCTGGGAGAGGGATGCTCCAACCGGGTGACAGTGGTAATGATGCGTTCCTCTATAAGAAGAAACGGAGTGTTTGGCGAAAGCAAGGATCGTCTTGAAAATTCAATGGATGTTTGATCGCCACGAGTTGCCTCGATAAGATCGGATTCAGTTCTTTGCCCAAGAACTAAGGGAAGCTCTCACTTTAGGAGAAAACTCAATCTTTATTAATCATCAAAATCTGTTTTTTACATGAACTTAAAGAACTCTTAAATAGACAATCAAACCTAACCCTAGTAGGAAAGCCAGCAGGCCTTAAACTCCTAATTGGACTTCTAATATAATATGGCCTAAATAACACTAGTTAATTGGCCCAACTAAACTAACAAAAATTAAACTCAAAATTAAACTACTATTTGGGCTGCATAAAGAATAGGTCCAAATACTAATAATATCCAAAACAAAACATTTAAACTAAAGCTCATAATACATCTTTAGCCTATGCAGATTTGGGCTAGTTGTCTTCAAGATCCAATAAACTTTATTGGGCCTCCGAACTGCCCTCTTCAAGGCTGTAAAGTGTGGCCCACTTGATGTCTTGACTTGGCCCAATAATTTCCTCTTTAGCCTGCACATCCAAGATCAAGCCCAGTAAAGCTTCCTTGGCCCGCTTCGCCCTGCTCCTAGTCATTGGACCGCCTATCCCTTGCAAAGGATCTTGGGAACGGTTTATAGTAGCTTTGACAGCACCTTGATCTCCATCATTCCCTCCCTCCTTGAAAGGATTCGTCCTCGAATCAAAGCCATCACCTACATCAAATAAAGACAAGTCAGCAACATTGAATGTAGCACTAATATTGCCATACTCACTAGGTAAATCAATCTTATAGGCATTGTCATTGATTCGCTCCAAGACTTGAAAAGGTCCATCTCCCCTAGGATGTAACTTAGACTTTCTCTGAACCAGGAACCTCTCTTTGCGCATATGTACCCAAACCCAATCACCAGGTTCAAATACAATCTTTGTTCTACTCTTGTTGGCTTGTGTTACATATTGCTTACTCTTCCTCTCAATGTTAGCTCGAACTTTAGCATGCAAATCCTTTACATATTCAACCTTTTGCTTACCATCCAAGTTAACAAACTCATTAGTAGACAAAGGTAAAATATCCAAAGGTGTTAGAGGATTAAAGCCATAAACAATTTCAAAAGGACTATAAGCAGTAGTAGAATGCACAGATCTATTGGAAGCAAACTCAACATGTGGTAAAGCTCTTTCCCAATGTTTCAAATTTTTTGACATAATAACACGTAAAAGTGTAGTAAGTGTCCTATTAACTACCTCAGTTTGCCCATCTGTTTGAGGGTGTGCAACAGTAGAAAATAGAAGTTTAGTTCCTAATCTTCCCCATAAAGTACGCCAAAAATGACTTAAGAACTTAACATCTCTATCACTTACTATTGTTCTAGGCAACCCATGCAAACGCACTACTTCTTTAAAGAACAGATTAGCTATGTGTGTTGCATCATTGGTTTTAGCACATGCAATGAAATGAGCCATTTTGCTAAACCTATCAACAACCACAAAAACACTATCCTTACCACTTTGAGATCTTGGTAACCCTATCACAAAATCCATAGAAATATCATGCCAAGGCTGTGTAGGTACAGGTAATGGGGTATAAAGGCCATGTGGCATTACCTTAGACTTAGCTTGTTTACATGCCACACACTTAGCACAAAACGAAATGACATCATGTTTCATGCGAGGCCAATAAAAATGTTCATGCAGAATTTCTAAAGTTTTAGTGACTCCAAAATGCCCCATTAGACCTCCACCATGACTCTCCTTAATTAATAAAGCACGCATAGAACACGTAGGCACACAAAGTTTATTCCTTTTAAACAAGTAGCCTTCATGTCTATAGAAACCATCAATAGCACGCTTATCACAAGAATTCCAAGCAGATCCAAAATCAACATCATTAGCATACAAGTCTTTAATGTATTCAAAACCAAGCAACTTAGCATGTAAGAATGTCAACAATGCATATCTTCTAGACAATGCATCAGCGACCACATTTTCCTTTCCAGTTTTATACTTAATCACACAAGGAAATGTCTCAATCAATTCTAACCACTTTGCATGCCTCTTATGCAATTTACCTTGAGACTTCAAAAATTTCAAGCTCTCATGATCTGAATGGATAATGAACTCTCTTGGCCATAAATAATGTTGCCAAGTTTGCAAAGTTCTCACCAATGCGTATAACTCCTTATCATAAGTAGGATAGTTCAGTGCTGCCCCATTTAACTTCTCACTGAAGTATGCAATTGGTTTAGAATCCTGCATCAAAACAACACCTATACCAACTCCAGAAGCATCACATTCAATTTCAAAAGCTTTATCAAAGTTAGGTAATGACAGCAAGGGAGCATTAGTTAGAAGATTCTTTAAAGTGTTAAATGACTTCTCATGCAAATCATCCCATTTAAAGACAACATTCTTTTTAACAAGTTCATTTAGGGGTGCAGCAATAGTACTGAAATTCTTTACAAACCGCCTATAGAAACTTGCTAAACCATGGAAACTCCTAACTTCATTAGCATTCCTAGGTGTAGGCCAATCTCGGATTGCCTTAACCTTGTCCTCATCCACACTAATTCCAAGAGAATTAACAACAAAACCAAGGAACATTACTGAATCAGAACAGAATGTGCACTTTTTCATGTTAGCATACAATTTATGCTCCTTAAGCACATCAAAAACAGCACGCAAATGCAATACATGTTCATCAAGATTTTGACTATATACTAAAATATCATCAAAGTAAACTACTACAAACTTTCCAATGAAAGCACGTAAGACATGGTTCATTAATCTCATAAAGGTACTGGGTGCATTAGTCAAGCCAAAGGGCATTACTAACCACTCATATAAACCATATTTAGTCTTAAAAGTAGTTTTCCACTCATCTGCCTCTTTCATACGAATTTGATAGTAGCCATTCTTTAAATCAATTTTAGTAAAAACACTAGAACCATACAACTCATCAAGCATGTCATCTAATCTAGGAATTGGATGCCTATACTTTACAGTGATTTTGTTAATGGCTCTGCAATCTACGCACATGCGCCAAGTACCATCCTTTTTAGGCACAAGAATAACAGGTACTGAACATGGACTAAGACTCTCCCTCACGAATCCTTTCTGAACTAGGTCATCTACTTGCCTTTGAATTTCCTTCGTCTCCTCAGGATTAGCTCGGTAGGCAGGTCGATTAGGGATGGATGATCCAGGGACAAAGTCTATCTGGTGCTCAATGCCTCTCAAAGGTGGTAGTCCATGTGGAATCTCCTCAGGAAAAACATCAGTGAATTCCTGTAACAAAGACACAACCATACTAGGCAAAGATAGGTTAGGAGTGTTAGTAAAATAAATATCCTTGTACATGAGCACAAGGAGGTTTGGCTTGCATACCAAAGCACTCTTCACCTCACTTTTTAGTGCAAAAGCACTCACTCTTTTATTTTTCTCTTTCTCTGGCTTACAACTCTCTTTCTTTTTCTGCTCACATGTCTCAACCTCTCTCTCTTTTCTCTCACTCTCAACTTTCACCTTACTCTCTTTCTTCTCTTTTTCTAGTGTTTCTCTCAACTTACACTCTTTTGTAATTCTCACTTGATCAGCAAAAGCCTCAGCTGGCTTTAGGGGTGTTAGAATAAAGGTTCTCTTATGTATGGTTAATGTATATTGATTCTTGTAGCCATCATAATTAACCCTTCTATCAAATTGCCATGGACGTCCCAACAACAAGTGTCCAGCATGCATTGGTACTACATCACAAAGCACTTCATCTTTGTAGTTACCAATAGAAAAAGATATGCAAACCTGATTGGTCACCCATATATCTCCCCTATCATTCAACCATCTTAGCCTATATGGCTTAGGATGTTTCAATGTGGGTAGAACCAATTTATCAACCATCAAGGTACTAGCTACATTAGTGCAACTCCCACTATCAATAATCAAGCTACATACCTTGTTATTCACGTGGCACCTGGTCTGGAATATGTGCTCACGTTGTTCATCATCAACATCATCATTAGGTTGCATATTAAGAGCACGTCGAGTAACTAATACTTCTCCATGCACTGGTTCTCCAATCTCCATGTCACTGTAATCCTCCAATGGTGGCATCTCATCATCACTTGAATGCTCACTCTCCATGCCTCCATCATCAAGAAGAACAATGGCTCTCTTGTTAGGACACTGTGATGCAATATGCCCCAACCCGTGACATCTAAAACATTTTGTATCTCGTGCTCTAAAGGAAGTAGAAGTATCATTCTTAGCCTTGGGATTAGGGGCTGTAATTGAATTCCTCCCCTTGCTCTCTTCCTTCGGCCTAGTAGCAGCCTTAGGGTTATCTTGCCAATTCGGCTTCCATGGAGTTTTAGGAATTGAGCCAAATTTAGAAGATGTTCTAACCTTTAACTGCTTTTCAACTTTAACTACTTTTCAACTTTAATTGCTTTATGCAGTAAATCCTCCATCTCTACATAATGGTGCATATCTACTACATCTGCAATTTCTTTCCTCAAACCACCTATAAACCTTGCCATTGTAGCCTCTCTATCCTCTTCAATATTAGCTTTTATCATGGCCATCTCCATCTCATTGTAGTAATCCTCTACACTCATAGATCCTGATGCAGATTTTGTCATTTTCTGAACAAGTCTCTATAGTAATGGCTAGGAACAAACCGTTTTCTCATCACAACCTTCATCTCTTCCCATGACCGAATAGGTCTCTCACCACTTCTCCGCCTATTAATTGCTAATTGATCCCACCAAATACTAGCATAGTCAGTAAACTCCACAGCAGCTAGCTTCACCTTTTTCTCCTCAGTATAATCATGACACTCAAACATATGTTCTACCTTCCTCTCCCACTGTAAGTAAAGTTCAGGGTCACCCTTACCTTGGAATGTAGGAATAGTCATTTTTATGTTTCCTAAGCCACTATCACGCCTAGGAGCTATCCTCCTTTCCTTTCTTGACTCGAATGCTTCACTATCTGAATATTCCCCTTCTCCCTCATCAAACCCAAATTGTTTGGTAAGCTTAGGTTGGGCCGGTGAATCAAGGTTATCCAGCCTCATATTCAGCAACTTAAACTGATCTTGAACTGCTTTCATAAAGAGTTTAAGGTCAATTTCAGGTTGATCTCTTTCACTACTCATGTTTGTCTCACAAACCTCACGTGTTTTGCACTCAATTTCACTCTCTTTCCCTTAAAGCTCTTAAACAAGAACCTGATCAACAAACTTATCTAAGAAAACAAGTGAATTAAAAAGAATAAATTTTCAGACAATGACAACCCTAGGAACTGAATTTTAAAAAATATGCGGGATACTAATATCAGTATGCTGTTTTTTTTAACGAATTTCTCTTCCTTTCTTTTTTTTTTCAGCTCACCTCTTTTTTTTTCTTTTTTTTTTGAGCGAATTTCCCTTTTTTTTTTACGATTTTTTTTTTGTTTTTTAAGAAGAGACCCAATTCAACTAGGACTAAGAATCTGATTTTTTTTTTTTTTTTGAATTTTGAATTTTTGAACAAGAAACCAAATTGAAATAGGAACAGGAATCACTTTTTTTTTTCGAAACTCAAATTTTTGGAAGAAGAAACTAAATTGATGAGGACTAGGAATTAGAATATAAGTAGGAAAAGAAAATTGACTAGAACTAGAACTCTTTTTTTTTTTTTAAAGGACTAGAAGAACATTAACTAGAACTAGAACTAGAACTCTAATTTGACCTAAAGAAAGGTAGAAGAAGAAGAAAGACTCTAGAAAATAGAAAAGAAAAGATAGGACACCAACCAAATCTCAAGGAGCCAAAGCTCTGATACCAAATGATGCGTTCCTTTATAAGAAGAAACGGAGTGTTTGGCGAAAGCAAGGATCGTCTTGAAAATTCAATGGATGTTTGATCGCCACGAGTTGCCTCGATAAGATCGGATTCAATTCTTTGCCCAAGAACTAAGGGAAGCTCTCACTTTAGGAGAAAAATCAATCTTTATTAATCATCAAAATCTGTTTTTTACATGAACTTAAAGAACTCTTAAATAGACAATCAAACCTAACCCTAGTAGGAAAGCCAGCAGGCCTTAAACTCCTAATTGGACTTCTAATATAATATGGCCTAAATAACACTAGTTAATTGGCCCAACTAAACTAACAAAAATTAAACTCAAAATTAAACTACTATTTGGGCTGCATAAAGAATAGGTCCAAATACTAATAATATCCAAAACAAAACATTTAAACTAAAGCTCATAATACATCTTTAGCCTATGCAGATTTGGGCTAGTTATCTTCAAGATCCAATAAACTTTATTGGGCCTCCGAACTGCCCTCTTCAAGGCTGCAAAGTGTGGCCCACTTGATGTCTTGACTTGGCCCAATAATTTCCTCTTTAGCCTGCACATCCAAGATCAAGCCCAGTAAAGCTTCCTTGGCCCGCTTCGCCCTGCTCCTAGTCATTGGACCGCCTATCCCTTGCAAAGGATCTTGGGAACGGTTTATAGTAGCTTTGACAGCACCTTGATCTCCATCAGGTAATGTGAGGGGCAGGAGGGTGATGTACTCATATTCCCTGATCACTTATTATGACTGCAGTCGATCAGTCAATATACGTATAGCAAATGAGTTATGTTTTTATTACATTGACCAGATTGCCAAGTGAGGAAGGTGCATTAAAGTTATGTTTTCATTGCATTGACTAGATCGCCAAGTGAGGCAGGTGCATTAAAAGTGATGATTTTATCTCCAAATCTTAATCTTTTACTATAGCTTATATAGCTGAGCATAACAACATTTGTTTAATGATCATATCGTGCTGCATATGGTTTTGGATATCTGAATATCCTTTGAATTAAGAATATTTGAAATATAGGTCCCATATGAATGTACTTCTGAACTGTATTATTTATGTGACAAATTTTAAAATATAAGTACATACATATGTTGACCTAAGAGGTCATATGAGGAATTATTTACTCACTATGTTGTCAAATTCACTACACGATATTTCCACATTTTTCAGATAAGAATACAGAGTCTGATCCTATAGATAAGTGATCAGTTAGGTGACATATTCTGTGGGTGAGTCTACGTTGCTTCCAAGGCTCACAGTTTTTGAATTATACTGTGTTTGTATTCTAGAGTGCTCTGAACGCTACAGGCATGATCCCTGTTTCTGCTATACTTTGATGTTTATAGACTTGGTCTGTATATTGTGTATACATGAGAGAAATGACAAAGAATTAAATTGTGCATCTTTATGGAGAATATCTTATTGCGGGAGAAAATGTTTATTTTACATAACGTAAATTGAGGGTGTTACATTAAACCTACCTAAAGATCTCCCTAGCTCACTTAGTGAATTTTTTTTCTTGTTTCCACTTGAAGGAAGTAGCAAGATTCCTCCCCGCCCTTAGCTTTTCTAGCAGCTTAAATAAGAGAAGGAGGGTGAGATTTGAACCCTAAGGATGAAAAGAAAAGATGGACTCAAGTAGAAATTAAGCTAACTTACCTTAGGTACTTAGTCCTCTAGACTTCTCTTTCTTCTTCCTTCCTCTTTTCTCCTCTCTTTCTCTCCTTTCCTCACTCTACCTTGCTTATATTTTTTCTCTCCCTCACTTGGACAAAATTTTAATGTTATAAGGGTGGGTTTTGCTTAAATAAAATATCAAGTGGTTCACTTTTCATAATCATAGGTCTACATTATCACAATTAGGATGCACTTGTTTGTTTTTTGGGGAAAGACACCTCATGTTCTTGTCTTCCTCTCTCTTAGTCAAGGTATGCATAGCAAAAGGAGATTTGTATTTTGAAAATTATGATAAAATGTTCTTAAGACATGGTACAAGGTCCTTTTGATTTAGGGATTCTTTTTCTTTTGTCTTACTCAAGTACGACAAGTTTGCCTTTATAGGTGGCAAATTTCTAGCCCATGACTCTCCCTTGCCTGGCTGAAATTATTTGTGTAGGATAATGATTTTTTGTCATAATGCCATGTATTATTACCTACTTACTGAAATTATGATTATAGGATATAGATGTTTTGTTCTAATGCCATGTATTATTACCTACTTGTTAAAATTACAAATATAGGATATAGATGTTTTGTCCTAATGCCATGTGACCTAATCTTTATTATTATTACACTACTATTTCCTCACATGGGTCTTATTTTTTCCCTCTTGGATTTGGGTTTATTCTTGCCCATTTCCTTTACTTTGGCTGAAATTCATAGAAGGCTTGGTCACATTTTTATGATTTTTGAGCTATTAGTCCAACTTCTATATCTTAGTCCAAGTCTATGTTTTATTTTTATGAAAGCCCATTGTATGGGTGGAGATGTTAAACTTAGGAACTCTAACTCTTGAATTAGGAAAAATTACCCTAATTCAATCTTAAAATTTTAAAACCTTCACTTACTTCTAGAAAATTTATATTCCTTACCCAAGAATTTCGCCTCTCTTTAGTATGTTATTTCTAATTTTTCCTATTATGTTTTTTTTCTTTACTTATTCCCTTAATGTTAAAAACATTTTCTATACATACACATAAGGTGAAAAATTTCTAAGGTTTATATTTTCTTAGATATCTAAAAATTTTTAATGGATTTTATTTCCTTAATTAAATATTTATGTACCTTTATTAATAAAAGAAATGAAATTAGGGATTTTACATTTCTGTCGCCCTCAAAGAAATTTTGTCCTCAAAATTTTAGAAATTACCTAATAAGAACAATTACAGATATTTCTTCCTCGTGACTTCTTCCAGTTTTGTGTGTGTTTTATAAATAACCACAAGCACACGGCGTAGCTGTAACTAGTTCGATGGGTACGAGTTGTATCCCACAGAGAACAATGGCCACTAGAATTATACAAAGCAAGCTATCTAAATCAATGTAATTCAATGAAAGAGTGTGTCACAATTAAGTAAATAAGTAATTCAATTAACAAAAGCGTAGGGTTAGAGTTTACCACACTTATGATATTCAACAATCAATATGTACCTCTAATTGTAATAATCTAGGTAATTGGAGATGGTTTAACCTTAATTAACTAATAACCTCTTTCAAGCATTACTAATCGTACCTAAGTTAATCCAATTGCGTACTTTTGTGGTTCTTAGTTCAACCCAGGTCCATTAAATTCTATACTAACCATGAAATGCAATTAATCAGTTTTCTTGTGCCTACTAATTGATTCAATTCCTAGAGAACCTTAAACTAATTTCATGATTAAGATATCCCTAATTAACTATTAGGTTCTGATATTAACTTTCACCTTTCAGTTCATCAGTTATTATCCTAAGACATGATAGATTGGTCATCAGACATTCTATCTACTCTTAAACATGAGCATAATAGTTAATCCTAATTAATCCACAATTAATCACAATTAGGGTTCCAACATTCTACTTAATAATTCAGTATCGTTATACCATAAGTGGGTTTACTGAAACCCTAGATCAAATCTACTCAAGCATAATAGAAAGTAAACTCACAATCATATTCATTAAAGGAATCATAAGTGTTCAATACAATGTAAAAGAGAGGTGTAGAAGTAGAAGTAAAGATGGAAAGACAAAACCTGGATACAATAGAAGAAATAGGAATACAAACTTCAATCAATGTAAATTCTACTCTAAGTGCAAAAAGTAAACAATTGATCCTATTCTAGACCTAATCAAATGGTGTTTTCTAAGCCTAAAACTGAGTCTAAGATGTTTGTCTCGATCTCGATCGTCTTAGCTGCGCTTCCCTATGTATTTATACCTCTTTGGCAGCTCAAAACCTTAAAAAATACGGAGTGTACAAATTCTACGGCCTGGCCATGCTTCGTGCTAGAATTTTGGGAGAAAATATGTTCTTTACATAGAGAACGGAGTGGCCATGCTTTATATAACACCAAGATTGGCCTAGCCGTGTTTGAGGCTGCCAGGCTCTTTTCTTGCCAATTTCTTCAAGGTTGCCTCCTTACTTCCTCCTCAGCATGTTCCAAGTCCATATGGCTCCTCACATGATTGTTTTCCCTTGCTTCTTGACCTCTTTTGCTCACCTACAAACATAAAACAAACCAAAGCATTATCTAAAGAAAAGTATAACCAAAAGCAGGAAAATAATCACAAATTTACTATTAATTAGGGGATAAAATATAACCATTAAACACTTAATTTTCTCCTCTATCAACTCCTTTATGCTTAAACCTTTGCTTGTCCTCAAGAAAATAACATGACATATCAAAAGGAAGGGAAATGATGCATAAAAATTTCATATGACAGAAAAGTGTAATACAGGTAATTCTTCACTCAATCAATATGAACACAACAGATATATGAATAGACATTTATCAATTAGTCTCTACTCTTCTAAAACTAAACCCAAATTCTCTTATTATACATATACTTCTATTGTTACCATTGGTTGTATGCATAAAATTGATTTTTAAACACTTAAGTAGGTCACCTCATCCTTTAGATCTCCCTAGGTTGCCTTACCCTTATTTCTTTTTTCACTTATTTTCTCACTCAAATTCTCTTACTTCTCATTCATTTTTTTATTCTTTATTTCAGTCATTTTTTTATATAGAAATATACAATGAGTGCATTTTATGCTCTATCTCATTAGGGTAAAGACAACTAGGTACTTATACTAAGGTTTTTTTGGTGCCTTAAAGGGGTACTCAGAGTCAAAAAACATTTGGGATCCACATTCCCTCATTTTTCACCTCTCTTTACCTTCATACTCTCATAGTGTTAAAATTAAACAAGACATATAATTTACAGTACAATAAGAGATATATTTTTAAAAAAAATTAGAGGTTCAATACTAGAAGAGAGAGGCTAAGATGATAACTACCTATTTCATATCCTATTGTGCATCACATGTTCATGAGTAACTCACTTCGTGTATGCCTACTGCTTTCTTTCCAGTTGAAACTCTGTCCATTGGCCACTGATAGTTGTTACTGGCCATTCTTTCAAGCAACTCATGTGCTTCATTATATGTCTTGGACAAGAGTGCCCCATTAGCTGCTGCATCCACTATGGTCTGAGTTTGGGCATTGAGGCCATTATAAAAGGTCTCCATCTGAATGCAGTAGGGAATTCCATGATGGGGGCATCTCCGTAATAGCTCTTTATACCTCTCCCAGGTCTCATACAAAGATTCACCTTCTAATTGCTGGAAAGAGGTGATGTCATTTCTCAATCTGGCATTCTTGGTGGGCGGGAAGTATTTCAACAGAAATTTTTTTGCCAAATCACTCCAGTTAGGGATAGAGTCAGGTGGCAGAGAGTTCAACCAGGCTCTTGCTCAGTCTCTCAACGAATAAGGAAACAGCTTTAGCCTGAGCACTTCTTCTGTTACCCCATTCATTTTGAAAGCATCCGTGACTTCCATAAACACTCTTAAATGAAGGTGAGGGTCCTCAGTGGGCATGCCACTGAATTGCCCAGCAGTTTGCAGCATCTGGAACATTACTGGTTTAAGCTCAAAATGTAGAGCCTCAATCTCTAGTCTCACAATACTCGGGTTCAACCCATTCAGGTTTGGTTGAACATAAGCATTTAAGACCCTATCTCTGTCGTCCATGTTGTTTGCTCCATTCTGATTAGCCATCTCTGCCTGCTGCTGGTGTGTTAACTATCCTCTTCTTCTTCTGAAAAGTGTTCTTTCTATCTCTAGATCAAGGGGCAGAAGCTCTCTGTCAACCCTGCTCATGCACTGTGTTACCTGCTCAACAAGACACCAAAGTAAAAACAAAACAATCCTTCACACAATGGGGTATCTAAAAACAATTTTTAAGTTGACACTCCTCGGCAACGGCGCCAAAACCTTGTTGGGTAAGTGTAATTCATACAAAGATGAATACAATGTCAGAATGTAAGTGCACGTGTCGTGACCAAGTAATAAAGTGATGAGTGAGTATCGTCCCATGAGAAGTGAACTAAAACTGTTAGAGACTTTTGCTGTATGAATGCTGTAGCAACGCTAAGTTGTTCACAAAATTGGAATAGACATGGGTTGACTGACTTTTACTGTAACTAAAATGAAAAGTATTAGGGAATAGAAAGGAAACTATATGGGGAGAACTGGGGTGCTTAGGGTTGCCATAGACTTCAGCACTCATATATGCCCTAGGCTTTGCTGCAGCAAAGGTCCCTGGTGCCAAAATCAGTTCTAAATGGAGTCTTCCCAGACTACCATTCCTCACAACTCCAAGGTTCGGACACGCATTCCTGCACAAGTCCTCACCTTTGAATTGCGCATGAAATACATTATGGGACTAATGGGGTACCCGTATATCCCTACATGAGGTAACCCCTTTACACTCAGCTTTTTCCAAGCCTCCATTACCCTTCCAGGTGAATGGTGGCCTTGGTTTTCTTCCTCCAAACTTCCGTTATTAAGGAAAGAAAAGCTACAGGAAATACAGTTGAATGGTAAACAAAATTGCTGCGAAATGTATTGATAATAAAAAGGTGCTTCAGTCCATTACAACCCTTGTTCAACCCCAGCTGGAAACTAGCCAAGCCTCATGGGTGCACCGGTTACAAAAATCCCAGAAACACTGGTATGCATTCTAAGAGGTAAGAACTAAATTACAAAATGCAGTTCTTTCTTTTTAACAAAGCAGTAAAGCAATAACAGAAAACAAAGTTCCCTTCTACACTAGCGCACTATCCCCTCATGCTGCACCTCCCGGTGTTAGCAGCACTCTAGGCTGTGGTGTTATTTTCCTCCCAACTCTCTCCTCTTCCTTCCCCGGTGGGCTCTCTCTGCAACAGCTGCTTTATGTCCTTTTATAGACGGTCCTTTGTGGTCCCAATAAAGCGCCCAGGATTGCTGACATTCCTTCTGTTCTGCAGCCAGCGCCCTTGCTGTGCAGCTTTTCCCTCTCCACTTTCAGTAGTGGAGGGCAGTCCTGTACCAGTAGCCTGTAGTGTTCCTGTTATTGTCTCCTGCTCACTGGTGGCTGCTCCTGCTGCTGTCTCCTGCTCACTGGTGGCTACTTTTGCTGCACAGCTCTGCCATCTACACCAAATCAAACAGTATCATCGTATTGCAAGAGAGAGAGGAAGCAACTTACCCACTATCACCCGGGGTTCTGCTATCATTGTTATACATGCTTACTGAAATGCTGCAGCAATGAGTTGGCTAACGTTATATCCAGATAGGTCATCCAATTTAATTAAATTAGGAGGGTAAGAGTGCTTAAAACACCAGAAAAATTCAGTAAACAATCATGGGCAGCACACAGAAACTAGAGTGAAATGCAGTTATTACATTCTCTTGTATTTATCAAACCTAGAAGTCGAATCAAAGGTTGATGAAATCCTAATAGCCAATGAGTTTCTTGAAGTATTTCCATCAGATATTCCAGGCTTACCTCCCAAGAGAGAAATAGAGTTCTCTATTGATCTCTTACTTGGGACAGGGCCTATTTCTATTGCACCATATAGAATGGCCTCGAAGGAACTACAGGAACTCAAGAAACATTTGGAGGAACTATTAGACAAACAATTCATTCGACCGAGTGTATCACCTTGGGGAGCTCTTGTATTGTTTGTTAAGAAGAAAGACGAGAGCTTGAAACTATGCATAGATTATAGATAGCTGAATAAGGTGACTATCAAAAACAAGTATCCTCTCCCTAAGATAGATGACTTATTGGATCAACTAAAGGGAGCCTCCATCTTTTCTAAAATTGACTTGAGGTCGGGATACCATTAGATTAGGATCAAGGAGGAGGACGTACTAAAAACTGCCTTCAGGACTAGGTATGGGCACTATGAGTTTCTCGTAATGCTCTTCGGGTTGATGAATGCACCTGCAATTTTCATGGATTACATGAATCACATTTTTCGACCCTACCTAGATCAATTTGTTGTAGTGTTCATTAATGACATCTTGATATATTCTAAGAGTAAAAAAGAACATGAACAACATCTTTGAATCGTGCTGCAAGTGCTGAAAGAGAAAAAGTTATATGCCAAATTGGAGAAGTGTAAATTTTGGCTGTCAAAGGTGAAGTTTCTCAAACATGTCATCTCTAATAGAGGGGTAGTTGTAGATCTTAGCAAGACAGAAGCAGTGATTCAGTGGGAGAGACCAAAGACAGTTACGGAAGTCAGAAGTTTTCTGGGTTTGGCAGGATACTACAGGAGGTTTATACAAAACTTCTCTTGTATAGCCTTGCCATTGACTAAATTGACCAGGAAGGGAAGTCCTTTCAAATGGACTGATCAATGTGAAGTTAGTTTCCAAGAGCTTAAGATAAGACTGACCACTCCTTCTGTTTTAATTATTCCAGACCCTACAGGACATTTTGAAGTGTATAGTGATGCTTCAAAGAACGGGCTAGGGTGTGTGCTGATGCAAGATAAGAGAGTAGTTGCTTACGCTTCTTGGCAATTGAGACCCCACGAAGGAAACTATCCAACCCATGATCTTGAATTGGCAGCGGTGGTGTTTGCCTTAAAGATTTGGTGACACTATTTGTACGGGGCAACATTTGAAGTATATTGTGATCATAAGAGTCTTAAGTACCTTTTTTATCAGAAGGAGTTAAATATGAGGCAACGAAGGTGGGTAGAATTTCTCAATGACTACAAGTTTGAGATAAAGTATCATCCAGGAAAGGCAAATATTGTAGCTGATGCCTTGAGTCGAAAATCTCTACACATGGGTCAAATGATGGTGTATAAGATGCAGATGCTAGAGGAGTTTCAAAATCTGAAGCTGGCCACTACCCTTACACCAAATAAGCTAATCATCAATGGGTTGAGTATAGAGTGTGATCTTAGAACCCAAATTAAAGAGGCACAAGCTCACGATCAATACTGACAGGATCACAAAGATCAAGATAATTTTTCTGTCTCAAAAACTGGAGCAATCATGTATCAGGGAAGGATTTGTGTCCCTCAAGAACGAGAGTTGAGGACCAGGATCTTGCAGGAGGCACATCAGAGTAAATACTCAGTCCATCCTGGATCCACTAAAATGTACTAAGACTTAAAGAGGATGTATTGGTGGCCAGGGATGAAAAAGGACATTGCTGAGTTCGTGGCGAAATGTTTAATTTGTCAGAAGGTGAAAGTGGAACATTAAAAGTAACAACTCCATTTTATATATATATATATATATATATATATATATTTAAAATTTCACAAAGTCATTACCTCTTTACTTCCAACTATTTAACTCATAATAACATTCAATTAAATTAACCAAGCATACTTAAGGTTTGTGGTATACCATTAACATTGATACAATTATGGGTTCACATACACATCATTAATTAAAAACATCCATACAAAAATCAAACGCATATATGTCTACATCTTATTCATCCATATTGACCAATTTTGGGGATACGGGTGTGAGTGGTTGTGTAACAACTCCATTTAAGTATCAAATTTTTTTTTCTTTAAAAAATACCATGAAGTTATTACCTCATTACAACTTAACTCAATATAATATTTATTTAATTTAAACAATACAGAGTTTACATACATGTCATTAATCAAAACATACGTACAACATATCAAATACATAAAAATATACATCTTATTTATTCTGGTTGACCAATTCCGGAGATACAGGTGCGGGTGGTTGCACATTCACCAGGATCTAAGCCAACTTGACCACAAACATTTTATTTACTTCTGGGATCTGCCCAACATAAAGTACTCGATCCAATGTGCACTAAAATCTAGGGCTATAGAAAAATCTGCATAACTAATTTTCTGAACATGATATGGAAATATAGTGAGAATTAAATCCTAGTAAGTTCAACAATAAATCATCATCAATATAGCTCATCACGTCATGTTCAGCTGTATAAACTACAGAAAATATCTTTGGTCACATAATGCATTATATCTATGCACATAAGAATCATACAGTAATGATATATATGACAGGATTAACTATTTTTAGAATATCATATGATGGCCATCAACTTATTCTCATTTCAAGCTACCCCGGTCAGGGTAAGTATCCTCTACTCTCCGGTACGGGCTTTTCTCGCTCTATCCGACATGGCACACTTTCTCTTTCTTTTCTCATAATCATAATCATAACCGTTGGTAGGGCGTCCCCTACTGGTGCACCACATGGATTGTCATGTGACTGTGCTCATTTCTTTTCTTTTCACAATTATAGCCAAAAATATGCTTTCAATAACAAGTATGTTCATCAAAATATAACTATTACCATAAATCATTGGTAATCATGCCATGAACATAACTAATTCAAATATCACTTTATAAAATATTTTCATGTTAGAATTTTACACTTAAGATGGTAAGAAGTTCATAAAATGGCAATGGCTATGGCATATACTAGTCATTTATAAGATTCGTCTTCTTTTTTAAATATTAATTTTATTTCTTTATTTTTCATGATGCAGGTTTTCATCATATCTAACCTTCTCTTACTAATCAGAGCATAACTCCCTCATTTGAACTCCAATGTAGGTGATCTTGGTGTCAATTTCAAAATAAAACAATTATCTAAAACTATTATGTTGAACATTATAGCGAAATATTAAGAAAGCAAGGTGATATTACTCCCTCAATGTACAGGTTATTTCTTCTCGGATAGGTTCTGACTTCTACCTACTAATCAGACCATATCTACCTCATATGGACTCCCACTTGAGTAATTCCAGTGGCTAAAATTTCGTGACACACATATCTATAATTCTTATGTTAACCATTGATTTTAATTCCATACAGATAATTTCTAAAAATTAAAATACAGAAGCTATCCTAACATATTCTTCCCTGATGAACCATTTTCTGACATTTGACTACTAATCAGCTCATATCTTCCTCATATGGACTCCAAATTGAATTAGTCTAGTGGCTTAAAATCCATGACACACATAGCTATAATTTTTATGTTAACCATTTATTTTAATTCCATACAGATAATTCCCAGAAATTAAAACACAGAAGCTTAAAATTTTGCCAACCATAGCCATACCCATACAGAACCATCTACACCAACCTAAGTATTCAAACATACATCACATGCAAGATCAATATGTAACATGATATAGCAACATACATGACCAATCATCAAAGTTCTAAGATCAAAATCTCATATAAATATTATAAGTTTCAAAAGTTTTCTTCAAAAAGAAATATTGTTAAACTTACCTAGAGCACTTAGTCCCCTAGACTTCTCCTCCCTCTTTCTTCTTTTCTTCCTCTCCTTTCCTCACTCTACCTTGCTTCTATTTTTCCTCTCCCTCACTTGGACGAAATTATAATGTTGTAAGGGTGGGTTTTCTTATAGAGACCACCAAATAATTCACCTTTCATGATCATGGGTCTACCTTATCACAATTAGATTACACTTGGTTGAATTTTTGGAAAACAAACAACTTATGTTCTTGTCTTCCTCTTCCTTAGTCAAGATATGCATAGGAAAATGAGATTTGTATTTTGAAAATTATGATAATATGTTCTTAAGATATGGGACAAGGTCCCTTTGATTTAGGGATTCATTTCCATTTTCTTTTGTCTTAAACTAGTATGATAGGTTTTCCTTTTTAGGTGGCAAATTTCTAGCCCTTGAATCTCCATTATTTGGTTGATATTATTTGTGTGGGATATAAATGTTTTGTCCTAATACCATGTATTATCATACCACTTGCTAAAATTATGAGTGTAGGATATAGATGTTTTTGTCCTAAAGCCTTGTATTATCATGCCACTTGCCAAAATGATGAATGTAGAATCACACCACTTGCTAAATTTTTGTCTTAATTCCATGTAACCTAATCTTTATTATTATTACATTATTATATCATCACCTAATTTATTTTATTTTATTTTTCCTCTTGGATTTGGGCTTATTCCTACCCATTTTGTTTGCTTTGGATAAAATTCTACCTTTCTTGGAGGGCTTAGTCACATTTTCATAATTTTTGGACTATGGGTCCAATTACTATATCCTAGTCCAAGTCTATGTTTTATTTCTTACTTAGGTTATCCAATGGGCTTGCTACAAACTTATGTGAAGTGGAAAAACTCTATATGAAGTGTCCATAGGTAAAAGCCTAATGTATGGGTAAAAATTTTAAACTTAGTAACTCTAGTTCTTGAATTAGGAAAATTTACCCTAATCCAATGTTCTTGAAATTTTATGACCTTTACTTGTTTCTAAAAATTTATCTTCCTTATCCAAGAATTTTGCATCTCTTTAGTATGTTATTTCTAATTGTTTTTCCTATTAGGTTTTCCCTCTTTATTTGTTCTCTTAATGTTATAAACATTTTCTATGCATATACATAAGGTGAAGAATTTCTAAGGATTATATTTCCTTAGATATCTAAAATATTGTTTAATACATTTTATTTCCTTAATTAAATATTTATGTACTTTTATCAATAAAAGAAACAAAATTAGGGATGTTACAGGTTGCACCTTCACTAGGATCTTAGCCAACTCGACCCAACGTACGCTAAAAGTCAGTCATAGAGAATATTTGCATATTTAGTCTTTTGAACATAATATGTCAATATAGCTCATCATGTCATGTTCATATGTACAAGCTATAGCAAATATCTTAGGTCATATGAATGCACTTTATCTATGCACATGAAAATCGTACAGTAATGACATGTATGGCAAGAATAACTATTTTCAGAATATCATATGATGGCTATCAACTTATTTTCATATCAAGCTATCCCAGTCAATGTGAGTACTTTCTACTCTCTGGTACAGGCTTTTCTTGCTCCGTCCGATATAGCACACTTTCTCTTTCTTTGCTCCGTGAGTAGGGCATCCCCTAATGGTGCACTACACGAACTGCCATGTGATCGTGTTCATCTCTTTTCTTTTCTTTTCTTTTCACGTTAATAGCCAAAAATATGATTTTAATAACAAGTATGTTCATTAGACTCACATGCCATAATTTATCATCAAAGCATAATCACTACCAAAAATTATTGGTAAAATGAAATCATGTCATGATCATAACCATTTTTGAATATCACTTTATAAAATATTTTCATGTCAAAATTACACGCAAAAGATGGTAAGGAGTTCATACAATGACAATGGCTAGGGCACATACTAGTTATTTATTATTTCCAATTATAAAATTCTTCTTCTTTTTTAAATATTATTTTCATCTTTTCATTTTTTTTATGCTTGGCCTCTAGTTACTTTCCTCCAACTTAAATCATTTCCAACACATATTCTCATAAATTTTATAGGGCATTCTTCTCCAATTTAGTTTCTAATACAACCCTATAATTAACGAGGTTAATTTAGGATAGAAAAACGTTAACAATAAGCTTTACCAGCTCCCAACATGGCCTCGTCATGTTCCAGTACACGACCTTGCTTGAAAAATACTTCACACATACTCAAAAACAGCTCTAAACACGGCCTACCCATGCTGAAGCAACCCAGAACATGGCCTGACCGTGTTCTGTGACCTTTTCTCACTTATTCAACTATATCTCCCTCATACAAACTCCAATTAAGTTAATTCCAAAGCCTATAAAAAACCAAGACACTTATCTATAACTTTTAAGTTTATCGTTTCTTTAGATTCCTTACGAATTTTTCTCAAAAAATTAAAAACAAAAACACTTACATTAACCACCCTGAATTCTAGACTCATTTTGACCTCAACTCGTCAATCAGTCATATCTCCCTTATATGGATTTCAAATTAAGTGATTTCAAAGCCTATAGATCCATGAGACATATATCAATATTTATTATGTTAACAACTTTCATTAATTTCCTACATATTTCACCCAAAAAGTTAAACACAGAAGCATACTTAACAGATTCTTCCCTGATTAACTACTTTCTTAATACTCCTTACTAATCTGACCATATCTTGCTAATATGAATTACAAATTGAATGATTTTAGTGGTTAACAATTCGTGGAGACATATATATATATATATATATATATATATATATATATATGAATGATTTTAGTGGTTAACAATTTGTGAGACATATATATATATATAGGTATGTACGTACATATATGTATACATATGCATATATATACATAAGTATATATATGCATATATGTATATATATACATATATATATGTATATATATATATATATACATATACATATGTATATATATGCATATATATACTATAAACAAGTATTTTTTTAATTGATTATACATGTTTTGCTGAAAACAAATATGCTTCTAATTAGAATAATTTTAGTTTTGCTTAAAATAATTATATTTGCCTCTAATAAGTTTTTATTTTTTTAGAAATATTATTTCTTTTTTTAGGCATAAAGGGATTTTATTTTGTGATATTTTTTTATTAAATTTTTTATAAAGAAAATTCACGATTTAAAAGTGATACTAAATTTTTGCAAAAATATAATTTTTGATGAATTTTTGGGATTCTTTAAGTTGAAAAATAGTTTTTATATCTATATAATTAATGAATAAATTTTAAATATTTATTTAATAAAAAATAATAAGTAAAAAGAAAAAAAAGCAGAGAAATGGGAGAATGGAAATGTGAAGAAACGGTCTACACGGATGGCAAGGGGGCAAATGTTTTTTTTCTTTTTCTCTCTCTCTCTAAGCTTTACCATCTCTCAAGGATTTCTCCTAATATATGTATTCGATTGAGATACCGGATGTACCATTGGACTCGGGGCAACAAGAGTTTCAAAATCCACCAATCAATTGCACCAGACTATACCTTGCTAATATGGATTACAAATGGAATGATTCTAGTGGCTAACAATTCTTGAGACATATATATATATATATATATATATATATATATATATATATATATTATGTTAACTATTTATTTTAGTTCCCTATAGATTTTTCTTGAAAATTCAAATACAGAAACTTACCTAACAAATTCTTCCCTGATTAACTATTTTACGGTCTTTGCTAACTAATCGGACCATAACTCCCTCATTTAAACTTTAAATTGGGTGATTTAAATGGTTAAAAATCTGTGAGACATATATTTAAATTTTTTATGTTAACAATTTATTTTAATTCCTAATCGATTCTTCCCAGAATTTCAAAAACAAAAGCTTCTTTAGTTACTCTAGAATCTAGTTTTCTTAGCCTAGCCTTTCCTAAAGTTCTAGTTCATCCTTTTTGATGGAGATCAAGGTGCTGTCAAAGCTACTCTAAACCGTTCCCAAGATCCTTTGTAAGGGATAGGCGGTCCAATGACTAGGAGCAGGGCAAAGCGGGCCAAAGAAGCTTTACTGGGCTTGATCTTGGATGTGCTGGCTAAAGAGGAAGTTATTGGGCCAAGTCAAGACATCAAGTGGGCCACACTTTGTAGCCTTGAGGATTGCATTAAAGAGGGCAGTTTGGAGGCCCAATAAAGTTTATTGGATCTTGAAGACAACTAGCCCAAATTTGCATAGGCTAAAGATGTATTATGGGCTTTAGTTTAAATGTTTTATTTTGGATATTATTAGTATTTGGACCCATTATTTATGCAGCCCAAATAGTAGTTTAATTATGGGTTTGTTTTTGTTAGTTTTAGTTGGGCCACATAACTAATGTTATTTGGGACATATTCTATTAGAAGTCCAATTAGGAGTTTAAGGCCTTCTGGCTTTCCTACTAGGGTTAGGTTTGATTGTCTATATAAGAGTTCGTTAGGTTCAAGTATTAAAACATATTTTGATTATTAATAAAGATTGAGTTTTCTCCTAAAGTGAGAGCTTCCCTTAGTTCTTGGGCAAAGAACTGAATCCGATCTTATCGGGGGCAACTCGTGGCGATCAAACATCCATTGAATTTTCAAGACGATCCTTGCTTTTGCCAAACACTCCATTTCTTCGTTTAGAGGAACGCATCATTTGGTATCAGAGCTTTGGATCCTTGAGATTTGGTTGGTGACCTATCTTTTCTTTTCTATTTTCTAAAGTATTTCTTCTTCTTCTACCTTTATTTAGGTCAAATTAGAGTTCTAGTTCTAGTTCTAGTTAATATTCTTCTAGTTCTTTTAGAAACAAAAAAAAAAAGAGTTCTAGTTCTAGTCAATTTTCTTTTTCTAGTTATATTCTAACTCCTTGTCCTAGTCAATTTAGTTTCTTCTTCCAAAAATTTGAATTTCGAAAAAAAGAGAGTCATATTCCTATTTCAATTTGGTTTCTTGTTCAAAAATTCAAAATTCAAAATTCAAAAAAAAAAAAATCAGATTCCTAGTACTAGTTGAATTTGGTCTCTTCTGCAAAAAAAAAAATCACTAAAAAAGAAGAGAAATTCGTTCAAAAAAAAGCAAAAAAAAAAACAGCATACTGATATTAGTATCCCTCATATTTTTCAAATTCAGTTCCTAGGGTTGTCATTGTTTGAAATTTTATTCTTATCATTCTTATTTCACTTGTTCCTTTTGATAAGTTTGTTGATAAGGTTCTTGTTTAAGAACTTTAAGGGAAAGAGAGTAAATTGAGTGCAAACACGTGAGGTTTATGAGATAAACATGAGCACTAAAATAAATCAACCTAAAGTTAATCTTAAATTTTATATGAAGGCGGTTCAGGAGCAATTTAAGTTGATACATATGAAGTTAGATAATTTTGAGTCATTATCCAAACCTAAGCATTCCAAACAGTTTTGCTTTGGTGAGGAAGAAAGGGGACATATGGAGAGTAAGCATTCTAGTGATTCTAGTGAGGATGATATGCCACTAATGGAGGATTGTAATAATATGGAGATTAGTAAGCTAGTGAATAGAGAAGTATTGGTTATTAGACGTGCTCTTAATATGCAGCCTAATGATGATATTGATGATGAGCAAAGTGAGCAAATCTTCCAAACCAGGTGCCATGTGAATAACAAGGTATGTAGCTTGATTATTGATAATGGGAGTTGCACTAATGTAGCTAGTACCTTGATGGTTGATAAATTAGGTCTACCCACATTGAAACATCCTAAGCCATATAGGCTAAGATGGTTGAATGATAGTGGAGAGATATGGGTGACAAATCAGGTTTTGATATCTTTTTCTATTGGTAACTACAAAGATGAGGTGCTTTGTGATGTAGTACCAATGCATGCTGGACACTTGTTGTTGGGACGTCCATGGCATTTTGATAGAAAGGTTACTTCTGATGGCTACAAGAATCAATATACATTGACCATGCATAATCGAACTTTTGTTCTAACACCCCTAAAGCCAGCTGAGGCTTTTGCTGATCAAGTGAGGATTACAAAAGAGTGTAAGTTGAGAGAAACAAAAGAAAAAGAGAGAAAAGAGAGTATGGCCAAAATTGAGAGTGAAAGAAAAGAAAGAGAGGCTGAGAGATGTGAGCAAGAAAAAGAGAAGAAAGATAGTATGGCCAAAATTGAGAGTGAGAGAAAAGAAAGAGAGGCTGAGAAATGTGAGCAAGAAAAAGAGAAGAAAGATAGTAAAGCCAAAATTGAGAGTGAGAGAAAAGAGAGAGATGTTAAGGTATGTGAGCAAAAGAAGAAAGAGAGTAAGGCCAAAATTGAGATATGTGAGCAGAAAAAGAAAGAGAATTATGAGCCAGAGAAAGAGAAAAATAAAAGAGTGAGTGCTTTTGCATTAAAAAGTGAGGTGAAGAGTGCTTTGGTATGCAAGCCAAACCTCCTTGTGCTAATGTACAAGGATATTTATTTTACTAACACTCCTAACCTTTCTTTGCCTAGTATGTTTGTGTCTTTGATACAGGAATTCAAAGCATTAAAATATCCTACTTATGATAAGGAGTTATATGCATTGATGAGGACTTTGCAAACTTGGCAGCATTATCTATGGCCAAGAGAATTCATTAACCATTCAGATCATGAGAGTTTGAAATTTTTGAAGTCCCAAGGTAAGTTGCATAAAAGGCATGCTAAATGGTTAAAATTCATTGAGACATTAAATTATGTGATTAAGTGTAAAAATGGGAAGAAAAATGTGGTAGCTTATGCATTGTCGAGAAGATATGTGTTATTCACATCCTTACATGCTAAATTGCTTAGTTTTGAAGATATTAGAGACATGTATGCTAATGATGTTGATTTTGGACATATTTGGAATTTGTGTGATAAGCATGCTATTGATGGTTTCTATAGACATGAAGGCTACTTGTTTAAAAAGAATAAATTTTGTGTGCCTACGTGTTCTATGCGTGCCTTATTAATTAAGGAGAGTCATGGTGGAGGTCTAATGGGGCATTTTGGAGTCACTAAAACTTTAGAAATTTTGCATGAATATTTTTATTGGCCTCGCATGAAACATGATGTCATTTCATTTTGTGCTAAGTGCATGGCATGTAAACAAGTTAAGTCTAAGGTTATGCCACATGGTCTTTATATTCCATTACCACATGGTGAGTTTGCTTACAATAGATCTGTGCATTCTACTACTGCTTGTAGTCCGTTTGAAATTGTTTATGGCTTTAATCCTCTAACACCTTTGGATATTTTACCTTTGTCTACTAATGAGTTTGTTAACTTGGATGCTAAGCAAAAGGCTGAATATGTAAAGAATTTGCATGCTAAAGTTCGAGCTAACATTGAGAGGAAGAATAAGCAATATGCAACGCAAGCCAACAAGAGCCGAAAAAAAATTGTATTTGAACCTGGTGATTGGGTTTGGGTACATATGCGCAAAGAGAGGTTCCCGGTTCAGAGAAAGTCTAAGTTACATCCTAGGGGAGATGGACATTTTCAAGTCTTGGAGCGAATCAATGACAATGCCTATAAGATGGATTTACCTAGTGAGTATGGCAATATTAGTGCTACATTCAATGTTGCTGACTTGTCTTTATTTGATGTAGGTGATGGTTTTGATTCGAGGACGAATCCTTTCGAGGAGGGAGGAATGATGGAGATCAAGGTGCTGTCAAAGCTACTCTAAACCGTTCCCAAGATCCTTTGCAAGGGATAGGCGGTCCAATGACTAGGAGAAGGGAAAAGCGGGCCAAAGAAGCTTTACTGGGCTTGATCTTGGATGTGCAGGCTAAAGAGGAAGTTATTAGGCCAAGTCAAGACATCAAGTGGGCCACACTCTGCAGCCTTGAGGATTGCATTAAAGAGGGCAGTTCGGAGGCCCAATAAAGTTTATTGGATTTTGAAGACAATTAGCCCAAATCTGCATAGGCTAAAGATGTATTATGGGCTTTAGTTTAAATGTTTTATTTTGGATATTATTAGTATTTGGACCTATTCTTTATGCAGCCCAAATAGTAGTTTTATTATGGGTTTGTTTTTGTTAGTTTTAGTTGGGCCACATAACTAATGTTATTTGGGCCATATTCTATTAGAAGTCCAATTAGGAGTTTAAGGCCTTCTGGCTTTCCTACTAGGGTTAGGTTTGATTGTCTATATAAGAGTTCGTTAGGTTCATGTATTAAAACAGATTTTGATGATTAATAAATATTGAGTTTTCTCCTAAAGTGAAAGCTTCCCTTAGTTCTTGGGCAAAGAACTGAATCCGATCTTATCGAGGCAACTCGTGGCGATCAAACATCCATTGAATTTTCAAGACGATCATTGTTTTCGCCAAACACTTTGTTTCTTCGTTTAGAGGAACGCATCATTTGGTATCAGAGCTTTGGCTCCTTGAGATTTGGTTGGTGTCCTATCTTTTCTTTTCTATTTTCTAGAGTCTTTCTTCTTCTTCTACCTTTCTTTAGGTCAAATTAGAGTTCTAGTTCTAGTTCTAATTAATGTTCTTCTAGTTCTTTTAGAAAAAAAAAAGAGTTCTAGTTCTAGTCAATTTTCTTTTCCTAGTTATATTCTAACTCCTTGTCCTAGTCAATTTAGTTTCTTCTTCCAAAAATTTGAATTTAAAAAAAAAAATAGAGTCCTATTCCTATTTCAATTTGGTTTCTTGTTCAAAAATTCAAAATTCAAAAAAAAAAAATCAGATTCCTAGTCCTAGTTGAATTTGGTCTCTTCTGCAAAAAAAAATCGCTCAAAAAAAGAAGAAGAGAAATTCATTCAAAAAAAACAAAAAAAAAACAACTTACTAATATTAGTATCCTTCATATTTTTTAAATTCAGTTCCTAGGGTTGTCATTTTTTGAAATTTTATTCTTATCATTCTTATTTCACTTGTTCCTTTTGATTTAAATGGTTAAAAATCTGTGAGTCATATATTTAAATTTTTTATGTTAACCATTTATTTTAATTCCTAATCGATTCTTCCCAGAATTTCAAAAACAAAAGCTTCTTTAGTTACTCCGAAATCTAGTTTTCTTAGCCTAGCCTTTCCTAAAGTTCTAGTTCATCCTTTTATTAATTCATCTTCCATTTTTCTTCCAAATTTCCACCTTCTCATCTCAACATTTAATTATATTTCCTACCTAATTTAACATATTCCATCAGTCACTTCAAAAGAAAAATAGAATCAAATCGTGCATCACTAAGGGTGTTTCTCAAAAGAAATTTCTTCTAGTTTTGCCCTAGGTGTTTAAGGCCATACTTAATTTATCAACCTAACCATCTTTCGTCCATTTTTACCATATTCAAATATACATAATATTAGCTTCAAAGCCTTAAATTTTTGTCACCCATAGCTATATCTATGCAAAACTTTCCATACAACCAAAGTATTCAAAACATTCATCACATACAAAATCAACATGTAACATGATATAGCAACATCCAAGGCCAATCATCAAAGTAGAAAATATTGTAAATTTCATCAAAGTTCTAAGATCAAAATTCCATATAAATATTACAAAATTCAAAGCTTTTCTTCAAAAAGAGATATTGTTAAACCTAACTAAAGATTTCCCTAGCTCACTTAGTAAATTCTTTTTCTTGTTTCCTCTTGAAGGAAGTAGCAAGATTCCTCCCTTCCCTTAGCTTTTCTAGTAGCTTAAATAAGAGAAGGAGGGTGAGTTTTGAACCCCAAGGATGAATAGAAAATATGTATTTAAGTGAAGATTAAGCTAACTTACCTTGAATATTTAGTCCTTTAGACTTCTCCTTCTTCTTCCTTTCTCTCTTTTCCTCTCTTTCTCTCCTTTCCTTACTCTACCTTTCTTTTGTTTTTTCTCTCCCTCACTTGGAAGAAATTATAATGTTATAAAGGTGGGGTTTACTTAAATAAACTATCAAGTTGTTCAACTCTCATAATCATGGGTCTACCTTATCACACTTAGTTATTTTTTAGGGAAAGACAACTCATGTTTTTGTCTCCCACTCCCTTAGTCAAGATAAGCATAGCAAAAGGAGATTTGTATTTTGAAAATCATGATAAAATATTCTTAAGACAAGGGACAAGGTCCCTTTGATTTACAGATTCATTTCCTTTTTCTTTTTTCTCATTCAAGTATGATAGGGTTGCCTTTATAGGTGAAAAATTTCCAACCCTTGAGTCTCCCTTGCTTGGCTGAAATTATCTGTGTAGGATAAGGATGTTTTATCATAATGCCATGTATTATTACCTACTTGTTGAAATTATGAATGTAGGATATAGATGTTTCGTCCTAATGCCATGTATTATTACCAACTTACTGAAAATTATGAATGTAGGATATAGATGTTTTATCCTAATGCTGTAACACTTGGTTTATATATATATATATATATATATATATATATATATATATATATATATATATATATATATATATATATATATATATATATATATATATATATATATATATATATATATATATATATATGTTCATGTGCAAGAGACCAGAGTTATATCATTAGCTAGACAACTTATATATATATATACATACATCCAAAAGTGACATTCATCAGAGTTAGCAGCATATATACACACATATGTAGCCCGAGGTACTGAGCATACATCTTAAAAGGCGGAGTACCATGGGGTTACATCAAAACAATGGAGTTAGCCCCTATGGCCAAGGGTTTCTTGCCTGCAGCAGTGTTTCTTCCTCTGACAAAGCAATAAGGAGTTAAAAATTCTCTATTTCTCTTCCATGGCGCCCGTCTGTCTTTTTCTTCCTCTACTGCCTTCAGACTCTTTTCCAGTAACTGAAACTTGTTAATCAAAGGAACAAATTTGCGAATTTCCAAGGCCACTACTGCATTGCAGATTTTAGGATGCAAACTAGCTTCAAACTTGATCGCCTTCCAAGATTCATTCGGATTGTATCTCAGATAGGACGAGAACTTGGCTAACTCCTCGAATCTTGCAATATACTAGTTGATCGATTGGTTCCCTTGCCTGAGTTGAAGGAATTCTATTTTCTTCTCAGCCTTGACACTTCTTGGAAAATACTTGTCCAATAAGGTCTCTCTCAAAAGACAGACCAAGTAACTTGCTGATCCTAGTGGGCTAACAATTCACTGCTCATCCGAACACTCCAAAACCTCGAAAACTTTTTCTATTTCAGTTAACAATCTGTTCACCACCATAGGATCATACCCTCCAACGAAATATGGAGGCTGAGTCCTTATAAAATTTGCCTATCCATTACTAGCGTTCCTTAGGTTTTCACCTATTTCACCATTAGAATTACTATTGCTCTGAATATGCCGTAGGATTTTGTTCGTGGCAAAAGCTTGATCTCGAATAGCAGTGGCTAGATCTTGCAGAGTAACTTTTGCACTGGGTGTTAAATTTCTCTTTGATGATGCCATTTTTTATTGTATGAAACAAAAGAGTTAGTCACTATTGAGGTGATCAAGCTCAACAGTATTTAAAGAAAACTTTTATAATACAGTAGTGATAACAACATTAAGCATACATATAAGGAAAAACGCTAGCAATTTTTTCATAATAATTTTCCATGCGCTACTCTACTCCATCTATCCAATCTTATTCAAGATGTTTTCAGATTGATCCAGGTAACCATCCACCTCCATGGCCACTTAGGATTGACCTGCTTTGATACCAACTTCTAACGCCTAGTATATCTATGTTCATGTGTAAGAGACCAGAGTTATATCATAAGCTAGACAACTTATGTTATATATATACATACATCCAAAAGTTACATTCATCAGAGTTAGTAACATATATACATACATATGTAACCCGAGGTACTGAGCATACATCACAAAAGGCGGAGTACCATGGGGTTACATCAAAACAATGGTGTTAGCCTATTTACATCACAAACAGTAGTTATATACATAACGCTATCCTACAGCCCACCCCTGGCCGTCACCCCTGGGGTACTACTGGTGGTGGAGGTGAGTCAGGATCGGAGACCTCTACCATGTTGATCACCAACAAGTTCACTATGATTGTGAACTATCCCAAGTAAGGAATGTTTACCGTCTACAGCTCTAGGAGAATCGTCAGCACAATGAAAGACATCTCTACTTATCTGAACAAAACATCAAAACAAAGTGAGATATAAAATCCCAGTAAAGTCAACATCCAATACATATAAGCAAACAAAAAACTTACATGCTATGTCCAGCTGTATAAGTTACAGAAAACATTTTCTCTTTTTATGCAATAAATGTACAGTAAAGTACATGTCAGCCTTTTATATGTTATGCATCAATATCACGCATGCTAAAATAAAGCATGTATTTATAAAAATACCTATGCTGTTGTTCATGGCTCATACATCACTCACAGTGGCTCATCATCACTCACAGTGGCTCATAGACCATTAATCTCTCTCAATTGCAATCGTCAATATGGCGTGAGCCTTACTCCTCCAGCTACTCACTCACCCTTTGAAGGCCATTGGTCAGAGGGTCCTTCTTGTATTGACCACTCTAGGTTATAGGGCGTCCCCTACCCTGATACCGTATCCAAGCCACAACCCTTCAGTCGCCTTACCTCGTAAGGTGCCACACTCTCAGGTTACCTTAATGGGTAAGGGTCATCCTGGACTTGTCATTTTTCTCAATACAATAAGTGAGACACCTATTTCCAGGCCACCCTACTTCAGAGAGGATCATTCTGACTTGTCAGTCGCCTTAATACAGCAATGGAGACATATGTTTCTAGGCCACCCTACTTCAGAGAAGGTCCTCCTGGTAAAGCTTAAGTCTTTTATATCTCTCCAGCCACTTAACACAGTAAGGATATGTAAATTAATAAATATCCAGAGCATAAACCATAATCATCCTCAAACATGTTACAACAACTCATCATGGATGAACATACATGTCTTGATAGCCTTTCATAATATGCATACATCAATAACTCACTTGCAGCCATACATACAAGCAGTTTATAGTATGCAAATATAGTATGCATGCGTCATTCTTCATGCTTACATACATGATTCAATAAACATACATGATGAAATAGATATGGCACATGCAAATATAGCATTCATGCATCACAAAACCCTCACTAAAATCCCAATAATATTGATAATTAATTAAGATTCAGAAAGGAAACAGAAAACAGAGAAAAAGGATAACACAGCATGAAGCACGACCGTGTTTCTCCCCGTGTTTCCCTCTTCACTTGGCCATGTTTCACACAGGCCAGCCCCAAGCACGGCCGTGCTTCGGGCTGTGTTCATCATTTTTTCCAGATTTCCTGATTTCTTCTTCCCAACTCCAAGCATAGCCTGGCCATGTCTCCAAGCACAAAAACCCCAAAAATTTTATTTTTCTCCCAAACCATCCAATAAAATTGAACAATAAACATACCAACATTTTGAGCATGAAAAACATGATTTTTTAAGTGCAAACAACCAACCAAAACATGGATTTAATCTCAAAACCAACTACACAAAGTTCACCTTAAACATTATCACTTGCACAAGAATGAACAGTAACCGTGGATGCCATAACTAATTCAATAAAAAGCTATATCTACCTCCCCACATACTTTAAATGCTCACATACAACCAGCCATAAAAGTCATCCAACCCTAAATCTTAAAGGAAGATGTTGATCTTACCTTCTCTTCCCACAAGCTTGCTTTTTCTCCCTTATTACTGCTACTTTCTCTCTCTAGAAAGCACCAACAAAATAGCAGATTTTCTTCAATCCATTAGTTTCCATAGAAGATTTGGGGATAAGCAAGAGACCAAGAGTTTAAATCTTACATTTCCTTCTTGATTTTCCACTTCTGCCTCTCTCCTTCCTTCCCTTTTCTTTTTCTTTCTCCTTTTCTCTTTCTCTTGCCGTGGAACCCCTCCTCTTTGTTGGGTGAGTGCTGACTTGGCCACCAAGTTAAGGGAAAGATATATTAAAATAATAATGACTTCCTCAAGAAGCCATCTATCCCTTAACCTTCACCCTTCCTTTCCCTAACAATTTCCAAAATGCCACTCCATTACATTATGACTAAGGGGGTTGGCTAAGGCCTTGTCTGGGTGCAAGAAAACTTACCAAGTGTTTAATTTATTCTTGAGCCTTACCTTAAAGGATTTTTGTGCAAATTTCTTCATCGCTCCTTATCTCTATTATTGTTGTCTATTTGTGGTCCTGTAAACAAGGAAATTACTATCTCTTCCTTAAACAATTCCTCCAAAAATGAGAAAACCCTTATTAAATATCCACAATTATTTCCTTATAACTCCCCCATTTATCCCTTTTTAATCCTTTCTTACTATTCCATATTATTAACAGAATTTTGGGTGTTACAAATGCCATATGACCTAATCTTGATTATTATTACACTACTATTTTCTCACATGATTCTTATTTTTCCCTTTTAGATTTGGGCTCATTCTTACCCATTTCCTTTGCTTTGGCTAAAATTCTGCCTTTCATGGAGGGCTTGGTCACATTTTCAAGGTTTGTGGGCTATCGGTCCAACTTCTATATCCTAGTCCAAATCTATGTTTTATTTCTTGCTTGGGCTATCCTATTGGCTTGCTAGAAACTCATGTGAAGTAGAAAAACTCTATATGAAGTGTCCATAGGTGAAAGCCCAATTTATGGGTAGAGATGTTAAACTTAGGAACTCTAACTCTTGAATTAGGAAAAATTACCCTAATCCAATCTTCTTGAAGTTTTAAGACCTTTACTTACTTCCCAAAAATTTATCTTCCTTACTCAAGAATTTTGACTTTCTTTAGTATGTTATTTCTAATTTTTACTATTAGGTTTTCTCTCTTTACTTATTCCTTTAATGTTAAAAATATTTTCTATGCAAACACATAAGGTGAAGAATTTCTAAGGCTTATATTTCTTTAGATATCAAAAAAATTTCTAGTAATTTTTTTTAATTAAATATTTATGTAAATTTATTAATAAAAGAAACAAAATTAGGGATGGTGCAACTTCGTGTGTCCTCTTGAATGGTGGAAAGGCAAATCCTACACCACAAAGGTATGAAAGGGCTTGAACTCTAATATAGTGGTTTTGATATGGGATTCTCCTAATATTTTCATGAGAAATATTTTGATGCATAATAATATTTAATTAATGATCATACCGTATTGCATATGGTTTTGGATATATGAATGTGATTTGAACTGAGAATAATTGAAATACAGGTCCCATATGGATGTATCTCTGAACTGTAATTTTTTATATTATAAATTTTAATATGTGAGTACATCCATATGTTGACCTAAGAGATCATATGAGGTTTTATCTGCTCACTGAGTTGTCAAACTGACTACACGATATCTACATTTTTTTAGATAAGAATTCAGAGTTTGGTCCTTCCCCTTTAGATAGTTGATCAGCTTGATGACATAATCTTTGGGTGAGCCTACCTTGTTTCTAGGGCTCACAGATTTTGGTTTTATTTGTACTTATACTCTAGAATATGCTCTGAACACCACAGGCAAGATTCCTACTTCTGCTGTACTTTGATGTTTATAGACTTGGTATGTATATTGTGTATATATGAGAATACCTATATGTAAAAGAGTGTATTATACATGTTATGAAAAATATATATTCGTAAAGTATGTTTTTCACATGCCCTAAAATTAGGGGTGTGACACTATATATATATATGTATATGTATATGTATGTATGCATATTTTTATATATACATACATATACATATACATATACATATACATATACATATACATATACATATATATATATATATATATATATATATATGCAGTACTAAAACACAAATGAGTGCCAAAAGCTTCTTGTAGTGCTCTCCAAATCTGGAAGTAAATCGACGATCTCGATCCAAAATAATACTATTAGGAATTCCATGTAACTGTACAATTTCCTTCATATACAACTGGGCTAACTTATTCAATGAGTAATTTTTCTTAATGGGTAGAAAGTGCGCAGATTTTGTCAGTCTATCTACTATTACCCATATCACATCATGGCTTGTCTGAGTTTTAGGTAGTCCAACAATAAAATTCATAGATATAATATCCTACTTCCACTTAGGGATTTCTAAAGGTTGTAACATCCCAGAAGGTTTTTTATGTTCTATCTTCATCTTTTGACAAACTAGACACTTAGAGAAGAATTCAGCAATGTCTCTCTTCATTCTTGGCCACCAGTACAATCTTTTCAAATCATGATACATTTTTGTAGATCCTGGATAAATTTTATACTTTGATAAGCATTTTCCAAAATCTTAGCCTTCAAATTCTCTCCTTGTAGTATACATGTTATGCCCCGATACATAATAATTATATCCTCTAACAATGCAAATTCAGGTTAATCTCTTCGATCTTGTAAAAATTGATCATGTGTCTGTGCTTTTTTAATTTAAGTCTTCAAGTCACTTTCAATTCTTAACTCATTAACAATCAAAATTCCAGGGATAGTCATAACTGATAATCTTAAATTTCTAAATTCCTCAATTAGTTTCATTTCTTTTATCAGTATTTGACTTACATGCAATGACTTCCGGCTCAACGCATCAGCTACTACATTTTCCTTCCCTGGGTGATACTTTAATTCAAATTTATAATCATTGATGAATTCTATCCACCTTCTTTGCCTCATATTTAATTCTTTTTTATCAAAGAGGTATAAGCTCTTATGGTCATTATATATTTGAAATACAACTCCATACAAGTAGTGTCTCCACATCTTCTGGGAAAATACAGATAATTCGGGATAAAATGCGAACAGCTCAAAGTCGAAAAAAGATCTATTTTGATAGAGAAGGAAACCAATACAATTTCAAAAGGGGGAGCAAGTATTTTTGAAAATTTCTCCTACTACTGAAATTGGCCGAGCAATGAAAGTTAAGAAACTGAGCTCGAGATATTTAGGACCTTATCAAATTCGAAAAAGGATAGGGTCATCGGCGTATAAGATTACTGATGGAAATCAAGGTGCTGTCAAAGCTACTATAAACCGTTCCCAATATCCTTTGCAAGGGATAGGTGGTCCAATGACTAGGAGTAGGGCGAAGCGGGCCAAGGAAGCTTTACTGGGCTTGATCTTGGATGTGCAGGCTAAAGAGGAAGCTATTGGGGCAAGTCAAGATATTAAGTGGGTCACACTTTGCAGCCTTGAAGAGGGCAGTTCGGAGGCCCAATAAATTTTATTGGATCTTGAAGACAACTAGCTCAAATCTGCATAGGCTAAAGATGTATTATGGGCTTTAGTTTAAAATGTTTTGTTTTGGATATTATTAGCATTTGGGCCCATTCTTTATGCAGCTCAAATAGTAGTTTAATTATAGATTTATTTTTGTTAGTTTAGTTGGGCCAGATAACTAATGTTATTTGGGCCATATTCTATTAGAAGTCCAATTAGGAGTTTAAGGCCTTTTGGCTTTCCTATTAGGGTTAGGTTTAATTGTCTATATAAGAGTTCTTTAAGTTCATGTATTAACAGAGATTTTGATGATTAATAAAGATTGAGTTTTCTCCTAAAGTGAGAGCTTCCCTTAGTTCTTGGGCAAAGAACTGAATCTGATCTTATCGAGGCAACTCGTGGCGATCAAACATCCGTTGAATTTTCAAGACGATCCTTGCTTTCGCCAAACACTCTTTTTCTTCGTTTAGAGGAACGCATCATTTGGTATTAGAGCTTTGGCTCCTTGAGATTTGGTTGGTGTCCTATCTTTTCTTTTCTATTTTCTAGAGTCTTTCTTCTTCTTCTACCTTTCTTTAGGTCAAATTAGAGTTCTAGTTCTAGTTTTAGTTCTAGTTAATGTTCTTCTAGTTCTTTTAGAAAAAAAAGAGTTTTAGTTCAAGTCAATTTTCTTTTCCTACTTATATTCTAACTCCTTGTCCTAGTCAATTTAGTTTCTTCTTCCAAAAATTTGAATTTCGAAAAAAAAAACAAAAAAAGAGAGTACTATTCCTATTTCAATTTGGTTTCTTGTTCAGAAATTCAAAAAACAAAGCAGATTCCTAGTCTTAGCTGAATTTGGTCTCTTCTGCAAAAAAAAAATTCGCTAAAAAAAAGAGGTGAGCGGAAGTTCATTCAAAAAAAAAGAGACAAGAAATTCGTTCAAAAAAAAGCAAAAAAAAAAAACAGCATACTGGTATAGTATCCCTCATATTTTTCAAATTCAGTTCTTAGGGTTGTCATTGTTAGAAAATTTATTCTTATCATTCTTATTTCACTTGTTCCTTTTGATAATTTTATTGATAAGGTTCTTGTTTAAGAACTTTAAGGGAAAGAGAGTAAATTGAGTGCAAACACGTGAGGTTTGTGAGACAAACATGAGCACTAAAATAAATCAACCTAAAGTTGATCTTAAATTTTACATGAAGGTAGTTCAGGAGCAATTTAAGTTGATACATATGAAGTTAGATAATTTTGAGTCATTATCCAAACCAAAGCCTTCCCAACAGTTTGACTTTGGTGAGGAAGAAAGAGGACGTATGGAGAGTAAGCATTCTAGTGATTCTAGTAAGGATGATATGCCACTAATGGAGGATTGTAATAATATGGAGATTAGTAAGCAAGTGAATAGAGAAATATTGGTTAGTAGACGTGCTCTTAATATGCAGTCCAATGATGATATTGATGATGAACAGTGTGAGCACATTTTTCAGATCAGGTGCCACGTGAATAACAAGGTATGTAGCTTGATTATTGATAGTGGGAGTTGCACTAATGTAGCTAGTACCTTGATGGTTGATAAATTGGGTCTACCCACATTGAAACATCCTAAGCCATATAGGCTAAGATGGTTGAATGATAGTGGAGAGATATGGGTGACAAATCAGGTTTTGGTATCTTTTTCTATTGGTAACTACAAAGATGAGGTGCTTTGTGATGTAGTACCAATGCATGCTGGACACTTGTTGTTGGGACGTCTATGGAAATTTAATATAAGGGTTAATTATGATGGTTACAAGAATCGATATACATTGACCATGCATAAGAAAACCTTTATTCTAACAACCCTAAAGCCAGCTAAGGCTTATGCTGATCAAGTGCAAATTACAAAAGAGTGTAAGTTGAGAGAAATAAAAGAAAAAGAGGAGAAAGAGAGTAAGGCAAAAATTGAGAGTGAGAGAAAAGAAAGAGAGGCTAAGAGATGTGAGCAAGAAAAAGAGAAGAAAGATAGAAAAGTCAAAATTGAGAGTGAGAGAAAAGAGAGAGCTGTTGAGGTATGTGAGCAAAGGAAGAAAGAGAGTAAGCCAAAAATTGAGATATGTGAGCAGAAAAAGAAAGAGAATTGTGAGCCAGAGAAAGAGAAAAATAAAAAAGTGAGTGCTTTTGCATTAAAAAGTGAGGTGAAGAGTGCTTTGGTATGCAAGCCAAACCTCTTTGTGCTAATGACAAGGATATTTATTTTGCTAACACTCATAACCTTTCTTTGCCTAGTATGGTTGTGTCTTTGATACAGGAATTCATAGCATTAAAATATCCTACTTATGATAAAGAGTTATATGCATTGATGAGGACTTTGCAAACTTGGCAGAATTATCTATGGCTGAGAGAATTCATTATTCATTCAGATCATAAGAGTTTGAAATTCTTGAAGTGCCAAGGTAAGTTGCATAAGAGACATGCTAAATGGTTAGAATTGATTGAGACGTTTCCTTATGTGATTAAGTATAAAACTGGAAAGGAAAATGTGGTAGCTGATGCATTGTCTAGAAGATATGCATTGTTGACATTCTTACATGCTAAGTTGCTTGGTTTTGAATACATTAAAAACTTGTATGCTAATGATGTTGATTTTGGATCTGCTTGAAATTCTTATGATAAGCGTGCTATTGATGGTTTCTATAGACATGAAGGCTACTTGTTTAAAAAGAATAAACTTTGTATGCCTACGTGTTCTATGCGTGCCTTATTAATTAAGGAGAGTCATGGTGGAGGTCTAATGAGGCATTTTGGAGTCACTAAAACTTTAGAAATTCTGTATGAACATTTTTATTGGCCTCGCATGAAACATGATGTCATTTCATTTTGTGCTAAGTGTGTGGCATGTAAACAAGCTAAGTCTAAGGTTATGCCACATGGCCTTTATACCCCATTACCTGTACCTACATAGCCTTGGCATGATATTTCTATGGATTTTGTGATAGGGTTACCAAGATCTCAAAGTGGTAAGGATAGTGCTTTTGTGGTTGTTGATAGGTTTAGCAAAATGGCTCATTTCATTGCATGTGCTAAAACCAATGATGCAACACACATAGCTAATCTGTTCTTTAAAGAAGTAGTGCATTTGCATGGATTACCTAGAACAATAGTAAGTGATAGAGATGTTAAGTTCTTAAGTCATTTTTGGCGTACTTTATGGGGAAGATTAAGAACTAAACTTCTATTTTCTACTATTGCACACCCTCAAATAGATGGGAAAACTGAGGTAGTTAATAGGACACTTACTACACTTTTACGTGCTATTATGTCAAAAAATTTGAAACATTGGGAAAGAGCTTTACCACATGTTGAGTTTGCATACAATAGATCTGTGCATTCTACCACTACTTATAGTCCTTTTGAAATTGTTTATGGCTTTAATCCTCTAACACCTTTGGATATTTTACCTTTGTCTACTAATGAGTTTGTTAACTTGGATGCTAAGCAAAAAGCTGAATTTGTAAAGGATTTGCATGCTAAAGTTCGAGCTAACATTGAGAGGAAGAATAAGCAATATGCAACGCAAGCCAACAAGAGCCGAACAAAAATTGTATTTGAACCTGGTGATTGGGTTTTGGTACATATGCGCAAAGAGAGGTTCCCGGTTCAGAGAAAGTCTAAGTTACATCCTAGGGGAGATGGACCTTTTCAAGTCTTGGAGCGAATCAATGACAATGCCTATAAGATTGATTTACCTAGTGAGTATGGCAATATTAGTGCTACATTCAATGTTTCTGACTTGTATTTATTTGATGTAGGTGATGGTTTTGATTCGAGGACGAATCCTTTCGAGGAGGGAGGGAATGATGGAGATCAAGGTGCTGTCAAAGCTACTCTAAACCGTTCCCAAGATCCTTTGCAAGGGATAGGCGGTCCAATAACTAGGAGCAGAGCGAAGCGGGCCAATGAAGCTTTACTGGGCTTGATCTTGGATGTGCAGGCTAAAGAGGAAGCTATTGGGCCAAGTCAAAACATTAAGTGGGTCACACTTTGCAGCCTTGAAGAGGGCAGTTCGGAGGCCCAATAAAGTTTATTCGATCTTGAAGACAACTAGCTCAAATCTGCATAGGCTAAAGATGTATTATGGGCTTTATTTTAAAATGTTTTGTTTTGGATATTATTTGCATTTGGGTCTATTCTTTATGCAGCCCAAATAGTAGTTTAATTATAGATTTGTTTTTGTTAATTTAGTTGGGCCAGATAACTAATGTTATTTGAGCCATATTCTATTAGAAGTCCAATTAGGAGTTTAAGGCCTTTTGGCTTTCCTACTAGGGTTAGGTTTGATTGTCTATATAAGAGTTCTTTAAGTTCATGTATTAATACAAATTTTGATGATTAATAAAGATTGAGTTTTCTCCTAAAGTGAGAGCTTCCCTTAGTTCTTGGGCAAAGAACTGAATCCGATCTTATCGAGGCAACTCGTGGCGATCAAACATCCGTTGAATTTTCAATACGATCCTTGCTTTCGCCAAACACTCCGTTTCTTCGTTTAGAGGAACTTATCAATTACACTTCCTCTGTATTTGTCGAATCTGCATGATGTGTTCCATGTTTCTCAACTTCGGAAGTATCTACTAGATCTATCGCACATAATTGAAGAAGAAATATAGCTGTATACAAGAATCTAACTTATCGACCAAAGACGATTACAATTCTGGATAAAGACATGAAACAGTTAAGAAATAAAACCATTCTATTGGTGAAGGTAGGTTGCGAGGGTTTAACAATGGAAGAAGCCATATGGGAAAAGGAAGATGACATGAGACAGAAATATCCATAATTGTTTGAAGATAGGCATACCATGAATTTTGAGGAAAAAATTCTTTTTAGGGCGAAGAACGTAACATCCCCGATTTTTTCTTAAGTTACTAACTAGAATTTTTTTTTCTTTAGAGGGGAGAAAACGTTTTGGATCTCATGGGAGGATTAAATTATTTTATAATTTTACTCAAGTCAAACTAGATCTTAGGATGGTTAAAATGGCATATATGTAATTTCATTGAAATGGCATTATTGTAAATTTCTTGAGATGACACTTTTGTAAATACTCTAGGATGGTATTTTTGTAAATACTCTAGGAGGCATTTTTATAAATAATGGAGGATGGAAAAGTTGTAAGTATAGGGTGGTAGGTAAAAAGAAATCTTAATAATTATGAGGGAGAGGGAGTGTCGACAAGAAAGACAGAAAAGAAAGAGAAAGAAAAGAAATAAGGAAAGGAAAGAAGAAGAAGAAGAAGAAGAAGAGAAAGAGGAAGAAGAAGGAGAAGGAAGAGGAAAGGGAAATCAAGGTAAGTTTCTTGGTCATCTCTCTCATTTCATCATCTTTTCTTAAGGAATATCCTAATTCATGGTATGGATGTAGGATTTTTGTGTGGTAAGAATCAAGCACACAAGTTTAAGGATTTGTTTGAGGTAGTCTTAACATTTACTCATGAATTTTATACAAAATTATATATATATACTTTTAGATGTATTTCGATGTGATTTTGGATAACATGTGGTCTATATATTTATGTGGAATTCTATTTTGGTTGCTTAGACATGCATATGGGTGCATGAGATTATATAAAAGAAAAACAAAAGAGAAGTTAGACTAAGCTGAATTTCAGAATAATTGGGAAAACTTCTATTTTTGGAATTCTGGGAAAGTTTGAAAAGGATTTTAAAGAAATGGTCAATATATGAATTGTAGATAATTGTCTTAAATTTTTATAGGCTTTAAAATCACCTCAATTAGAATTCATATGAGAGAGATATGGTTGAATAAGTGAGGAAAGGTCATAGAACACGGTTAGGCCTTGTTCTGGGTTGCTTCAGCACAGGTAGACCATGTTCAGAACTATTTTTGAGCATGTTTGAAGTATTTTTCAATCATGGCCGTGTCTTGGAACATGGCTAGACCGTGTTGGGTGTTGGATTATCATATTTATCACTGTTTTCTACCTAAAAATAGTCTTGTTTGTTGAAAGATTTTTAGGAAACATATATCCAAGAAAAATACTTTTAAAATGATGATTTTGGTTTCACAAATTACTCTTTTCTTTATTTGATTCAAAATGAATCATATTGGATATTGGTATGTGATGAATGATTATTACTCATTGGGTATAAATATGATGCATGTCATATTATAAATGTGATTAAATGGCAAGCTCATGGCAAGTTGCTTGATAATTATATATTGTATTTGATGAATATACATTTATATATACACATTTATATGTAGGAATGAATATCGACGGGTTGTATAGGTTAAGACGGTACCGAGTAGAGGACGCCTTATTAGCCTGAGTAAGCCAAGGGAGGGCCACTCCAACTGAGTGATGTAACATCCCAGATTTTAATAAATGGAAAATAATTCTCATGGTGAAGGGAATGGAAGAGAATGAAATGGAACATCGATAAAACCTTAGAAAAAGGATAAAGTGGAATTAAAGCATTTGGTGGAATTTTCCTACAACCAAACAAAGCCTTATCTAATGGTATAGTTCAATTGTGATGGGATAGCAAGGTTGTAATAATTGGATAAAGTAGGGTCTTCAGATAAGAGGATGATGGCTTGTTGAGGAAGAGTAAATAAAATATCTTATCCTTACTTGACTCAAGGGGAGAGTCGACCTACCAAGGGAGAGAAGAGGAGAGGGATGGCTTGGAGAGAAAGCCTTGACTTGACAAAGTCTTGGCTTGGAGAGGAAGTCTTTCTTTGGAGAAGAAGAAGGCCAAAAGGTGAAAGGAGAGGGAGGTAGCAGCCAAGGAAAAGAGGAGAAGGGAGAGAGATCGAGAGAAGGAGAGGAAGGAAAAGAAGAAAAAGAGAGAGTAGAGAGAAAGGCATAAGGTGAAGGTCCAAGGATTTGTAGAGAAAGGAAGAAAGAGAAGTGTTCAAAGAGGAGGAAATCCAAGGATAGAAAGAATCTTTGGTTTTGGTAGGTTTAACATTATTCATATTTCCATGGAATTTCATGTATTTTGAATGATTTATAAGTGTTTCAAATATCCTCTTTTGATGGTTCATGATGTATATTTATGTTTGGCCATGAAAAGTGAGCGTTGGATGCATAGATCATACATGTGTTTGCTGAAATTGGCTTGAAAATGGTGAAAATCGATGGTCTGAATGGTTGGTTCCGTTGCTTATGTTTAATATCAATTTTGGAAATCTGTTCAAAAGATGCGTTATATAACTTTTTCTGAACTTTCTAATGCCTCTGTAATCACCTTAATCGGATTTGAAATGAAAGAGATATATATCCCCTGATGAGTGAATAAAGCTCAGATTTAACGCACAAATTTGCAATGTTGTTTTCAAACACTTTTCACCTGTTTATGTTTCTAATTTGTTAAATTGGTAAATATAATAAATTGTAGATATTTGTCTTAGATTTCTATAAACACTGAAATCTTCTTAATTAGAGTTAAAATGAGTGAGTTATGGTCTTTTTAGTAAGAGAATGTCTGGCGGGACGGAAATTTGGAGTGCAGGAAAACCCGAAGCATGACCGTGCTTGGTGACATGGCCAGGCCGTGCTTCGGACTATTTTGTGATTTTTCAGCACGGTTTGCACAACTTGAAGCATGACTGTGCTTGGTGACACGGCTAGGCCGTGCTTGAGGTTGGATTTGCTCTGTTTTGCATTTTGAAGGCTCTAAATGAACTCTAATAAATGGATGATGTTAAGGGGAACTAAAATACAAATAAATACCTTGTTATTGATGTATTGTAGTGTGAATTCTATCCTTTTATTATGAGGAATTAAATCACATATTGCATATTGATTAGATATATGTAAGTGAATTGCATATGAGCTAGATGTTCACTGTACGGATGAAATGCATGTTGATTTGATGCCTATGCTAGTATATCAATGCATGAGGATTACATGATATAAGGTATGCATTGTTGGTAATTGTATTAATACATATTTATTAAATGATGTGGTGATGATATTATGCATAATATTAGTGATGTGCTTGGTTAATTTATAGTCCTATTGTGATGGTCATGATGATTAAAGAATATGATGTGTACATTATTATATGACGATAGAGGAGTTATTACATAGTGATTATATGAAGGGACAAAGTGATTGTGGATGGCAAACATGATGATAAAGGTGAGTTGTTTGATGTATACATGGTTATATCATATTAATGTATATGGTAGAAATGTGGCTACAAACGATTAGTCACTGAGTGTGGAGATGTGGATACAGACGATTAGTCACTGAGTGTTGAGATGTGGCTATAGACGATCAGTCTCCCTGCATGAAAGCATTACAAAGATAGATATACAAGCATATATTGAAGTATAACCTAGTTATTATACATGCCTAATATTGATGCATAATCTGTCTATTAAATATGAAAGCATGCTATACATTCTTGATACTTTATCATATACAAAGAGAAAATATTTTTTGTAGTTTATATAGCTGGACATAACACTGTGATTTTCTTATTTATCGTATGATGCTTTTAATGTTAAATCTATTGGGAACTTCTGTTCTTATTATTGTTGGTGTTATGTTCAGATAAGAGCAAACGATACGCTAGCTGCTTGAGTGCACTTGATCATAGAGATCTAGTAGATGGCGATGCCTTTTACAAATCCCGATGCCAGCACCACCTCCTCCACCCTTTACACTTAGGGGAGATGTGCGGTATACGGTTTATTGTTAAGTTGATGTAGTTATATGTCTAAGTGTCGCTGATGTATAAATATTAATCTTTGATGTAGTTCGGATATTATGATGATGGAATATTAGCTGTTTATATAATTGTGTATGGTTTGCTGCTTGGAATGTGTTATCAATCGCTATATATATATATATATATATATATATATATATATATATATATATAACCTGGTCGTTACAAGTGACAGTGGTAATGTGAAGAGGTTACGGGCATGTGAAACAAACATTTTTTTTTCTGCAATTAAATATTTACCATAACATGCATAGCATTATTCTTTGTCATGAAAATAGATACATATAAGTTCTCTCATGTATACATATTATACAGATCAAGTTATAAATGTCAAAGTAACAAAAAAAGTAGGGATCCTGCTTGTGGCGTTCAGAGCACACTCTAGAATACAAACACAGTATAATTCAAAAACTGTGAGCCTTGGAAGCAACGTAGACTCACCCAAAGAATATGTCACCTAACTGATCACCTATTTGTAGAATCAAACTCTGTATTCTTATTTGAAAAATGTGAAAATATCGTGTAGTGAGTTGAAAACTCAATGAACAGATAATACCTCCTATGACCTCTTAGGTCAGCATATGGATGTACTTATGTTTTCAAATTTGTCACATAGAAAATATAGTTCAGAAGTATATTTATATGGGACCCGTATTTTAAATATTCTCAAATCAAAAGATATTCAGATATCCAAAACCATATTCAGCACGGTATAATCATTAAACAAATATTGTTATGGATTAAAATATTTTACATGAAAACATTAGGAGGAACCCATATCAGAACCATCAAATACTTCCAAGCACACAGCAAGGGATGATGTTATGTTTAGCTGTATAAGCTATAGTAAAATATTTAGCTTCTAAGATAAAGTCATGACTTTCGTTGATGCATAATTAACATACTATATATGCAGTAAAAATTCACTATTTTTACATAATGTTTAAGTAGGTTACAGCTCTCAATACACTCAATTCACTCATTTGTTATACATATAGTGACCGATCGACCACAGTCACAATAAGTGATCAGGGAATATGAGTTCATCACCTATCTACCTTCTCACATTACCACTGTCACCTGGTTGGAGCGGCTTTCCCTTAGTTCACTCAGGCTAATGGGGCGTCCCCTACTTGGTACCGTCTCAAGCCATACAACCCGTCGATATTCATCCATACATATATATATATATATTCATCAAATGCAATGTATAATTATCAAGTAACTTGCCATCAGCTTTACGCTTGCCATTCAATCATAATAAGCAATTTTATAGCTTTACAGATCAATGCCTCATGCACATAATATTCACTTTACCAAATAATGATAAATACCTTTAGAACCACATATTCAAGGAGTTTCAAAATCTATTTACAAAACCATACTCTTCTTGAACTCTGTGTGCTAATTCGTGAGTAAAATAGATATTTGAACACATTTCAGAAACTTGATAGCATAAATAATTTGTAAATAGAACCAATTATACATTTTAAGTTCAAGAAGTGTATAGGGTAAATCATAAGAAGAATTATCTATTTACAAGGTAAGGTTCCAGGTTGGACAGCCACAAAATGTAATTTTTCAATTCAAATTTCATTAAATATATTTTAAAATTGAGTCCGAAGGATCCAAAACCTAGGAAATGACTCTAGGATCGAGAAATTTGGCCTCCAAGAGTTTAGTCAACCCTGGTCAACTAATATATACTATTCACAATCGAAATTACTATTCACCGTTAGAATCACTATTCATATTGGCCGAATTTACTATTCACAATGCACAAAAAGTTGTCAGATAGCTAAAACATTTCATATCTTAAGCTTTATTTATCTCCTGAATGCATCTACGGCGTCAGATTTTCAATTTAAGGACACTAAATAGGATTTTCAGAGTTTACATTTTTCTAAAGTTTTTTACTTTCGATCTACGACGATTGTACGGTTGATTTGAAAAATCATTTGGCCAATATCGTAGTACTCTTCATCCTAAATCCAATAGTATCCTTAGTTTTGAAATCGGAGGCTCAAAAGTACTCCAAATCTAGAGAGAGAAAGTTACTATTCACTATTCATTCGTCCTGAAAATCTTTCCGTTTCTTTTTTTTAATAAATTATGAAGGACCAATTAGCAATTTGCTAATTATTAGAGGAAGTCCTTGCAAATTTTATTATTTATATTTTGACCCATAAACTTTTAAGAAATTACAATTTGACCCCAAAAATATTAATTTTTTATTTTCATCCTTAAAACCTTTCAATTACATCCATACTCCTTTATTTCTTTTAATAATCCATACATAAATGAGAATTACTAAATTTTAGGGATGTTAAATTCTTTCCCCTCTTAGGAAATTCGATCCCTGAATTTCAAACTATCCTATCACAAGTAGAAAATAAAACCAAAACATAAATTACTGTTATTATCTCCACTACTCAAGCTACTGTGAATATCTCTTTTATATATCATATTTTCTACTTAAGAAGTCTCTTCACTTGAGTGATTTTGCCATATAAACTTAACCATAGGGATTTCCTTCAACTATAAGTTCTTCACTTGTCGATCAATAATAGACATTAGTTTTTCCTCTTAATTAAGCTAAATTTTTGTCCAATTGAATTTCTTGAAATCAGATAACATGAAAAGAATCTGAAAGATACTTCCTTAATATTAATACAAGAAACACCGTATCAACCATCACTTAATCCTGATGGCAAGGCTAGACGATATACACTATGCCTACTTTATTCAAGATTTCAAAAGAGCCTATATGCTAGAGCTTAACATTTTCCTTCTTTCCAAACCTCATTACCTCTTTTCTGGGTGAGTTCTTCAAGAATATTTAGTCACCAACTGATAATTTCTAATGCTTAACATTCCTGGTCCTTATAGACATTTTGGATTGTACTGAGTTTCTTGTATTCTTTTCCTAATCAGATTCACTTTATCAACGGTATCTTACAATAAGTCATACCCCATTGAATCATTTAACAGAAAGTTAGTAACATCTCTTACATAAGGCTTTAAGTCACCTAATATCATTTTATTATAAGTGTAACAACTTTATTATTATTATTATTATACAATATAGAGTTTACATACACGTCATTAATCAAAACGTACGTACAATATATCAAACACATAAATATCTACATCTTAATTTATTCTAGTTGACCAATTCCAGAGATACAGGTGCGGGTGGTTGCACCTTCACCGGGATCTGAGCCAACTCGACCATAAACATTTTATTTGATTTTGGGATCTGCCCAACATAAAATAACTCGATCCAATGTGCACTAAAAGCCAAACCCATAGAAAAATCTACATATCTACTTTTCTGAACATGACATAGAAATATAGTGAGAATTAAACCCCAGTAAGTTTAACAATAAATCATCATCAATATAGCTTATCACGTCATGTTCATCTGTATAAACTACAGCAAATATCTTTGGTCACATGAATGCACTATATCTATGCACATAAGAATCGTACAGTAATGACATGTATGACAAGATTAACTATTTTCAGAATATCATATGATGACTATCAATTTATTCTCCTATCAAGCTACCCCAGTCAAGGTGAGTATTTTTTACTCTCTGGTACGGTCTTTTCTCGCTCCAACCGATATGGCACACATTCTCTTTCATTTCTCATTAGTGATGAGTGAGTTTTATACTCATAAATTAAATATTTTCATCTTATCTTTTTGCCATAATTAAGCATAAATCTCCCTTACTTGTCTTTAGTTTTGTGTATTTCTTACAGATGGAGAGAAGAGTAGAAAATGGACTTAATTGGATGAATCAGAGCTAAATTATGGTTCTTTGGGAATGATGTCTATAAATCAAGCATATAAAATAAATTCATTAAGGATGGCTGAGTAAGGAGCATTATCATATTAACTCTTGAGACGCATCCTAATATGCACAAATTTATTCTTGATTTATGATCACATTTCCAAAAGAACTAAAACATAAAGATTCAAGGCAAAGCACCTAATGTTGAGAATATGTTTGCTATTTGCAGTCCAGCTCAACCTTGCTGTAGTACTTGGGCCATATCTCCAAAAATACATATTCAATATGTATGAAATTTGGTTGGTGTGTAGATGACATAAATGGGTACAACTTTTATGTTCAAGTGGTCAGAAAATTCGGACATTAAAAGGGCCAAAAGTGGGATAGAAGAGAATATGACTACTGTTGCAGTCCAGCCCGACTTTTCTCTAGTATTTTGACCATACCTCACAAATTACGTAACAAATTTGTCCACGATTTGTCTTGATGGAAATCTAATGAAATTTTCTACAACTTTTGTGTTAATAAAGTCAGCAAATTCGGCGAATTTCAGGAAGATATTCAAGGATCAACTTCGGTGCACATGATGGAATTCAAATTGTCAACTTTGTACAACTTCCTACCTAACAATTTTGACAATTACCACACCTACCACACCTAATTGTATCTATAAATAGAGGGCCTAAGTAGCTTTAGGAGGGAGCTTTGGAGAGAGCTTGGGAAATCTTTGTTGGAATTCTACATACTTGTAATGTTATTCTCTCTTTAGGCATTTTGTATTTTTCATTTTCTTTCGTAATATTATCATGTTTCTTCATCTTTCATTTTACTTTCTTGCTTTAATTATGGAGAACTAATCTCCTAATGCTAAGGTGAAAGGGTAAAACTCTTGGTAGGAGAATAATAATTCATTTAATTCTTGATTTTAATGTTTATATTTTATGTTGTATTTACCTCCTCCTTTTCTTATGTTATGTTTTACTGGCTGGCTGAGCCACCTATTTCTTTTTCTTGTTTAATGGCTGGCTTTGCTGTCTACTTCTTATTTTTATTGTTAAAGGTTGGCTTTGCCACCTATTCTATTTCATTATATTTTGTTATGTTAATTAGTTTTCTACCTCTTTCATTTTCTGCATAAGTTAATCTTGTAAAATGTGAATTTTGATATATTGTAGACAATCTTTGGCACAATAAATGCTTGAATCAATCTTGATTTATTGTAGACAATATAATGATTGGCACAATTTATGCCTGAATCCATTTACAAGTTATCTTTTGCATTTTTGTATTTTTAATCTTGTAAAGTGTGAACCTTGATACATTGTAGACAATTTTTGGCACAATAAATACTTGAATTAGTCTTTATTTATTGTAGACAATATGATGATTGGCACAATGTACACTTGAATCTATTTTACAAGAGTGTTTTATATATTAGTAATACAATAAAAAGGAGGTAAATATAATTCATGTATAGATGAGTTTAAATTAACATATCTTCCGATTGGAAACTTATTCATATAAGGATTCTAATTGAGTAATAAAAGAGTTAAATTTATCTTTATTTGAAATACCAAGAGTGGATCCCCTAACCTTAGCATGCTTCTTTACTTTGAATACATCTTCTTTTAATTTCAGTATATTAGTTCTTTGCATACTTTGTTCAATATTCCTCTCAAAAAACAAGACATTGCCAACTAGGTTAGAAGTATTTATTTCGGATCTAAATTAGAATTTTCTCTCAATTGGCAATCCCTGTGGAATCGACCTTGCATACCACTAAATCTATACTCCAATAGATTCGTGCACTTGCGAGTTTTAATTAAAACAACAATTTTTTGGCGCTGTTGCCGAGGATTACGACGGAAAAGCTATTTGGATCCAGGTAAGTACTTTTCTTCCACTAGTTATAGTTAGAACATTTGTTTATTTTGTGTGTAGAAATTTTTCTTTAGAATTGTTTCTTAAAAATTGGTGTAGTAATTTGGGTGTATAAAATTGGTGGATTCTTTCAATAAGGCTAAAAGTGCCTAAGGAGTATGGGTTTTAAGTGAAACCATTAGGATTCCTCCATATTTTACTGGGAAGTCTACCAATTAAATACTACCCATTATTACTAACACTTTGAAAAAAAAAAGATTTTGTATAATTTTGTGATTTTTTTGTGGTATTTACATTTTGTAGCCGTTGTGTAGTTAGATTCTTTTTCATAATTAGGAAACAATTTTTTTTAGTTTATGCGTGCTTGGAAACGTGATAAAGATAAGCGGTTGGTTAGGAAAAGTTTAGGGTCAACCATTGAGTGTACAATAGAGACATTAGATTCTGCTGGATCACCATTAAAAATGGAAGAACAAGTTGTGCATAATAAAACTCTTATGGAGTACTTCTCACCTGTCATAGCCAATACTCCATCTTGCATAGTTTTACCACAAACTACTGCAACTCATTTTGAAATCAAGTCATCCATACTCCAACTTTTACCATCATTTTATGGTTTGGAAAGAGAAGATCTGATGTGAGCACGGCTAACGAATGGAAATGGAATGCAGACCTGCTGGAAGTTCCAAGTGGACCTATCATAAGAGCTCGGGCTAAAAGATTCAAAGAAGAATAGTGAACCCCTGATATGAACCTCACCATGAATAGTGAGACCCGGAATCAATATGGGATCCAAGTTCAAGGATCGTGTTCTAATCAGATTTATAACAAAAATAAATTAAAGAAAGGGACTTTGACCCATTATCTATAAAGAGATAAGAACCAAAGGTATAAGAAAATATCGCAGACGCCATACTCCAGAAAGAGGAAGAAGATTGTGAGTGATAAGTCTTGCTTGAACGCCACAAGATAAATCTTGATAAGTTCAGAAAAAGTTCTTTAAAGAACCAAAGAGAAAACCCTCTCAATATTATAAATGATGATCTGAATTGTTAATGAGCATACATACCTATTTATAGGCCAATTACCTAAACTTAGAAGGAAAACTATATAGGAAACTCCTATAGGATAAGGAAAAATAGAAATAGGAAACTGTTCTAGAAACTATCAAATAGGAAACTCTTCTAGAAACTATGAAATAGAAAACTTTCCTAGTCAAATAAATAAAATACTAAAAGTAAATAAATCAGAAAAAACGTAGCCTAAATTGGGCCATTAAATAAATCTATTATTTTGGGCCGATATTTAGTTTTTAGCCTTCAATCTTCTTGCACTTTAAGCCCATATTCAGATTGGCTTGTCTTGACCTATATTCAAGTGGGCTTTAATGATATAGACCAGTTTTGCGCTCTTCTTTTGAATTGATGCAGGTATCTCCTTGTTGGGCTTCTAAAATTAGACCATTAAATTCTTCTTTGAATCTTTTAACCCGAGCTCTTATGATAGGTCCACTTGGAACTTCCAGCAGGTCTGCATTCCATTTCCATTCACTAGTCGTGCTCACATCAAGATCCATACATGCACATTAAAGAGTTTCTTGAAATCTGTTCGACATTTCGCTTCCAACATTTCAATGATGAGTCAATCAGGCTTAGAATGTTTCCATTGTCATTGAAAGATAAAGCTAAATCCTGGTTGAACTGCCTTCCTACAGGAACTATTACTAGTTGGAATCAATTGGTAAATAAGTTTCTAGCAAAAAAAATTTCCATGTCTAAAACTAATGCCCTTAAGAGAGAAATTTCTAATTTTTGTCAAAAAGAGGGTGAACAATTTTTTGAATGTTGGGAAAGATTTAATGATCTTCTTTTGAAATTTTCTCATCATGGTTTTGAAACTTGGAGATTGGTGAAATATTTTTATGATGGTTTAACTTCATCGAACCGTCAAATGATCCAAAGCATGCATGGTGGGAGATTTTTACAATTGAATGAGGGGGAAGCTTGGGAATACTTAGGATCTTTATCTAAAAATTCTCAACATTAGAACTGCATAGATCCCAAGGATAATGAGTCTCAAACACAAAAAAGGGAGGATTTTATGAAGTGAGTGATGACACAGATGTGAGAATTGCCTTAGCTAGCTTGACTAGAAAGGTAGAAGCTTTAACTTTAAGCCACACTCTAAACCCTTCTACCAATACTAGGATAGAGGTATGTGCCTTATGTTCTAGTACATCTCACAATGCACAATCTTGTCCATCCATACTAGCTTACCAAGAGGCATTCTCTGAGCAAACTAATTCTCTTCAATTTTATGGGAAGTCATCAGACAGCCCATTTGCAGCCACATATAATCCAAATTGGAGGAATCATCCAAATTTTTCATAGAGGTAAAATCAACCTGCAATGAATCAAGGTGGACAACAATTTGCCCCTTCCAATTCATACCCTCAAGTTCCTCAACATGCTCCTCCCTTCGGGGTACCACAACAAAGAAAACCTTCTTTGGAGGATACCTTGCAACAGTTCATGCAATCGACCCAACAAGTCTTGCAATCTCACACTCAAGCTATTTCAAAGCTTGAAACACAATTGGGTCAATTAGCCAGTGCTGTAAGAGAAAGAGAAAAAGGAAAATTCCTTAGTCAACCTATTCCTAATCCTAAGGGTCAATTTGAAGTAGGATCATCAACAAATCCTAAGAAAGAAGTAAAGTCTGTAACAACCCTTAGATCTGGAAAGGTTATTGATAATCATGTTCATATGCTAGAAAATAAGGAACAACATATTTCTTATGCCCCCAAAGCTCCTTTCTCTCAAAGACTTGCATTAAATAAGAAGGTACTCAATATAGTGACATTTTAGAGGTGTTTAAGCAAGTAAGCATTAACATCCCTTTTCTTGACGCTATCAAACAAGTACCTCCTTACTCAAAATTCCTAAAAGATCTTTGCACGGTGAAAAGAAAAACTAATGTTCCAAAAAAGGCATTCTTAACTGAACAAGTAAGCTCTATAATTCAACAAAAAAACTCCTATCAAGTACAAAGATCCTGGTTGTCCTACAATTTCTTGTGTGATAGGTGACCACGTGATTAACCGAGCCTTACTTGATCTAGGAGCAAGTGTGAATCTGCTGCCTTACTTTGTGTATGAGAAACTTGGGTTAGGAAAACTGAAACCTACACCAGTGACCCTTCAATTACTTGATAGGTCTACAAAAATTCCTAGAGGTGTCATAGAGGATGTGCTCATTAAGGTTGATAAATTCTACTTTCCAGTAGATTTCATTGTTCTTGACACTAAACCTGTTGAGAATACAGAGACACAAATTCCAGTCATTTTGGATAGACCATTTCTGGCAACATCCAATACAATCATTAATTGTCGAAATAGAATTTTGAATTTATCTTTTGGAAATATGACTGTAGAATTAAATGTTTTTAATGTCTCTCATCAACCTATGGACATGGATGATTTATGTGAGGTCAACCTAATTGAAAGTTCCATTTATGATTCATTTTTAGACTCCTTTAGTAATGATCATCTAGAAAAATATTTGACTCATTTCAATAAGGATAAAGATGAGAATTATCTGATTAGTGAAGTAGACTCTTTATTAGAGACAACTTCACTAATGGATACTGATAAATGGAAAGCCAAAAAAGAAATAGTTTCGCTTTTTGAGTAAGTTTCACCGCCATCTGTTGTTCATGCTGTTTACCCACATGGTGCAGTAAAGATTGAAAACCCTAAGAATGGTGAGGTGTTTAAAGTTAACGGTCAAAGATTAAAAGCATCTTTGGAATTATACAGCTCGGAGATAGAAGAGACACCTTTGCGTGATCCTATCTATCAGAATTGATTTGCTTCTGTTGTTAAAGGTTGTCGTGCACGCTATCTAGGTAAGATTTTTCTTTATTTAACTTGCATTAATGTGTTCCCTCAGTGTTATCTTCTTTTGAGATTCTATTGTTTTCTTACCTTTGTTGCTTTTGTTCTTTCATAAAAAAAAAATTTTGAGTCGAGAATGGAGGACATTCTCACAAAATTGAAAAAACATTTTCCTTCTCTTCCACCCAATGCATTAACAAACATTTACAGAGAAAGGATTGCAAGGTTAAGGTTGTTGATGAACGTGAGGATGCCTGCTGATATTCGTTGGCTAATTGAAGCTAAGGTACGATTATCAGGTGAGTCTGCAAATGGTTTCATCTCTTACATGCCTGGTTTGGGAAAAAGCAGTTTTGCTAAAAAGCGCAGAGCTAAACGAATGGGTGTGCATTACAAATGTGGAGGTGAAACTTGCAATAAAAGTTGTTGTTCTTTGGGTTGGGTATCTGTAAATCGGGAAGATAAAATTAATTTCATTAAGGATGGTTTGAGTAAGGAGTCATTGGATGATGACTTTCATCCAACGTCTCTTGAGACACATCTTAGTGGATCTGTGCATATCGGTATTGTCGGTTTATGGACCCATTTCAAAAAGAACATAAACGGTACAGTCTTGGGAATCTGACGTTAAAAGACCTTGTTTGCCAATTTATAAGAAAATTGGATGGGAAGCATATCCTCGACCCATAGAGGGCGTTTGAGCCGTTACTGGATGTAAAACCAGAGGAAGATGTGAGCCACAATTCCAACTACTGTACATATGCATGTGTTCCGTTATTTTTGAATTTTTCACCTTTAATTTAGTTGACATTCATTGGCCTACTCATATAGCTTTTAAAATTATGCCACCGGCCTATTCACATAGCTATTCAAGTAAGCCTTATTTAAGTTCTATAAATGCACACTTCATTATCTTCATCTTCATACTCAAAGTTAAGGTGAGTGTAGTTATGGAGGGAGTTGTTGTTCGTCAGTTTAGAAATGTTTGTGTCTTTTGTGGTTTCAGTCCTAGGAAAAATGGAGAATATGTAAAGGCAGCACAAACTTTGGGTATGGTACTAGCCAGGAGAAAAATTCATTTAGTTTATGGTGGAGGTTGTCGAGGGTTAATGAGGAGTGTGTCTGGATCTGCCTATCTAGGAGGGTGTCAAGTTCTAGGTATTATTCCTACAACTCTAGCTACATCAAACATCGTAGAAAAAACAATTGGGGAAGAATGTAGGGTAACCTCCATGCATGAATGCATTGCTAAAATGATGTGCAACGCTGACGCCTTCATTGCCTTACCTAGTGGTTTTGGTACTCTGGAAGAAATTTTCCAAGTCGTCTCTTGGGCACAACTGAACATGCACCATAAACCCATAGGTTTGTTGAATGTTAACAATTTCTTTGATGGTTTGTTGTCTTTTCTTGATCATGCTATAGAACAAAGGTTTATCTCACACTCAGCACGTCGGATTCTCATCTCGGCCTCAAATGCTGACGAGCTGATTGATGCGTTACAAGCATTTGTTCATATACCTGATCCAATTATAGCTCAAATAGATTAGACAACAGAACACCGCAGAAAGCGCAAACTGGACTTGGATCTTCATTTGTAACACCTTTTATTTGCTTGAATAAATTTTTATTTTCTGTTTAGTTTGTTGCAGGTTCATCTTTTCTTAGATCTCCTTCTAGGTAATATCTCTTTTAATCTTTATTGTTTATTTTTTGTTTCTTCATCTTTCAAAAAAAAATTGAGTGATGTTTTGGGATTAGGCAAAACTAGCACCAATAATGAAAATGGTTTAAAATGCTTGTAACCTTTGAAAAATTGATGAGTTCTAAGTATTATGTGTGAACTTGAACTCTAATGTAACTTATGTTTTATTTGAGAATCCTAATATCTTATGCACTTTATCTTTTGCATTTAACTGATTGTTTATTCAGAAAAGATTTATGTGATTCAGATATGTTAATAAATCTCATAAGACTCTAGAACTTATTTAATTGTCACTTGAGGCGAAATCCTAGACTACTCTCCATTTAAGAAATGAATTAGGCATTGTTGGAATCGTTTGAGCCTTTTATACCAACCAATACATTATACCATCCCTAGTAACCCATTTTGAGCCTATATTTATCCTCTCTTTTTTTGTACACCTATATTATTATCTAGCCTTTAAACAAAAATGTTTCTAACTTTTACCTTTCACTCACAAGAATGATCATTTCAAAAGCTATGGTTTAGGGGTGGATGGTGGAAGTTAAAAAAAATAGGAAGAGGAAAAGAAAAAAAAGAAAAAAAAAGACATTAACACTCCGTAAATAAATAAGTTTGGGGGTGTTTACATTTAAAAAAAGTATGAGCAAATAACGTAAGGATGATGAAAATGTTGGAGATAGAATTCGCATTATAATATCAAAAGTATTTGGAAGGCTTTAAATGATCATGCATGTTAAAGAGTGAATTGAGCTTTCATTCATATCATTTTATCCACCTTTAACCTATGCCATACATTACAATCCTAATAAAAGTCCTAATGATCTTAAATGTTATGATTAGTCTACATTAGTGGAGAGTGACATGAAAAATAAGCTTATGGAGTCTCAAATGCATATATCTAGAGATCTGTTTTAAATATTTAATTACATAAATTTATTTGAATGCAAAAAGTCTAATGTCATAAGACTACTACACACACACATTTGGGATTCAAGAGTAAACCATATGTTTCATTTGAATAAAAGTTCTACATAGCATTGGGATTCTGATATTTTCCTTGGTTGCACATTTTAAATCCTTGAGAAATGCTTAGTAAGTCAAAACAACTCATCACTCACTCATCATTTGAATTTTGAAGTTTATGCATTTTTCTTGAGGACAAGCAAAAGATTAAGTTTGGGGGTATTTGATGAGTGAGTTTTATACTCATAAATTAAATATTTTCATCTTATCTTTTTGCCATAATTAAGCATAAATCTCCCTTACTTGTCTTTATTTTTGTGTATTTCTTACAGATGGAGATAAGAGTAGAAAATGGACTTACTTGGAGGAATCAGAGCTAAATTGTGGTTCTTTGGGAATGATGTCTATGAATCAAGCATATAAAACAAATTCATTAAGGATGGCTGAGTAAGGAGCATTATTATATTAACTCTTGAGACGCATCCTAATATGCACAAATTTATTCTTGATTTATGATCACATTTCCAAAAGAACAAAGCACCCAATGTTGAGAATATGTTTGTTTTTTGCAGTCTAACCCAACCTTGCTGTAGTACTTGGGTCATATCTCCAAACATACATATCCAATATGTATGAAATTTGGTAGGTGTGTAGACGACACAATTGGGTACAACTTTCATGTTCAAGTGGTCAGAAAATTCAGACATTAAAAGGGCCAAAAGTGGGATAAAATAAAATCTGTCTACTGTTGCAGTCCAGCCCGACTTTGCTCTAGTATTTTGACCATACCTCACAAATTACGTATCTAATTTGTCCACAATTTTTCTTGACAAAAAGCTAATGAAAGTTTCTACAACTTTCGTGTTGATGGAGTCAGCAAATTCGGCGGACTTCAGGAAGATATTCAAGGATCAACTTCGGTGCACATGATGGAATCCAAATTGTCAACTTTCTACAACTTCCTACCTAACAATTTTGACAATTACTACACCTACCACACCTAATTATATCTATAAATAGAGGGCCTAAGTAGCTTTGGAGAGTTTGAGAAAGCATTGTTGGAATTCTACATACTTGTAATGTTATTCTCTCTTTAGGCATTTTGTATTTTGTATTTTTCATTTTCTTTCGTAATATTATCATGTTACTTTCGTACAGTAATGACATGTATGACAAGATTAACTATTTTCAGAATATCATATGATGACTATCAATTTATTCTCATATCAAACTACCCCAGTCAAGGTGAGTATTTTCTACTCTCTGGTACGGACTTTTCTCGCTCCATCCGACATGGCACACATTCTCTTTCTTTTCTCATTAGCATAATCATAACCGTTGGTAAGGCGTCCCCTACTGGTGCACCACACGGATTTGCCATGTGACCGTGCTCATTTATTTTCTTTTCACAATAATAGCCATAAATAATTGGTAATCATGCCATGAACATAACCATTTCAAATATCACTTTATAAAATATTTCCATGTCAAAATTTCACACTTAAGATGGTAAGAAGTTCATGCAATGGAAATGGCTATGGCATATACTAGTCATTTATTATTTTCATTTATAAGATTCTTCTTCTTTTTTAAATATTAATTTTATTTCTTTATTTTCTTGATGTAGGTTTTCATCCTATCTGACCTTCTCTTACTAATCAGAGCATAAATCCCTAAATTTAACTTCGATTTAGGTGATCTTGGTGTCAATTTAAAGATAAAACAATTATCTAAAACTATTATGTTGAACAGTTGAATGAAATATTAAGATATTATAGTGATATTACTCTCTCAAAGTACAGGTTATTTCTTCTCGGGTAGGTTCTGACCTCTACCTACTAATATGTCCATATCTCCCTCATAAGAATTCCAAATTAAGTTATTCCAGTGGTTAAAACTCCGTGACACATATAGAAATAATTTTTATGTTAATAATTTATTTTAATTTCCTACATGATGTTCTCAGAAATTAAAACACAGAAGCTATTCTAAAATATTCTTCCTTAATTAACCAATTTCTGACTACTGCTTACTAATTAGACCATATCTACTTCATATGGACTCCAAATTGAGTGATTCCAGTGGCTAAAAATCCGTGACACATATAGCTATAATTTTTATGTTAACCATTTATTTTAATTTCCTATAGAATGTTCCCAAAAATTAAAACACAGAAGCTATCCTAACATATTCTTCCCTGATTAACCATTTTCTGACAATTGCTTACTAGTTAGACCATAGCTACTTCATATGGACTTCAAATTGAGTGATTCTAGTGGCTAAAACTCCATGAGGCATAGATCTACATTTTTCTTGTTAACCAGTTCTTTAAATTCCTTACCGATTATTCCCAAAATTTTAAAAAAATAAACTTAAAATTTTGCCACCCATAGCCATATGTAACATCCGAAGCTTTTAATAAAGTTAGATCGCTACAACAGAACTGCGGCATTACGGCGGTTTTTAAGTGGGTATAACGACAGTTTTGACCATCGTTATGCCCATTAACGATGATTTTAAAACCGTCGTGGAACTCCAGGCATAGCGACGGTTTCAGCCAACCGTGGAAATAACCGTCGCTATACCTGGATTAACGACGGTTTTTTAAACCGTTGTTACTTATAATTTTTTTTAAAAATTTTTTGATTAATAATATTAATTTAATTTTTTATATCAATTTTATTTTCAATTTAAAATATAATATTTTGTGCTATCTATAATACTAATAATGCTTAAATTTTTATTTATTAAATTTTTACGCAAAATGAAAATTAATTTATATTTTTAAAATTTTATAAATTAATTTAGATACATTTTATTTTATTATATAATAATTAAACGTGTGAATTAGTTAATCAATTACACACTTCAATTCATCTACTAAATTTATATTATTATATATATATTTTTTATTATTTTTAAAACCTATTTGTAATTTTTATTAATTATTTTTTTAACTATGTGTATTAAATAACTTTTTCATATTATTCTATCAACACTGCCTCAAGATCTCTATTTTTTTTATAAATCACTTGTAATATTAAATACAAATATTTTACTTCAAAAATAATTAAGTATAATAATTCATAATTATTAAAAAAAATTTCATCTTACATGTTTTCACCGAACATAATATATTATAATATTAAACATCATAAATATTGCCAGAATAACACAAATTTTAAAATTAATTCATACAATGTACATCACAATGTCAAATATACTTATAAAAAAATAGTAAGTACATAAAATATCTAATATTATCGCAATCTAACATACAATAATTTGAAATAAATTCATTTCAAATAAAATTAATTAGATTACATACCTTGAAAATGATTCCAAATAAATAACGCACAAGAATCAAAATTGAAGTGTCGTCCCAACGTCAGAAGATCTTCACAAAAAAAATATAAGAAAATATTTTGAACATACAATATATAAAAAATTAATCAAACACAATTAAAAAGTTAAATGACATACCTTGAGAATAATAAATACAAGTCACAAAGAAGACCACTCAAAAGTCACAACAAATAATCTCAGCTGGTGTATTATATGAAAAAGTATTATGAAAAATGTTTGTAATACAAATGAGGAGGGCTGCTGAATTTATAAGCGTACGCGTGGTTTAACAACGGTTATAAACCGTCGTTAAACAACAACAAAACCGTCGCTACATGGGTTTAACGACGGTTAGAAAATAAACTGTCGTTAAACGTAAGTTTAACGACGGTTATGAGGCCAACCGTTGTTAAACCACACGCATATCAAGCAACAGTTATAATTTCGAACGTTGGGAAGTCAACGACGGTTTCCTAGAAACCGTCGTAATTTAACGACGGTTTTATATAAAACCATTGTCATTTAACGACGATATTTTATAAACCCATCATAATGTCCATCAATTCTTTTTCCCATAGTCAGAACGACGCAGATCACTATGGTTGGATCCTAACTGTCCGTAGTTAACGACGATTTTCTGTAAAACCGTCGTTAATTACCGAACTTTAACCACGGTTAGTAAACCGTCGTTAATGTCAGTTTTAGAGACGGTTTTTTGTAACCGTCGTTAAATTTCCGTCGCCATTCCCTGCCTTTCTTGTAGTGGATAAATTTAAAGATGAATAGAAAATACATATGACAAGTGATTAAGATACTTAGTTATATGATTATAAGGCAATCATAAGATAGATAACATAGTTAATGTTGAATCACATAAATAAAATTCTTAGGATTATAATGGATGGAGAAAGGACACAAATACATTTTTTTAGATATTACTGGTCTAGGATTAGTGATCAATTAAGACATATATGAACAAGGATTAAAATGTATAGTTGATGACAGTAAAAAATCTTTATAAAATATGTGGTATCATTTCATGGTTAGAAATAATATAAATAAGATATTTTTGGAGTATAAATGAGAGGAATAGGATACAAATATATTCCTTAGGATGCTACTAATTTAGGATTAGCAACATAATAAGGAAGGAAGAAACATTATGTGATGCAATATAAATATATATACATATTTTCTCTCACCTCCACCAAACACATTATTATATATATATATATATATATATATATATATATATATATATATATATATATATATATATATATATATATATATATATATATATATATATATATATATATTTACACATTCAAGAACAATAGCTTTACGTATATGTATACCCTTGCCTCATTTAAACCATGCATATCATAGTATACACCCATGCATGCACGTGAGGAGTTAAACCCAAAGAAAAAAAAACCAGCAGCCTTGGTGAGTTAAAGACACACATGCACGTAGGAAATGCAAGCTGGAATAACACCATCCCTTGCTCCTAAATCAAGCAGAAAGACACACCCACTTGGCAACAGAAAACGTGCCCCAACATGCAGCAGAAAACATGTCCAGCCTTGCCCCAAAAACCCAGCAAGAACATGCCCCAATAGACAGCAGGAATCAGTGCCACATCAAGCAGAAAAACATCCCACATGGTAGCAGGAAAACAAGCCATCTTTCCCAGCAGAATGCACGCCACATTTACACCAAAACCCAGCAGAAAACCTTGCCCCCCATGTAGCAGAAACTCACACACCTGCAACAACTTCACGCCAGGAAAATAGAGCATCTTGCAGCAGTTTTTCTTGGCAACCTAAGTCCCTCTTACGTGTAAAACAACCACCCACCCTTTGAGCATAATATAATAGAGTTATGCATGCAATAACCCACATGGAGAGGCAGCAGAAAACCTACTCCCTGCCCTGCAGAATTCAAGTTAGCGCCCAGCAGCTTGCATTCAGAAATGGTGTAGTATAAATCACTCAACCTTGCCTCACACTACCAGGATAAATGAGAGTGAAGTAACCAAAAACTGAAGAGGCAAGAGGAAGGAAGAGGGAGAGGGTAGCCAGGAAGAAGAAGGAGGTTGAGGGAGGAGGAAGAGAGTGAAGAAAACCAAGAAAAAAAATGGAGAGTTATCTTCCCTCAACATAAGGCAGTGAGAGTGAGAGTGATTGCTGAGGTTTGAAGCCTTGATCAACCCATAATTGGTGAAAGAAACGTGGCTAAGTTGCAAATAAAGCCAATAGGAGAAGGAAGCTACAAATTGAGAGCCATAGGAGTAGGTTTACATAAGGTAAGTCTGCCTTCTTATAAAAATCCGGTTTTGAGTTTATTAGGTTACTTTTCGGGAATGCATGGTGGACTTTCTGTCTAAACTAAGAAAATATTTTCAACCCTATGTTTTAGCTTTCCATAGCATTTGGAATCACATCAATCGGACGTAAAATGAGAGAGTTATAGTCCATGGAGTGATTAGAGTTCAGAATCGGGTTTAGAATCCAGGTTAGTGAAGAATAGCTTCTGTTTTTGAATTTTTGGGACTAATCCATAAGGAATATGAAGTCGTGATTAAAATGAAAGTTGTAGATACATTTCTCACAGTCACATAGCCACTGGAATCACAAAATTTTGAGTCCATATGAGTTAGTTAGGGTTTGCTTAGTGAGTAAAGGTCATAGAGCATAGAAGAGTTAGGTTGAGAAAATAGAAACCTTTTTGTACCCAAAAATATTGGTTTAGTAAATTTAGTAAATGACCTTTAAATTCTATAATTTTTGGTGCGAAGAGTCTTAAGATGTTCATTATCAATTCTGGAAAGTTTTGTAATTTTTGAGAATATACAACTAGGTCTTTTGCAATTAAATCAGTGTTGAGGACAATTTGCTGGACAGCTTAGACTGTTGATGGAAATACAAAATATTGAAGGTGTTAGATGTTGAATATTTGTATGAAAATTTTATGACATATTATAGGGATCCTAAATAACGATATCACCAAATTTTAGAAAATTCTGGTCAGGTTAATACACATAATAAAATGTAGAAATTAGGTAGACAGGAAATGAGGCAGAACAGGCCATAACCGGGGACAGCCTTAAAACATGGAATATTCGAGGGGACAAATGAATTATTTTTTACTTGAAATTTTTATGGTAATTATATAACATATCTAGGATGCTTCATATAAAATATCATGAATTTTGAAGTAGTGTTACTAATACAAATGGATGCAAAACAGAATAGAAATGGAACCGAAACTAAATTGCACTGTCCTGGGTATGGAGGTAGTTTTTGGGGATGAATGGAAGAGTTAAAGGCTAAGAGAATTAAGAAATAAAATAAACATGTAAAGGTTCCTCCATACAAAATTTTAGAAGTTTTAGAGGACTTTTGTCATATTTAATAACAACCCCAAATCTCAGCAAAATCATAGTTTTGTTTTGAGGAGCAGAGGCTCTTAAACTAGGTATTTATGGCTTTAGGACCTAATATGCACGCATTAACCAATAATTCTTGTATGTTTTAGTTTGAGTTGCTGGTAGTAACCTTGGCATCCTTGGAAAAGAAGTGATTGTACTGGAATTGAGGTAGCTAGCTCTTCCTTAAAACACTCTTTATGTTTATGAACTTGAATTTATCAAATTTCACTGATTGCCTGACTTTTATGCTATGATGAATGATGGCCTAAAGATATGTTATGTATGCATTCTCAGGAATTAAGGGGGTGCACAAAAGGGTGCCAAGTAAGCCTCATTTCCCTCACGATTGGCCAATAATAGGAGATGCATAGCCCTTTGCAGGTATGGCCGTATTGACTGCACTGGGTAAATAGACCATGATGTTATGGGTCCGTGTAACCAAGATGCCGTATGATGAATGTATGGTCAATGCTTATGTTTCAGTGAAATAATTTCAAATGTTTTAAGGAATGGAATGTGTACTATTTTTCTAAAAAATTTGGTAGCTAGCTCTTCCTTAAAACACTCTTTATGTTTATGAACTTGAATTTATCAAATTTCACTGGTTGCCTGACTTTTATGCTATGATGAATGATGGTCTAAAGATATGTTATGTATGCATTCTCAAGAATTAAGGGGGTGCACAAAAGGGTGCCAAGTAAGCCCTATTTCCCTCATGATTGGCCAATAATAGGAGATGCATAGCCCTTTGCAGGTATGGCCGTATTGACTGCACTGGGTAAATAGACCATGATGTTATGGGTCTGTGTGACCAAGATGCCGTATGATGAATGTATGGTCAGTGCTTATGTTCTAGTGAAATAATTTCAAATGTTTTAAGGAATGGAATGTGAACTATTTTTCTGAAAAATTTGCTAGCTATTGAGATTATCATGTCACTTTTTATGTCCACATAATCACATTCCAGGTACTCTAGCAAGAGGTGAGCAACAAGGGTCTCAAGGTTGAATAATCTAATTATGGATTGTATTTTCCTTAGTTGTGTAATTATGTGGGATGGCCTAGATGAGTGCTAATTCCTGTTAGACATATGATAATGTGATGTAATATAAGTTATGGACAGTACCCCTTTTCTTTATGGCATGAGATCCTTTATGTATGTAAGTAATGCATAGCATGCCTAGTTAGTTGCCTATAAGGAAATGAGATTTGAAAATGCTTGGAATAGCCTGAAGTACTTGTATGCTTATCCAAGAAAGATAACTAACAATATAAGTGAATAGGTGAACTTATGGGCTAGGTGGTCATTGCCAAGAATTTATAGATAATAATGAACATTTTTACGATTTAGATTTTGGAGGCGTCACACCATACCTATGTAGAACTATCTACACCAACCTAAGTATTCAAACATATATAATATATAACATGATATAGCAACATCCATGATCAATCATTAAATTTCTAAGATCAAAATCCCATATAAATATTACAAGTTTCAAAATTTTTCTTCGAAAAGGAATATTGTTAAACTTACCTTGAGCACTTAGTCCTCTAGACTTCTCCTTCCTCTTTCTTCCTTTCTTCCTCTCCTTTCCTCACTCTACCTTGCTTCTATTTTTCCTCTCCCTCACTTGGACGAAATTCTAATGTTATAAGGGTGGGTTTTGCTTATATAGACTATCAAATAATTAACCTTTCATAATTATAGGTCTACCTTATCACAATTAGGATGTACTTGGTTGAATTTTTGAAAAACAAACAACTCATGTTCTTGTCTTCCTCTTCCTTAGTCAAGATATGCATAGGAAAAGGAGATTTGTATTTTGAAAATTATGATAATATGTTCTTAAGATAAGGGACAAGGTCCCTTTGATTTAGGGAGTCATTTCCTTTTTCTTTTGTCTTAATCAATTATGATAGGTTTTCCTTTTTAGGTGAAAAATTTCCATCCCTTGAATCTTCTTTGCTTAGCTAAAATTATTTATATAGGATAAGGATGTTTTGTCATAATGCTATGTATTATTACCCACTTGCTAAAATTATGAGTGTAGGATATAGATGTTTTGTCCTAATGCCATATATTATCATACCACTTGCTAAAATTATGAATGTAGGATATCACACCACTTGCTAAATTTTTGTCTTAATGCCATGTCACCTAATCTTGATTACACAATTATTTCATCACTTTATTTTATTTTTATTTTTATTTTTCCTCTTGGGTTTGGGCTCATTCTTGCCCATTTTCTTTACTTTGGTTAAAATTCTACCTTTCATAATGGGCTTAGTCACATTTTCATGATTTTTGGGCTACCGGTCCAATTTCTATATCTTAGTCCAAGTCTATGTTTTATTTCTTCCTTGGGCTATCCTATTGGCTTGCTAAAAATTCATGTGAAGTAGAAAAACTCTATATGAATTGTCCATAGGTGAAAGCCCAATTTATGGGTGGAGATACTAAACTTAGTAACTTTAACTCTTAAATTAAGAAAAATTACCCTAATCCAATCTTCTTGAATTTTTAATACCTTTATTTATATCACAAAAATTTATCTTCCTTACCCAAGAATTTCACCTTTCTTTAGTATATTTATTTCTAATTTTTCCTCTTAGGTTTTCTCTCTTTACCTATTCCATTAATGTTAGAACATTTCTATGCATACACGTAAGGTGAAGAATTTTTAAGAATTATATTTCCTTATATATCTAAAAATTGTCTAATAAACTTTATTTTCTTAATTAAATATTTATGTACCTTTATCAATAAAAGAAACGAAATTAGGGATGTTACAATAAGCGTATTCTGCTAAGAGATCTATCACCAAACTCGAAGACATATGCTTGAAGCATGCTCTCTAAACTAGCATAATCAATTTAGGTTAGTCATATTCTATCTATTATATGTTATTCCAAATTAGATTCTAAAAACTTAACTTTACTCAACTCAATTACCTATTAGAAGACCTACGATGTTTCATGTAAAATCTCAAATTGTGTCATTTGTATATTGACCTAATTATTACTGATACGAGCAAATTCAACTAAGAACAAATAACTTCTCCAAACTTTCACCAAAATTATATATAGATACCTAAAGCATAACTTCGTAAACACATAATTTAAATTTACTATCAACTATAATGTAATCTAACTAAGATCCTAAGGCTTCTTGAATAACTCTACTAAAATAATATATTCACACATGAATTTTCAATCTCAACATAATTCACATCCTAGATATTAAACTCAACTTAACATGGTATAAACCCTTAACACAAATACCTTGATTACTTTACATTATTCTCGGACATGGTTCTTGAAATATTCTCCTTTCTTTACTCAAGTACATTAGATAAATTTAGGTGTTCTTCATACTTTGATACTCAATCAATATATACTGTAAACTCATTATTCTTTCTAATTTGCACATGGTCTACCAACTTACATAGTTATACATACTTGATATAAATAAACTTTTTTTCAAGTACGTTCTTTGTTAGATAAATCCTTTCAAAATCTCGATTACTTTAACCTACTAACCACTTAGACACCATAATATCTGAGTTTCAAAGAAAGTAAATTAATAAGGAAAAAGAACCTTACATTTAATACCAAACATTAATGAAGGATGATGCAGCAAAAAAAGTGGAATATATAATAGAGCATGGTGCCAAAATAGGAAGCCAGAAGTTTGGACAAAATATTGAAAAAAAATTAAAATCAGTGGCCGTAATTCTTGAAAAACTATAAACAAAATCTAGCTGCTATAGTTGACAAGAATCGGTGGCCGCAAGTTTTGAATATATGTGCCAAAATTTAATTCAAAACAATTGTTATTCGGTGGAAGAATATCACATGGAAAAGAAGCATTTATGAGCTTATAAAAGTTTATGAAAAACGAAGAGTATGTAGTTAACTGGTAGAATACAATTGGTTGCTTCAAAACAGATATAATCAATCAACTGTAAAATAAACTAGTCCAAATTAAAAATTCTCAAAATAGCTTATTGACTTAATAATATCGATAGTCGATTGGCAAGGTCATTGATAATACAAGATAAATCATTTAATTGTCCTTTTTCAACAACTAACTGATTTTCATTTTCACTTTTTTTTTACAATGATGCCTATCACTTACAACTTCTCTACACGAATTAAGACATCAATGCTTCATCAAGGAGAACAAGGAAAAGAAATTTTTTTTGTAATATCTTAATCTTATTCTCTTTATGTGATTAATATGAGCCATAATCACAACTATTATACATATGCATGTGTGCCATCATTTTTGAAATTCAACTTTAATTTAGCTTATATCCACCGGCCTTTCACATAACTATTGTAAGTATGCCATTTTCTGAGTTATATAAATGCACGCATTAGTATCTTTACCTTTATAGTCAAAGTTAGGGTGAGTGCAACAATGGAGGGAACCACATTCCGTTAGTTTTAAAATATTTGTGTCTTTTGTGGTTCTAGTCCTGGAAAAGATGGAGAGTATGTGAAAGCAACACAAAATCTGGGTATGATGCTGATCAGGAGAAAAATTCATTTAGTCTATGGTGGAGGTAACTGTGGGTTAATGGGGTGTGTCTACAGTTGCACATATAGGAGGATGTCAAGTTCTACGTATTATTCCCACAGCTTGATAAAGAAAAGACAACATACCATTAAAGAAATGGTTAACATTTAACAAACCTATCAGTTTATGATGTATATTCATTTATGCCCAAGAGATGATTTGGAAAATCTCTTCTAAAGTACAAAACCACTTAGTAAGGCAATGAAGGCATCATCATTCTAGCCATGCGCTCAACACGATGAATTCTCATCTCGGCTTCAAATGCTGAATTGATGTTTTACAGGCATTTGTCCATGTACCTAATCCAATTGTGGATCAAATAGATTTGACGACAGACAACCGCAGGAAGTATAAATTGGATTTGGATCTTCATCTTTAAATGTAGTAGAATGTAGCCATTGCTATATTATTTTTACTTTCTCAGGGTCTACTTGGATACCATCCTTGCCAACTATACTCCCTTAGAGTCGTAAAATTATCCTCAAATGTTGTTTATGATCCTCTAAACTCTTAGAACATATTAATATATCATCAATAAATATATTTACAATTTGATCTAAGAATGGCTTAAGTACTATATTCATAAAGTCCATAAATGTAGCTAGAGCATTTTTCAAACTAAATGACATCACTAAGAACTCATAGTGCTCATACCGAGTCTTAAAAGTAGTTTTCAGAATTTCTTCTTCCCTTATCGTTAATTGATTATTCTCATATCTCAATCAACTTTTTTCAATTTTTTTTTAAAATATTAAGTACCTTGTAACTGGTCAAACAAATCATCTATATGAGGTAATGGGTATTTATTATGTAATATTGCCGATTTTTCCTTGTGTTACTAAATGGAATTTTTTCTTCAGAGAGGAGAAAGCGTTTTAGATCTCAAGGGAGGATTAAATTATTTTACAATTTTACTCAAGTCAAACAAGATCTTATGATGGTTAAAATAGCATTTATGTAATTTTACTAAAATGACATTTATGTACATTCTTTGATACGACAGTTTTGTAAATACTCTAGGATGGCATTTTTGTAAATAATGAAGGATGACAAAGTTGTAAATATGGGATGGTAGGTAAGGAAAAATATTGATAATTATGAGGGAGAGGGAGTGTTGGCAAGAAAGAGAAAGAAAAGAAAAAGGAAAAAAAAAGGAGGAAAAGAAAGAGAAGGAAAAGAAAAAAGAAGAAGAAGAAGAAGGAGAAGGGAGAGGAAAGGGAAAACAATGTAAGTTTCTTGGTCATCTCTCTAATTTCATCTTATTTTCTTAAGGAATATCCTAATTCACGGTATGGATGTAGGATTTTTGTGTGGTAGAAATCAAGCATGCAAGATTAAGGATTTGTTTAAGGTAGGCTTAAACATCTACTCATGAATTTTGTACAAAATTATATATATACTTTTAGATGTGTTTAAATGTGATTTTGGATAACATGTGGTATGTATATTTATATGGAATTCTGTTTTGGTTGTTTAGACATGCATATGGGTGCATAGGATTATATAAAAACAAAGGAGAAGTTAGACTAAGCTGAATTTCAGAATATTTTAGGAAGCTCATGATTTTGGAATTCTGGGAAACTTTGGCAACGATTTTAAAGAAATGGTCAACATATGAATTTTAGATATATGTCTCATGTATCTATAGGAACTGAAATCACTTAATTTGAAGTCCATATGAGGGAGATATGGCTTATTAATTGAGTAGTAAGCAGAATCAATCTAGAATCCAAAATGGTAAAATAATCATTTTGTTTAAGTTTTGGGAATACTCCATAATGAATCTGAATAAATGATAAACATAAAAGTTAAATATAATTGTCTTAGCTTTTTACAGGCTTTGAAATAACCTCCAATGGAGTTCTTATGAGGGAGATATGGTTAATTAAATGAGGAAATGATGTGAACTGTGCAACAGTGAGGGTGATTATCGAGTGACTATCGGCAAAGACCCACATCGGCTAGAATACCACTAGGTGGGGGGTTTATAAGAACTTAGGCACCCTCACTCCAACAGCCTGGCTTTTGGGGATGATTACTCCCTAAGGCAATTCCCTCATATCATTTGATGATGCGTTCCTTTAAACGAAGAAACGGAGTGTTTGGCGAAAGCAAGGATCGTCTTGAAAATTCAACGGATGTTTGATCGCCACGAGTTGCCTCGATAAGATCGGATTCAGTTCTTTGCCCAAGAACTAAGGGAAGCTCTCACTTTAGGAGAAAACTCAATCTTTATTAATCATCAAAATCTTTTTTAATACATGAACCTAACGAACTCTTAAATAGACAATCAATCCTAACCCTAGTAGGAAAACTAGCAGGCCTAAAAGTCTTAATTGGACTTCTAATAGAATATGGCCCAAATAACATTAGTTATTTGGCCTAACTAAACTAACAAAAACAAACCCATAATTAAACTACTATTTGGACTGCATAAAGAATGGGCCCAAATGCTAATAATATCCAAAACAAAACATTTTAAACTAAAGTCCATAATACATCTTTAGCCTATGCAAATTTGGCCTAGTTGTCTTCAAGATCCAATAAAATTTATTGGGCCTCTAGACTGCCCCCTTTAATGCCATCCTTAAGGCTACAAAGTGTGGCCCACTTGATGTGTTGACTTGGCCCAATAACTTCCTCTTTAGCCTACACATCCAAGATCAAGCCCAGTAAAGCTTCTTTGGCCCGCTTCGCCTTGTTCCTAGTCATTGGACCACCTACCCCTTGCAAAAGATCTTGGGAACAGTTTAGAGTAGCTTTGACAACACCTTGATCTCCATCATTCTCTCCCTCCTCGAAAGGATTCGTCCTCGAATCAAAACCATCACCTTGGGACTTTAGGAATTTCAAACTCTCATGATCTGAATGGTTAATGAATTCTCTTGGCCATAGATAATGCTGCCAAGTTTGCAAAGTCCTCATCAATGCATATAACTCTTTATCATAAGTAGGATATTTCAATGCTATGAATTCCTGTATCAAAGACACAACCATACTAGGCAAAGAAAGATTATGAGTGTTAGTAAAATAAATATCCTTGTACATTAGCACAAGGAGGTTTGGTTTGCATACCAAAGCACTCTTCACCTCACTTTTTAATGCAAAAGTACTCACTCTTTTATTTTCCTCTTTCTCTGGTTCACAATTCTCTTTCTTTTTCTGCTCACATATCTCAATTTTGGCCTTACTCTCTTTCTTATTTTGCTCACATACCTCAACATCTCTCTCTTTTCTCTCACTCTCAATTTTAGTTTTACAATCTTTCTTCTCTTTTTCTTGCTCACATCTCTCAGCCTCTCTTTCTTTTCTCTCACTCTTAATTTTGGCCATACTCTCTTTTCTCTCTTTTTCTTTTGTTTCTCTCAATTTACACTCTTTTGTAATCCTCACTTGATCAGCAAAAGCCTCAGCTGGCTTTAGAGGTGTTAGAAAAAAAGTTCGATTATGCATGGTCAATGTATATCGATTCTTGTAGCCATCATACTTAACCCTTCTATCAAATTGCCATGGACGTCCCAACAACAAGTGTCCAGCATGCATTGGTACTACATTACAAAGTACCTCATCTTTATAGTTACCAATAGAAAAAGATACCAAAACCTGATTAGTCACTCATATCTCTCCACTATCATTCAACCATCTTAACCTATATGGCTTAGGATGTTTCAATGTGGGTAGACCCAATTTATCAACCATCAAGGTACTAGCTACATTAGTGCAACTCCCACTATCAATAATCAAGCTACATACCTTGTTATTCACGTGGCACCTGGTTTGGAAGATGTGCTCACACTGTTCATCATCAATATCATCATTGGATTGCATATTAAGAGCACATCTAATAACCAATATTTCTCTATTCACTTGCTTACTAATCTTCATATTATTACAATCCTCCATTAGTGGAATATCATCCTCACTAGAATCACTAGAACGCTTACTCTCCATACGTCCCCTTTCTTCCTCACCAAAGCCAAACTGTTTGGAAGTCTTAGGTTTGGATAATGACTCAAAATTATCTAACTTCATATGTATCAACTTAAATTGTTCCTGAACTGCCTTCATGTAAAATTTAAGATCAACTTTAGGTTGATTTATTTTAGTGCTCATTTTTGTCTCACAAATCTCATGTGTTTGCACTCAATTTACTCTCTTTCCCTTAAAGCTCTTAAACAAGAACCTGATCAACAAACTTATCAAAGGAAACAAGTGAATTTAGAATGATAAGAATAAAAATTCAGACAATGACAACTCTAGGAACTGAATTTAAAAAATATGAGATATACTTATATCAGTATACTATTTTTTTTGGCTTCTTTTTTTTTTGAACGAATTTCTCCTCTCTCTCTTTTTTTGAATGGACTTTAGCTCACCTCTTATCTTTTTTGAGCGAATTTCTTTTTTTCTTTTTTTTTGACGATTTTTTTTTGCAGAAGAGACCAAATTCAACTAGGACTAGGAATCTATTTTTTTTTTTTTGAATTTTGAATTTTAAATTTTTGAACAAGAAACCAAATTGAAATAGGAATAGGACTCACTTTTTTTTTCGAAATTCAAATTTTTGGAAGAAGAAACTAAATTGACTAGGACTAGGAATTTGAATATAAGTAGGAAAAGAAAATTGACTAGAACTATAACTCTCTCTTTTTTCTAAAAGAACTAGAAGAACATTAACTAGAACTAGAACTCTAATTTGACCAAAAGAAAGGTAGAAGAAGAAGAAAGACTCTAAAAAATAGAAAAGAAAAGATAAGACACCAACCAAATCTCAAGGAGTCAAAGCTCTGATACCAAATCATATGAGGGAATTGCCTTAGCGAGTAATCATCCCCAAAAGCTAGGCTGTTGGAGTGAGGGTGCCTAAGGTCTTATAAACCCCCCACCTAGTGGTATTCTAGCCGATGTGGGACTTTGCCGATAGTCACTCGATAATCACCCTCACCGTTGCACAGTTCACATCATTTGCCCACTCTTTTTGGCTTGCACGTCCACGTGCAAGGTGTACGGGCTACACCACGAGCTACCCCACGACGTAATTTTTTTTTTTGCCACCTGTTTCAGTCGGCGATCTGGTTTTTTTTTACGACCTGCCTCAGTCGACGATCTGGCCAACCTACATCGACTAGACGAACCAAGGCTCTGATACCAAATGATATGAGGGAATTGCCTTAGGGAGTAATTATCCCCAAAAGCCAGGCTGTGTTCTGGGTTGCTTCAGCCTAGGTAGGCTGTGTTCAGGGCTATTTTTGAGCACGTTTGAAGTATTTTTCAAGCATGAACGTGTCTTAGAATATGGCTAGGCTGTGTTGGGTGTTGGATTATCATATTTATCACTAAATTCTACCTAAACATAGTCTTGTTTGTTGAAAAATTTGTAGGAAACATATATCCAAGAAAAATACTTTTAAAATGCTTATTTTGGTATCACAAATTACCCTTTTCTTTATTTGATTCAAAATGAATCATATTGGATATTGGTATGTGATGAATGATTATTAGTCATTGGGTATAAAAATGATGCATGTCATATTATGAATGTGATTGAATAGCAAGCGTATAACTCATGGCGAGTTGCTTGATAATTATATATTTCATTTGATGAATATGCATTTATATACATACATTTATATGTATAGATGAATATCGACGGGTTGTATGGCTTGAGACGGTACCGAGTATGGGACGCCCTATTTGCTTGAGTGAGCATGGGTCACTTTAACCAAATGACAGAGGTAATGTGAGGAGACAGATGGTTGATAAACTCACATTTTCTGATCACTTATTGTGACTGTAGTTGATCGGTCACTATGCATATAGCAAATGAGTGAAATGAGTATATTGAAAGCTGTGATATGTGTGAGTATTAAAAGAAAAGAGTGAAGTTTTAGTATATATATAGTATGTTAATTATGCATCAACCGAAGTGATGATTTTATCTCTAAATCTTAATATTTTTTGTAGCTTATACAGCTGAACATAACTCCTGTTTTTCTCATTATATTTTATTTATGTTAAGTCTACTATGAAACTTTGTTTTCACTATTATTGTGGTGTTATATTCAGATAAAAAGAAATAAGATGCAACAGGGAATGACGTTATTGATGGAGATCTCGATGTCAGCACCACTTCTTCACCGTTTGTGTTTCAAGGGTGGAGTGATGTTTAAGGACTCTTATTTATGTACTGAAATGTTGCATTGTATAATTATTACATGTGTGAGGTTTCTAATATATATATATATTGTGTTTATATATATGGCGTATTTAACATGCGAAATGTGAATAAATAAATAAATAAAATGAAAATTAAAAGTATATCAGATATTACAAAGTTGTTATAATAATATTAATAATAAAAACAGATGTTACAAAGTTGGTATCAGAGCAGATCGATCATAAGCGACCATGGGATAGGTGGTCACCTAGATTGACTTAGAGGAGTCTTGAATAGTTATATGGAAACGTTGTGTAAGGTAGCGGATAAATTTAGTATGAATGTACTAGTATTTCCTATCTATAGTCTTGTGTGGTGTGATAACTACTGTAAAGTTTTAAACTACTGTTGAGCTTGATCACCTCAATAGTGACTAATATTTTGTTTTACTAATACAGTGAGTTATGGCACCACTAAGAAGGAACCTACTAGGCAGCGTAGATGCTACATTAAATAACCTAGCTCCAACTATTCAAGCTTAGGTAGCTGCTGTAATATCCTGTAATTTTTAAATAATAATATTTTACGATAAAAAAATATATTTTTATTTTAAATGATTATGTTTTGCTAAAAGCAAATATATTTTTAATTAAAATGATTTTTGTTTTGTTTAAAATAATTATATTGGCCTTTAATAAATTTTTGTTTTATTTTTAGAAATATTCTTTCTTTTATTATATATAAAGATATTTATTTTGTGATTTTTTTATTAAAATTTTATCAAGAAAAGTCATGATTTAATAGTGCAACTAAAGTTTTATAAGAATGTAAACTTTTAGAAATTTTAGGGATATTTTAGGATGAAAAAATAGTATTTATATATATATATATAATAAAATAATAATAAAATTTAATTATTTAATTATTAAATAATAATAAATAAAGAAGAAAGAAAAGGGGGAGGGGGAGACGGAAATGCAAAATCTCAATTCATAACCGATGAATAGTATGAATAGTGTAAATAGTAACATTCATTTTTTTTTATCTAGATTTGGAATGCCTAATGGCTTCTGATTTAGGATGGATGATACTACGATTTTAACCGAACAATTTTTCAAATCAACCGCAGAATCACCATAGATCTGAAGTAGAAAATCTCAAAATAAAGTAAACTCTGAAACTCTTACTTAGAGATCTCAAATTGAAATTCTAACACCGTATATGGATTCAGAAGCTAGATAAATCTTAGAATTTTTCGAGCATCTGACAACTTTTTGTGTGTCGTGAATAGTGATTTTCAGTGGTAAATAGTATTTTTCGACCGTGAATAGTCTCCAGCAGTTAACCAGTGTTGACCAAACTCTTAGATGCCAAATTGCGTGATTTTGGAGTCATTTCCTATGTTTTTGGACCCTCTGGACATGTTTCTAAGGTCTATTTAGTCAAATGTGAATTAGAAAAGTGTATTTTAGGGTTGTCTAACATGAAGCCTTACCTTGTGAGTAGATGATTCTTTCTATGACTTGCCCTATACCCTGTGAGTAGATGTCCAACCTGGAGCCTTACCCTGAAATGCATTAAAATTATCTTAATTGCTTACAATTTGGAATATAGTTCGAGAAGAGTATAGTTTTGAAAATGGATTTCTAAACTCATGGTATATCTAATTTCACATGTATTTCTCATTAAATAATAAAGTGAATATTTATGCACGTGGCATTGATTTATAAAGCTATATGATTGCCTCACTACGGTCTCCTTCTTGATACAAGGAGACTGTAGTAAGGTACCCAAAAATCTAAACTCTGTTTTAACAGCCTATAAGTTATTACAAAAAGGTGCCAAGGATATTTGGCAGTGGTGGAAGATGTTATAATTCTCCCCCATAAAAAGAATTTTGTCCTCAAAATTCAAGGTATACCTTTCTTTAAACAGTTATGGATATTTTTGTCTACGGTCATCTTCTCTTTCCCATTAGGCTTCTTCCATTCTTAAACCCTCATAACCTACCTTCACCAATAGAAAGGTTTTATTTCTTAACTGTTTTACGTCTTTATCCAGAATTGCAATCAACTTCGGTCGATAGGTTAGATTCTCGTCTACAGCTATTATTTCTTCTTGAATTTTGTGCAACAAATCTGGTAGATACTTCCAAAGTTGAGAAACGTGGACCACATCATGCAGATTCGAAAAATGCGAAGGAAGTGTAATTTGATACACCGATGACCTTATCCTTTTCAAAATTTGATAAAGTCCTAAATATCTCGAGCTCAGTTTCTTAACTTTCATTGCTTGTTCAATTTTGGTAGTAGGAGAAATTTTCAAAAATACATGCTTCCCTTCTTATAATTGTAATGGTTTCCTTCTCCTATCGAAATAGCTCTTTTGTCGACTTTGAGCTATTCGTATTTTATCCTGAATTATCTATATTTACCCAGATGTACGTTACACTAACTTGGGCCCTAATAACCTTTTCTCCCCCACTTCATTCCAACATAAAGGCTATTTACATCTCCTACCACACAAAGTTTCATAGGGTGCCATTCAAATACTTGAATGATAAGTGTTATTATACGTAAACTCAGCTAGTAACAGATATCCATCCCATCATTTTCCTTGCTCTAGCGTGCACACTCTTAGCATATCCTCTAAAATCTATGTAGTTCTCTCAGTTTGACCGTCTGTTTAAGGATGATATGTATTACTAAAACACAAACAACTGCCAAAAGCTTCTTATAGCGCTCTCTAAAATCTGAAAGTAAATCAGGGATCTCAATCCAAAATAATACTATTAAGAATTCTATGTAACCGTACAATTTCCTTCATATACAACTAGGCTAACTTATTCAACAAGTAGTTTTTCTTAATGGGTAGAAAGTGCACAAATTTCGTCAGTCTATCTACTATTACCCATATCGCATCATGGCCTCTCTAAGTCTTAGGTAATCTGACAATAAAATCCATAGATATACTATCCTACTTCTACTAAGGGATTTCTAAAGGTTACATCCGAGAAGGTTTTTGGTGTTCTATCTTCAACTTTTGACAAACTAGACACTTAGACACGTATTCAGCAATGTCTCTCTTCATTGCTGGCCACCAGTACAATCTTTTCAAATCTTGATACATTTTTGTAGATCCTGGATGGATTATATACTTACTTTGATGAGCTTTTTCTAGAATCTTAGCCTTCAAATTTTCTCCTTGTGGTATACATGTTCTTCCCTAATATATAATAATTCTATCCTCTGACATTGAAAATTCAGGTTGATCTCTTCGATCTTGTAAAAATTGATCATTTGTCTGTGCTTCCTTAATTTGAGTCTTCAAGTCACTTTCAATTCTTAACTCACTAATAGTTAGACTTCCAGGGATAGTCATAACTGATAATCTTAAATTTCTAAATTCCTCAATTAGCTCCATTTCTTTTATCAGTATTTGACTTACATGCAATGACTTCCGGCTCAACGTATTAGCTACTACATTTGCCTTCCTTAGGTGATACTTCAATTCAAATTTGTAATCATTGATGAATTACATCCACCTTATTTGCCTCATATTCAATTCTTTTTTGTCAAAGAGATACTTTAAACTCTTATGGTTACTATATATTTCAAATATAGCTCCATACAAGTAGTGTCTCCACATTTTCAGGGCAAAAAATATCGCAGCCAAATCTAAATTATGAGTGGGATAGTTCTCCTCATGCAGTCTCAATTGTCGAGATGCATATGCATCCATTTTGCTTTCTTACATGAAAACACAACCTAAACCTTTCTTAGAAGCATCTATATAGACAACAAAGCATCCAGAAGGATTAGGAACAACTAGAATAGGAAGAGAAGTCAATTTGAATTTAAGCTCTTGAAAACTATTCTCACGTTCTTTAGTCCAATTAAAAGGACTTCCCTTTCTGGTCAATCGAGTTAAAGGCAAAGCTATTTGAGAAAATCCTTGTATAAACCTTCTGTAATATCCTGCTAAACCTAGGAAACTTCTAATTTCAGTCATAGTTTTAGGCCTCTCCTATTTTAGCACTACTTCAGTTTTACTGGGATCCATCGATACACCATCTTTAGAAATTACGTGACCTAAGAACTTTACCTCTTCTAGCCAAAATTCACATTTTTCTAACTTAGCAAAAAGTTTCTTTTCCTTCAAGACTTGAAGTACTAATCAGAGATGCTGGTTGTAACACCTATTGACTAGAATCTTATTTCATACATCCACATCATAGAATATTCCCCAAACTACCTTGTAGTATTATATTTTTTTTCTTATCTGTAAATTTCTAGCAATGTCTACCTAGTCCATAAATTCACCTATTCACTTATATTGTTAGTTATCTTTCTTGGATAAGCATACAAGTGTTTCAGGCTATTCCAAGCATTTTCAAATTTTATTTACTTATAGGCAACTAACTAGGCATGTATGCATTACTTACCGTAAAAAGGCTCTCATGCTATAAAAGAAAAGGGTACAGTCCATAACTTATTTTATATATGTAACATCCCTAATTTTGTTTCTTTTATTAATAAAGGTATATAAATATTTAGTTAAGAAAATAAAATTTATTAGACAATTTTTAGATATCTAAGGAAATATAATTCTTAGAAATTTTTCAACTTATGTGTATGCATAGAAAATGTTTCTAACATTAAGGAAATAAGTAAAGAGAGAAAAACTTAAAAAAAAAAAATTAGAAATAACATACTAAAAATAGGCGAAATTCTTGGATAAGGAAGATAAATTTTTGAGAATAAGTCAAGATCTTAAATTTTTAAGAAGATTGGATTAGGGTAATTTTTCCTAATTCAAGAGTTAGAGTTCCTAAGTTTAACATCTCCACCCATACATTGGGCTTTCACCTATGGACACTTCATATAGAGTTTTCCACTTCACATGAGTTTTTAGCAAGCCAATAGGATAGCCCAAGTAAGAAATAAAACTTAGACTTGGACTAGGATATAGAAGTTGGGCCGATAGCCCACAAACCATGAAAATTTGACTAAGCCCTCAATGAAAGGTAGAATTTTAATGCCAGTCCAAAAAAAAAAGGTAGAATTTTATTCAAAGCAAAGAAAATGGGTAAGAATGAGCCCAAATCTAAGAGGAAAAAATAAGAATCACGTGAGGAAATAGTAATGTAATAATAATTAAGATTAGGTCACATCGTATTAGGACAAAACATCTATATCCTACATTCATAATTTCAACAAGTAGGTAATAATACATGGCATTATGACAAAACATCCTTATCCTACACAAATAATTTCAGCCAAGCAAGGGAGACTCAAGGGCTAGAAATTTGCCACCTAGAAAAGCAAACATATCATACTTAATTAAGACAAAAGAAAAAAGAAATGAATCCCTAAATCAAAAGGACCTTGTCCCTTGTCTTATGAACATTTTATCATAATTTTCCAAATACAAATCTCCTTTTGCTATTCATATCTTGACTAAGGGAGAAGAAGACAAGAACATGTGTTATCTTTCCCCAAAAAACAACCAAGTGCATCCTCATTATGATAAGGTAGACCCATGATTATGAAAGGTGAACCGCTTGATAGTTTATTTAAGCAAAACCCACCCTTATAACATTATAATTTCATCCAAGTGAGGGAGAGAAAAAACATAAGCAAGGTAGAGTGAGGAAAAAAGAGAAAGAGAGGAAGGAAGAGGAAGGATAAGTCTAGAGGACTAAGTACTCAAGGTTAGTTAGTTTAATCTCTACTTGAATTCATCTTTTCTTTTCATCCTTAGGGTTCAAATCTCACCCTCCTTCTCTTATTTAAGCTACTATAAAAGCTAAGGGCAGGGAGGAATCTTGCTACTTCCTTCAAGAGGAAACAAGAAAAAGAATTCACTAAGTGAGCTAGGGATATCTTTAGGTAGGTTTAACAATATCTCTTTTTGAAGAAAAGCTTTGAAATTTGTAACATTTATATGAGATTTTGATCTTTGAACTTTAATGAAATTTACAATATTTGCTACTTTGAGGATTTTTCATGGATGTTAATATATCATGTTGCATGTTATCTTGCATATGATGGATGTTTTGAACATTTCGGTTGATGTGGAAAGTTGTGCATAGGTATGGCTATGGGTGGAAAACATTTTAAGATTTTTATGCTGCTATTTTGTATATTTGAATGTGGTGAAAATTTGATGGAAGATGATTAGATGTAAATTAGGAAGAAAATAGAAGAGGACGTAATAAAATGATGAACTAAAATCTTAGGAAAGGTTTGGTTAGGAAACTAGATTTCGGAGTAACCAGGAAATCTTTTATTTTTGAAATTCTAGGAAGAATCAGTTAGGAATTAAAAGAAATGGTTAAAATGAAAAATATAGATATATGTCTCACAAATGGTTAGACATTAGAATAAATCAAATTGGAATCCATATGATAGAGATATGGTCAGATTATTAAGTTGCGGTCACTTTTTATAGGCTTTAGAATCACCTCAATTGGAGTTCGTACGAAGGAGATATGGTTGAATAAGTAAGGAAAGGTCACAGAACACGACTAGGCTGTGTTCGGCGTTGCGTCAGCATTGGTAGGCTGTTTTCAAGGCTGTTTTGAGTATGTTTGAAGTATTTTCAAGTATGGCCATGGCCTGGAACATGACTAGGCCGTGTTGGGAGTTGATTAAGCTTATTTTAATATTTTTCTACCCTAAATGAACCTCATTAACTATAGGGTAATAATAGAAACCAAATTGGAGAAGAATGCCCTATAAAATTTGTAAGAACATGTGTTGGAAATGATATAAGTAAGAGGAAAGTAACTAGAGGCCAAGCATAAAGAAAATGAAAAGATGAAAATAATACTTAAAAAAGAAGAAGAATCGTATGAATGGAAATAATAAATAACTAGTGTATGCCCTAACCATTGCCATTGCATGACCTCCTTACCATTTTAATTATGTAATTTTGACATAAAAATATTTTATAAAGTAATATTTAAAAATGGTTATGATAATGACATAATTTCATTTTACCAATGATTTTTTATAGTGATTATGATTTAATGATAAATTATGGCATGTGAGTACAATGAACATACTTTTTATTGAAATCATATTTTTGGCTATTAACATGAAAAGAAAAGAAAAGAAAAGAGATGAGCACGGTCACATGGCGGTCCGTGTGGTGCACCAGTAGGGGATGCCCTACTCACAGCTATAATTATGTTAATGAAAAAAAAGAAGAGAAAGTGTGCCATGTCAGATGAAGCAAGAAAAGCCCATACTGGAGAGTAGAAAGTACTCACCCTAATTGGGGTAGCTTGATATGAAAATAAGTTGATAGCCATCATATGATATTCTAAAAATAGTTATTCATACCGTACATGTCATTACTGTATTATTTTCATGTGCATTCATGTGACCTAAGATATTTGCTGTAGCTTATACAGATGAACATGTTATGATGATCTATATTTATGGTTTATTGTTGAACCTACTGGAATTTAATTCTCACTTTATTTCCATATCATGTTCAGAGGACTAGATATGTAGATATTCTATATGACCTTCTTTTAGCATACGTTGGGTTGTGTTGGCTAAGATCCCAGTGAAGGTGTAACCACCCACACTTGTATCCTCGGAACTGATCAATATGGATGAATAAGATGTAGACATATATGTGTTTAATTTTTGTATAGATGTTGTTAATTAATGATGTATATGCGAATTCATAATTGTATCAGTATTAATGATATACCATAAACCTTAATTATACTTGGTTAATTTAATGGAATGTTATTATGAGTTAAATTGTTAGAAGTAAAGAGGTAATGACCTTATGGGATTTTAAAAATATATATATTTGTATATATGTAAAAAAAATGGAGTTGTTATACATCACATTATAAGTTGTCTAAAAGGGATTTGGCACTCAATTAAGCCATCCCACATATATTACACAACCAAAGAAAATACAATTCACATCCATATTCATATGAGTTGACCTTGGGATCCCTGTTGCTCACTTCTTGTTGGAGTACCTAGAATGTGATTATGTGGACATAAAAAGATGAGATGACAATCTCAATAGCTAGCAAAATTTTCAGAAAAATAGTATACATTCCATTCCTTAAAACATCTCAATTTCTTTCACTAAAACATAAGCACTGACCATACATACATACATTATCTTGGTCAAACAAAGGACCCATAACATTTTGGTCTACTTACCCAATGCAGTCCTATACCTACAAAAGGGTTATGCATCTCCTATTATTGGCCAATACGTGGGAAAAATGGAGCTTACTTGGCACACCTTGGGCACCCCTTAATTACCGAGAATGCATACATAACATATCTTTAGACCATCATTCATCATAGTGTAAAAGTCAGGCAACCATCGAAATTGATAAATTCAAGTTTATAAACATAAAGAGTGTTTTAAGGAAAAGCTAACTACTTTAATTCCTACATAATCACTTCCTTTCCAAGGCTACCAATTTTACAACTAGCTACTCAAACTAAAACATACAAGAGCTTTTGGTTAATGTATGCATATTAGCACCTAAAATCATAAGTCGCTAGTTTAAGAGCTTTTGCTACCTAAAACAAAACTGTGATTCTATACAAATTTGGGGTTATTATTAAATATGAAGAAATTCCTCTAAAAATTCTAAAATTTTCCATGGAGGTACCTCTACATGTCTATTTTATTTTTTGGATCTCTTAGCCCTTAACTATTCCATTCACCCCAAGAAGTACTTCCATAACCCATAACAGTACAGATTGGTTTCAATTCCATTTCTATTCTGTTTTTCATTCCTTTGGATGGGTAAAAATTCTTCAAAATTAGTGATATTTGATATGGAGCATCTTAGATATGTTATATAATCACCAAAAAATATTTCTGACTCACTTTCTGTCCCACCGAATTTCCATATTTTATTATAAGCTTTAACCTTACCAGAATTCTCTAAAATTTGGTGGGTTCCTTAAATAGGATACCTATATCATGTCATAAAATTTTCATACGAAAATGTAACATCTAACCTCTTCAATATTTAGTATTTCAATCAATAGCCTAGGTTATCCAGTAGATTTTGCTCAGCACTGTTTTGATTGTAAATGGCCTATTTGTAGGTTCTTAAAAATCACAAAAATTTCCAAAATTGATTATCAATATTTCATGACTTTCCTCACCTAATATTAAAGAATTTAAAGGCCATTTACCCAATAAAACAATCCAAGAACATAGGGCCTAACAATTTTAGGTGCAAAATGTGTGGTGCTTCATAATGTTTGTTACTTAGATGGCAAAGATTGTTCCCTACCACTAGAGTTCCATGTTTTCAACTTTAACATCTTTCATCTCATACTCAAGAATTACATATGCATAACCCAAAATGAGCTCAACTCATTGCAAACCAACTTTCCTCAAGTGGGAAAACTCAACTTGTGTAGAAATACTCCTATGGCTCTCAAATTTTAGCTTGCTTCTCCTCTTGGTTTCCCTTGCAACTTAGCTACGTTTTTCTGGTTGCTCTCCTCCTTTGGCTCTAAGTTTTTTGGATACTTCTCTCCCTCTTGGGTGCTAATTGCATGAGGAATAGGTGGTTTGATTTTGCTGCCCAAAATAATGCCTAGACAGTATGATTCTTGGCCGTTGGTTTCCACCACACAAGAGGAAAAGGGATGCTGTGTTTTGTAGGGATTCCTTTGTGGATTATGTAGGGAAGGCGTGAGGATGCAAAGGCATGGAGTGGGGCAGCCTCTTTTGCATTATTTTTTCTGATTATAGGCAAAAACATGGTTAAAGTGGGTGGCAGTTTCTTGACTGGAATGTGGATGAAATGTTTATGGCTATGTGGCAGGATTTCCTTACTGAAAGGTGGTGATTTTCTTGGCTAATTTTGGTTGAAGTTTTTGTGGCTATGTGGTATGCTTTAGTAGGTACAAGGTGGCTGCAATTTTGTGGCCAATGTGGCATGCTATGTGGCTGTAACTTTGTGGTGCTAGTTGGCAGCTTCTTAGTTGCTTTATATTGCCTTAATTTACTACTAATCCTAGATTAATAATGTCTTTAAAATGTATTTGTATTTTCTCCCCATCCATTATACTCCTAAGAATTTTATTTATATGATTCATGATTAACAATATGTCACCTATTTTATAAATGCCTTATTGTTACATAACTAAGCATTTTAATTCTTTGTCATATGTATTTTCTACTTATTCTTAGATTTATCTAACTTTATTATAGACTTAAGATTTTACATTCGTTGTGTTCTTCCTCACTCTTAGAGTAGATTAAAATATCATCTACAAATACTACTACGAATTAATCCAAGTAGGGTCTAAAAATGCAATTCATATAGTCCATAAAAACTATAGATGCATTTGTGACCCCAAAAGGCATTACAAAAAATTCTTAGTGCCCATACCGAGTTCTAAAAGCTGTTTTCGGAATATCTTTAACTCAGATTTGATGATATCCCAACCTTAGGTCTATCTTAGAGAAAATAGTATCTCCCTTTAATTGATCAAATAGGCCGTCTATTTTGGGCAACAGATACTTATTCTTAATGGTCGCCTTATTCAATTGCATGTAATCAATACATAGTCTCAAATTGCCATTTTTCTTCATTACAAATAATACAGGCGCTCCCCAAGGTGATATGTTGGGTCTAATAAAGTTCTTTTTTAACAACTCTTTGATCTTCTTCTTAAGCTCTTATAGTTCCACAAGAGACATTCTATAAAGAGTGATAGAAATAGGTCTCGCCTCTAGTGCTAAATTGATGGAAAATTCCACTTCTCTCTTCGGTGGACGTTCGGAAATCTCAAAGGGAAAACCCCTGGGAATTCACGGGTTATCAGAATCTCAAGCAGTTCATGTTTCATACTAGGGTTAATAGTATACAGGAAAAAACATCTCAAGTCCCCATTCCTTATCTCCTTATAGAGTCTGTGAGCACTGATATAGCTATACTTTTGGTTCTCTAGAGGGTCTGAGAGAAACTCAAAAGTCTTATTGCAACTATCCAGAAGGACTCGATTCTGACTTAACCAATCCATACCCAAGATGATGTCTATATCGTCTAGAGGTAGATAGATCAGATGCACTATAAAGGATCTGTCACTTAATATAACGGCACAATATAAACACATTAAGGAGGTAATTATTTTTCCTCCTGTAGGTGTCACCACCGCTAACTCGTATGGTAACTCCGCAATAGGGTATTGTAACTTCCCCACACATTCTATTACTATAAAAGAATGGCTCGTACCAAAATCAAACAATACAATCAGAGGCAGATTGTTGATACAGCACGTACCTTGCATCAAATCAGGAGCTAACTTTGCTTCAGCACTGTTCAAAGTGAAAACTCTTCTTGTTATTTGTTGAGTTCGTGCAGTACCTTTCTCATTTCCCAGTGGACAATGTCATGCCATGTGCCCCTTCTGCCCATATTAGGAGCAAGTAACTAGGCCAAAATAACATGGTTTATCCTTATGTATCCCACACATTTCCCATGTAACGACTAGCTTTTTTTAGGGTAATTACACATTAGATCAACATTTAACCAAAAGATATGCATCTTGTATTTATATATATACATACAGAAATTACATACATAAGAGATTAGTAGTGTACATACATATGTAACCTAAGATACTAAGCATACATCCCAGAAAGGCAAAGTACGATGAGGTTACATCAAAATAATGGGGTTAGCCCATTTACATCATCATAATTATACACAATACTATTCTACTATCTCTCCCTTGTCCATCACCCTTGGGGTACTACTGGTAGAGGAGGTGGGCCAGGAGCAGGAATCTCTACCAAGTTAATGACTAGTAAGTTCACTATAATAGTGAACTGTCCTAAGTAGGGGACATCCATAGTCAGAAGCTCTAATAGGATGGTAAGCACCAGGAATGACATCTCTACTGATCTGAACATAACATCATATAACATAGTGAGATATAAAAATCCCAGTAAGGTCAACATCCAATAATTACAAGCATAATGAAATACTTACACGTTATGTCTAGTTGTATAAACTACAAAAAATATTTTCTCTTTTGTACAATTTAGGTACCATAAAATACATATAGGCCTTTTATAGGTTATGCATCATAAATAAAATATGTATTAATAGGATACCTGTACAACTGCTCATGGCTCATACATCGCTTATAGTGGCTCATCATCTGATAATTTTCCTATATTTTCAAACCTTAGTGTGGCGTGAGCCTTACATAACCCTAAACCTACTCACCCACTATTGAGTGCCTTTAATTGGAGCGATCCTTCCTACATTGACCACTCTAGTCTATCGGACATCCTCTATCCCGGTACCGTATCCAAGCAAAGACCCTTCAGTTGCCTTACCTCCATAAGGTGCCGCATGTCGCTAGGTCATCTTAGTGGGTAAGGGTCATCTTGGACTTTGTTAGTCTCCTCAATACAACTAGGGAGACACCTATTGCCAGGCCACCCTATTTCAAAGAGGATCATCCTAACCGTTAGTTGCCTCAATACAGCAAAGGAGATACCTGTTGTCAGGCCACCCTACTTCAGAGAGGGTCTTCCTGACTAAGCTCATGTCTTTTACATTTTTCTAGCCACTTATCTCAACAAAAGCATATATATATATATATATATATATATATATATATATATATATATATATATATATATATCATGAGCATAAACCACATTCATTATCATGCATGCCATAATAACTCATCATAAACATACATGCTCTTACATCCTTCCATAATACTCACACATAATTTACTCACTTATAGCTGCACATATAAGTAATCTATAGCATTCATGCATCATTCCTTCATGCTTCCTTAACTAATTCAATGAGTATTACATAATCAATTAGATATTACATATTTCTTTTAAGGTATATGACTCATAAAACTCCCATTATCTTTTCATAAACATTGATGATTAACTAGGATTTAAAAAAAAGAACAGAAATCGCTGAAAAGGGTAAGGCAGCATGAAGCACAGCCTGGTCATGTCACCAAGCACGGCTGTGCTTCTTGTCCGTGTTTCTCCCCCTGGTGTTTCCCTCACAACATGGCCATGTTACTCACAAACCTGCACCAAGCACAGCTGTGTTCTGGCCGTGGTCTACATTTTTTACACATTCAGCCCTGAGCACGGCCTGGCCGTGCCTCCAAGAACGGCCGTGCTCTGGGCATGAAACTCACAAAGTTTCCTCTTTTTCTCCTAAACCATCCAAGGAAACTATCCAAGAATTATACCAACATTTTAAGCATGAAAAGTCCAATTTTTCCATAGCATATGACCACTAAAAACATGGATTTAACCTCAAAACTAACCACACAAATTTTCCTTAAATCACTACCTCATGCATATAAGTAACCAACAATCATTAATGCCATAAATGCATCATCAAAAGTTCTATCTACCCTTCCATCATGCTTTAATACACACATATAAGTTACTTATCAAGTCATCTAACCAAAAACTCATAAAAGAGGATGTTGATCTTACCTTTTCTTTCTCCCAAAATATTTCTCTCACTAGCTGTGAATGATTCCTCTCTCTAAAAGCCCTTTCCACATAACTATTCAAGACTCCTCTAAGTCAATCTAGGTGACCACCCACCTCATGGTCGCTTAATATCGACCGCTTTGATACCAACTTTGTAACGTCTGGTTTTTTTTTCACATTACGTATGTTAAAATCCGTCATATGTATAAACACAATATATATATATACATATTTATTACAAACCTCATACATGTTATAATTATACAATACAACATTTCAAAACACAATATACATGTATATATATATATATTACAAACCTCACACATGTTATATTTATACAATACAACATTTCAGTACATAAATAAGAGTCATTATACAGTACTTCACCCTTGAAATACAAAGGGTAAGAAGGTGGTGCTGACATTTAGATCTCCATCAGTAATGCCATTTTGTGTTCCATCTCATTTCTTTTTATCTGAACATAACACCACAATAATAGTGAGAACAAAGGTTCCCAGTAGACTTAACATAAATAAAATATGATGAGAAAATAGGAGATATGTTCAGCTGTATAAGCTATAGAGAAATATCAAAATTTTGAGATAAAATCATAATTTTTTGTTTATGCATAATTATCATACTACACATGCACTGGAAGTCCATTTTTTTTATAATACTCAGCCTTATCACGACTTTTAATTTACTCATTTGCCATATGCATAGTGACCGATCGACTACAGTCACAATAAGTGATCAGCGAATGTGAGTACATCACACTTCTGCCCCCTCACATTACCACTGACACCCGGTTGAAGCGGCCCTCCCTTGGCTCACTCAGGCTAATAGGGTATCCCCTACTCGGTACCATCTCAAGCCACACAACCCGTCGATATTCATCCAACATATAAATGTATATATATAAATTCATATTCATCAAATACAATATATAAATATCAAGCAACTCATCATGAACTTTACGCTTGCCCTTTAATTACTTTCATAATATGATGCATCATTTTTATACCAAATGATTAATAATCATTCATCACATACCAATATTCTATATAATTTATTTTAAATCAAATAGAAAAAAGAGTAATTTGTGATACCAAAATCATCATTTTAAAAGTATTTTTCTTGAATATATGTTTCCTAAAAATATTACAACAAACAAGATTATTTTTAGGCATAAAATAGTGAAAAGTATGATAATCCAAAACCCAACATGGCCTGGCTGTAACAACTCCATTTAAGTATCAAATTTTTTTAAAAAAAATTCTATGAAGTTATTACCTCGTTACAACCTAACTCAATATAACATTTATTTAATTTATACAATATAGAGTTCACATACATGTCATTAATCAAAACATACGTACAACATATCAAACACATAAAAAATCTACATCATATTTATTCTGGTTGACTAATTCTGGAGATACAGGTGCGGGTGGTTGCACCTTCACCGGGATCTAAGCCAACTCGACCACAAATATTTTATTTGCTTCTGGGATCTGCCCAACATAAAGTACTCGATCCAACGTGCACTAAAAGCCAGAGCTATAGAAAAATCTACATAACTAATTTTCTGAACATGATATGGAAATATAGTAAGAATTAAATCCCAGTAAGTTCAACAATAAATCATTATCAATATAGCTCATCACGTCATGTTTAGCTGTATAAACTACAGAAAATATCTTTGGTCACATGAATGCATTATATCTATGCACATAAGAATCATACAGTAATGATATGTATGACAGGATTAACTATTTTTAGCATATCATATGATGCCCATCAACTTATTCTCATTTCAAGCTACCCCGGTCAGGGTGAGTATCCTCTACTCTCCGGTATGGGCTTTTCTCGCTCCGTCCGATATGGCCCACTTTCTCTTTCTTTTCTCATTAACATGATCATAACCGTTGGTAGGGCGTCCCCTACTGGTGCACCACATGAATTACCATGTGACCGTGCTCATTTCTTTTCTTTTCACAATGATAGCCAAAAATATGCTTTCAATAACAAGTATGTTCATCAAAATATAACTATTACCATAAATCATTGGTAATCAAGCCATGAACATAACCATTTCAAATATCACTTTATAAAATATTTCCATGTCAGAATTTTACACTTAAGATGGTAAGAAGTTCATACAATGGCAATGGCTATGGCATATACTAGTCATTTATAAGATTCGTCTTCTTTTTTTTAAATATTAATTTTATTTCTTTATTTTCTTGATGCAGGTTTTCATCATATCTAACCTTCTCTTACTAATCAGAGCATAACTCCCTCAATTGAACTCTGATGTAGGTGATCTTGGCGTCAATTTCAAGATAAATCAATTATCTAAAACTATTATGTTGAACACTGTAGCGAAATATTAAGAAATCAAGGTGATATTACTCCCTAAATGTACAGGTTATTTCGTCTCGGATAGGTTCTCACCTCTAACAACTAATCGCACCATATCTACCTCATATGGACTTCAAATTTAATGATTCCAAAGGCTAAAAATCCGTAACACACATATCTATAATTCTTATGTTAACCATTTATTTTAATTTCATACAGATAATTCCCAGAAATTAAAATACAGAAGCTATCCTAACATATTCTTCCCTGATGAACCATTTTCTGACCTTTGCTTCGTAATCAGCTCATATCTTTCTCATAAGGACTCCAAATTGAATGATTCCAACGACTACAAATCTGTGACACACATAGCTATAACTCTTATGTTATCCATTTATTTTAATTCCATACAGATAATTCCCAGAAATTAAAATACAGAAGCAATCATAACATATTCTTTCCTGATGAAAGATTTTCTGACCTTTGACTACTGATCGGACCATATCAACCTCATATGGACTCCAAATTGAGTGATTCCAGTGGCTAAACATTCGTGACACATATATATTTAATTCTTATGTTAGCCATTTATTTTAATTCCGTACAGATAATTTCCAGAAATTAAAACACAGAAGCTATCCTAACATATTCTTCCCTAATGAACCATTTTCTGACCTTTGCTTACTAATCAGCTCATATCTTCCTCATATGGACTCCAAATTGAATGATTCTAGCGGCTAAAACTCCATGACACACATAGGTATAACTCTTATGTTAACCATTTATTTTAATTCCATACAGATAATTCTCAGAAATTAAAATACAGAAGCTATCCTAACATATTCTTCCCTGATGAACCATTTTCTGACCTTTGACTACTAATCGGACCATATCTACCTCATATGGACTCCACATTGAGTGATTCCAGTGGCTAAATATCCGTGACACATATATCTTTAATTATTATGTTAACTATTTATTTTAATTCTATACAGATAATTCCCAGAAATTAAAATACAGAATCTATCCTAACATATTCTTCCCTGATGAATCATTTTCTGACCTTTGACTACTAATCGGACCATATCTACCTCATAATGACTCCAAAATGAGTGATTCTAGTGTCTAAAAATCCGTGACACATATATCTTTAATTCTTATGTTAACTATTTATTTTAATTCCATACAGATAATTCCCAAAAATTAAAATACAGAAGCTATCCTAACATATTCTTCCCTGATGAATCATTTTCCGACCTTTGACTACTAATCAGACCATATCTACCTCATATGGACTCCAAATTGAGTGATTCCAGTCGCTAAAAATCCATGACACATATATCTTTTATTCTTATGTTTACCATTTATTTTAATTCCATACAGATAATTCCCAGAAATTAAAACACAGAAGCTAAAAATTTTGCCACCCATAGCCATACCTATGCAGAACTTTCTATACTAGTCTAAGTATTCAAACATACATCACATGCAAGATCAATATGCAACATGATATAGCAACATCATAACCAATCGCCAAAGTTCTAAGATCAAAATCTCATATAAATATTATAAGTTTCAAAAGTTTTCTTCAAAAAGAAATATTGTTAAACTTACCTGGAGCACTTAGTCCCATAGACTTCTCCTTTCTCTTTCTTCCTTTCTTCCTCTCCTTTCCTCACTCTTCTTTGCTTCTATTTTTCCTCTCCCTCACTTGGACGAAATTCTAATGTTGTAAGGGTGGGTTTTCTTATATAGACCACCAAATAATTCACCTTTCATGATCATGGGTCTACCTTATCACAATTAGATTACACTTGGTTGAATTTTTTGGAAAACAAACAACTTATGTTCTTGTCTTCCTCTTCCTTTGTCAAGATATGCATAGGAAAAGGAGATTTGTATTTTGAAAATTATGATGATATGTTCTTAAGATAAGGGATAAAGTCCCTTTGATTTAGAGATTCATTTCCATTTTCTTTTGTCTTAAACAAGTATGATAGATTTGCCTTTTTAGGTGGCAAATTTCTAGCCCTTGAATCTCCATTATTTGGTTGATATTATTTGTGTGAGATAGGAATGTTTTGTCCTAATGCCATGTATTATCATACCACTTGCTAAAATTATGAGTGTAGGATATAGATATTTTTGTCCTAAAGCCTTGTATTATCATGCCACTTGCCAAAATTATGAATGTAGAATCACACCACTTGCTAAATTTTTGTCTTAATGCCATGTAACCTAATCTTTATTATTATTACATTATTATATCATCACCTAATTTATTTTATTTTATTTTTCCTCTTGGATTTGAGCTTATTCCTACCCATTATGGGCTTATTCCTACCCATTATGGGATTATTCCTACCCATTTTCTTTGCTTTGGATAAAATTCTACCTTTCTTGGAGGGCTTGGTCACATTTTCATAATTTTTGGGCTATTGGTCCAATTACTATATCCTAGTCCAAGTCTATGTTTTATTTCTTGCTTAGGTTATCCAATGGGCTTGCTAGAAACTTATGTGAAGTGAAAAAACTCTATATGAAGTGTCCATAGGTAAAAGTCCAATGTATGGGTAAAGATTTTAAATTAAGTAACTCTAGTTCTTGAATTTAGGAAAAATTACCCTAATCCAATGTTCTTGAAATTTTATGACCTTTACTTGTTTCTAAAAATTTATCTTCCTTATCCAAGAATTTTGCATCTCTTTAGTATGTTATTTCTAATTGTTTTTCCTATTAGGTTTTCCCTCTTTATTTGTTCTCTTAATGTTAGAAACATTTTCTATGCATATACATAAGGTGAAGAATTTCTAAGGATTATATTTCCTAAAATATTGTCTAATAAATTTTATTTCCTTAATTAAATATTTATTTACTTTTATCAATAAAAGTAATGAAATTAGGGATGTTACATTTCTCTCCCCCTAAAAGAAATTTTGTCCTCAAAATTTCAGAAATTACCTAATAAGAACAATTGCGGATATTTCTTCCTCGTGACTTCTTCCAGCTCCCAAGTTACTTCTTCCAGAGTCAAACCTTCCCATAACACCTTAACAAGGGGAATGGTTTTATTTCTCAGTTGCTTCACGTCAGTGTCCAATATGGATGCAGGTACTAGCTGGTATGTCATGTTCTCCTTTATTTGGATAGATTCATCCTGTATTACATGTGATGAATCTGGAAGATACTTCCGCAGCTGTGATACGTGGAAAACATTATGCAGGTTGAAAAAATTAGGTGGGGGAGCAACTTGATATGCTGATGTCCCTACTTTCTTCAGAATTTGGTAGGGTCCCAAAAATCGCGGACTTAACTTTCTTGTTTTGAGAGACCTACCAACTCCAGTAGTCGGGGAAAGTTTCAGAAATACATGGTCTCCTTCCTCAAACACTATAGGTCTATGTCTCTTATCGTAGTAACTCTTTTACCGACTCTGAACTGTAAGTATTTTGTCTCGTATCATCCTGATTTGTTCAGTGGTTTGTTGAACTAGATCAGGACCCAAAAAGTTCTTTTCTCCTACCTCAAACCAACATAGTGGAGATCGGCACTTTCTACCGTATAAAGCTTCGTAGGGGGCCATCTTAATATTGGAGTGATAACTATTATTATAAGCAAACTATACTAAAGGTAGGTACTTATCCCATCCTTTACCTTGATCTATCACACAGGCCTTTAACATATCTTCTAGGGTTTGAATGGTTCGTTCTATCTGCCTGTCAGTCTGAGGATGGTAGGCAGTACTGAACAGCAACTGAGTACCAAATGCTTCCTGTATTGCCTTCCAAAACCTCGATGTGAACCTCGGATCTCTATCAGAAACGATATTTAAGGGAATTCCATGTAGCCTAACTATTTCCTGGACGTACAATTGGGCTAATTTATCCAGTGAATAGTTAATTTTTATGGACAAAAAGTGAGCAAATTTGGTTAATCTGTCAACTATTACCCAGATAGAGTCATGTCCCACTGAAGTCTTAGGTAATCCTACAACAAAGTCCATTGAGATACTGTCCCATTTCCATTTAGGGATCTCAAGAGGTTGTAGAAATCCCACTGGCTTTTAATACTCCACCTTCACCTTTTGACAAATGAGACATTTCGCCACAAACTCGGCAATGTCCTTTTTCATCCCTGGCCACCAATACATCCTCTTTAGATACTGGTACATTTTAATGCATCCAAGATGAACTGTGTATTTACTCTGATGCGCTTCTTGTAGGATTTTAGCCCTCAACTCTTGTTCTTGAGGGACACAAATCCTTCCCAGATACATGATTGCTCCATCTTCCATGACAGAAAAATTATCTTAGTCTTTATGATCCTGTAAGTATTGGTCGTGAGCTTGAGCCTCTTTGATCTGGGCTTTAAGGTCACACCCTATACTTAAACCATTAATGATTAGCTTCTTTGGAGTAAGAGTAGTGGCTAGCTACATATTTCGAAACTCCTCTAACATCTGCATCTCATACACCATCATCTGACCCATGTGCAGAGATTTTCGACTCAAAGCATCTGCTACAACATTCGTCTTTCTAGGATGATACTTTATCTCAAACTTGTAGTCATTGAGGAATTCTACCCATCTTCGTTGCCTCATATTTAACTCCTTCTGATCAAAGAGGTATGTAAGACTCTTATTATCACAATATACTTCAAAGGTTGCCTCGTACAAATAGTGTCGCCAAATCTTTATGGCAAACACCACTGCCGCTAATTCAAGATCATGGGTTGGATAGTTTCCTTCGTGGGGTCTCAGTTGCCTAGAGGCGTAAGCAACTACTCTCTTATCTTGCATCAGCACACATCCTAGCCCTTTCTTTGAAGCATCACTATACACTTCAAAATGTCCTTTGGGGTCTGGAATAATTAAAATAGGAGGGGTGGTCAGTCTTGTCTTAAGCTCTTGGAAACTAGCTTCACATTGATCTGTCCATGTGAAAGGACTTCCCTTCCTGGTCAATTTAGTCAATGGCACGGCTATATGAGAGAAGTTTTGTATAAACCTCCTGTAGTATCCTGCCAAACCCAAGAAACTTCTGACTTTCGTAACCGTCTTTGGTCTCTCCCATTGAATCACTACTTCCGTCTTGCTAGGATCTACGGCTACCCCTCTATTAGAGATGACATGTCCGAGAAACTTCACCTCTGACAGCCAAAATTCACACTTCTCCAATTTGGCATATAACTTTTTCTCTTTCAGCACTTGCAGCACGATTCAAAGATGTTGTTCATGTTCCTTCTCACTCTTAGAGTATATCAAGATGTCATCAATGAACACTACAACAAATTGATCTAGGTAGGGTCAAAAAATGCGATTCATGTAATCCATGAAAATTACAGGTGCATTCGTCAACCCGAAGGGCATTACGAGAAACTCATAGTGCCCATACCTAGTCCTGAAGGTAGTTTTTGGTACGTCATCCTCCTTGATCCTAATCTGATGATATCCTGACCTCAAGTCAATTTTAGAAAATATGGAGGCTCCCTTCAATTGATCCAATAAGTCATCTATCCTAGGGAGAGGGTACTTGTTCTTGATAGTCACCTTATTCAGCTGTATGTAATCTATGCATAGTCTCAAGCTCCCGTCTTTCTTCTTAACAAACAATATAGGAGCTCCCCAAGGTGATACACTCGGTCTAATGAATTGCTTGTCTAATAGTTCCTCCAACTGTTTCTTGAGTTCTTGTAGTTCCTTTGAGGCCATTCGATATGGTGCAATAGAGATAGGCCCTATCCCAGGTAGGAGCTCAATAGAGAACTCTATCTCTCTATTGGGAGGTAAGCCTAGAATATCTGATGGAAATACTTCAGGAAACTCGTTGGCTATTGGGATTTCATCAAGCTTCGATTCAACTTCTAGGTTTGATAAATATAAGAGAATGTATCCAAGTACTCCATTCTTTAACTCCCTATTAACTTGATTGGAATTTAGCATCAATAACTGAACCTCCTCTTTCGGAGTAGGAGGTAGAAATTCAATGGTCTTGTTACAACAATTCAACAAGACTCGATTCTAGACATCCAGTCTAACCCTAGAATGACTTCAATACCTCTTAAAGGTAAACAGACAAAGTCTACAAAAAAAGTTTTCTCCTGGATGGTGAATTGACAGTCTTTACATACAGAGAAAGTTTTCTCCTGATATAGATGAATGACTAGCACCAGAGTCAAATAACACCATAAGAGCAAATCCATAGATATAGCATGTACCTTGAATCATTTCAGAAGATTGAGCTGCCTCTTGGCCACTCAGGATGAAAACCCTTCCTTTCACTTAAGGCCTCTGTTTTGGCTGTTTCCCCACATTCTGTGGGCAGTTTCTCGCAAAATGACCTTTCTGTCTGCAGTTGAAGCAGACATCTTGTCCCATATAGCATGGCCGATTACCATGCATGTATCTGCACTTAGCGCACTTGACTAGGGCAAGGTCTTGTTGGAAAGGTCTGGGACCCACAGTCAATGGCCTCTTACTAGCTCTATATCCACTTCTTCTCACGTTCTTGTTAGGGTTGGAAAAATTTTTCTTCCTTTTCCATAGGTTTCGCCTTTGCTTTTCGTCCTCCACTGCCTTTAAACTTTTTTTCAGGAGTCTGCATTTATTTATCAAAGGTACAAACTCCTTAATCTCCATAGCTATAACAGCATTCTTTATCTCCGGGTTTAGTCCCGCTTCAAACTTAACCACTTTCCATGCTTCATCTGGGTTATATCGCAGATAAGAGGAGAACTTAGATAACTCCTCGAACCTTGTGATATACTGGTCCACGGTCATGCTACCTTGCCTGAGTTAGAAAAATTCAATCTCTTTTTCTGCCCGTACAGTACTTGGAAAGTACTTTTGAAAAAAAATGTCCTTGAACACTTGCCAGGTGACTGTCTTCCCTGATGAGCTAAAAGTTCTCTAGCTCCACGCCACCAGTATTCTGATTCATCCTTTAACATATATGCAACAAAAATAACTTGCTGCTCTTTAGTACAGCCCATCACTTCAAAGATTTTCTTTAATTCCCTTATCCACCTTTTAGCTACCGATGGATCATAGCCACCTTGGAAACAATGTGGTCTAGTCCTTAGGAACTCGGATATACCATTATCTTTTTTAGCCATCCGGTTGTTAGCACCATTCTCACCATTTGGGTTATTAGCATTCTAGAGATATTGTAAAATTTGGTTGGTGGTCATGACTTGGTCTCGAATTGTCGTGGCAAGGTTGTGCAGGGTTTCCTCTGCATTGGTTGCTAGATTCCTCTTTGGTGGTGCCATTTCCTACTATGGCAAAAACAAAGTTATGCTACTATTGAGGTGATCAAGCCCAATAGTTAGTTCAAAAAAATATTTAATAGCAGTCATAACACCACCTCGGCATATAGATAGGAAACACTAGTAATTTTTTACCTATATGAATCACTGATCCCCTACACAGCACAACTACAACATACTCAAGACACTATAAGATCGATTCAGATAACCATCCACCCACTGGCCATCTAGGATCGACCTGCTCTGATACCAATTATGTAACAACTCCATTTAAGTATCAAACTTTTCTATAAAAAATTCCATGAAGTTATTACCTCGTTACAACTTAACTCAATATAACATTTATTTAATTTATACAATACAAAGTTCACATACATGTCATTAAGCAAAACATACGTACAACATATCAAACACATAAAAAATCTACATCTTATTTATTCTGGTTGACCAATTCTAGAGATACAGGTGCGGGTGGTTGTACCTTTACCGGGATCTAAGCCAACTCGACCACAAACATTTTATTTGCTTCTGGGATTTGCCCAACATAAAGTACTCGATCCAATGTGCACTAAAAGCCAGAGCTATAGAAAAATCTGCATAACTAATTTTCTGAATATGATATGAAAATATAGTGAGAATTAAATCCCAATAAGTTCAACAATAAATCATCATCAATATAGCTCATCACATCATGTTCAGCTGTATAAATTACAGCAAATATCTTTGGTCACATGAATGCATTATATCTATGCACATAAGAATCATACAGTAATGATATGTAAAACAGGATTAACTATTTTTAGAATATCATATGATGGCCATCAACTTATTCTCATTTCAAGCTACCCCGGTCAGGGTGAGTATCCTCTACTCTCCGGTATGGGCTTTTCTCGCTCCCTCCGACGTGGCCCACTTTCTCTTTCTTTTCTCATTAACATGATCATAACCGTTGGTAGGGCGTCCTCTACTGGTGCACCACACGGATTGCCATGTAACCGTGCTCATTTCTTTTCTTTTCACAATGATAGCCAAAAATATGCTTTCAATAACAAGTATGTTCATCAAAATATAACTATTACCATAAATCATTGGTAATCAAGCCATGAACATAACCATTTCAAAAATCACTTTATAAAATATTTCCATGTCAGAATTTTACACTTAAGATGGTAAGAAGTTCATACAATGGCAATGGCTATGGCATATACTAGTCATTTATAAGATTCGTCTTCTTTTTTTTAAATATTAATTTTATTTCTTTATTTTCTTGATGCAGGTTTTCATCGTATCTAACCTTATCTTACTAATCAGAGCATAACTCCCTCAATTGAACTCCGATGTATGTGATCTTTGTAACATCCTGTAATTTTTAGATATTTTCCTTAAAAATTCTTCGCCTTACATATATGCATAGAAATGTTCTAATATTAATGGAATAGGTAAAGAAAGAAAACCTAAGAGGAAATATTAGAAATAAACATGCTAAAGAAAGGTGAAATTCTTAGGTAATGAAAGATAAATTTTTGCGAAGTAAGTAAAGGTCTTAAAATTTTAAGAAGATCGGATTAGGGTAATTTTTCTTAATTACTAAGTTTAGTATCTCCACCCGTAATTGGGCTTTAACCTATGGACACTTCATATAGAGTTTTTCTACTTCACATAAATTTTTAGCAAACCAATAGGATAGCCCAAGGAAGAAATAAAACATAGACTTAGACTAGGATATAGAAATTGGACCGGTAGCCCAAAAATTATGAAAATGTGACCAAGCCCTCCAAGAAAGGTAGAATTTTATCCAAAGCAAAGAAAATGGGTAGGAATAAGCCCAAATCCAAGAGGAAAAATAAAATAAAATAAATTAGGTGATGATATAATAATGTAATAATAATAAAGATTAGGTTACATGGCATTAAGACAAAAATTTAGCAAGTGGTGTGATTCTACATTCATCATTTTGGCAAGTGGCATAATAATACAAGGCTTTAGGACAAAAACATCTATATCCTACACTCATAATTTTAGCAAGTGGTATGATAATACATGGTATTACGACAAAACATTCCTATGCCACACAAATAATATCAACCAAAAAATGGAGATTCAAGGGCTAGAAATTTGCCACCTAAAAAGGCAAACCTTTCATAATTGTTTAAGACAAAAGAAAATGGAAATGAATCCCTAAATCAAAGGGACCTTGTCCCTTAGCTTAAGAACATATCATCATAATTTTCAAAATACAAATCTCCTTTTCCTATGCATATCTTGACTAAGGAAGAGGAAGACAAGAACATAAGTTGTTTGTTTTCCAAAAATTCAACAAAGTGTATCATAATTGTGATAAGGTAGACCCATGATCATGAAAGGTGAATTATTTGGTGGCCTATATAAGGAAACCCACCCTTACAACATTAGAATTTCGTCCAAGTGAGGGAGAGGAAAAAATAGAAGCAAGGTAGAGTGAGGAAAGGAGAGGAAGAAAGGAAGAAAGAGGAAGGAGAAGTCTAGGAGACTAAGTGTTCCAGGTAAGTTTAACAATAATTCTTTTTGAAGAAAACTTTTGAAACTTATAATATTTATATGAGATTTTGATCTTAGAACTTTTATGATTGGTCAAGATGTTGCTATATCATGTTACATATTGATCTTGCATGTGATGTATGTTTGAATACTTAGGTTGGTGTAGATAGTTCTGCATGGGTATGGGTATGGGTGGCAGAATTTTAAGCTTTGGTGTTTTAATTTATGGGAACCATTTATAAGGAATTAAAATAAATGGTTAACTTAGGAATTATAGCTATGTGTGTCATGGATTTTTAACCACTGGAATCATTCAATTTGGAGTCCATATGTGACAGATATGGTCCGATTAGTAAGCAAAGGTCAGAAAATGGTTCATCAAGGAAGAATATATTAGGATAGCTTCTGTGTTTTAATTTCTGGGAACAACATATAAGGAATTAAAATAAATGGTTAACATAAGAATTATAGCTATGTGTGTCATGGATTTTTAACCACTGGAAGCATTCAATTTGGAGTCCATATGTGGTAGATATGGTCTGATAAGTAAGCAAAGGTCAGAAAATGGTTCATTGGGGAAGAATATGTTAGGACAGCTTCTGTATTTTAATTTCTGGGAATTATCTATATGGAATTAAAATAAATGGTTAACATAATAATTATAGCTATGTGTGTCATGGATTTTAAGCCACTGGAATCATTCAATTTGGAGTCCATATGAGGAATATATGAGTTGATTAGTAGTCAAAGGTCAGAAAATGGTTCATCAGGGAAGAATATGTTAGGACAGCTTCTGTATTTTAATTTCTGGGAATTATCTGTATGGAATTAAAATAAATGGTTAACATAAGAATTATATATATGTGTGTCATGGATTTTAAGCCACTGGAATCATTCCATTTGAAGTCCATATGTGGAAGATATGAGCTGATTAGTAGTGAAAGGTTAGAAAATGGTTCATCAGGGAAGATTATATTAGGACAGCTTCTGTATTTTAATTTCTGAGAATTATCTGTATGGAATTAAAATAGATGGTTAACATAAGAATTATAGCTATGTGTATCATGGATTTTTAGCCACTTGAATCATTCAATTTGGAGTCCAAAGGAGGAAGATACGAGCTTATTAGTAGTCAAAGGTCAGAAAATGGTTCATCAGGGAATAATATGTTAGGACAGCTTCGATATTTTAATTTCTGGGAATTATCTATATGGTATTTAAATAAATGGTTAACATAAGAATTATAGATATATGTGTCACGGATTTTTAGCCACTGGAATCACTCAACTTGGAGTCCATATGAGGTAGATATGGTCCGATTAGTAGGTAGAGGTCAGAACCTATCCGAAAAGAAATAACCTATACCTTTAGGGAGTAATATCACCTTGATTTCTTAATATTTCGTTACAATGTTCAACATAATAGTTTTAGATAATTGTTTTATCTTGAAATTGACACCATGATCACCTACATCATAGTTAAATTGAGAGAGTTATGCTCTGATTAGTAAGAGAATGTTAGATAGGATGAAAACCTGCATCAAGAAAATAAAGAAATAAAATTAGTATTTAAAAAAGAAGATGAATCTTAATAAATGACTAGTATAGCCATAGCCATTGCCATTGTATGAACATCTTACCATCTTAAGTGTGAAATTTTGACATGGAAATATTTTATAAAGTGATATTTGAAATGGTTATGTTCATGGCATGATTACCAACAATTTTTGGTAATAATTATATTTTGATGAACATATTTGTTATTGAAAGCATATTTTTGGCTATCGTTGTGAAAAGAAAAGAAATGAGCACGATCACATGGCAATCCATGTGGTGCACCAGTAGGGGATGCCCTACCAACGGTTATGATCATGATAATGAGAAAAGAAAGAGAAAGTGGGCCATGTCGGACGGAGCGAGAAAAGCCCGTACCGGAGAGTAGAGGATACTCACCCTGACCGGGGTAGCTTGAAATGAGAATAAGTTGATGGCCATCAGATGATATTTTGAAAATAGTTAATCCTGTCATACATATCATTACTGGATGATTCTTATGTGCATAGATGTAATGCATTCATGTGACCAAAGATATTTTCTGTAGTTTATACAGCTGAACATGACGTGATGAGCTATATTGATGATGATTTATTGTTGAACTTACTGGGATTTAATTCTCACTATATTTCCATATCATGTTCAAAAAATTAGTTATGCAGATTTTCTATAGCTCTGGCTTTTAGTGCACATTGGATCGAGTTACTTTATGTTAGGCAGATCTCAGAATCAAACAAGATGTTTGTGGTCGAGTTAGCTCAGATCTCGGTGAAGGTGCAACCACCCGCACCTATATCTCCGGAATTAGTCAACCAAAATAAACAAGATGTAAATATCTATGTGTTTGACATGTTGCATGTACGTTTTGATTAATGACGTGTATGTGAACTCAATATTGTATAATAATAAAGAAAAAAAAAGGATGTTACGTAATTGGTATCAGAGCAGGTCGATCCTAGATGGCCAGTGGGTGGTTAGTTATCTGAATAGATCTTATAGTATCTTGAGTATGTTGTGGTAGTGCTGTGTAGGGGATCAGTGATTTCATATAGGTAGGAAATTACTAGTGTTTCCTATCTATATGCCGAGGTGGTGTTATGACTGCTGTTAAATATATTTTTTGAAACTTACTATTGGGCTTGATCACCTTAATAGCAGCATAACTGTATTTTTGCCATAGTAGGAAATGGCACCACCAAGGAGGAATTCGGTAAACAATGCGGAGGAAACCCTACACAACCTTGCCACGGCAATTTAAGAATTTGATATTGATTTACTCCTTAGAACCCAACTAGTATCTATATCCCTATATAGAATGATATCGATTGAATTTAAAAAAAAAATTAGTTACAAGACTTGTTAGACAAGGGATTTAAATGCCCTAGTACTTTTATTTGGAGTGCTCTAGTTCTATCTGTGAAAAAGAAAGATGGATCACTATGACTATGCATAGATTATAGACAGTTGAATAAGGTGACAATGTAGAATAGAAACCCATTAGCTCGTATAGATTACCTGTTTGACCAGTTATAAGGTGTTCAATATTTTTCCACAAATAGATTTGGGATATAAGAAACATTAATTAAGGATAAGAGAAGAGGATGTAGGACTTATTATGGGCATTATGAGTTCTTGGTGATGCATTTAAATTGACAAATATTTTAGCTACATTCATAGATTTAATGAATAGTAATTAGGTCATCCCTGGATCAATTTGTTATTATATATATTGATGATATACTAGAATATTTCAAAAGTTCAGAGGATCATAAGCAACATTCAAAGATAGTTTTACCAACTTTAAAGGAGTATGGTTGGTAAATATGGTATCCAAGTAGACTCTAAGAAAGTAAAAGTAGTACAATAATGGCTACGTTTTACTACATTTAAAGATTAAGATTCAAATCCAATTTACGCTTCTTGCGGTTATCTGTCGTCCATTCTATTTGGGTCATAGTTGGATCAGGTACATGAACATAGGCTTGTAAAGCATCAATCAACTCTTCAGCATTTGAAGCCGAGATGAGAATTTGTCGTGCTGAGTGTGGGATAAACCTCTGTTCCATAGCTTGATCTAGAAAAGACAACAAACCATCAAAGAAGTGATTAACATTTAACAAACCTATCGGTTTGTGATGCATATTCAGTTGTACCTAAGAAACTATTTGGAAAACCTCCTCTAAAGTACTAAAACCACCTGGTAAGGCAATGAAGGTGTCAGCATTGCTCATCATTCTAGCCATGCGTTCATGCATGGAAGCTACCCTATATTCTTCCCCAATTGTTTTCCCTATGTTGCTGGATGTAGTTAGAGCAGTAGGAATAATACCTAGAACTTGGCATCCCCCTACATATGCAGCTGTAGCCACACACCTCATTAACCCACAGTTACCTCCACCATACACTAAATGAATTTTTCTCCTAGCCAGCACCATACCCAGATTTTATGCTGCTTTAACATACTCCTCATCTTTTCCAGGACTGGAACCATAAAAGACACAGATATTTCGAAACTGACGGAATGTGGTTCCCTCCATAATTTCTATCACCTTAACTTTGAGTATAGACAAAGATACTAATGTAAGTATTTATAGAACTCAGAGAAGGGCATATTTATAATAGCTATGCGAATAGGCCAAGCATTATTAGAACAACTATGTGAGTGATTGGTGGATATAAGCTAAATTAAAGGTAAAAAAAAAATTCAAAAATGATGGCAAGCATGTATATGTACAGTAGTATGAATGTGACCCATATTAAGCACATAAAGAGCATAAGATAAGATATCACCAGAAATCTGTCTTTATCTTGTTGTCTTTGATGAAGCATTGATGTCTTGATTCTTGTAGAAAAGTTGTAGGTGATAGCCATCATTGAAAAAAAAATGCAATCAAATGATTTATTTTGTATTCTCAATGTTTTTGCCAGTCGACTATCAGTATTATTAAGTCGACTAGCTATTTTGAGAAATTTTAATTTGGACTGGTTATTTTATAGTTGATTGATTACATCTATTTTGAAACAATCAACTGCATCCTACCAGTTAACTACATATTCTTTGATTTTCACAGAATTTTATAAGCTCAGAAATGTTTCTTTTTCCATGTGATATCTTTCCACCGAATACCAATAGATCTAAAGTAGATTCTGACACATATATTCAAAATTTGCGGCCACCGATTTTTGCTGAAATCATAGATAGATTTTGTTTACAAATTTTCAAGAATTACGGCCACCGATTTTAATATTTTTCAATGCTTTGTCGAAATTTTTGACTTTCGCTTTTGGCACCATTCTCTATTATGCTTTTCGTCTGTTTCACTCATTAACGGTTGGCATTAAATGCAAGGTTATTTTCCCTCATTACAATGAAAGATAATTTATTTTCTTTGAAACTCGGTTATTATGGTGTCTAAGTTGTTAGTAGGTTAAAGTAATGAAAAGTTTGAAAAGAATGGACGGATGATGGTCTTATGGTGTTTTGACGAATGTAATCAAGAGAATTAGTGGTGTTGAAGTTCTTGAGGAATAAAATATTGGAAGTAGGATTTAAGTTAATCTTTGAACTCTTAATTTGGAAATATAGAGAATATTCTGAGAACCATGTCCGAAAATAATGTAAGTGATTAAGATAATTGTGTTAAAGGATTATATCATGCTAAATTGTGTCTAGTATCTAGGATGTGAATTATGTTGGAATTGAGAATTCATGTATGAGTAATTGTTAGGAAAAATCTTCTTGAAATGATTGGGTGAATTAAATGGGATTGACATAAGCTATAATGAGGCGCTTTTGGATATGATAGAAGAAATAATAGAAATTTTTGACAATGAGTTTAATGGTGTTAATAAGCTTGTATAGAATTACTGTGATGAGGTAAGTTGAAATTATTAGACATGTTTCGATGGTACATAAACGTTATTAAAGGTTTGGAGGATTTATTGCTACGTATGTTTAACATATTGATTAAAGGATTTTAGGATAAAAATATATGATAGATTGAGATGATGATATTCAAGGGATGACATTGATATATGAAAAAAATGACTTGATAGAAGTTTAGAATAAGAAAAGATAGTTATCCAATATGAAGGTGAATATGTTCCTTTATGTGTGTGTTTTCTTATATCGACCCATAGATATATCCATGCGGGCTAGAGGATATCAATTGAAGAACTTATGAGTGAAAGAAATCCTTATGGTTAAGTTATATGGCAAAATAACTCAAGTGAATAGACATATTAAAAAGTAAAGATGTTATACATAAAAGATATCCCTAATAATTTAGGTAATAAGGTTGGTAACTCTGAATAATGCCTTAATTTCATTCCCTACATGTGGGAGGATGGATTGAAATTCAGGGATGCCTTGATTTCATTCCCTACATGTGGTAGGATGGATTGAAATTCGGGGACCGAATTTCTTAAGGGGGGAAGAATGTAACATCCTGTAATTTTTAGATATTTTTCTTAAAAATTCTTTGCCTTACATATATGCATAGAAATGTTCTAATATTAATGGAATAGGTAAAGAAAGAAAACCTAAGAGGAAATATTAGAAATAAACATGCTAAAGAAAGGTGAAATTCTTAGGTAAAGAAAGATAAATTTTTGTGAAGTAAGTAAAGGTCTTAAAATTTCAAGAAGATCGGATTAGGGTAATTTTTCTTAATTACTAAGTTTAGTATCTCCACCCGTAATTGGGGTTTAACCTATGGACACTTCATATAGAGTTTTTCTACTTCACATAAATTTTTAGCAAGCCAATAGGATAGCCCAAGGAAGAAATAAAACATAGACTTAGACTAGGATATAGAAATTGGACCGGTAGCCCAAAAATTATGAAAATGTGACCAAGCCCTCCAAGAAAGGTAGAATTTTATCCAAAGCAAAGAAAATGGGTAGGAATAAGCCCAAATCCAATAGGAAAAATAAAATAAAATAAATTAGGTGATGATATAATAATGTCATAATAATAAAGATTAGGTTACATGGCATTAAGACAAAAATTTAGCAAGTGGTGTGATTCTACATTCATCATTTTGGCAAGTGGCATAATAATACAAGGCTTTAGGACAAAAACATCTATATCCTACACTCATAATTTTAGCAAGTGGTATGATAATACAAGGCTTTAGGACAAAAACATCTATATCCTACACTCATAATTTTAGCAAGTGGTATGATAATACATGGTATTAGGACAAAACATTCATATCCAACACAAATAATATCAACCAAATAATGGAGATTCAAGGGCTAGAAATTTGCCACCTAAAAAGGCAAACCTTTCATAATTGTTTAAGACAAAAGAAAATAGAAATGAATCCCTAAATCAAAGGGACATTGTCCCTTATCTTAAGAACATATCATCATAATTTTCAAAATACAAATCTCATTTTCCTATGCATATCTTGACTAAGGAAGAGGAAGACAAGAACATAAGTTGTTTGTTTTCCAAAAATTCAACAAAGTGTATCCTAATTGTGATAAGGTAGACCTATGATCATGAAAGGTGAATTATTTGGTGGCCTATATAAGGAAACCCAACCTTACAACATTAGAATTTCGTCCAAGTGAGGGAGAGGAAAAAATTAAGCAAGGTAGAGTGAGGAAAGGAGAGGAAGAAAGGAAGAAAGAGGAAGGAGAAGTCTAGGAGACTAAGTGTTCCAGGTAAGTTTATCAATATTTCTTTTTAAAGAAAACTTTTGAAACTTATAATATTTATATGAGATTTTGATCTTAGAACTTTTATGATTGGTCATGATGTTGCTATATCATGTTACATATTGATCTTGCATGTGATGTATGTTTGAATACTTAGGTTGGTGTAGATAGTTCTGCATGGGTATGGGTATGGGTGGCAGACTTTTAAGCTTCGATGTTTTAATTTCTGGGAACAAAATATAAGGAATTAAAATAAATGGTTAACATAATAATTATAGCTATATGTGTCATGGATTTTTACCCACTGGAATCATTCCATTTGGAGTCCATATGTGGTAGATATGGTTCGATTAGTAAGCAAAGGTCAGAAAATAGTTCATCAGGGTAGAATATGTTAGGATAGCTTCTGTGTTTTAATTTCTGGGAACAATATATAAGGAATTAAAATACATGGTTAACATAAGAATTATATCTATGTGTGTCATGGATTTTTAGCCACTGGAATCATTCAATTTGGAGTCTATATGTGGTAGATAAGATCCGATTAGTAACCAAAGGTCAAAAAATGGTTCATCAGGGAAGAATATGTTAGGACAGCTTCTGTATTTTAATTTCTGGAAATTATCTATATGGAATTAAAATACATGGTTAACATAAGAATTATCGCTATGTGTGTCATGGATTTTAAACCACTAGAATCATTTAATTTGGAGTCCACATGAGGAATATATGAGCTGATTAGTAGTCAAAGGTCAGAAAATGGTTCATCAGGGAAGAATATGTTAGGACAGCTTCTATATTTTAATTTCTGGGAATTATCTGTATGGAATTAAAATAAATGGTTAGCATACGAATTATAGGTATGTGTGTCATGGATTCTAAGCCACTGGAATCATTCAATTTGGAGTCCATATGTGGAAGATATGAGCTGATTAGTAGTGAAGGGTCAGAAAATGGTTCATCTGGGAAGATTATGTTAGGACAGCTTCTGTATTTTAATTTCTGGGATTTATCTGTACGGAATTAAAATAAATGGTTAACATAAGAATTATAGCTATGTGTGTTATGGATTCTTATCCACTAGAATCATTCAATTTGGAGTCCAAAGGAGGAATATACGATATTATTAGTAGTCAAAGGTCAAAAAATGGTTCATCAGGGAAGAATATGTTAGGACAGCTTCGATATTTTAATTTCTGGGAATTATCTGTATGGTATTAAAATAAATGGTTAACATAAGAATTATAGATATGTGTGTCGCGGATTTTTAGCCACTGGAATCACTTAAGGTGGAGTCCATATGAGGTAGATATGGTCCGATTAATAGGTAGAGGTCAGAACCTATCCGAAAAGAAATAACCTATACATTTAGGGAGTAATATCAACTTGAATTCTTAATATTTCGCTACAATGTTCAACAAAATAGTTTTAGATAATTTTTTTATCTTGAAATTGACACCACGATCACCTACATCATAGTTAAATTGAGGGAGTTATGCTCTGATTAGTAAGAGAAGGTTAGATAGGATGAAAACCTGCATCAAGAAAATAAAGAAATAAAATTAGTATTTAAAAAAGAAGATGAATCTTAATAAATGACTAGTATAGCCATTGCCATTGTATGAACTTCTTACCATCTTAAGTGTGAAATTTTGACATGGAAATATTTTATAAAGTGATATTTGAAATGGTTATGTTCATGGCATGATTACCGACGATTTTTGGTAATAATTATATTTTGATGAACATACTTGTTATTGAAAGCATATTTTTGGCTATCATTGTGAAAATAAAAGAAATGAGCACGGTCACATGGCAATCCGTGTGGTGCACCAGTAGGGGACGCCCTACCAACGGTTATGATCATGATAATGAGAAAAGAAAGAGAAAGTGGGCCATGTCGAACGGAGTGAGAAAAGCCTGTACCGGAGAGTAGAGGATACTCACCTTGACCGGGGTAGCTTGAAATGAGAATAAGTTGATGGCCATCATATGATATTTTGAAAATAGTTAATCCTGTCATACATATCATTACTGTATGATTCTTATGTGCATAGATGTAATACATTCATGTGACCAAAGATATTTTCTGTAGTTTATACAGCTGAACATGACGTGATGAGCTATATTGATGATTCTCACTATATTTCCATATCATGTTCAGAAAATTAGTTATGCAGATTTTCTATAGCTCTGACTTTAAGTGCACATTGGATCGAGTTACTTTATGTTGGGCAGATCTCAGAATCAAATAAGATGTTTGTGGTCGAGTTGGCTCAGATCCCGGTGAAGCTGCAACCACCCGCACCTGTATCTCCAGAATTAGTCAACCAAAATAAATAAGATGTAAATATCTATGTGTTTGATATGTTGCATGTACATTTTGATTAATGATGTGTATGTGAACTCAATATTGTATAATAATAAAGAAAAAAAAGGATGTTACAATCTTGGTGTCAATTTCAAGATAAATCAATTATCTTAAACTATTATGTTGAACATTGTAGCAAAATATTAAGAAATCAAGTTGATATTACTCTCTAAATATACAGGTTATTTCGTCTCGGATAGGTTCTGACCTCTACCTACTAATCGGACCATATCTACCTCATATGGACTCCAAATTGAATGATTCCAGTGGCTAAAAATCTGTAACACACATATCTAAAAATCGTATGTTAACCATTTATTTTAATTTCGTAAAAATAATTCTCAGAAATTAAAATACTGAAGCTATCCTAACATATTCTTCCCTAATGAACCATTTTCTGACCTTTGCTTAGTAATCAGCTCATATCTTCCTCATATGGACTCCAAATTGAATTATTTCAGTGGCTAAAAATCTTTGACACACATAGATATAACTCTTATGTTAACCATTTATTTTAATTCTACACAGATAATTCCCAGAAATTTAAATACAGAAGCGAACCTAACATATTCTTCCCTGATGAAAGATTTTCTGACCTTTGACTACTAATCGGACCATATCTACCTTATATGGACTCCAAATTGAGTGATTCCAGTGGCTAAAAATTCATGACACATATATTTAATTCTTATGTTAACCATTTATTTTAATTCCGTACAAATAATTCCCAGAAATTAAAACACAGAAGCTATCCTAACATATTCTTCCCTAATGAACCATTTTCTGACCTCCACTTACTAATCAGCTCATATCTTCCTCATATAGACTCCAAATTGAATGATTCCAGTGGCTTAAAATCCAAGACATACATAGCTATAACTCTTATGTTAACCATTGTTTTTAATTCCGTACAGATAATTCCCAGAAATTAAAATACAGAAGCTATACTAAGATATTCTTCCCTGATGAACCATTTTCTAAGCTTTGACTAGAAATCGGGCCATATGTACCTCATATGGACTCCAAATCGAGTGATTCTAGTGGCTAAAAATCCGTAACACACATATCTAAAAATCTTATGTTAACCATTTATTTTAATTTATTAAAAATAATTCCCAAAAATTAAAATACAGAAGCTATCCTAACATATTCCTCCCTAATGAACCATTTTCTGACCTTTGCTTAGTAATCAGCTCATATCTTCCTCATATGGACTCCAAATTGAATTATTCCAGTGGCTAAAAATCCGTGACACACATAGATATAACTCTTATGTTAACCATTTATTTTAATTCTATACAGATAATTCCCAAAAATTTAAATACAAAAACTAACCTAACATATTCTTCCCTGATGAAAGATTTTCTGACCTTTGACTACTAATCGGACCATATCTACTTCATATGGACTCCAAATTGAGTGATTCTAGTGGCTAAAAATCCGTGACACATATATATTTAATTCTTATGTTAACCATTTATTTTAATTCAGTATAAATAATTTCCAGAAATTAAAACACAGAAGCTATCCTAACATATTCTTCCCTGATGAACCATTTTCTGACCTCTGCTTACTAATCAGCTCATATCTTCCTCATATAGACTCCAAATTGAATGATTCCAGTGGTTAAAAATCCATGAAATACCTAGTTATAACGCTCATGTTAACCATTATTTTTAATTCCATACAGATAATTCTCAGAAATTAAAATACAGAAGCTATACTAAAATATTCTTCCCTGATGAACCATTTTCTAAGCTTCGACTAGAAATCGGGCCATATGTACCTCATATGGACTCCAAATTGAGTGATTCTAGTGGCTAAAAATCCGTGACACATATATCTTTAATTCTTATGATAACCATTTTTTTTAATTCCATACAGATAATTCCCACAAATTAAAATACAGAAGCTATCCTAACATATTCTTCCCTGATGAATATTTTTTGACATTTGACTACTAATCAGACCATATCTACCTCATATGGACTCCAAATTGAGTGATTCTAGTGGCTAAAAATCCATGACACATATATATTTAATTCTTATGTTAACTATTTATTTTAATACCATACAGATAATTCCCAAAAATTAAAATACAGAAGCTATCCTAACATATTCTTCCCTGATGAATCATTTGTTGACCTTTGACTACTAATCGGACCATATCTACCTCATATGGACTCAAAATTGAGTGATTCTAGTGGCTACAAATCCGTGACACATATATATTTAATTCTTATGTTAACTATTTATTTTAATTCCATGTAGTTAATTCCCAGAAATTAAAATACAGAAGCTATCCTAACATATTCTTCCTTGATGAATCATTTTCTGACCTTTGACTACTAATCAGACCATATCTATCTCATATGGACTCCAAATTGAGTGATTCCAGTGGCTAAAAATCCGTGACACATATATCTTTTATTCTTATGTTAACCATTTACTTTAATTCCATACAGATAATTCCCAAAAATTAAAACACAGAAACTAAAAATTTTTCCACCCATAGCCATACCTATGCAGAACTTTCTATACTAGCCTAAGTATTCAAACATACATCACATGCAAGATCAATATGTAACATGATATAGCAACATCTTGACCAATCATCAAAGTTCTAAGATCAAAATCTCATATAGATATTATAAGTTTCAAAAGTTTTCTTCAAAAAGAAATATTGTTAAACTTACCTGGAGCACTTAATCCCCTAGACTTCTCCTTTCTCTTTCTTCCTTTCTTCCTCTCCTTTCCTCACTCTACCTTGCTTCTATTTTTTCTCTCCCTCACTTGGACGAAATTCTAATGTTGTAAGGGTGGGTTTTCTTATATAGACCACCAAATAATTCACCTTTCATGATCATGGGTCTACCTTATCACAATTAGATTACACTTGGTTGAATTTTTTGAAAAACAAACAACTTATGTTCTTGTCTTCCTCTTCCTTAGTCAAGATATGCATAGGAAAATGAGATTTGTATTTTGAAAATTATGATGATATGTTCTTAAGATAAGGGACAGGGTCCCTTTGATTTAGGGATTCATTTCCATTTTCTTTTGTCTTAAACAAGTATGATAGATTTGCCTTTTTAGGTGACAAATTTCTAGCCCTTGAATCTCCATTATTTGGTTGATATTATTTGTGTGGGATAGGAATGTTTTGTCCTAATGCCATGTATTATCATACCACTTGCTAAAATTATGAGTGTAGGATATAGATGTTTTTGTCCCAAAGCCTTGTATTATCATGCCACTTGCCAAAATTATGAATGTAGAATCACACCACTTGCTAAATTTTTGTATTAATGCCATGTAACCTAATCTTTATTATTATTACATTATTATATCATCACCTAATTTATTTTATTTTATTTTTCCTCTTGGATTTAGGCTTATTCCTACCCATTATGGGCTTATTCCTATCCATTTTCTTTGCTTTGGATAAAATTCTACCTTTCTTGGAGGGCTTGGTCACATTTTCATAATTTTTGGGCTATTGGTCCAATTACTATATCCTAGTCCAAGTCTATGTTTTATTTCTTGCTTAGGTTATCCAATAGGCTTGCTAGAAACTTATGTGGAGTGGAAAAACTCTATATGAAGTGTCCATAGGTAAAAGCTCAATGTATGGGTAAGGATTTTAAACTTAGTAACTCTAGTTCTTGAATTTAGGAAAAATTACCCTAATCCAATGTTCTTGAAATTTTATGACCTTTACTTGTTTCTAAAAATTTATCTTCCTTATCCAAGAATTTTGCATCTCTTTAGTATGTTATTTCTAATTATTTTTCCTATTAGGTTTTCCCTCTTTATTTGTTCTCTTAGTGTTAGAAACATTTTCAATGCATATACATAAGGTGAAGAATATCTAAGGATTATATTTCCTAAAATATTGTCTAATAAATTTTATTTCCTTAATTAAATATTTATGTACTTTTATCAATAAAAGAAATTAAATTAGGGATATTACACTGGCCATGTTCAAGACATGGCCATGCTTGAAAATTACTTCAATACAACATTTCAAAACACAATATACATGTATACATATATATTACAAATCTCACACATGTTATATTTATACAATACAACATTTCAGTACATAAATAAGAGTCTTTACACAGCACTTCACCCTTGAAATACAAAGAGTGAGGAGGTGGTGCTGACATTTAGATCTCCATTAGTAATGACATTTTGTGTTGGATCTCATTTCTTTTTATCTGAACATAACACCACAATAATAGTGAGAACAAAAGTTTTCAGTAGACTTAACATAAATAAAATATGATGAGAAAATAGGAGTTATGTTCAGCTGTATAAGCTATAGAGAAATATCAAAATTTTGAGATAAAATCATAATTTTTTGTTTATGCATAGTTATCATACTACACATGCACTGGAAGTCCATTTTTTTTATAATGCTCAGCCCTATCACGGCTTTTAATTTACTCATTTGCTATATGCATAGTGATCGATCGACTACAGTCACAATAAGTGATCAAGGAATGTGAGTACATCACCCTCCTGCACCCTCACATTACCACTGACACTCAGTTGGAGCGGCCCACCCTTGGCTCACTCAGGCTAATAGGGCGTCCCCTACTCGATACCGTCTCAAGCCATACAGCCCGTCGATATTCATCCAACATATAAATGTATATATATAAATTCATATTTATCAAATACAATATATAACTATCAAGCAACTCGTCATGAGCTTTACGCTTGCCATTTAATTACTTTCATAATATGATGCATCATTTTTATACCAAATGATTAATAATCATTCATCACATACCAATATTCTATATAATTCATTTTAAATCAAATAAAGAAAAAGAGTAATTTGTGATACCAAAATCATCATTTTAAAAGTATTTTTCTTGAATATATGTTTCCTAAAAATATTACAACAAACTAGATTACTTTTAGGCATAAAACAGTGAAAAGTATGATAATTCAGCACCCAACACGGCCTGGCTATGTTCAAGACACGGCCATGCTTGAAAACTACTTCAAACATGCTTAAAAACAGCACCGAACACGGCTTACCCATGCTGAAGCAACCCAGAACACAGTCTGGCCGTGTTCTGTGACCTTTCTTCATTTATTCAATCATATCTCCCTCATACGAACTCCGATTGTGGTGATTGCAAATCCTATAGATATCTAAGACAATTATCTACAACTTTTGTCTTCAGATTCTTTACGGATTATTCCCAGAAATTAAAACAACAATGCTTATTTTTACTATCCTGAATTCTGACCTCTACTCAATTAATCAGCCATATCTCCCTCATATTAACTCCAACTTAAGTAATTCCAAAGTCTATAGATCCGTGAGACATATATCTACAATTCATATGTTGATCATTTCTTTAAGATACTTACCGAATGTTCTCAAAATTCCAAAACTAGAAGCTTCCCAATTATTCCAAAATTCAGCTTAATTTATCTTCTCCTTTGATTTTCTTTTATATAATCCCATGCACCCATATGCATGTCCAAACATCCAAAATAGAATTTCATATAAATATCCAGACCACATGATATCCAAAATCACATCTAAATAAATCTAAAAATGTATATATAATTTTGTACAAAATTCATTAAAAAATGTTAAACCTACCTCAAATTCCTTTAAAATCGGTGCTTGATTTCTTGATTTCTCTTTCCTCTTCCTTCTCCTTCTTCTTCCTCTTTCTCTTTTTCTTCTTCCTCTTTGTCTTCTTCCCCTTTTGTCACGACCCTAATTTTAGGGCACGTGAAATCCATATACCATACACATATATTTTTCATAAATGTACATAATGCCATTCTTTATCATATAAACCAATACATATAAGTTCCCATACACATATACAATATACAGTTTACGTCTATAAACACCAGAGCAACAGTAGAAGCAAGGATCCTGCCTGTGACATTCAGAGAAACTCTAGAGTACAAATATTTTGCAAATAAAAAAAAACATTGAGAGCCTAGAAACAATGTAGGCTCACCACTGGAGTACAACCTCTAGTCGATCACTTGGTTGCTGGACCAAACTCTGTGTCTTTATCTGAAAAATAGATCCACATCGTGTAGTGAGTTTTACAACTCAGTGAGCAGATAACACCCCCTATAACCTCTTAGGTCAACATATGGATGTACTTTTCATTTCAAAGTTTCTCATATTGAAAAGTTACATTCAGGAGTACATTCATATGGGACCCGCATTTCAAAACATCTCAGTTCAAATCACATACAAATATCTGTAACCACATATGATACAAATTGATCTTAAATCGAATTTGTTATGCAATAAAAATCAATTCTTTTATATAATACTCAAGTATGTCACAACTTTCAATAAACTCAATAGATAAATATGGAATGTGAGTTCATCACCCTTTTGCCTCCTCACATTACCATAGTCACAATCACAATAAGTAATCAGGGAATGTGAGTTCATCACCCTACTGCCTCCTCACATTACCACTGAGTACAACTTCAATAGATCAACAGGGAATGTGAGTTCATCACCCTTCTGCCTCCTCACATTACCACTGTCATCATCACAATAGGTAATTAGGGAATGTGAGTTCATCACCCTACTGCCTCCTCACATTACCACTAATACCACCTTCACAATATCGTCTCAAGCCATATAATCTCGTCATTTCTCATCAATACATATATATATTTATATGAATATATAAACATGTAAAAAAAAGTGTATATCCATCATATGCAATGAATTATTATCAAACAATTCGCCATACAATCATATTCGGCAATTTACTACTTTACATATCATTCAAAACAAAGCTTTCAGTCTCAGTACAAAATCTTTTATTATAAATTTTTCAATCAGAGAAATCATATAATCATGCCCATATACGAGGCAAATATAACACTGTAAAATTAATGCCACATGCATATCATATTTTCTTTGCCATGTAATGTGAAATGCATTTAGAATTATCGTATTCAAAGCATTTCAAAATCTATTTCAAAACTCATACTCTTCTTGAACTAGATATCATTTCTCAATCATTTCAAATATTTCAAACCATTTCAGAAACATATGAACATATAAATAACATGTAATCATACTCATTTATCAATGAAAAGTTCAAGAAGAGTAAAAGTAAGCTATAGGAAGAATTATCTACTCACAAGTAAGGGCTCCATATTAGACAGCCCTAAAATCCTCGTTTCTAGTCTGAATTTGACCAAATAAGCTTCAAAAACGTGTCCGAAGGGTCCAAAAACCTTAAATGAGCTCGGGTATTGTTCACCGCCGGAAACACTATTCATCGCCGGAATTACTATTCATCCACCACTATTCATGCCAGAAATTACTATTCACCGCCACATAAAAAGTTACCAAATGACCGAAAAAATTACATATTCTAATGTTTATCAAGCTTCTGAACCCATCTACGGTGTCAGATTTCTAATTTGAGGTCTCTAAGTAAGGTTTTTCAGAACTTACCTTTTACCGAGATTTTCTACTTCAGATCTACGGCGATTCAACGGTTGATTTGAAAAACTGATCGGTCAAAACTGAAGTACTCTTCGTCGTGAATTCAATAACACTTTTAGTTTTGGTATTGGAAGCCCCTAAACACTCCAAATCGAAAGATAAATTTTGAGATCATTATTCACTCACTATTCATTACTATGCATCTTTCCGTTTTTTTTTTCTTTTTGAAACTTCGTTGTCCCGGTTTCAATTTAACATACGGCATCTTTTTTTTTTTTTTAAATATTATAATAATTATTAAATAATTAAGAATAAGATTTTCTTTTATAAAAATTCATATAAATTCTATTTTTCATCATAAAATATCCCAAAAATTTCTAAAAATTTCCTTTCTCATAAATCTTTAGTTAAACTCTTAAATTATAATTTTTCTTAATAAAAATCATAATAAAACAAATTTCAAAACAAATATCTTTATTTATATTAAAAGAAAGAATATTTCTAAAAATACCATAAAAATTCAATAGAGGCCGGTATAATTATTTTAAGCAACACAATACTTCTTTTACTTAAAAGTCCACTTACTTTTAACAAATTATAATTATTTCTACATAAATAAAAATATTTTTGCTAATAGCGCGCCAAAATATAAATTCTCATATTTCTTTTGTAATTCTTTAATCCATGTAATAAATATACATATTTTCACCGGTTCTTATCTCTATTGTCAAAATTCTCTTTTTTTTATTCTACATTTCCTTTAATTGGAATTTTTCGTTAAATTTTACAGTTATTACATTCTTCCCCCCTTAAAGAAATTCGGTCCCCGAATTTCGCCACCACAGTTGCAGATAAACACTAACCTCATTGTTCAAATAAATGCGGATATTTGGCCCGTATATCCTCCTCTCTTTCCCAAGTAGCTTTTTGAAAAGAGTGATTTTTTCCATATCACCTTTACTATAGGTATTTCTTTTAACCATAACTTCTTTACTTGTCAGTCCACTATTGCTACTGGTTGTTCCTCTTAGGTTAAATCTTTCTGTAACTAAATCTATGGACACTGTATAACATGTGTAGAATCCGGTAAATATTTCCGTAGTATAGACACATGAAAAATTGGATAAACATTATCCAATGCAAGTGGTAGACCGATCCTATCAAGAATTTCAAATGGTTCTATATACCGAGAGTGTAACTTTCCTTTCTTTCCAAATCTCATTACCTCTTTCATTGGTGAGTCCTTCAAGAATATGTGATCACCAATTGATAATTCCTAGTGCTCAACATTTATAGTCCTTATAAACTTTTGACTTGTATTGAGTTTTCAGTATTTTTTTTTTAATCAATTTCACTTTATTAATGACATCTTATAATAAATCTAACTCCACTGAGTCATTTAACAGAACATTTGTAACACCTCTTACATAAGGCTTAAATATTCTAATATCATTTTATTATAGACAAATTCTGTTAAGAAATCTCCTACCTATCTCAAAAACATATGTTTGAAGTATGCTCTTCAAACTAGCATCATCAATTTAGATAATTCATATTCTATTTATTGCATGTTATTCCAAATTATATTTCCAAAGTTTAACTGTTTTCAATGCACTCACATATTAAGAAACCTATGATGTTCATATAAAACTTCAAATGATGCCATTGTATATTGGCATGATAATTACTGCTATGAGCAAGTTCAACTAAGGACAATTAATTTCTCCCAACTTCCACCACAATAATATAAAGATACTTAAATCATTTAATTTTAGTATTAGTCATACTATAATCTAAGAAAGATCCTTAGACTTCCTGAATAACTCTCTTGAGATAATATATTCACTTCGTACTTGCCAACATACCTGCCAATGAAAAATTTCACTTGTATCTTCTTTTTACCATTATACTAGTACCATTTTTTATATCTCAGTATATCTTTATTACCTCGGGTTATCCATATTTACAATCTATGGCTTCTTCTGAAATCTCTTTTCTCAACAATTATTCATACGTGAATTTCCAATCTCAACATGAGTCTCAATTTAGTAAGGTATAAATCCTTAACACAAATATCTTAATCACTTATATTATTCTCGAAGATGATTCTCAAAATATTCTCCATGTTTCCAAATTAAAAAAAAATTCGAGATTAACTTAAATCTTACTTTCCATACTTTACTCCTCAAAAACTTCAACACTGTTAATTTCTTTGATTATATTCGTCAAAGCACCATTAGACTATCATCCATCTATTCTTTTCAAAATCTCTATTATTTTAATCTACTAATCAGTTGAACACTATAATAACTAAGTTCCAAAGATTAAAGATTAACCCTCCTTATAATAAGGAAAAAGAATATTGCATTTAATGCCAAATATAATGTAAGACAAAGCAGCAGAAAATGCGAAACACGTAATAGAGCATGGTGCCAAAATAGGAAGTCGAAATTTGGACAAACCATTGACAGGAAATTAAAATCGGTGGCCGTAATTCTTGAAAATATGTAAACAAAATCTAGCTGTTATTTCGACGAAAATCGGTGGCCGCAATCGGTGGCCGCAAATTTTGAATATATGTGCCAAAATTTAATTCAAAGATATTGTTATTCGGCGGAAGCATATCATATGGAAAAGAAATATTTCTGAGCCTATAAAGTCTGTGAATAACAAGAGCACATAGTTAACTGGTAGGATGCAGTTGGTTGTTTTCAAATATATATAATCAATCAACTGTAAATAACCAGTCCAAATTAAAATTTCTCAAAATAGTTAATCGACTTATAAACTAATAGTCGACTGGCAAAAACATTGAGAAAACAAAATAAACCATTTGATTTTTCCTCTTCAACAATTAATTGGTTTGCATTTTCATTTTCATTTTTTTTTTACAATGACGGCTATCACTTACAACTTTTCTACAAAAATCAAGACATCAATGCTTCATCAAAGACAGCAAGAAAAAGACAGATTTCTGATGATATATTATCTTATGCTCTTTATGTGCTTAATATGAGTCAGAGTCATAACTACTGTACATATACATGCTTGCCGTCATTTTTGAATTTTTTTTTTTAAATTTAGCTGATATTCACCAATCACTCACATAGTTGTTCTAATAATATCCAGCCTATTCACATAGCTATTATAAATATGCCCTTCTATGAGTTCTACATTAGTATCTTTATTTTCATACTCAGAGTTAAGGTGATAGAAATAATGGAAGGAACCGCATTCCGTCAGTTTCGAAATATCTGTGTCTTTTGTGGTTCCAGTCCTGGAAAAGATGGGGAATATGTGAAAGCAGCACAAAACTTGGGTATAGTGCTGGCCAGAAGAAAAATTCATCTAGTCTATGGTGGAGGTAACTGTGGGTTAATGGGGTGTGTGGCTACAGCTGTACATGTAGGAGGATGCCAAGTTCTAGGTATTATTCCTACAGCTCTAGCTGCATCCAGCAACATAGGGAAAACAATTGGGGAAGAATATAGAGTAGCTTCCATGCATGAACGCATGGCTAGAATGATGAGCAATGCTGATGCCTTTATTGCCTTACCAAGTGGTTTTGGTACTTTAGAGGAGATTTTCCAAATAGTCTCTTGGGTACAACTGAATATGCATCACAAACCAATAGGTTTGTTAAATGTTAATCACTTCTTTGATGGTTTGTTATCTTTCCTTGATCATGCTGTGGAACAAAGGTTTATCCCACACTCAGCACGACAAATTCTCATCTTAGTTTCTGATGCTGAGGAGTTGATTGATGCTTTACAAGCATATGTTCATATACCTGATCCAATCACAGCTCAAATAGAATGGACAACAGACCATAGCAGAAAGCGCAAATTGGACTTGGATCTTCATCTGTAACTGTAGCAAGATGTGGACATTGTTGTACCACTTTTACTTTCTTAGGGTTATCTTATATACCATCTTGCTAGCCACATACCTTAAGAAAGTACTATTACTAAGTCAAAATTCATATTTTGAGAACTTAGCATATAGCTGATACTCCCTTGGAGTTTGTAATACTATCTTTAAATATTGCTTATGATCCTCTGTACTCTTGAAATATTCTAGTATATTATCAATAATTATAATAACAAATTAATCCTGAGATGGCTTCAATACTCTTTTTTTTTTATCAAGTCCTTGAATGCAACTGGGCATTTGTCAAACTAAATGACATCACCAAGAACTCATAATACCATAACGAGTCCTAAAATTTTTTTTTTAAATGTTGAGCACCTTGTAGCTGGTCAAACATATCATCTATATGAGGTAATGAGTATTTATTTCACATTGTCACTTTAATCTATGCATAGTCATAGTGATCCATCTTTCTTTTTCATAGATAGAACTGAAGCATTCCAAGTAATACTACTAGGGTATATAAATCCCTAATCTAACAAGTGTCTCAACTGATCCATCAATTCCTTGAGTTCAGTCGGTGCTCTTATATATAGAAGTATAGACACTGGTTGGGTTCCAGGAAATAAATCAACACCAAATTATATTTTACGTTTCGAGGTAATCCTGGCAAATCTTCAAGAATTACATCAAAAAATTTTCTAACCACTAAAACTTAATTTACAGTGGTATACTTTATATCAACATCTCTCACTACTGCCAACTATCCTTGGCACCTTTTTGTAGTCACTTATGGACTGCTAAAGCAGAAATTAAATTACTGGGTATCTCATTACGATCCCCTTGTATCAAGAAAGAACATTCCTCAATAATTGAATTTAATCACCATATAATGACATTTCAAAATGACATGACATAATGCCAACAAATTCATTCTTAATATCACATCACAGTCTACCATATCTATACAACCGGTACAACGGATGTCATATTCAGAAACCATCATATTTGGTATCTGTCTCAATTCTTTAAATTCTTTAAGACGCATATCTCTTTTACTTTCAAGCTGTAATTGATCGATAGATACCTCTTAAGATGTCACAATATTCAATCTATCTTATACTATAAACTTTAACAACTTCGAATAGAAAGGAATTTGAAATCCTATAGAATCCCTCAGCAGCACCTGAAGTATAAATATGAACGGCTCATATCGATACTAAAGGTCCTACTAAAGAATCCTTTGCTCTAATTGTCACAGAGAAACCTAATGCTCTGATACCAACTTGTCACGACCCTAATTTTAGGGCACGTGAAATCCATATACCATACACATATATTTTTCATAAATGTACATAATGCCATTCTTTATCATATAAACCAATACATATAAGTTCCCATACACATATACAATATACAGTTTACGTCTATAAACACCAGAGCAACAGTAGAAGCAAGGATCCTGCCTGTGACGTTCAGAGAAACTCTAGAGTACAAATATTTTGCAAATAAAAAAAAAACATTGAGAGCCTAGAAACAATGTAGGCTCACCACTGGAGTACAACCTCTAGTCGATCACTTGGTTGCTGGACCAAACTCTGTGTCTTTATCTGAAAAATAGATCCACATCGTGTAGTGAGTTTTACAACTCAGTGAGCAGATAACACCCCCTATAACCTCTTAGGTCAACATATGGATGTACTTTTCATTTCAAAGTTTCTCATATTGAAAAGTTACATTCAGGAGTACATTCATATGGGACCCGCATTTCAAAACATCTCAGTTCAAATCACATACAAATATCTGTAACCACATATGATACAAATTGATCTTAAATCGAATTTGTTATGCAATAAAAATCAATTCTTTTATATAATACTCAAGTATGTCACAACTTTCAATAAACTCAATAGATAAATATAGAATGTGAGTTCATCACCCTTTTGCCTCCTCACATTACCATAGTCACAATCACAATAAGTAATCAGGGAATGTGAGTTCATCACCCTACTGCCTCCTCACATTACCACTGAGTACAACTTCAATAGATCAACAGGGAATGTGAGTTCATCACCCTTCTGCCTCCTCACATTACCACTGTCATCATCACAATAGGTAATTAGGGAATGTGAGTTCATCACCCTACTGCCTCCTCACATTACCACTAATACCACCTTCACAATATCGTCTCAAGCCATATAATCTCGTCATTTCTCATCAATACATATATATATTTATATGAATATATACACATGTAAAAAAAATTGCATATCCATCATATGCAATGAATTATTATCAAACAATTCGCCATACAATCATATTCGGCAATTTACCACTTTACATATCATTCAAAACAAAGCTTTCAGTCTCAGTACAAAATCTTTTATTATAAATTTTTCAATCAGAGAAATCATATAATCATGCCCATATACGAGGCAAATATAACACTGTAAAATTAATGCCACATGCATATCATATTTTCTTTGCCATGTAATGTGAAATGCATTTAGAATTATCGTATTCAAAGCATTTCAAAATCTATTTCAAAACTCATACTCTTCTTGAACTAGATATCATTTCTCAATCATTTCAAATATTTCAAACCATTTCAGAAACATATGAACATATAAATAACATGTAATCATACTCATTTATCAATGAAAAGTTCAAGAAGAGTAAAAGTAAGCTATAGGAAGAATTATCTACTCACAAGTAAGGGCTCCATATTAGACAGCCCTAAAATCCTCGTTTCTAGTCTGAATTTGACCAAATAAGCTTCAAAAACGTGTCCGAAGCGTCCAAAAACCTTAAATGAGCTCGGGTATTGTTCACCGCCGGAAACACTATTCACCGTCACTATTCATCGCCGGAATTACTATTCATCCACCACTATTCATGCCGGAAATTACTATTCACCGCCACATAAAAAGTTACCAAATGACCGAAAAAATTACATATTCTAATGTTTATCAAGCTTCTGAACCCATCTACGGTGTCAGATTTCTAATTTGAGGTCTCTAAGTAAGGCTTTTCAGAACTTACCTTTTACCGAGATTTTCTACTTCAGATCTACGGCGATTCAACGGTTGATTTGAAAAACTGATCGGTCAAAACTGAAGTACTCTTCGTCGTGAATTCAATAACACTTTTAGTTTTGGTATTGGAAGCCCCTAAACACTCCAAATTGAAAGATAAATTTTGAGATCACTATTCACTCACTATTCATTACTATACATCTTTCCGTTTTTTTTTCTTTTTGAAACTTCGTTGTCCCGGTTTCAATTTAACATACGGCATCTTTTTTTTTTAAATATTATAATAATTATTAAATAATTAAGAATAAGATTTTCTTTTATAAAAATTCATATAAATTCTATTTTTCATCATAAAATATCCCAAAAATTTTTAAAAATTTCCTTTCTCATAAATCTTTAGTTAAACTCTTAAATTATAATTTTTCTTAATAAAAATCATAATAAAACAAATTTCAAAACAAATATCTTTATTTATATTAAAAGAAAGAATATTTCTAAAAATACCATAAAAATTCAATAGAGGCCGGTATAATTATTTTAAGCAACACAATACTTCTTTTACTTAAAAGTACACTTACTTTTAACAAATTATAATTATTGCTACATAAATAAAAATATTTTTGCTAATAGCGCGCCAAAATATAAATTCTCATATTTCTTTTGTAATTCTTTAATCCATGTAATAAATATACATATTTTCACCGGTTCTTATCTCTATTGTCAAAATTCTCTTTTTTTATTCTACATTTCCTTTAATTGAAATTTTTCGTTAAATTTTACGGTTATTACACCTTTTCTCTTCTTCCCCTTTCTTTTTCTCCTTTTCTTTTTCCTCTCTTTCCTTCCGACACTTCCCCCCTTCTCCTTCTTATCTTCCCATTATTTTATTATTATTATTATTATTTCCTACCTACCCTTACCTACCACCTCTTTATCTCCAAAATGCCCATGCTATAATCCATTATTTACACTAATTCCATCCTCCATAAATTACATAAATTAAATGATATTTTAATGAAATTACATAAATGTCATTTTAACCATTCCTACTATCTTATTTGACTTAAGTAAAATAATTTAATCCTCCCATGAGATCCAAAATCATTTCTCCTCTCTGAAAGAAATAAATTTCAATTAGTAACATAAGAAAAAATCGGGGATGTTACAGTTCTCCCCCCTAAAAAGAATTTTGTCCTCAAAATTCAAGATTTACCTGTCTTCAAACAGTTGTGGATACTTTTGTCTCATGTCATCTTCCCTTTCCCATGTGGCTTCTTCCATTTCTAAACTCTCACAACCTACCTTCACCAATGGAATGGTTTTATTTCTCAACTGTTTCACGTCTTCATCCATAATTACTATTGTAACATCCCTAATTTCATTTCTTTTATTGATAAAAGTACATAAATATTTAATTAAGAAAATAAAATTTATTAGACAATATTTTAGATATCTAAGGAAATATAATCCTTAGAAATTCTTCACCTTATGTATATGCATAGAAAATGTTTCTAACATTAAGAGAACAAATAAAGAGGGAAAACCTAATAGAAAAAAAAAATTAGAAATAACATACTAAAGAGATGCAAAATTCTTGGATAAGGAAGATAAATTTTTAGAAACAAGTAAAGGTCTTAAAATTTCAAGAACATTGGATTAGGGTAATTTTTCCTAATTCAAGAACTAGAGTTACTAAGTTTAACATCTTTACCCATACATTGGGCTTTTACCTATGGACACTTTATATAGAGTTTTTCCACTTCACATAAGTTTCTAGCAAGCCCATTGGATAACCTAGGCAAGAAATAAAACATAGACTTGGACTAGGATATAGTAATTGGATCGATAGCCCAAAAATTATGAAAATGTGACCAAGCCCTCCAAGAAAGGTAGAATTTTATCCAAAGCAAAGAAAATGGGTAGGAATAAGCCCATAATGGGTAGGAATAAGCCTAAATCCAAGAGGAAAAATAAAATAAAATAAAATAGGTGATGATATAATAATGTAATAATAATAAAGATTAGGTTACATGGCATTAAGACAAAAATTTAGCAAGTGGTGTGATTCTACATTCATAATCTTGGCAAGTGGCATGATCATACAAGGCTTTAGGACAAAAACATCTATATCCTACACTCATAATTTTAGCAAGTGGTATGATAATACATGGCATTAGGACAAAACATTCCTATCTCACACAAATAATATCAACCAAATAATGGAGATTCAAGGGCTAGAAATTTGCCACCTAAAAAGGCAAACCTATCATACTTGTTTAAGACAAAAGAAAATGGAAATGAATCCCTAAATCAAAGGGACCTTGTCCCTTATCTTAAGAACATATCATCATAATTTTCAAAATACAAATCTCCTTTTCCTATGCATATCTTGACTAAGGAAGAGGAAGACAAGAACATAAGTTGTTTGTTTTCCAAAAATTCAACAAAGTGTATCCTAATTGTGATAAGCTAGACCCATGATCATGAAAGGTGTATTATTTGGTGGTCTATTTAAGAAAAACCTACCCCTACAACATTTTAATTTTGTCCAAGTGAGGAAGAGAGAAATAGAAGTAAGGTAGAGTGAGAAAATGAGAGAAAGAGAGGAAAAGAAAGGAAGGAAGAAGAAGGAGAAGTTTAGAAGGCTAAGTACTCAAGGTAAGTTACCATAATCTCCACTTGAATCCATTTTTCTTCTTCATCCTTGAGGTTCAAAAACTCACCCTCCTTCTCTTATCTAAGCTGCTAAAAAACCTAAGGGAAGGGAGGAATCCTGCTACTTCTTTCAAGAGGAAACAAGAAAACCAATTCACTAAGTGAGCTAGGGAGATTCTTAGGTAAGTTTAACAATATTTCTTTTTAAAGAAAACTTTTGAAACTTATAATATTTATATGAGATTTTGATCTTAGAACTTTGATGATTGGTCAATATGTTGCTATATTATGTTACATATTGATCTTGCATGTGATGTATGTTTGAATACTTAGACTGCAATAGAAAGTTCTGCATAGGTATGGCTCTGGGTGGCAACATTTTTATTTTCTGTGTTTTAACATAAGAATTAAAATAAATGGTTAACATAAGAATTAAAGATATATATGTCACGGATTTTTAGCCACTGGCATCATTCAATTTGGAGTCCATATGAGGTATATATGATCTGATTAGTAAGCAAAGGTCAGAAAATCGTTCATCAGGGAAAAATATATTAGGACAGCTTCTGTGTTTTAATTTCTGGAAATTATATGTAGGGAATTAAAATAAATGGTCAACATAAGAATTAAATATATATGTGTCACGTATTTTTAGCCACTGGAATCATTCAATTTGGAGTCCATATGAGGTAGATATGGTCCGATTAGTAGTCAAAGGTCAAAAAATCGTTCATCAGGGAAGAATATGTTAGGATAGATTCTGTATTTTAATTTCTGGGAATTATTTGTACGGACTTAAAATAAATGGTTAACATAAAAATTATAGTATGTGTGTCCCAGATTTTTAGCCACTGAAATCATTCAATTTGGAGTCCATATGAGGAAGATATGACATGATTAGTAGTCAAGGTTAGAAAATGGTTCATCAGGGAAGAATATGTTAGGATAGCTTTTGTATTTTAATTTCTGGAAATTATATGTATGGAATTAATATAAATGGCTAACATAAAAATTATAGATATGTGTGTCACGGATTTATAGCCACTGGAATCACTCAAGTTGGAGTCCATATGAAGTAGATATGGTCCGATTAGTAGGTAGAGGTCAGAACCTATCCGAGAAGAAATAACCTATACATTTAGGGAGTAATATCACCTTGATTTCTTAATATTTCACAACAATATTCAATATAATAGTTTTAGATAATTGTACTATCTTGAAATGGACACCAAGATCACCTACATCGAAGTTCAATTGAGGGAGTTATGCTCTGATTAGTAAGAGAAGATTAGATATGATGAAAACCTGCATCAAGAAAATAAAGAAATAAAATTAATATTTAAAAAAGAAGACGAATCTTATAAATGACTAGTATATGCCATAGCCATTGCCATTGTATAAACTTCTTACCATCTTAAGTGTAAAATTTTGACATGGAAATATTTTATAAAGTGATATTTGAAATGGTTATGTTCATGGCATGATTACCAATGATTTATGGTAATAGTTATATTTTGATGAACATACTTATTATTGAAAGCATATTTTTAGCTATCATTGTGAAAAGAAAAGAAATGAGCACAGTCACATGGCAATCCGTGTGGTGCACCAGTAGGGGACGCCCTACCAACGGTTATGATTATGATTATGAGAAAAGAAAGAGAAAGTGTACCTTGTCGGACGGAGCGAGAAAAGCCCATACCGAAGAGTAGAGGATACTCACCCTGACCGGGGTAGCTTGAAATGAGAATAAGTTGATGGCTATCGTATGATATTCTGAAAATAGTTAATCCTGTCATATATATCATTACTGTATGATTCTTATGTGCATAGATATAATGCATTCATGTGACCAAAGATATTTTCTGTAGTTTATACAGCTGAACATGACATGATGAACTATATTGATGGTAAATTATGATTTATTGTTGAACCTACTGGGATTTCATTCTCACTATATTTCCATATCATGTTCAGAAGAATAATGCAGATTTTCTCAATGACACTTATTATTTCCGTATGTTGGATTGAGGTGCCCTACCTTGGGAAACTACCAGTTATATCAGATGTATCTGTATTAGATGTGACTGAGATTCCGGTGGAGGTGCCCCCAGCACCAGTGTCCTTGGAAGTAGTCAACATAGATGATTAGAACTAATATGTATCTTTGTACAAATGTTTGTAAAATAATGGTGTGTAGTTTGTAAAATAATGGTGTGTATGGAAACTCAGTATTGTATCACTGTTAATAACAATTATGCTTGGTTAAAGTGATTATTATTCCGAGTTAAGTGGTTAGAATTAAAGTAGTAATAACTTCATGGAATTTTACAAATATATAAAAAAAAATTTGTTACATTTACATAAATTGAGTTGTTACATAATTGGTATCAGAGGTGGTCGATCCTAGATGGCCAGTGGGTGGATGGTTATCTGAATCGATCTTATAATGTCTTGAGTATGTTGTGGTTGTGCTGTGTAGGGGATCACTGATTCTTATAGGTAAGAAATTACTAGTGTTTCCTATCTATATGCCGAGGTGGTGTTATGACTGTTATTAAATATTTTTGAACTAATTATTGGGTTTGATCACCCCAATAGCAGCATAACTTTGTTTTTGCCACAGTAGAAAATGGCACCACCAAGGAGGAATCCAGCAACCAATGTAGAGGAAACCCTGCACAACCTTGCCATGGCAATTTGAGACCAAGTCATGACCACCAACCAAATTTTACAGTATATCCAAAATGCTAATAACCCAAATGGTGAGAATGGTGCTAACAACCGGATGGCTGGAAAAGATAATGGCATATCTGAGTTCCTGAGGACTAGACCACCTTGTGTTCAAGGTGGCTATGACCCAACGGTAACCGAAAGTTGGATAAGGGAATTAGAGAAAATCTTTGAAGTGATGGGTTGTACTAAAGAGCAACAAGTTATTTTTGCTGCATATATGTTAAAGGATGAAGCAGAATACTGGTGGCGTGGAGCTAGAGAACTTTTAGCTCATCAGGGAAGATAGATCACCTGGCAAGTGTTCAAGGACAATTTTTTTGAAAAGTACTTTCCAAGTATTGTACGGGCAGAGAAAGAGATCGAATTTCTCCAAATCAGGCAAGGCAGCATGACCATGGACCAGTATATTGTAAGGTTCGAGGAGCTGTCTAAGTTCTCCTCTTATCTGTGATATAACCCATATGAAGCATGGAAGGCGGTTATGTTCGAAGTGGGACTAAACCCAGAGATAAAGAATGCTATTATAGCTATGGAGATCAGGGAGTTTGTACCTCTGATAAATAAATGCAGACTCCTGAAAAAGAGTTTAAGGGCAGTAGAGGACGAGAAGCAAAGGCGAAACCTATGGAAAAGGAAGAAAAATTTTCCCAACCTTGGAAAGAACGTGAGAAGAAGTGGATATGGAGCTGGTAAGAGGCCATTGATTGCGGGTCCTAGACCTTTTCAACAAGACCTCGCCCCAATCAAGTGCGCTAAGTGCGGACGCATACATGGTAACTGGCCATGCTACATGGGACAATATGTCTGCTTCAATTGCGGAAAAAAGAGACGTTTTGCGAGAAACTGCCCACAGAATGTGGGGAAGCAGCTAGAACAGAGGCCTCAGGTGAAAGGAAGGGTTTTCACCTTGAGCGGCCAAGAGGCAACTCAATCTTCTGAAATGATTCAAGGTACATGCTATATCTATGGATTTTCTCTTATGGTGTTATTTGACTCTGGTGCTAGTCATTCATTTATATCGAAAGAATGTATTAAGAAGTTTCAGTTTCCTATTTCTGAAACAACCTATGAGCTATCCATAGTAACCCCTACAAGGGAACGAAAATTAACTTCCATTGTATGTAAGGACTGTCAAGTCACCATCCAGGAGAAAACTTTTTCTGTAGACCTCGTCTGTTTACCTTTAAGAGGTATTGAGGTCATTTTAGGGTTAGACTGGATGTCTAAAAATCGAGTCTTGCTGAATTGTTGTAACAAGACCGTTGAATTTCTACCTCTTACTCTGAAAGAGGAGATCCAATTATTGATGCTAAATGCCAATCAAGTTAATAGGGAGTTGAAGAATAGAGTACTTGGATACATTCTCTTGTATTTATCAAACCTAGAAGTTGAATCGAAGCTTGATGAAATCCCAATAGCCAACGAGTTTCTTGAAGTATTTCCATCAAATATTCTAGGCTTACCTCCCAAGAGAGAGATAGAGTTCTTTATTGATCTCCTACCTGGGACAGGGTTTATCTCTATTGCACCATATCGAATGGCCTCGAAGGAACTACAGGAACTCAAGAAGCAGTTGGAGGAACTATTAGACAAGCAATTCATTAGATCGAGTGTATCACCTTGGGGAGCTCCTGTATTGTTTGTTAAGAAGAAAGATGGGAGCTTGAGACTATGCATAGATTACAAACAGCTGAATAAGGTGACTATCAAAAATAAGTACCCTCTCCCTAGGATATATGACTTATTGGATCAATTGAAGGGAGCCTCCATCTTTTCTAAAATTGACTTGAGGTTAGGATATCATCAGATTAGGATCAAGGAGGAGGACGTACCAAAAACTGCCTTTAGGACTAGGTATGGGCACTATGAGTTTCTCGTAATGCCCTTCGGGTTGACGAATGCACCTGCAATTTTCATGGATTACATGAATCGCATTTTTCGACCCTACCTAGATCACTTTGTTGTAGTGTTTATTGATGACATCTTGATATGTTCTAAGAGTGAGAAAGAACATGAACAACATCTCCGAATCGTGTTGCAAGTGCTGAAAGAGAAAAATTTATATGTCAAATTGGAGAAGTGTGAATTTTGACTGTCAGAGGTGAAGTTTCTCGGACATGTCACCTCTAATAGAGGGGTAGCCGTAGATCCTAGCAAGACGGAAGCAGTGATTCGGTGAGAGAGACCAAAGACGATTACAGAAGTCAGAAGTTTCCTAGGTTTGGCAGGATACTACAGGAGGTTTATACAAAACTTATCTCGTATAGCCTTGCCATTGACTAAATTGACCAGGAAGGGAAGTCATTTCAAATGGATTAATCAATGTGAAGCTAGTTTTTCAGGAGCTGAAGACAAGACTGACCACTCCTCCTGTTTTAATTATTCCAGACCCCACAGGACATTTTGAAGTGTATAGTGACGCTTCAAAGAAAGGGCTAAGATGTGTGCTGATGCAAGATAAGAGAGTAGTTGCTTACGCCTCTAGGCAACTGAGACCCCACGAAGAAAACTATCCAACCCATGATCTTGAATTGGCGGCAGTGGTGTTTGCCTTAAAGATTTGGCAACACTATTTGTACAGGGCAACCTTTGAAGTATATTGTGATCATAAGAGTCTTAAATACCTCTTTGATTAGAAGGAGTTAAATATGAGGCAACGAAGAAGGGTAGAATTCTTCAATGACTATAAGTTTGAGATAAAGTATCATCTCGGAAAGGCGAATGTTGTAACAGATGCCTTGAGTCGAAAATCTCTGCACATGGGTCAGATGATGGTGTATGAGATGTAGATGCTAGAGGAGTTTCAAAATTTGAAGCTAGCCACTACTCTTACTCCAAAGAATCTAGTCATTAATGGTTTAAGTATAGGGTGTGACCTTAGAGCCCAGATCAAAGAGGCTCAAACTCACGACCAATACTTACAGGATCATAAAGACCAAGATAATTTTTCTTTCATGGAAGATGGAGCAATCATGTATCAGGGAAGGATTTGTGTCCCCCAAGAATGAGAGTTGAGGACTAAGATCCTACAGGATGCGCATCAGAGTAAATACACAGTCCATCCTGGATGCACTAAAATGTACCAGGATTTAAAAAGGATGTATTGGTGGCCAGGGATGAAAAAGGACATTGCCGAGTTTGTGGCGAAATCTCTCATTTGTCAAAAGGTGAAGGTGGAGCATCAAAAGCCAGCGAGATTTCTACAACCTCTTGAGATCCTTAAATGGAAATGGGACAGTACCTCAATGGACTTTGTTGTGGGATTACCTAAGACTTCAGTGGGACATGACTTTATCTGGGTAATAATTGACAGATTAACCAAATCTGCTCAATTTTGACCCATAAAAATTAACTATTCACTGGATAAATTAGCCCAATTGTGTAACAACCTTTTTTTTTCCTTTATTATTATACAATATTGAGTTCACATACATGTCATTAATCAAAACATACGTATAACATATCAAACAGATAGATATTTACATCTTGTTTATTTTGGTTGACCAATTCCGGAGATACAGGTGCGGGTGGTTGCACCTTCACCGGGATCTGAGCCAACTCGACCACAAACATCTTATTTGATTCTGAAATCTTCCCAACATAAAGTAACTCGATCCAATGTGCACTAAAAGCCAGAGCCTTAGAAACAAAAGCTGCATAAATAATTTTCTGAACATGATATGGAAATATAGTGAGAATTAAATCCCAGTAAGTTCAACAATAAATTATCATCAGTATAGCTCATCACGTCATGTTCAGCTGTATAAACTACAGAAAATATCTTTGGTCACATGAATGCATTATATCTATGCACATAAGAATCATACTGTAATGATATGTATGACAGGATTAACCATTTTCAAAATATTATATGATGGCCATCAACTTATTCTCATTTCAAGCTACCCCGGTCAGGGTGAGTATCCTCTACTCTCCGGTACGGGCTTTTCTCGCTCCGTCTGACATGGCCCACTTTCTCTTTCTTTTCCCATTATCATGATCATAACCGTTGGTAGGGCGTCCCCTACTGGTGCACCACACGGATTGCCATGTGACCATGCTCATTTCTTTTCTTTTCACAATGATAGCCAAAAATATGCTTTCAATAACAAGTATGTTCATCAAAATATAACTATTACCATAAATCATTGGTAATCATGCCATGAACCTAACTATTTCAAATATCACTTTATAAAATATTTCCATGTCAAAATTTCACACTTAAGATGGTAAGAAGTTCATACAATGGCAATGGCTATGGCTATACTAGTCATTTATTAAGATTCATCTTCTTTTTTAAATACTAATTTTATTTCTTTATTTTCTTGATACAGGTTTTCATCCTATCTAACCTTCTCTTAGTAATCAGACCATAACTCCCTCAATTTAACTCTGATGTAGGTGATCTTGGTGTCCATTTCAAGATAAAACAATTATCTAAAGCTATTATGTTGAACATTGTAGCGAAAAATTAAGAAACAAAGGTGATATTACTCCCTCAAAGTACAGGATAGTTCCTCTCGGATAGGTTCTGACCTTTACTGACTAATTAGACCATATCTCCCAAATTGGAACTTCAAATTGAGTTATTCTAGTTGGTAAAAATCCATGAGCCATATATCTATAATTTTTATGTTGGCGCACTATTTTAATTCCCTACAGAATATTTCCAGAAATTCAAAAACTAAAACATTAATAACATACTCTTCCCTGAATAAACATTTTTCTGACCTCTGCTTACTAATCGGATCATATCTACCTCATATGAACTCCAAATTGCATAATTCCAGTGGGTATATTTCCATGAGACATAGATATATAACGTTCATGTTAACCATTTATTTTAATTCCATACAGATAATTCCCAGAAATTAAAATACAAAAGCTGTCTTAACATAATCTTCCCTGATGAACCATTTTCTGACCTTGGCATACTAATTGGACCATATCTACCACATGTGGACTCCAAATTGAATGATTCCAGTGGCTAAAAATCCATGACACACATATCTTGAATTCTTATGTTAACCATTTATTTTAATTCCCTACCAAAAATTCCCAGAAATTAAATTACCGAAGCTATCCTAACATATTCTTCCCTGATGATTCAATTTCTGACCTTTGACTATTAATCAGACCATAGCTACCTCATATGAACTCCAAATGGAATGATTCCAGTGGGTGAAAATCCGTGACACATATATCTTTAATTCTTATGTTAACCATTTATTTTAATTCCTTATAGATTTTTCCCAGAAATTACAATACCGAAGCTTAAAATTCTGTCAACCATAGCCATACCCATGCAGAACTATCTACACCAACCTAAGTATTCAAACATACATCACATGCAAGATCAATATGTAACATGATATAGCAACATCCATGACCAATCATCAAAGTTCTAAGATCAAAATCTCATATAAATATTATGAGTTTCAAAGGTTTGCTTCAAAAAGAAATATTGTTAAACTTACATAGAGCACTTAGTCCCCTAGACTTCTCCTTCTTCTTTCTTCCTTTCTTCCTCTCCTTTCCTCACACTACCTTGCTTCTATTTTTGCTCTCCCTAACTTGGACGAAATTCTAATGTTGTAAGGGTGGGTTTTCTTATATAGACCACCAAATAATTCACATTTCATGATCATGGGTCTACCTTATCAAAATTAGGATACACTTTGTTGAATTTTTGGAAAACAAACAACTTATGTTCTTGTCTTCCTCTTCCTTAGTCAAGATATGCATAGAAAAAGGAGATTTGTATTTTGAAAATTATGATGATATGTTCTTAAGATATGGGACAAGATCCCTTTGATTTAGGGATTCATTTCCTTTTTCTTTTATCTTAATCAAGTATGATAGATTTGCCTTTTTAAGTGGCAAATTTCTAGCCTTTGAATTTTCCTTACTTAACTAAAATTATTTGTGTAGGATAATGATGTTTTGTCATAATGCTATGTATTATTACCCACTTGCTAAAGTTATGAATGTAGGATATAGATGTTTTTGTCCTAAAGCCATGTATTATTATGCCACTTGCCAAAATGATGAATGTAGAATCACACCACTTGCTAAATTTTTGTCTTAATGTCATGTCACTTAATCTTGATTTCACCAATATTTCATCACTTTAATTTTATTTTTATTTTTTATTTTTCCTCTTGGGTTTGGGCTCATTCTTGCCCATTTTCCTTACTTTGGTTAAAATTCTACCTTTCATAATGGGCTTGGTCACATTTTCATGATTTTTGGGCTACCGGTCCAATTTCTATATCCTAGTTGATGCGTTCCTCTATAAGAAGAAACGGAGTGTTTGGCGAAAGCAAGGATCGTCTTAAAAATTCAATGGATGTTTGATCGCCACGAGTTGTCTCGATAAGATCGGATTCAGTTCTTTGCCCAAGAACTAAGGGAAGCTCTCACTTTAGGAGAAAACTCAATCTTTATTAATCATCAAAATCTGTTTTTTACATGAACTTAAAGAACTCTTAAATAGACAATCAAACCTAACCCTAGTAGGAAAGCTAGCAGGCCTAAAACTCTTAATTGGACTTCTAATAGAATTTGACCCAAATAACATTAATTATCTGGCCCAACTAAACTAACAAAAACAAACCCATAATTAAACTACTATTTGGGCTACATAAAGAATGGGCCTAAATGCTAATAATATCCAAAACAAAACATTTAAAACTAAAGCCCATAATACATCTTTAGCCTATGCAGATTTGGGCTAGTTGTCTTCAAGATCCAATAAACTTTATTGGGCCTCCGAACTGCCCTCTTCAAGGCTGCAAAGTGTGGCCCATTTGATGTCTTGACTTGGCCCAATAATTTTTTCTTTAGCCTGCACATCCAAGATCAAGCCCAGTAAAGCTTCCTTGACCCGCTTCGCCCTGCTCCTAGTCATTGGACCGCCTATCCCTTGCAAAGGATCTTGGGAACGATTTATAGTAGCTTTGACAGCACCTTGATCTCCATCATTCCCTCCTTCCTCGAAAGGATTCGTCCTCGAATCAAAACCATCACCTACATCAAATAAAGACAAGTCAGCAACATTGAATGTAGCACTAATATTGCCATACTCTCTAGGTAAATCAATCTTATAGGCATTGTCATTGATTCGCTCCAAGACTTGAAAAGGTCTATCTCCCCTAGGATGTAACTTAGACTTTCTCTGAACCGGGAACCTCTCTTTGTGCATATGTATCCAAACCCAATCACCAGGTTCAAATACAATCTTTGTTCTACTCTTGTTGGCTTGCGTTGCATATTGCTTACTCTTCCTCTCAATGTTAGCTCGAACTTTAGCATGCAAATCCTTTACATATTCAGCCTTTTGCTTACCATCCATGTTAACAAACACATTAGTAGACAAAGGTAAAATATTCAAAGGTGTTAGAGGATTAAAGCCATAAACACATTCAAACGGACTATAAGCAGTAGTAGAATGCACAGATCTATTGTAAGCAAACTCAACATGTGGTAATCGAATATAAAGACCATGTGGGAAAACCTTAGACTTAGCTTGTTTATATGCCACGCACATAAAACAAAACGAAATGACATCATGTTTCATGCGAGGCCAATAAAAATATTCATGCAGAATTTCTAAAGTTTTAGTCACTCCAAAATGCCCCATTATACCTCCACCATGACTCTCCTTATTTAATAAGGCACACATAGAACACTTAGGCACACCAAGATTATTCTTTTTAAACAAGTAGTCTTTATATCTATAGAAACCATCAATAACACGCTTATCATAAGAATTCCAAACAGATCCAAAATCAACATCATTAGCATACAAGTCTTTAATGTATTCAAACCCAAACAACTTAGCATGCAAAAATGTCAATAACGCATATCTTCTAGACAATGCATTAGCTACCACATTTTCCCTTCCAATTTTATATTTAATCACATATGGAAATGTCTCAATGAATTTTAACCACGTAGCATGCCTCTTATGCAACTTACCTTGAGACTTTAAGAATTTTGGACTCTTATAATCTAAATGGATAATGAATTCTCTCGGCCATAGATAATGCTGCCAAATTTTCCAACTCCTCATCAATGCATATAACTCCTTATCATAAGTAGGATATTTCAGTGTTGTGAATCCCTGTATCAAAGACACAACCACACTAGGCAAAGAAAGGTTAGGAGTGTTAGTAAAATAAATATCCTTGTACATGACCACAAGGAGGTTTGGTTTGCATACCAAAGCACTCTTCACCTCACTTTTTAATGCCAAAGCACTCACACTTTTATTTTCTTCTTTATCTGTCTCACAATTCTCTTTCTTTTTCTGCTCACATATCTCAACATCTCTCTCTTTTATCTCACTCTCAATTTTGGCCATACTCTCTTTTTTCTCACATATCTCAACCTCTCTCTCTTTTCTCCCACTCTCAATTTTGGCCATACTCTCTTTTTTCTTTTGCTCACATATCTCAACCTCTCTTTCTTTTCTCTCACTCTCAATTTTTGCCTTACTCTCTTTCTCCTCTTTTTCTTTTATTTCTCTCAACTCACACTCTTTTGTAATTCGCACTTGATCAGCATAAGCCTTAGCTGGCCTTAGGGGTGTTAGAATAAAGGCTTTCTTATGAATGGTCAATGTATATCGATTCTTGTAACCATCATAATTAACCCTTCTATCAAATTGTCATAAACGTCCCAACAACAAGTGTGCAACATGCATTGGTACTACATCACAAAGCACCTCATCTTTGTAGTTACCAATAGAAAAAGATACCAAAACCTGATTTGTCACCCATATCTCTCCACTATCGTTCAACCATCTTAGCCTATATGGCTTAGGATGTTTCAATGTGGGTAGACCCAATTTATCAACCATCAAGGTACTAGCTACATTAGTGCAACTCCCACTATCAATAATCAAGCTACATACCTTGTTATTCACATGGCACCTGGTCTGAAAGATGTGCTCACACCGTTCATCATCAATATCATCATTGGACTGCATATTAAGAGCACGCCTAATAACCAATATTTCTCTATTCACTTGCTTACTAATCTCCATATTATTACAATCCTCCTTTAGTGGCATATTATGCTCAGTAGAATCCTTATTCTCCATACGTCCCCTTTCTTCCTCACCAAAGCCAAACTGTTTGGAAGGCTTAGGTTTGGATAATGACTCAAAATTATCTAACTTCATATGTATCAACTTAAATTGCTCCTGAACCACCTTCATGTAAAATTTAAGATCAACTTTAGGTTGATTTATTTTACTAGTCATGTTTGTCTCACAAGCCTCACCTGTTTGCACTCAACTTTACTCTCTTTCCCTTAAAGCTCTTAAACAAGAACCTAATCAACAAACTTATCAAAGAAAACAAGAGAATTAAGAATGATAAGAACAAATTTTCAAACAATGACACTCTAGGAATTGAATTTGAAAAATATGCGGGATACTAATATCAGTATGCTGTCTCTTTTTTTTTTAAACGAATTTCTCTTCCTTTTTTTTTCAGCTCACCTCTTTTTTTTTGAGCGAATTTCCCTTTTTTTTGACGAATTTTGTTTTTTGCAGAAGAGACCAAATTCAACTAGGACTAAGAATCTATTTTTTTTTTTGAATTTTTGAATTTTGAATTTCGAATTTTTGAACAAGAAACCAAATTGAAATAGGAATAGGAATCACTATTTTTCTTTTCGAAATTCAAATTTTTGGAAGAAGAAACTAAATTGACTAGGACTAGGAATTAGAATATAAGTAGGAAAAGAAAATTGACTAGAACTAGAACTCTTTTTTTTTTTTAAAGGACTAGAAGAACATTAACTAGAACTAGAACTAGAACTCTAATTTGACCTAAAGAAAGGTAGAAGAAGAAGAAAGACTCTAGAAAATAGAAAAGAAAAGATAGGACACCAACCAAATCTCAAGGAGCCAAAGCTTTGATACCAAATGATGCGTTCCTCTATAAGAAGAAACAGAGTGTTTGGCGAAAGCAAGGATCGTCTTGAAAATTCAATGGATGTTTGATCGCCACGAGTTGCCTCGATAAGATCGGATTCAGTTCTTTGCCCAAGAACTAAGGGAAGCTCTCACTTTAGGAGAAAACTCAATCTTTATTAATCATCAAAATCTGTTTTTTACATGAACTTAAAGAACTCTTAAATAGACAATCAAACCTAACCCTAGTAGGAAAGCCAGCAGGCCTAAAACTCTTAATTGGACTTCTAATAGAATTTGACCCAAATAACATTAATTATCTGGCCCAACTAAACTAACAAAAACAAACCCATAATTAAACTACTATTTGGGCTACATAAAGAATGGGCCTAAATGCTAATAATATCCAAAACAAAACATTTAAAACTAAAGCCCATAATACATCTTTAGCCTATGCAGATTTGGGCTAATTGTCTTCAAGATCCAATAAACTTTATTGGGCCTCCGAACTGCCCTCTTCAAGGCTGCAAAGTGTGGCCCATTTGATGTCTTGACTTGGCCCAATAATTTTTTCTTTAGCCTGCACATCCAAGATCAAGCCCAGTAAAGCTTCCTTGACCCGCTTCGCCCTGCTCCTAGTCATTGGACCGCCTATCCCTTGCAAAGGATCTTGGGAACGATTTATAGTAGCTTTGACAGCACCTTGATCTCCATCACTAGTCCAAGTCTATGTTTTATTTCTTCCTTGGGCTATCCTATTGGCTTGCTAAAAATTCATGTGAAGTAGAAAAACTCTATATGAAGTGTCTATAGGTTAAAGCCCAATTATGGGTAGAGATACTAAACTTAGTAACTTTTGCTCTTAAATTAAGAAAAATTACCCTAATCCGATCTTCTTGAAATTTTAAGACCTTTACTTACTTCACAAAAATTTATCTTTCTTTACCTAAGAATTTCACCTTTCTTTAACATGTTTATTTCTAATATTTCCTCTTAGGTTTTCTTTCTTTACCTATTCCATTAATATTAGAACATTTCTACGCATATATGTAAGGTGAAGAATTTCTAAGAAAAATATCTAAAAATTACGGGATGTTACAAATTGTACGTCTAGGAAATAGTTAGACTGCATGGAATTCCCTTAAATATCGTTTCTGATAGAGATCCGAGGTTCACATCGAGGTTTTGGAAGGCATTGCAGGAAGCTTTTGGTACTCAGTTGCGGTTCAGTACTACCTACCATCCTCAGACTGACGGGCAGATAGAATGAACCATTCAAACCCTAGAAGATATGTTGAGGGCTTGTGTGATAGAGCAAGGTAAAGGATGGGATAAGTACCTACCTTTAGTAGAGTTTGCTTATAATAATAACTATCACTCTAGTATTAAGATGGCCCCCTAAGAAGCTTTATACGGTAGAAAGTGCCAATCTCCACTATGTTGGTTCGAAGTAGGAGAAAAGAACTTGTTGGGTCCTGATCTAGCTCAACAAACCATTGAACAAATCAGGATGATACGAAACAAAATACTTATAGCTCAGAGTCGGCAAAAGAGTTACTATGATAAGAGACATAGACCTCTAGAGTTTGAGGAAGGAGGCCATGTATTTCTGAAACTTTCCCCGACTACTGGAGTTAGTAGGTCTCTCAAAACAAGAAAGCTAAGTCCGCGATTTTTGGGACCCTACCAAAATCTGAAGAAAGTAGGAACATCAGCATATCAAGTTGCTCTCTCACCTAATTTGTCCAACCTGCATAATGTTTTCCACGTATCACAGCTGCAAAAGTATCTTCCAGATTCATCACATGTAATACATGATGAACCAATCCAAATAAAGGAGAACATGACATACCAGCTAGTAACTGCATCCATATTGGACACTGACGTGAAGCAACTGAGAAATAAAACCATTCCCCTTGTTAAGGTGTTCTGGGAAGGTTTGACTCCAGAAGAAGCAACTTGGGAGCTGGAAGAAGTCACGAGGAAGAAATATCTGCAATTGTTCTTATTAGGTAATTTCAGAAATTTTGAGGACAAAATTTCTTTTAGGCGGAGAGAAATGTAACATCCCTAATTTCGTTTCTTTTATTGATAAAAGTACATAAATATTTAATTAAGAAAATAAAATTTATTAGACAATATTTTAGATATCTAAGGAAATATAATCCTTAGAAATTCTTCACCTTATGTATATGCATAGAAAATATTTCTAACATTAAGAGAACAAATAAAGAGAGAAAACCTAATAGGAAAAAAAATAGAAATAACATACTAAAGAGATGCAAAATTCTTGGATAAGGAAGATAAATTTTTAGAAACAAGTAAAAATCTTAAAATTTCAAGAACATTGGATTAGGGTAATTTTTCATAATTCAAGAACTAGAGTTACTAAGTTTAACTTCTTTACCCATACATTGGGCTTTTACCTATGGACACTTAATATAGAGTTTTTCCACTTCACATAAGTTTCTAGCAAGCCCATTGGATAACCTAGGCAAGAAATAAAATATAGACTTGGACTAGGATATAGTAATTGGATTGATAGCCCAAAAATTATGAAAATGTGACCAAGCCCTCCAAGAAAGGTAGAATTTTATCCAAAGCAAAGAAAATGGGTAGGAATAAGCTCATAATGGGTAGGAATAAGCCCAAATCCAGGAGGAAAAATAAAACAAAATAATTTAGGTGATGATATAATAATATAATAATAACAAATATTAGGTTACATGGCATTAAGACAAAAATTTAACAAGTGGTGTGATTCTACATTCATAATTTTGGCAAGTGGCATGATAATACAAGGCTTTAGGACAAAAACACCTATATCCTACACTCATAATTTTAGCAAGTGGTATGATAATACATGGCATTAGGACAAAACATTCATATCCCACAGAAATAATATCAACCAAATAATGGAGATTCAAGGGCTAGAAATTTGCCACCTAAAAAGGCAAACCTATCATACTTGTTTAAGACAAAAGAAAATGGAAATGAATCCCTAAATCAAAGGGACCTTGTACCATATCTTAAGAACATATCATCATAATTTTCAAAATACAAATCTCCTTTTCCTATGCATATCTTGACTAAGGAAGAGGAAAACAAGAACATAAGTTGTTTGTTTTGCAAAAATTCAACAAAGTGTATCCTAATTGTTATAAGGTAGACCCATGATCATGAAAGGTGTATTATTTCATGGTCTATTTAAGCAAAACCCACCCCTACAACATTTTAATTTTGTCCAAGTGAGGAAGAGAGAGAAATAGAAGCAAGGTAGAGTGAGGAAATGAGAGAAAGAGAGGAGAAGAAAGGAAGGAAGAAGAAGGAGAAGTTTAGAAGGCTAAGTACTCAAGGTATGTTACCTTAATCTCCACTTGAATCCATTTTTCTTCTTCATCCTAGAGGTTCAAAAACTCACCCACCTTCTCTTACCTAAGCTGCTAGAAACGCTAAGGGAAGGGAGGAATCTTGCTACTTCTTTCAAGAGGAAACAAGAAAACCAATTCACTAAGTGAGCTAGGGAGATTCTTAGGTAAGTTTAACAATATTTCTTTTTGAAGAAAACTTTTGAAACTTATAATATTTTCATGAGATTTTGATCTTAGAACTTTGATGATTGGTCATGATGTTGCTATATCATGTTACATATTGATCTTGCATGTGATGTGTGTTTGAATACTTAGACTGGTATAGAAAGTTCTGCATAGGTATGGCTATGGGTGGCAAAATTTTTATCTTCTGTGTTTTAATTTCTGGGAATTATATATAGGGAATTAAAATAAACGCTAAACATAAGAATTAAAGATATATGTGTCACAGATTTTTAGTCACTGGAATTATTCTATTTGGAGTCCATATGAGGTAGATATGGTCCGATTAGTAAGCAAAGGTCAGAAAATGATTCATCAGGGAAGAATATGTTAGGATAACTTCTGTGTTTTCATTTCTGAGAATTATCTATAAGGAATTAAAATAAATGGTTAAAATAAGAATTAAAGATATATGTGTCACGGAGTTTTAGTCACTGGAATTATTCCATTTGGAGTCCATATGAAGTAGATATGATCCGATTAGTAAGCAAAGGTCAGAAAATGGTTCATCAGGGAAGAATATGTTAGGATAGCTTCTGTGTTTTAATTTTTGGGAATTATCTATAGGGAATTAAAATAAATGCTTAACATAAGAATTAAATATATATGTGTCACGGATTTTTAGCCACTAGCATCATTCAATTTTGAGTCCATATGAGTTAGATATGGTCCGATTTGTAAGCAAAGGTCAGAAAATGGTTCATCATGGAAAAGTATGTTAGGATAGCTTCTGTGTTTTAATTTTTGGGAATTATCTATAGGGAATTAAAATAAATGGTTAACTTAAGAATTAAAGATATATGTGTCACGGATTTTCAACCACTGGCATCATTCCATTTGGAGTACATATGAGGTAGATATGGTCTGATTAATAAGCAAAGGTCAGAAAATGATTCATCAGGGAAAAATATGTTAGGATAGCTTCTGTGTTTTAATTTCTGGAAATTATTTGTAGGGAATTAAAATAAATGGTTAACATAAGAATTACATATATATGTGTCACGAAGTTTCAGCCACTGGAATCATTCAATGTGGAGTCCATATGAGGTAGATATGGTCCGATTAGTAGTCAAAGGTCGGAAAATAGTTCATCAGGAAAGAATATGTTAGGATAGCTTCTGTATTTTAATTTCTGGGAATTATTTATAGGGAATTAAAATAAATGGTTAACATAAGAATTATAGCTATTTGTGTCATGGATTTTTAGTGACTAGAATCATTCAATTTGGAGCCCATATGAGGAAGATATGAGCTGATTAGTAGTCAAAGATCAGAAAATGATTCATCAGGGAAGAATATGTTAGGATAGCTTCTGTATTTTAATTTCTGGAAATTATTTGTATGGAATTAAAATAAATGGTTAACATAAGAATTATAGATATATGTGTCACGGACTTTTATCCACTGGAATCACTTAAGTTGGAGTCCATATCAGGTAGATATGGTCCGATTAGTAGGTAGAGGTCAGAACCTATTCGAGAAGATATAACCTGTACATTTCGGGAGTAATATCACCTTGATTTCTTAATATTTCGCTACAGTATTCAACATAATAGTTTTAGATAATTGTTTAATCTTGAAATTGACACCAAGATCACCTACATCGGAGTTCAATTGAGGGAGTTATGCTCTGATTAGTAAGAGAAAGTTAGATATGATGAAAACCTGCATCAAGAAAATAAAAAAATAAAATTAATATTTAAAAAAGAAGACGAATCTTATAAATGACTAGTATATGCCATAGCCATTGCCATTGTATGAACTTCTTACCATCTTAAGTGTTAAATTCTGACATGGAAATATTTTATAAAGTATGATTTGAAATGGTTATGTTCTGATGTGAACCCCTGATATGAACCTCACCAAGAGTAGTGAGACCCAGAATCAATATGAGATCCAAATTCAAGGATCGTATTCCAATCAGATTTATAATAAAAATAAATTAAAATAAAATGACCTTGACCCATTATCTATAAAGTGATAAGAACCAAAGGTATAGAAATATTGTAGACGCCACACTCAAAAAAGAGGAAGAAGATTGTGAGTGATAAGTCTTGCTTGAACGCCAAAAGATAAATCTTGATAAGTTCAGAAAAGTTCTTTAAAGAACCAAAGAGAAAACGCTCTCAATAATATAAATGATAATCTGAATTATTCATGAGCATACATACCTATTTATAGGCCAATTACCTAAACTTAGAAGGAAAACTATATAGGAAACTCCTATAGGACAAGGAAAAATAGAAATAGGAAACTGTTCTAGAAACTATCAAATAGGGAACTCCTATAGGGCAAGAACAAAATAAAAATAGGAAACTCTTCTAGAAACTTTCCTAGTCAAATAATTAAAATACTAAAAGTAAATAAATCAGAAAAAACGTAGCTTTAATGATATGGAACAGTTTTGGCTCTTCTTTTGAAGTGATGCAGGTATCTCCTTGTCGAGCCTCTAGAATTACACCATTAAATGCTTCTTTAAATCTTTTAGCCTGAGCTCTTATGACAGGTTCAATTGGGACTTCAAGTAGGTCTGCTCTCCATTTCCATTCGCTAGCCGTGCTCACATCATTCCCCTCCTCTTGAAAAGGATTTATCCTCAAATCAACACCTACATAAAAAAAAGTTAAATCAATAACTTTGAAACACACAATATCATTATCCTTCTTTGGAAGATCTTGCTTGTAGGCCTTTATATTGATTCTTTCAATCACTTGAAACAGACCATATCCTCTTTGAAGTAGTTTTCAAATGCTTTTGAAGTAGAATCGTTTCCTTTCTCAAATAACCAAACCCAATCTCCAGGATCAAATATAATTCTTTTGTGTCCCTTTTTAGGTTTATTGACATATTGTTCAATTTTTCTCTCAATGTCTTGCCTTGCCTTCTTATAGATCTGCTTAACCAAATCAACTTTCTTCTTTTCATCTAAGTTAACATAATCATCCATCGATAAAGGAATTAAATCCAAAGGAGTTAATGGATCTAAACCATGCACAATTTCGAAATGTGAAAATTTTGTTGCAAAATGCACACTCTTATTACATACAAACTTGACATGTTTCAAAAACAAATTAGACTCAATACTTCTTGGCATGCCATGCAATCTCACAATTTTCTTGAAAAACAAATTACCAATATGTGTTACATCATCGGTTTTATGACATGGTATGATATGTGTCATTTTAGAAAATTTGTCAACAACCGCATATATAGAATCTCTACCCCATTTTGACCTAGGTAAACTCAACACAAAATTTGTAGATAAGTCAATCCAAAGTTCACTAGGTAGATGCAAAGAAGTATATAATCCATTAGGCTTCATTTTAAACTTAGCTTGTCTACAAGTTAAAAACTATTCACATATTCGTTTTGCATCATATTTCATTTGTAGAACATCTAAAGTCTTAGATATGCCAAAATGCCACATTAAACCACCTCCATGAGCTTCCCTAACAAGCAAATCCTCCAATGAATATTTAGGCATACACAATTTATTTTCTTTAAACAGAAATTTATTATGCCCAAAGAACTTATCAGATGCCACTTTCTCACATCCATTGAGAACATTACCCTGCAAAATAGAAACTTCAATATTGGGTAAGTAAGAGTTAAGCTCATTAATACAATCATTGGCAAAATTGAAAACAAAACATTTTTTGTCACACTTTCTCTTGTATAAAAATTCATTTGTTTTCTCTCAATTTTTCGTTTGATGACCCAATTGGTTCTGGTAATTTCTCCATCAATTTTCTCAACCTCTCTTTCATTTTCTCTCTTAACTTTCTCGGCCTCTATCTCTTTTTCTTTCATAATTTTCTCAACCTCTCTCTCTTTTTCTCTCTTAATTTTTTCAGCCTCTCTCTCTTTTTCTATCATACTTTTTCTGTCTTCTATCTCTTTTTCTCTCATAATTTTCTCAACATCTCTCTCTTTTTCTCTCTTAATTCTTTCACTCATTTTCTTTTCTTCACTCGCTTTCTTTTGTGATCCCACTTGATCAACAGAGTAGTCTTTAAAACTTTTAGACCTTTGAGTGGGGCATTGCAACTTCTTAAATAAGTCTCTATGGTAGTGACTTGGAATGAATCGCTTTCTCATAACTGCTTTAATCTCCTCCCACGTCTCAATGGGTCTTTCTCCATTTCGTCTCCTGCTTAAAATCAATTGATCCCACCAAATAATAGCATAGTCAGTAAATTCAATGCCAGCCAATTTTACCTTTTTCAACTCAGAATAGTTGTGACAATCAAACACCAACTCCATCTTTTTCTCCCATTCTAAATAAACTTCTGGATCATTTTTACCTTGAAAGGGTGGAATTTTCATTTTAATACTTTCTAAATTATTATCAACCCAATTCCTAACTTCTCTAAACCTCCCACCATATCTCCTATTGTTGTCACTCAGATTCCTATCAACTTCATCAAAACCATCTCTATAATACTCTTCATCTTTAACACTCTCCCTTGATTGAACTCTCCCCTTCCTACGTATATTAGCACTGTTTTGTGACTCTTCCATATGTGCATTCTCTACTCGATCTAACCGTTCATGAATTTGCTCCATCTCCACTCTCAAAACTCTTCTCATCTCACTTACTAAAGCTTCCATCATCAACTTTGGATCCACCATTCCCGACACACCTTCGAAAGTAGTTTTGTCCTTATTGTAGGACATGATTTTCTTGAAAAACAATGTTAGAGTAAAACAAATTCTCACAACACTAGCTTACGTGTTTCTCTCAAAATTAATGGCACACAAACTCGTGTTTACTCAAATTTTGGCTTTTACCCTCTTATAAGCTCATACCCTCTTGCCTTTTTCCTCTCTTAGTCCCCTCTTTCAGTTCTTTATTGAACTCAAACAAACTCACACAAAAATTTTCTTGCAACAATCCGAACTCAACTAATAGAGTACAAAGAGTTAAGGAAGAAGAAAAAGAACAGAATTTTAAGAACCAAAGGGAACAAAGCAATAGAACTTTAGAAAAAAAACTAAATTAAAGACAAGATAAGAAGTTGAATAAGAAAAATCACACCACGAAGTAACTAGAATAGAAAGAAATAAATGACTAGAGAAAAAGAAACAATTGAGATAGCAAAAATAACCAAAATAAGAAAACCAAATATCAAAGCAAGAGAAAAACAAATTGATGCAATTAGAATTACTAGATCACTTTGTTTTGTTTTTTTTTAAAGATCAGAATGCAAAATCTAGGTGGAACTTGAATTTCAACAACAATTGGTTCTATTTTTTTTTTTCGAATTTCCTTTTCTTTCAGAATTCTGCACTTTTTTTTTTCAATTCCGATTTTTTTTCTTTTTTTTTCGAATTTCTTTTTTTTTTTTTCAAAATATGCACTTGAACTAAGAACACTAGAAATAAAACGAAAACTAGAAGATAAGAAGAACGAAGAACACAAAAAAAATACGAGATAGGAAGATGGAATAAGAATAAGAAAACAAATAGGATAGATCAAACCTGATTTAGAACTTAGGCTCTGATACCAAATGATGTGAACCCCTGATATGAACCTCACCAAGAGTAGTGAGACTCAGAATCAATATGGGATCCAAATTCAAGGATCGTATTCCAATCAGATTTATAACAAAAATAAATTAAAATAAAATGACCTTGACCCGTTATCTATAAAGAGATAAGAACCAAAGGTATAGAAATATTGTAGACGCCACACTCAAGAAAGAGGAAGAAGATTGTGAGTGATAAGTCTTGCTTGAACGCCACAAGATAAATCTTGATAAGTTCAGAAAAGTTCTTTAAAGAACCAAAGAGAAAACACTCTCAATAATATAAATGATAATCTGAATTATTCATGAGCATACATACCTATTTATAGGCCAATTACCTAAACTTAGAAGGAAAACTATATAGGAAACTCCTATAGGACAAGGAAAAATAGAAATAGGAAACTGTTCTAGAAACTATCAAATAGGAAACTCCTATAGGGCAAGAACAAAATAAAAATAGGAAACTCTTCTAGAAACTATCAAATAGTAAACTTTCCTAGTCAAATAATTAAAATGCTAAAAGTAAATAAATCAGAAAAAACGTCGCTTAAATTGGGCCATAAAATAACTCATTGATTTTGAGCCTATATTCAATCTTCAAGCTTGAATCTTCTTGTACTTTAGGTCCATATTTAAATTGGCTGGTCTTGGCCCATCTTTAAATGGGCTTTAATGATATGGAATAGTTTTCGCTCTTCTTTTGAAGTGATGTAGGTATCTCCTTGTCGAGCCTCTAGAATTACACCATTAAATGCTTCTTTAAATCTTTTAGCCCGAGCTCTTATGACAGGTTCAATTGGGACTTCAAGTAGGTCTGCTCTCCATTTCCATTCGCTAGCCGTGCTCACATCATGTTCATGGCATGATTACAAATGATTTATGGTAATAGTTATATTTTGATGAACATACTTGTTATTGAAAGCATTTTTTTGGCTATCATTGTGAAAAGAAAAGAAATGAGAACGGTCACACAGCAATCCGTGTGGTGCACCAGTAGGGGACGCCCTACCAACGGTTATGATTATGATTATGAGAAAAGAAAGAGAAAGTGTGCCAGGTCGGACGGAGCGAGAAAAACCCGTACCAGAGAGTAGAGGATACTCACCCTGACCGAGGTAGCTTGAAATGAGAATAAGTTTATGGTCATCATATGATATTCTGAAAATAGTAAATCCTGTCATACATATCATTACTATATGATTCTTATGTGCATAGATATAATGCATTCATGTGACCAAAGATATTTTCTGTAGTTTATACAACTGAACATGACATGATGAACTATATTGATGATAAATTATGATTTATTGTTGAACCTACTGGGATTTAATTCTCACTATATTTCCATATCATGTTCAGAAGAATAATGCAGATTTTCTCAATGACACTTATTATTTCCATACGTTGGATCGAGGTGCCCTACCTTGGGCAACTACCAATTATATCAGATGTATCTGTAGTAGATGTGACTGAGATTCCGGTGGAGGTGCCACCCGCACCAGTGTCCCCGGAAGTAGTCGACATAGATGATTAGAACTAATATGTATCTTTGTACAAATGTTTGTAAAATAATGGTGTGTAGTTTGTAAAATCATGGTGTGTATGAAAACTTAGTATTGTATCACTGTTAATAACAATTATGCTTGGTTAAAGTGATTATTATTACGAGATAAGTGGTTAGAATTAAAGTAGTAATAACTTCATGGAATTTTACAAATATAAAAAAACATTTGTTACATTTACATAAATGGAGTTGTTACAACTATCCACCTCGGTCGGTAGATTAGATTCTGGTAGATACTTTCGAAGTTGAGAAACATGGAACATATCATGCAGATTTGACAAATGCGGAGGAAGTGCAATCTGATATGCCAATGACCCTATCCTTTTCAGAATTTGATAAGGTCCTAAATATCTCAGACTCAATTTCTTAATTTTCATTGCTCGGCCAATTCCAGTAGTAGGAGAAATTTTTAAGAACACATGTCTCTTCATTTAAAATGTCTCTTCATTACTCAAATAATTGGGGATATCTTTTATGTATAACATCTTTATTTTTTTAAAATGTCTCTTCATTTGAGTGATTTTGCCATATAACTTATTCATAGGGATTTCTTTCATCCATAAGTTCTTCACTTGTCGATCAACAATAAACATCAATTGTACCCATAGTTAAGCCAAATTTTTGTCCAATTGAATTTCTTGGAATTAGATAACATAAGATGAATCTAATATATACTTCTTTCCAAATCTCATTACCTCTGTCATTGGTGATTCCTTCAAAAATATGTGGTCACCAATTGATCATTTATAGTGCTTAACATTCATGGTCCTTATAAACTTTTGGCCTATATTGAATTGTTTGTATTTCTTTTCTAATATCCTCTAGCTCACATGGATATATCTATGGATCAATATTAGAAAACACATTCATAAAAGAACATATTCACATCCATATTGGGGTAACTATCTTTTGTTATTTCAGATTTTTATCAAGTCATCTTTGATTCTTACACGTCAACATCATCCCATGGATATCATCATCTTAATCTATCATCTATTGTTTATTTTTTTGTTTTTTTTTCTAAAATCCATTAATCAATATGTGAAACATATGTAGTAATAATTCTACCAAACCTTTTATAACATTTATGTACTATTGGCACATGTCTAATAATTCTACTTACCTCATCACAGTAACTCTATACCCTCTTATTAACACCAATAAATTCATTATCAAAAATTTCAAGCCTTTCTCTATCATATCCAAAAGCACTTCATTCTAACTTATGTCAATCCCATTTAATTCACCTAATTATTTCAAGAAGATTTTTTTTTCCAACAATTACTCATGCATGAATTCTCAATCTCAATATAATTCGCATCCTAAATACTAGACTCAATTTAGTATAATATAAACCTTTAACACAAAAATCTTAATCACTTACATTATTTTCGGACATGATTCTCATAGTATTCTCCATATTTCCAAATTAAAAGTTCAAAGATTAATTTAAATCCTACTTCCCATATTTATTCCTCAAGAATTTCAACACCACTAAGTCTCTTGATTACATTCATCAAAACACCATAAGATCATTATCCGTCCACTCCTTTCAAAATATCTATTACTTTAACCTACTAACCAATTGGACACCATAATAACTGAGTTTCAAAGAAAAGAAATTAACCTTCCTTATAATATGGAAAAAGAATCTTACATTTAATACCAAATATTAATGTAGGACAATGCAGTCGAAAAATGTAGAATACTTAATAGAGCATGGTGCCAAAATAGGGAGTTAGAAATTTGGACAAAACATTGAAATAAAATTAAAATCGGTGGCCGTAAATCTTGAAAATCTGTAAACAAATCTAGCTGCCATTTCGAGAAAAATCAGTGGCCGCAAATTCTGAATATATATGCCAAAATTTAATTCAAAGCTACTGTCATTCAATGGAATAATATCACATGGAAAAGAAGTATCTCTGAGCTTATAAAAGTTTATGAAAATCAAAGAATACGCAGTTAACTGGTAGGATGCAGTTGATTGCTTCAAAATAAATATAATCAATCAACTGTAAAATAACCAGTCTAAATTAAAATTTCTCAAAATAGTTAGTCGACTGGCAAGATCATTGAGAAAACAAAATAAATCATTTGATTGTCCCTCTTCAACAACTAACTTGTTTGCATTTTAACTATTTTTTTTACAATTACGCCTATCACTTACAACTTCCCTATAAGAATTAAGACATCAATGCTTCATCAAGGACAACAAGGAAAAGACAAATTTATGGTGATATCTTAACCTTATTAGCTTTATTTTTCTATTATGAGCGACTATCACAACTACTATACATATACATGCTTGCCGTCATTTTTAAAAATTTCACCTTCAATTTAGCTAACATCCACCAATCACTCACATATTGTTCTAATTCTTTTCGGCCTCTTCACATAGCTATCATAAGTATGTCATTCTTTGAGTTCTATAAATGCACACGTTAGTATCTTTATCTTCTCATACTCAAAGTTAAGGTGTGTGCAGCTATGGAGGGAATCACAATTCGTCAATTCTGAAATATGTGTTTTTGTGGTTCTAATCCTGGAAAAAAATGGAGAGTATGTGAAAGCAGCACAAAACCTGGGTATGGTACTGGCCAGAAGAAAAATTCATTTAGTCTATGGTGGAGGTAACCGTGGATTAATGGGGAATGTGTCTACATCTGTACATGTAGGAGGATGTCAAGTTTTAGGTATTATTCCTACAGCTCTAGCTGCATCTAGCATTGTAGGAAAGACAATTGGGGAAGAATTTAGGGTTGCATCCATGCATGAGCGCATGGCTAGAATGATAAGCAATGCTGATGCCTTCATTGCCTTACCAGGGGGTTTTAGTACTTTAAAAGAAATTTTTCAAGTAGTCTCTTGGGCACAACTAAATATGCATCACAAACCGATAGGTTTGTTAAATATTAACCACTTCTTTGACGGTCTGTTGTCTTTTCTTGATCATGCTGTGGAACAAAGGTTCATCTCACACTCAGCACGACGAATTCTCATCTCGGCTTCAAATGGTGAGGAGTTGATTGATGCTTTACAAGTATATGTTCATGTACCTGATCCAACTATGGCTCAAATAGAATGGACGACAGACAACCGCAGGAAGCGCAGATTAGATTTGGATCTTCGTCTTTAGATGTAGTAAAACGTAGCTATTATTGTACCACTTTTACTTTCTTAGAGTCTATTTGGATACCATCTTTACCAACCATACTCCCTTAGAGTTGGTAAAACTATCTTTGAATGTTGCTTATGATCCTCTTCTTTTATCCTCAATCAATGTTACTCATATCTCAAATCAATTTTTGAAAACAAGTATTGAGTACCTTGTAATTGGTCAAACAGGTCATCTATACGAGGTAATGGGTATTTATTCCACACTGTCACCTTATTCAACTGTCTATAATTTATGCATAATCATAGTGATCCATCTTTCTTTATCATAATGCTTATACATAATATTATTGAAAACCAAATTGTCTTCGAATTCTTTATATCAACAAAATATATCATTGAAAATATTATCTTCATAGATTCTCTGCTCTCAAATTCAATCCACTCCATAACTTGCCAAATCCATTTATATACATAGGTTCCAACTCATCCATCTGGAAAAAGATTTATATCTATTTCCAAAACACTCACTTTATTACAAACTGTTATCTTGGAGTTAACAATCTCAATCACATCATATCCCACTATCAATATTATATAAGCCATTCATCATATTGTTTCACATAAGCAAATCAAACAATCAATTCAAACCTTCTTGACATCCAAACAAGCCATTCCCTTTGTATTTGGATAGAATTTTCTTATTTTCAGCTAATTTCCCAAGAGGGTTCTCTTTATCACTTTTGGTCAAAACAAGTTCAAAAGCTGAACTAGTAGTCCACACACAAAATGTATCATCTAGGACATACGCATAGATTTTTAAATCTCACATATCTAAGGAAAAGAGTTAGAAGGAAGAAAAGGATGACACCCTATAAAATTTCACAACAGCACCATGAGTATAAATATGTCTGCAGTTACATACCCATACTCAAAGTCCTACTACAGAATTCTTTGCTCTGTTAGCCACAGGAAAACTTAATGCTCTGATACCAACTTGTAACGCCCCCAATTTACGTTACGTAAAATAAACATTTTTTTTCTACAATTATTATTATTTCTGCAATCAGATATTTTCCATAAAGATACATAATTCAATTCTTTGTCATTTCTCTCATGTATACATAATATACAGACCAAGTTTATAAACATCAAAATACAGCAGAAACGGGGATCCTACCTGTAGCATTCAGAGCACACTCTAGAATACAAACACAATATAATTCAAAGATCGTGAGTCTTGGAAGCAACGTAGACTCACCCAGAGAATATATCACTTATCTGCCGAATCAGACTCTAATATTCTTATCTGAAAAATGTGAAAATATCGTGTAATGAGTTTGACAACTCAGTGAGCAAATAATTCCTCCTATGACCTCTTAGATCAGCATATGGATGTACTTATGTTTTAAAATATGTCACATAGAAAATACAGTTCAGAAGTACATTTATATGAAACCCGTATTTCAAATATTCTCAAATCAAAGGATATTCAGATATCCAAAACCATATGTTGCACGGTATGATCATTAAACAAATGTTGTTATACTCAGCTGTATAAGCTATAGTAAAATATTAAGATTTGGAGATAAAATCATCACTTTTAATGCACCTGCCTCACTCAGCAATTTGGTCGATACAATGAAAATATAACTCATTTGCTATACGTATAGTGACCTCGACCCTAGTCACAATAAGTGATCAGGGAATGTGAGTACATCACCCTCCTACCTCCTCACTTTACCACTGTCACCCGATTGGAGCGGCCCTCCCCCGGCTCACTCAGGCTAATAGGGCGTCCCCTATTCGGTACCGTCACAAGCCATACAACCAGCCGATATTCATCAATACATATATATACATGTAAAATTATCAAGCAACTCGCCATGAGCTTTATGCTTGTCATATTTATCAAGCAACTCGCCATGAGCTTTACACTTGCCATTCAATCTCATTTATAATATGACATGCATCATTTTCACAAGTATATAGCTTTACAAATCAATGCATCGTGCACATAATATTCACTTTATCAAAAAATGATAAATACATTTAGAACCACATATTCAATGAGTTCCAAAATTCATTTCTAAAACTATACTCTTCTTGAACTATGTGCCAATTTGTAAATATAACAGATATTTTAACACATTTAATAAACTTATAATAGCATAAATAATTTATAAAAAAATAATAATAAATTTATAGTTCAAGAAGAGCATGGAGCAAGTCATAGAAAGAATTATCTATTCACATGGTAGGGCTCTTGGTTGGACAACCCTAAAATTGTACTTTTTTCCAAGTTGAATTTGACCAATTAGACCTTAAAAACATGTCCGGAGGGTCCAAAGACTTAGAAAATGACTATGACAGCTTGGTCCCTATTCACCGCCGAAAAATACTATTCATTCGTTGGAAAATACTATTATCCGGCGGAAAATACTATTCACGACGAACAAAAAGTTGTCAGATAGTTAAAAAAATTCATATCCTAAGGTTTATCAAACTCCTGAATCCATCTATGGTGTCAGAATTTCAATTAGAGGTCTCTAAGTATGAGTTTCAGAATTTACATTTTTCTGATATTTTCTACTTCAGATTTTCGGCGATTCAACGGCTGATTTAAAATTTTGATTGGTCAAAACCGTAGTATTCTTCGTCCTAAATTCAGTAACACCTTTAGTTTTGAGATCAGAAGCCAATAGGCACTCCAGATCTAGAGAAAAAGTTAAAGGTTACTATTCACTCACTATTCCTCTTCTCCATTTTTTTCTCGAATTTCTGCCTCCGTCCCTTTTCCCGATTACGCTCCTTTTCCTTTTTATTTTATTTATTTATTTTAATTATTATTATTATTATTTAATAATTAATAATAGGATTTTTTTAAAATAAATTAATATAAATTCCGTTTTTCACCCTAAAATATTCCAAAAATTTCTAAAAATTTACATTCTCATAAACCTTTAGTCAAACTCTTAAATCATGATTTTTCTTGATAAAAATCATAATAAAAAAAATCTCAAAATAAATATCTTTATACATGTTAAAAGAAAGAATATTTTTAAAAATACAACAAAAATTCATTGAAGACCAATATAAATATTTCAAGTAAAACAATAATTATTTTAATTAAAAATAGACGTACTTTTAGCATAACATAATCATTTTTAAACAAATAAAAATATTTTTTTTAACAAAACATTATTATTTAAAAATAAAAATTATGGGATGTTACAATAAGAGTATGAAGGTAGGGAGAGGTGAAAATGAGGGAATATGAATTCCAAAAAGTTTCACTCTGAGTACCCCTTTAAGGCACCAAAAAGGCCTTAGTATGAGTACCTAGCTGCATTTATCCTAGTGAGACAAAATATATGGTATTATGACAAAATATCCTTATCCTACACAAATAATTTTAGTCAAGCAAAGGAGATTCAAGGGCTAACAATTTGCCATCTAGAAAGGCAAACCTATCATACTTGAGTGAGACAAAAGAAAAGGAAAATGAATCCCTAAATCAAAGAGACATTCTCCCTTATCTTAAGAAGATTTTATCATGATTTTCAAAATACAAATCTCCTTTTGCTATGCATATCTTGACTAAGGGAGAGGAAAACAAGAACATGAGTTGGCTTCCCCCAAAAAACAACCAAGTGCATCCTAATTGTGATAAGGTAAACCCATGATTATGAGAGGTGAATAACTTGATAGTTTATTTAGGCAAAACCCAAACTTATAACATTATAATTTTGTCCAAGTGAGGGAGAGGAAAAACAAAAGCAAGGAAGAGTGAGGAAAGGTGAGAGAGAGGAGAAGAAAGGAATGAAGAAGAAGGAGAAGTCTAGAGGACTAAGTACCTAAGGTAAGTTAGCTTAATCTCCATTTGAGTCCATCTTTTCTCTTCATTCTTGGGGTTTAAAACTCAACCTTCTTCTCTTATTTAAGTAGCTAGAAAACCTAAGGGAAGGAAGGAATATTGTTACTTCCTTCAAGAGGAAACAAGAAAAATAATTCACTAAGTAAGTTAAGGAGATCCTTAGGTGGGTTTAACAATATCTCTTTTTAAAGAAAAGCTTTGAAATTTGTAACATTTATATGGGATTTTGATCTTAGAACTTTGATGAAATTTACAATATTTGCTACTTGATGATTGGCCATGGATGTTGCTATATCATGTTACATGTTGATCTTGCATGTGATATATGTTTTGAATACTTCGGTTGGTATGGAAAGTTTTACATAGATATTGCTGTGGGTGGCAAAAATTTAGGGCTTTTATGCTACTGTTATATATATTTAAATGTGGTGAAAATTGATGGAATATGATTAGATTGATAAAATGAGAATGGCCTTAAAAAATTTAGAAGAAGAACATGAGAAATTTCTATTGGGAAACACCCTTAGTGATGCATGATTTGATTCTATTTTTCTTTTCAAGTGGATGATGGAATATGTTAAATTAAGTAAGAAATATAATTAAATGTTGAGATGAGTAATTCTTTGGTTAGGTGGAAATTGTGAAGAAAAAAGAAAGAGGACTTAATAAAAGGATGAACTAGAACTTCAGGAAAGGTTAGGTTAAGAAAATTAGATTTCGGAGTAACCAAGGAAGCTTCTATTTTTGAAATTATGGGAAGAATAGGTTTGGAATTAAATGCAATGGTTAATGTGAAAAATGTAGATATATGTCTCATGGATTTTTTGACACTGACAACACTCAATTTGGATTCCATATGAGGGAGATATGATCAGATAAGTAAGCAGTGATCAAAAACTAGTTACTAAGGAAGAATCTGTTAAATATGCTTCTGTGTTTGAATTTCTAGGCAAAACCTGTAGGGAATTAAAGGAAAGTAGAGGTTAGAATCACTTAATGATTATATTTTGATTAAAAATTATGGCATATGAGTATAATGAACATACTTGTTTTTGAAATTATATTTTTGGCTATTAATGTGAAAAGAAAAGAACAGAAATGAGTACGATCACATGGTGGCCTGTGTAGTGGATCAGTAGGGGATGCCATACTCACGGCAATGATTATGTTAATGAGAAAGAAAGAAAAAGTGTGACATGTCGGACGGAGCGAGAAAAACCTGTACCGAAGAGTTGAAAGTACTCACCCTAACTGAAGTAGCTTGATATGAAAATAAGTTTATAGCCATCATATGATATTCTGAAAATAGTTATTCATACCATACATGTCATTACTATACGATTTTTATGTGCATAGATAAGTGTATTCATGTGACCTAAGGTATTTTCTGTAGCTTATATAGATGAACATGACATGATGAGCTATATTGATGATGATTATGATTTATTGTTGAACCTACTGGAATTTAATTCTCACTATATTTGTATATCATGTTCAGAAAACTAGTTATGTAGATTTTTTTTTATAGTTTTGGGTTTTAGTGCACGTTGGATCGAGTTACTCTATGTTGAGGAAGTCCTAAAAATTATTAAGGTGTTTGTGATCGAGTTGGCTAAGATCCTAGTGAAGGTGCAACCACCTGCACCCATATTTCCAGAATTGGTCAACATGGATGAATAAGATGTAAATATTTATGTGTTTGATTTTTGTACAAAAGTTTTGATTAATGATGTGTATGTGAACTCAGAATTATATCATTGTTAATGGTAGACCTTAAATCTTGATTATGCTTGGTTAAATTAATTGAATTTTATTATGAGTTAAGTAATTAGAAGTAAAGAGGTAATGACTTCATGGGACTTTACAATATATATATATATATATATATATATATATATATATATATATATATATATATATATATTTAAAAAAATGGAGTTGTTACAAAAATTCTATTGCTTGATGATGGAAGCTAGTGAGAGAAACCAGCCATCTAGTGAGAGAAACAACTTTGGTGGTGTAAAACGGTAAGATCAACACCCTATTTATGAGCTTTCTTGGTTGAATAGTTTGATGGGTGTCATATATGCATTAATGGAAGCATGATGGTAGGGTAGATGAAAACATTGATGATGTATTTATGGTGTGGATGGATGACTTTTATATATGTGCATGATGTGGTAATTTGTGACAAATTGTTGTGGATATATTTTCAAGTTTAATCCATGATTTTAAGGGTTATGTGTTATGGATAATCTGGATTTTTCAAGCTTAAAATGTAGGTATGGATGTTGGCTGGTTTTAGGAGAAAAAGGAGAATCGTTTTGTGTTTCACGCCCAGAGTACGGTTGTGCTCTTGGCTGGTTTTAGAAAAAGGGGAAAAACGCGGGCAGAGCATGGTCAGGCCGTGCTCTGTGCTGGTTTTTGGGAAACATGGGCATTATATGGGGAGCACGAGGAGGAAGCACCGGTGATGTGAGCCCGGCTAACGAATGGAAATGGAGTGCAAGCCGTCTTCAAGTTTCACTTGGATCTATTAGAAAATTTTGGGCTAAAAGATTCAAAGAAGAACTTAATGGTTTAATTCTAGAGACTCATAAAGGAGATACATGTATTACTACAAAAGAAGAGCCTAAAACTGGTCCATATAATTAAAACCCACTTAAATATAGGTTAAGACTAACCAATCTGAATATGGACTGAAAGTGCAAGAAGATTGAAGGCTAAAAACTGAATATAGGCCTAAAATAATGAATTTATTTAATGGCCCAATTTAAGCTACATTTTTTTTGATTTATTTACTTTTAATGTTTTGTTTATTTGACTAGGAAAGTTTCCTATTTGATAATTTCTAGAGAAGTTTCCTACTTGTATTTTTTCTTGTCCTATAGGAGTTTCCTATTTGATAGTTTCTGAAACGGTTTCCTATTTCTAATTTTCCTTGTCCTATAGGAGTTTCCTATATAGTTTTCATTGTTAATTTAGGTTATTGGCCTATAAATAGGCATGTATGCTCATGAATAATTTAGATTATCATTTATAATATTGAGAGGGTTTTCTCTTTAGTTCTTTAAAGAAATTTTCTAAACTTATCAAGATTTATCTTGGGATGTTCAAACAAGACTTATCACTCACAATCTTCTTTCTCTTTCTTGAGTGTGGTGTCTACAATATTTCGTATACCTTCGGTTCTTATATCTTTATAGATAACGGGTCAAGATCATTTTTCTTTAATTTATTTTGTTATAAATCTTATTAGAACACGATCCTTCCAATCGGATCCCATATTGATTTTAGGTATCACTACTCTTGGTGAGGTTCATATCAGGGGTTCACATCATTTAGTACCAGAGCCTAAGTTTTAAATCAGATTTGGTCTATCCTATTTGTTTTTTTATTATTCCATCTTACTATCTTGTATCTTTTATTTCTGTGTTCTTCATTCTTCTTATCTTTTAATTTTTGTTTTATTTTTAGTGTTCCTAGTTAAGTGCATATCTGAAAAAAAAAATTCGAAAAAAAATTTGAAAAAAATTGAGAATTAAAAAAAAAAGAAAAAAAAGAGTGCAGAATTCTAAAAATAATCGAAAAAAAAAGTTAGAACCTATTATTGTTGAAATTCAAGTTTTCCACCTAGACTTTGCAATCTGATCTTAAAAAAAAAGTGATCTAATACTTCTAATTGCATCAATGTTTGTTTCCTGCTTTGATCTTTTATTTCATTTGTTTTTCTTACTTTGATTACTTTTTCTATCTCAATTATTTTTTTCCTCTAGTCATATATTTCTTTCTATTCTAGTTGCTTCTTGTTCTGATTTTTCTTATTATATTACTTATCTTGTCATTAATTTTTCCTAAAGTTCTATTACTTTGCTTCTTAAAATTATGTTTGTCTTTCTTCCATTACTTCTTAAAATTCTGTTTGTCTTTCTTCCTTTGCTCTTTGTACTCTATTAGTTGAGTTTGGATTGTTGCAAGAAGATTTTTGTGTGAGTTTGTTTGAGTTCAATAAAAAACTAAAAGAGGGGACTAAGAGAGGAAAAAGGCAAGAGAGCGTGAGCATATATGAGGGTAAAAGCCAAAATTTGAGCAAACACGAGTGTGAGTGCCATTAATCTTGAGAGAAACATGTGAGCTAGTGTTGTGAGATTTTTTTTAGCCTAACATTGTTTTTCAGGAAAATCATGTCACACAACAAGGACAAAAATACTTCCGAAGGTGTGTCGGGAATGGTGGATTCAAAGTTGATGATAGAAGCTTTAGCGAGTGAGATGAGGCGAGTTTTGAAAGAGGAGATAGAACAAGTTCATGAACATTTAGATCGGGTAGAGAATTCACAAAATATTCTCAATATACATAGGAGAGAGATAGTTCAACTGAGGAAAGTGAGTTTTGAAGGTAAAGAGTATTATAGAGATGATTTTGATGAAATTGACAGGGATTTGGGCATAAGATATGGTGGGAGGTTTAGAGAAGTTAGGAATTAGAAAAATAATAACTTGGGTAGTTTTAAGATAAAGGTTACATCGTTTCAAGGCAAAAAATGATCCCGAAGCTTATCTAAATTGGGAGAGAAGGATGGATTGTTATTTGGTTGTCACAACCATTCTGAATTGAAAATGGTAAAGTTGGCTATCATGGGATTTACTGACTATGCTATTATTTGGTAGGATCAATTGATTTTAAGCAAGAGAGGAAATGGAGAAAGGCCTATTAAGACGTGGGAGGAGATGAAAGCAGTTATGAGAAAGCAATTCATTCCAATTCACTACCATAGAGACTTAATTAAGAAGTTGCCATACTCCACTCAAAGTTCCAAAAGTATTAAAGATGACTATGTTAATCAAGTGGGATTACAAAAGAAAGAGAGTGAAGAAAAGAAAATGAGTGAAAGAATTAAGAGAAAAAAAGAGAGATGCTGAGAAAATTATGAGAGAAAAAGAGATAAAGCCAAAAAAAGTCAGATAGAAAAAGAAAGAGAAGTTGAGAAAATTATGAAAGAAAAAGAGATAGAGGCCAAGAAAATTTAGAAAGAAAATGTGAGAGAGGTTGAGAAAATTGATGGAGAAATTAAGAGAACAAAGTTGGTCATTGAAAGAAAAATTGAGATAAAACAAATGAATTTGTATGTAAGAGAAAGTAAGATCAAAAAAGGTTTTCTTTTCAAATATGCCAATAATTGTACTAATATGCTTCAGTCTTATTTACCTAATATTGAAGTTTCTCTTTTGCAAGGCAATGTTCTCAATGCATATGAGAAAGTGCCATTTGATAAATTATTTGAGCATAATGAATTTCTGTTTAGAGAAAACAAATTGTTTATGCCTAAATATTCATTGCATGACTTGCTTGTTAAGGAAGCACAAGGAGGTGGTTTAATGAGGCATTTTTACATATCTAAGACTTTAGATTATTTGCATATGAAACATGATGTGGAACGAATATATGAGCAGTTGATCACTTGTAGACAAGCTAAGTCTAAAATAAAGCCTAATGGATTATATACTTCTTTACATATATCTAATGAACCTTGGATTGACCTATCTACAGTTTTTGTGTTGAGTTTACCTAGCTCAAAATAGGGTAGAGATTCTATATATGCGGTTATTGACAAATTTTCTAAAATGACACATATCATACTATGTCATAAAACCAATGATGTATCACATATTGGTAATTTGTTTTTCAAGAAAATTGTGAGATTGCATGGCATGCCTAGGAGTATTGAGTCTAATTAGTTTTTGAAACATGTCAAGTTTGTATATAATAAGAGTGTGCATTTTGCAACTAAGTTTTCACATTTCGAAATTGTGCATGGTTTTCATCCATCAACTCCTTTGGATTTAATTCCTTCACCGATGGATGATTGTGTTAACTTAGATGAAAAGAAGAAAGTTGATTTTGTTAAGCAGATCTATAAGAAGGCAAGACAACACATTAAGAGAAAAATTGAACTATATGGCAATCAAGCTGAAAAGGGACACAAAAGAATTGTATTTGACCCGGGCAATTGAGTTTGGTTGCATATGAGGAAGAAAACATTTCTAGATCAAAAACATTTTAAACCACTTTAAAAAAGATATGGTTTGCTTGAAGTAAATGAAAGAATCGATGACAATTCCTGCAAGCAAGATCTTTTAGTTAAGTATAATGAGAGTGTGTGTTTCAAAGTTATTGATTTAAATTATTTTTTTATGTAGGAGCTGATTTTACGACAAATCCTTTTCAAGAGGAGGGGAATGATGTGAGCACGGCTAACGAATGGAAATAGAGTGCAAGCTGTAACAACTCCATTTATGTAAATGTAAAAAAACAAATTTGTATTTATAAAATTCCATGAAGTTATTACTGCTTTAATTCTAACCACTTAACTCGTAATAATAATCACTTTAACCAAGCATAATTGTTATTAACAATGATACAATACTGAGTTTCCATACATACCATTATTTTACAAACTACACACCATTATTTTACAAACATTTGTACAAAGATACATATTAGCTTTAATCAACTACGTCGACTACTTCCGGAGACACTGGTGCGGGTGGCGGCACCTCCACCAGAATCTCAGTCACATCTACTACAGATATATCTGATATAACTGGTAGTTGCCTAAGGTAGGGCACCTCGATCCAACGTACGGAAACAATAAGTGTCATGGAGAAAATCTGCATAATTATTCTTCTGAACATGATATGGAAATATAGTGAGAATTAAATCCCAATAGATTCAACAATAAATCATAATTTACCATCAATATAGTTCATCATGTCATGTTCAACTGTATAAACTACAAAAAATATATTTGGTCACATCAATGCATTATATCTATACACATAAGAATCATACAGTAATGATATGTATGACAGGATTAACTATTTTTAGAATATCATATGATGGCCATCAACTTATTCTCATTTCAAGCTACCCCGATCAGGGTGAGTATCCTCTACTCTCCGGTACGGGCTTTTCTCGCTCCGTCCGACATGACACACTTTCTCTTTCTTTTCTCATAATCATAATCATAACCGTTGGTAGGGCGTCCCCTACTGGTGCACCACACGGATTGCCATGTGACCGTGCTCATTTCTTTTCTTTTCACAATGATAGCCAAAAATATGCTTTCAATAACAAGTATGTTCATCAAAATATAACTATTACAATAAATAATTGGTAATCATGCCATGAACATAACCATTTCAAATATCACTTTATAAAATATTTTCATGTCAGAATTTCACTCTTAAGATGGTAAGAAGTTCATACAATGGCAATGGCTATGGCATATACTAGTCATTTATTATTTTCATTTATAAGATTCGTCTTTTTTTTAAATATTAATTTTATTTCTTTATTTTCTTGATGCAGGTTTTCATCATATCTAACCTTCTCTTACTAATCAGAGCATAACTCCCTCAATTGAACTCCGATGTAGGTGTTCTTGTTGTCAATTTCAAGATAAAATAATTATCTAAAACTATTGTGTTGAACAGTTTAACGAAATATTAAGAAATCAAGGTGATATTACTCCGTCAAAGTACAGGTTATTTCCTCTTAGATAGGTTCTGACCTTTACCTACCAATCTATCCATACCACCCTCATATAAATTCTAAATTAAGTTATTCCAGTGGCTAAAAATTCGTGACACATATAGCAATAATTTTTATGTTAATCATTTATTTTATTTCCCTACAGAATGTTCCCAGAAATTAAAACACAGAAGCTATCCTAACATATTCTTCCCTGATGAACCATTTTCTGACCTTTGCTTACTAATCGGAACATATCTACCTCATATGGACTCCAAATGGAATGATTCTAATGGCTAAAAATCCATAACACATATATCTTTAATTCTTATGTTAACCATTTATTTTAATTACCTACAGATAATTTTCAGAAATTAAAACATAGAAGCCATCCTAACATATTCTTCCCTGATGAACCATTTTCTGACATTTGCTTACTAATCGGACCATATCTACCTCATATGGACTCCAACTTGAATGATTCCAGTGGATCAAAATCTGTAATACATATATCTTTAATTCATATGTTAACCATTTATTTTAATTCCCTACAGATAATTCCCAGAAATTAAAACACAGAAGCTATCCTAACATATTCTTCCCTGATGAACCATTTTCTGACCATTGCTTACTAATCGAACCATATCTATCTCATATGGAGTCCAAATTGAATGATTCCAGTGGTTCAAAATCCATCACACATATATCTTTAATTCTTATGTTAACCATTTATTTTAATTCCCTACAGATAATTCCCATAAATTAAAACACATAAGCTATCCTAACATATTCTTCCTTGATGAACCATTTTCTGACATTTGTTTACTAATCGGACCATATATACCTCATATGGACTCCAAATGGAATGATTACAATGGCTAAAAATTTGTGACACATATATCTTTAATTCTTCTGTTAACCATTTATTTTAATTCCCTACAGATAATTCCCAGAAATTAAAACACAGAAACTTAAAATTTTTCCACCCATAGCCATACCTATGCAGAAGTTTCTATACCATTCTAAGTATTTAAACATACATCACATGCAAGATCAATATGTAACATGATATAGCAACATCCATGACCAATCATCAAAGTTCTAAGATCAAAATGTCATATAAATATTATAAGTTTCAAAAGTTTTCTTCAAAAAGAAATATTGTTAAACTTACCTAAGAATCTCCCTAGCTCATTTAGTGAATTGGTTTTCTTGTTTTCTCTTGAAAGAAGTATCAAGATTCCTCCCTTCCCTCAGCTTTTCTAGCAGCTTAGGTAAAAAAAGGAGGGTGAGTTTTTGAACCTCAAGGATGAAGAAGAAAAATGAATTCAAGTGCAGATTAAGGTAACTTACCTTGAGTACATTGCCTTCTAAACTTCTTCTTCTTCTTCTTTCCTTTCTTCTCCTCTCTTTCTCTCCTTTCCTCACTCTATCTTGCTTCTACTTCTCTCTCTTCCTCACTTGGACGAAATTAAAATAATGTATGGGTGGGTTTTGTAACAACTCCATTTATGTAACAATTTTTTTTTTATTTAACATCATGAAGTTATTACCTCATCTTAACTCACAATAACATTTATTTAATTATACAATACTAAGTTTACACTCACATAATTAATACAAACATTTGTACAAGACATACGTGTACATATAAGCCCTAATCATCTACATAGACTATTTTCGGGGCCACCGGTGCGGGTGGCGGCACCTCCGCCTGAATCTCAGTCACTTTAACAACTGATATGTCCGCAATAATAGATATTTGCCCAAGATAGGGCACCTCGATCATACGTACGGCAATAACAAGTCTCATTGAAAACAACTGCATAGCTAATTTTCTGAACATGATATGGAAATATAGTGAGAATTAAATCCCAGTATGTTCAACAATAATTCATCATCAATATAGTTCATCACGTCATGTTCAGCTGTATAAACTACAGAAAATATCTTTAGGTCACATGAATGCACTTTATCATGCACATGAAAATTGTACAGTTATGACATGTATGGCATGAATAACTATTTTTCAAATTTCATATGATGGCTATCAACTTATTCTTACTTCAAGATACCCCGGTCAGGGTAAGTATTCTCTACTTTTCGGTACGGGCTTATCTCGCTCCGTCCGACATGGCACACTTTCTCTTTCTTTTCTCATGAATATAATCATAACCGTTGGTAGGGCGTCCCCTACTGGTGCACCACACGGATTGCCATGTGACCGTGCTCATTTCTTTTCTTTTCATATTAATAGCCGAAAATATGATTCCAATAACAAGTATGTTCATTATATTCTCATGTCATAATTTATCAAAACATAATCATTCTCAAAATTCATTGGTAAACTGAAATTATGCCATGAATATAATCATTTTCTAATTTTTACTTTATAAAATATGTTCATGTCAAAATTCCACACTAATACCTCGATAACTGGATAGTAATTGTAGTCTGTAAACAGCGCACCAGGAAAGTTCCCAGGAAAGAGAGGTGGGTCACTAATGGACACGCTTAAGTACCAAGTCTTTGCTTCCCAGAGCTTTCCTTAGACATGCACTTTTTACAAATCACAATTTTTTTTCCAGTAACTAGAATAATTATTTTCTGATGTGAAAATACTGCAACCACGGAGCATACTAAGATTTTTCAAATAAAACCGGCACTTTCAAAACTTCTTGGAAATTTTATATGAGTACTAGGGTAAATTCCATGTTAAAAATTACACACTTAAAATGGTAGTAAGTTCATGCAATGGCAATAGCTAGGGCATACACTAGGCATTTATTATTTTCATTTATAAAATTCCTCTTCTTTCTTGAATATTATTTTCATCTTTTCATTGTCTTTATGTCTAGGCATTTAGTCATTTTATTTTTACTTATATCATTTCCAACACATGTTCTTACAAATTTTATAGAGCATTTTTCCTCAAATTGATTTCTACTATTACCCTATATTTTAAAAAAATTCATCTAAGGTAGAAAAAAATATTGAAAATAGGTTTTACTAACTTTTAACACAGCCTTTGCTTACAAATCAGAGCATAACTCTCTCATTTTAACTCCCATTAAGATGATCTTAGTGTCTATGAAAAGCTAAGACAATTATCTAAAACTATTATGTTAATCATATCAACAAAATAGTAAGATATCGTGGTGTTATAAATCCTTTAAATTTAGTATTATTTCTTCTCGTGTAGGTTCTGACCTTTACTGACTAATTAGACCATATCTCCCAAATTTCAACTCCAAATTGAGTTATTCCAATTGGTAAAAATCCATGAGCCATATATCTATAATTGTTATGTTGGCACGCTATTTTAATTCCCTACAGAATTTTCTCAGAAATTCAAAAATTAAAGCTTTAATAACATACTCTTCCCTGAATAAACATTTTCTGACCTCTGCGTATTAATCAGATCATATCTACCTCATATGAACTCCAAATTGCATAATTCCAGTGGCTAAATTTCCATTTGACAGATCTATAACTTTCATGTTAACCATTTATTTTAATTCCTTACCGATTTTTCCCAGAATCTTAAAAACAGAAGCTAAAAGTTTTACCCCCCATAGCCATACCTATGCAGAACTATCTAAACCAGCCTAAGTATTCAAACATACATCACATGCATGATCAATATGTAACATGATGAAACAACATTCATGACCAATAATCAAAGCGCTAAGATCAAAATCCCATATAAATATTACAAATTTCAAAACTTTTCTTCAAAACGAAATATTGTTAAACTTACCTAAAAATCTCCCTAGCTCACTTAGTAAATTGGTTTTCTTGTTTGCTCTTGAAAGAAGTAGCAAGACTCCTCCCTTCCCTTAGCTTTTCTAGCAGCTTAGGTAAGAGAAGGAGGGTGAGTTTTTGATCCTCAAAGATAAAGAAGAAAAAATGGATTCAAGTGGGGATTAAGGTAACTTACCTTGAGTATTTAGCCTTCTAAACTTCTCCTTCTTTTTCCCTCCTTTCTTCTCCTCTCTTTCTCTCCTTTCCTCACTCTACCTTGCTTCTATTTCTCTCTCTTCCTCACTTGGACAAAATTAAGATGTTATGGGGTGGGTTTTGCTTATATAGACCACCAAATAATTCACCTTTCATGATCATGGATCTACCTTATCACAATTAAGATACACTTTGTTGAATTTTTGGAAAACAAACAACTTATGTTCTTGTCTTCCTCTTCCTTAGTCAAGATATGCATAGGAAAAGGAGATTTTCAATTTGAAATTTATGATGATATGTTCTTAAGATAAGGGACAAGATCCCTTTGATTTAGGGATTCATTTCTATTTTCTTTTGTCTTAAACAAGTATGATAGGTTTGCCTTTTTAGGTGGCAAATTTCTAGCCCTTGAATTTCCATTATTTGGTTGATATTTTTTGTGTGGGATAGGAATGTTTTGTCCTAATGCCAAGTATTATCATACCACTTGCTAAAATTATGAGTGTAGGATATAGATGTTTTTGTCCTAAAGCCTTGTATTATCATGCCACTTGGCAAAATTATGAATGTAGAATTATACTACTTACTAAATTTTTGTCTTAATGCCATGTAACCTAATCTTTATTATTATTACATTATTATATCATCACCTAATTTATTTTATTTTATTTTTCCTCTTGGGTTTGGGCTTATTCCTACCCATTATGGGCTTATTCCTACCCATTTTCTTTGCTTTGAATAAAATTTTACCTTTCTTGGAGGGCTTGAACACATTATCATAATTTTTTGGGCTATTGGTCCAATTTCTATATCCTAATCCAAGTCTATGTTTTATTTCTTGTTTAGGTTATCTAATGGGCTTGCTAGAAACTTATGTGAAGTGGAAAAATTCTATATGAAGTGTCTATAGGTAAAAGCCCAATGTATGGGTGAAGATGTTAAACTTAATAATTCTAGTTCTTGAATTAGGAAAAATTACCCTAATCCAATGTTCTTGAAATTTTAAGACCTTTACTTGTTTCTAAAAATTTATCTTCCTTATCCAAGAATTTTACATCTCTTTAATATGTTATTTCTAATTTTTTTCCTATTAGGTTTTTCCTCTTTATTTGTTTTCTTAATGTTAGAAACATTTTCTATACATATACATAAGGTGAAGAATTTCTAAGAATTATATTTTCCTTAGATATCTAAAATATTGTCTAATAAATTTTATTTCCTCTTGGGTTTGGGCTTATTCCTACCCATTATGGACTTATTCCTACCCATTTTCTTTGCTTTGAATAAAATTTTACCTTTCTTGGAGGGCTTGAACACATTATCATAATTTTTTGGGCTATTGGTCCAATTTCTATATCCTAGTCTAAGTCTATGTTTTATTTCTTGTTTAGGTTATCCAATGCGCTAGCTAGAAACTTATGTGAACTGGAAAAATACTATATGAAATATCCATAGGTAAAAGCCCAATGTATGGGTAAAGATTTTAAACTTAGTAACTCTAGTTCTTGAATTAGGAAAAATTATCCTAATCCAATGTTCTTGAAATTTTAAGACCTTTACTTGTTTCTAAAAATTTACCTTCCTTATCCAAGAATTTTGCATCTCTTTAGTATGTTATTTCTAATTTTTTTTTCCTATTAGGTTTTTCCTCTTTATTTGTTCTCTTAATGTTAGAAACATTTTTTATGCATATACATAAGGTGAAGAATATTTAAGGATTATAATTCCTTAGATATCTAAAATATTGTCTAATAAATTTTATTTCCTTAATTAAATATTTTTGTACTTTTATCAATAAAAGAAACGAAATTAGGGATGTTACACCAATTACCTAAACTTAGAAGGAAAACTATATAGGAAACTCCTTTAGGACAAGGAAAAATAGAAATAGGAAACTGTTCTAGAAACTATCAAATAGGAAACTCCTATAGGGCAAGGAAAAATAAAAATAGGAAACTCTTCTAGAAACTATCAAATAGGAAACTTTCCTAGTCAAATAAATAAAATACTAAAATAAATAAATCAGAAAAAACGTAGCTTAAATTGGGCCATTAAATAAATCCATTATTTTGGGCCTATATTCATTTTTTAGCCTTCAATCTTCTTGCACTTTAAGCCCATATTCAGATTAGCTTGTCTTGACCCATATTTAAGTGGCCTTTAATGATATGGACCAGTTTTGCGCTCTTCTTTTGAATTGATGCAGGTATCTCCTTGTTGGGCTTTTAAAATTAGACCATTAAATTCTTCTTTGAATCTTTTAGCACGAGCTCTTATGACAGGTCCAGTTAGGACTTCCAGCAGATCTGCATTCCATTTCCATTCGCTAGCCATGCTCACATCATGTAAACAAAAATCTAGTTGTTATATCGGCAAAAATGGTGGTCGAAAGGTTTGAATATACATGCCAAAATCTACTTAAAATATTTTGGTATTCGGTGGAAAGATAGCACATGAAAAAAAAATATTTCTGAACTTATAAAAATCTGTGAAAATTAAAGAATATGTAGTTAACTAGTAGGATGCAGTTGATTGCTTCAAAATAAATATAATCAATCAACTGTAAAATAATCAGTTCAAATTAAAATTTCTCAAAATAGCTAGTTGACTTAATAATACCGATAGTCGATTGACAAGAACATTGGGAAAATAAAATAAATCATTTGATTGTCCCTTTTCAACAACTAACTTGTTTACATTTTCACTCTTTTTTTTTACAATTACGCCCATCACCTACAACTTCCCTACAAGAATCAAGACATCAATGCTTCATCAAGGACAACAAGGAAAAGACAAATTTCTGGTGATATCTTAACCTTATTCTCTTTATATGCCTAATATGAACGACTATCACAAATACTATACATATACATGCTTGCCGTCATTTTTGAAAATTTCACCTTCAATTTAACTTATATCCACTAATCACTCACATAGTTGTTCTAATTATACTTATCCTATTTGTATATCTATCATAAGTATGCCCTTCTCTGAGTTCTATAAATACACACATTAGTATCTTTATCTTCTCATACTCAAAGTTAGGGTGTGTGCAGCTATAGAGGGAATTGCATTCCGTCAATTTTGAAATATTTGTGTCTTTTATGGTTCTAGTCCTGGAAGAGATGGAGAGTATGTGAAAGCAGCACAAAACCTGGGTATGGCACTAGCCAGGAGAAAAATTCATTTAGTCTATGGTGGAGGTAACCATGGGTTAATGGGGTGTGTGTCTACAGCTGTACATGTAGGAGGATGTCAAGTTCTAGGTATTATTCCTACAGCTCTAGCTGCATCTAACATTGTAAGAAAGACAATTGGGGAAGAGTTTAGGGTAGCTTCCATGGATGAGTGCATGGCTAGAATGATTAGCAATGCTGATGCCTTCATTGCCTTACCAGGGGGTTTTGATACTTTAGAAGAAATTTTCTAAATAGTCTCTTGGGCACAACTAAATATGCACAAACCGATAGGTTTGTTAAATGTTAACCACTTCTTTGATGGTATGTTGTCTTTCCTTGATCATGATGTGGAATAAAGGTTCATCTCACACTCAGCACGACGAATTCTCATCTCGACTTCAAATGCTAAGGAGTTGATTAATGCTTTACAAGCATATGTTCATGTACCTAATCCAATTATGGCTCAAATAGAATGGATGACAGACAATCACAGGAAACGTAAATTAAATTTGGATCTTCATTGTAGTTGTAGTAAGATGTGGTCATTCCTATACCGCTTCTACTTCCTTAGAATCTACTTGGATACCATCTTTACCAACCATACTCCCTTAGAGTTGGTAAAACTATCTTTGAATGTTGCTTATGATCCTTTGAACTCTTGAAATATTCTAGTATATTATCAATAAATATAATAACAAATTGATCCAGGGATGACCTAATTATTATTTATTAAATCTATGAATGCAGTTAGGACATTTGTCAAACTAAATGACATAACCAAGGACTCATAATGCCTATAATGAGTCCTAAAAGAAAATTTCCGTATATCCTCTTCTCTTATCCTCAATTAATGTTACTCATATCTCAAATCAATTTTTCAAAAACATTAAGCACCTTCTAAATGATCAAACAGATCCTCTATATGAAGTAATGGGTATTTATTCCACACTATCACCTTATTCAACTGTCTATAATTTATGCATAGTCATAGTGCTCCATATTCTTTTTTCATAGATAGAACTGGAGCACTCTAAATAAAAAGTACTAGGGCATTTAAATCCCTTGTCTAACAATCTTGTAACTCTTTTTTTTTTTTTAAATTCAATCGATATCATTCTATATAAGGATATAGATACTAGTTAGGTTCCAAGGAGTAAATCAAAATCAACATCAAATTATATTTTTTGTTTTGAGGGTAATCTAGGCAATTCTTCTGAAAACAAATCAAAAAATTTCTTAACTACTGGAACCTGATCTACATTAGTATACTTTATATCAACATCTCTCACCACTGCCAAATATCCTTAGCACCCTTTTTTTGTAATAACTTATGGTTGCTAAAGGTGAAATTAAATTATTGGGTACTTGTAACTCCTTTATTAATATTTTCTGCTATTAATGACATCTTTATACTGTATCAGCTAGATCATACTTCAAAACACTTAAACAAATTCAACATATTTTGACTTTATTCTTTAACATGCTTATGCAATATCTTAACAATCAATCATGAAAAATTTATGTCTATCCAAGAGTCATTCACATGAATTGCCCATTTTATATACCTCAAATTTTAAATTTCCATGGGTAAACATTTCTTTATCATAATGCTTATAGACAATATTATTGAAATCCAAACTGTCTTCGAATTCTTTATATCAACAAAATATATCATTGAAAATATTTCTTCATAAATTCTCTGCTCTTAAATTCAATCCAACCCATAACTTACCAAATCCATTTATATACATAGATTCCACCTCATCCATCCAAAAAGAGATTTCAATCTATTTTCAAAACATTCACTTTATTACAAATCGTTATCTTGGAGTTAACAACCTTGACCACATCATAACCCACTATCAAAATTGTATTAGCCATTCATCATATTGTTTCACATACACAAATCAAACAATCAATTCAAACCTTATTAACATCCGAACACACCATTACCTTTGTGTTTGGATGAAATCTTCCTATTTTCAGCTAATTCTTTTTCTTTATACCAAGAGTGTTCTCTTTATCATTGTTCATCAACACGAGTTCAAAAATAGAATTGGTAGTCCACACTCAAGAAACATTCTCTAGGACATACTTTTGGTTCTGAAACATCGCATATCTAAGGAAAAGGAGTCAAAAGAAAGAAGAGGACGACACCCTACAGAATTCCATAGCAGCACCGTGAGTATAAATATGTTCGCGGTTACATACTTATACTCAAAGTCCTACAACAGAATCCCTTGCTCTGATAGCCACAGGGAAACCTTTTTCTCTGATACCAACTTGTAACGCCACCAATTTACGTTACGTAAAATAAATATTCTTTTCCGCAATCAGGTAATCTCCATAAATTCATTTCTCCCATGTATACACAATATACAAACCAAGTCTATAAACATCAAAGTACAGCAGAAACGAGGATCCTACCTGTAGCGTTCAGAGCACTCTAGAATACAAACACATTATAATTTAAAAACTGTGAGTCTTGGAAGCAACGTAGACTCACCCACAGAATATGTCACCTAATTGATCACCTATCTACAGGATCAGACTCTGTATTCTCATCTGAAAAATGTGAAAATATCGTGTAGTGAGTTTGACAACTCAGTGAGTAAATAATTCCTCCTATGACCTCTTAGGTCAGCATATGGATGTACTTATATTTTAAAATGTGTCACATAGAAAATATAGTTCAGAAGTACATTCATATGGGACCCGTATTTCAAATATTCTCAAATCAAAGGATATTCATTTATCCAAAACCATATGCTGCATGGTATGATCATTAAACAAATATTGTTATGCTCAGTTGTATAAGTTATAGTAAAATATTAAGATTTGGAGATAAAATCATCACTTTTAATGCACCTGCCTCACTCGGCAATACGATCAACGCAATGAAAATATAACTCATTTACTATACGCATAGTGACCTCGACTACAGTCACAATAAGTGAACAGGGAATATGAGTACATCACCCTCCTGCCCCTCCCCCCTACAATACCACTGTCACCCGGTTGGAGCGGCCCTCCCTCAGTTCACACAGGCTAATAGGGCGTCCCCTATTCGGTATCATCACAAGCCATACAACCAGTCGATATTCATCTATACATATAAATATATGTAAAATTATCAAGCAACTCGCCATGAGCTTTACACTTGCCATTCATTCTCATTATAATATGACATGCAAAATTTTCACAAGTGTATAGCTTTCAAATCAATGCATCGTGCATATAATATTCATTTTATCAAATAATGATAAATACATTTAGAACCACATATTCAATGTGTTCCAAAATCAATTTCTAAAACCATACTCTTCTTGACCTATGTGCTAGTTCGTAAGTATAAAAGATATTTTAACACATTTAATAAACTTATGATAGCATAAATAATTTATAAACAAAAACAATTATACATTTATAGTTCAAGACGAGCATGGGGTAAGTCATAGAAAGAATTATCTACTCACAAGGTAGGGCTCTTGGTTGGACAACCTTAAAATGTACTTTTTCAATTCGAATTTGACCAATTTGACCTCAAAAACATGTCCGGAGGGTCCAAAGATTTAGAAAATGACTCCAAGAGCTTGGTCACTATTCGCAGCCAGAAACACTATTCACTACCGGAAAACACAATTCATTGCACGGAAAACACTTTTCACCAAAAACCAAAAGTTATCAAATAGCTGAAAAATTTCATATCCTAAGGTTTGTCTAGTTCCTGAATCTATCTACGGTGTCAGATTTTCAATTGGAGGTCTCTAAGTAAGAGTTTCAGAGTTCACCTTTTTCTGAGATTTTTTACTTCAGATCTATAGCGATTCAACGGCTGATTTGTAAAATTTATCGGTCAAAAACGTCTTATTCTCCGTCCTGAATCTAGTGGCATCCTCAGTTTGGAGATCGGAAGCCAATAGGCACTCCAGATATAGAGAAAAATTGAAAGTTACTATTCATCACTATTCACTCTACTATTTATCGGTTTCAGAATTTGTGCACGCTTCATTTCCGTCCCCGTCTTCGTTTCCCCCTTCCCCATTTTCTTTTATTTATTTTTATTTATTTATTTTATTATAATAATAATAATAATTTAATAATTGAATAATAGGACTTTATTATATATATATACTCATATAAATATCGTTTTTCATCTTAAAACATCCCAAAAATTTACATTCTCATAAACCTTTAGTTAAACTCTTAAACCATGAATTTTCTTGATAAAAATCTTAATAAAACAAATCACAAAATAAATATTTTATACATAATAAAAGAAAGAATATTTCTAAAAATACAACAAAAATTTATTAAAGGCCAATATAATTATTTCAAGTAAAACAATAATTATTTTAATTAAAAATATACTTGCTTTTAACATAACATAATCATTTTTAAACAAATAAAAATATATTTGTTTATAACAAAACATTATTATTTAAAAACAAAGATTGCGAGATGTTACACATAACCTATATAAAGACTGTATATGTATATTGTAATTTTATTGTACAAAAGAGAAAATATTTTCTATAGTTTATACAGCTGAACATGACACGTAAATTTTCCATTATGCTTCTATTTTACTAAATGTTGATCTTGCTAGGATTTTATATCTCACTATATTTGTGATGTTATGTTTAGATCATCAGTATGCCATTTGTGGTGCTGACTGTTTTGCTTGAGCTTTATACCATGGACGTTCCCTACATGGGACAGTTCACAATAGTGGTGAACCTGCTGGTTATCAACATGGTAGAAGCACTACACTCGGGCCGCCTTCTCCACCAGCAATACCCCAAGGGTGATGGCGTAGCACCTAAATACTAGCGTCATTTTCCATATATATAAATCGTATAATGTTCCTTATTATCTATAAATTTTTGGCAAGGTCTACCTAGCCCATAATTTTACCTATTCATTTATATCATTTGTTATCTTTCTTGGATAAGCCTAAAAGTGCTTCAGGATATCCCCAAGCATTTTCAAAATTCAATTCCATCTAGGCAACTACCTAAGCATGCTATGCATTACTTAGAACATAAAGGATTTCATGCCATAAAGGAAAGGGGTACAATCCATAACTTATATTACATCATATTATAAGCTGTCTAACAAGGGCTTGACACTCAACTATGCCATCCCACACAAATATTACATAACCAAAGGAGATACATTCATAATCATATGATTCAACCTTGAGACCCCTGTTAATCACTTCTGGCTGGAGTACCTGGAATGTGATTATGTGGACATAAAAAAAATGAGATGACAATCTCAAGAGTTAGCAAATTTTTCAGAAAAATAGTGCACATTCCATTCCTTAAAACATCTCAAATCATTTCACTGAAACATAAGCATTTACCATACATACCTACATACGGCATCTTGGTCACACTAGGGACCCATAACATCATGGTCTACTTACCCAATGCAATCAATACGGCCATACCTGCAAAAGGCTATGCATATCCTATTATTGGCCAATCATGAGGGAAATGGGGCTTACTTGGCACCGTTTTCTGCACCCCCTTAATTCCCTAGAATGCATACATAACATATTTTTAGACTATCATTCATCATAGCATAAAAGTCAGGCAATCAGTGAAAATTCATAAATTCAAGTTCATAAACATAAAGAGTGTTTTAAGGAAGAGCTAGCTACCTCAATTCCAATACAATCACTTTCTTTCCAAGGCTGCCAAGATTACTACCAGCAACTCAAACTAAAACATATAAGAGTTCTTGGTTAATGCATGCATATTAGGTCATAAAGCCATAAATATCAAGTTTAAGAGCTTCTACTCCTCAAAATAAAACTAATTTCGTTGAGATTTAGGGTTATTATTAAATATGACAAAAGTCCTCTAAAAATTATAAAATTTTGTATGGAGAAACCTTTACATGTGTATTTTATTTCTTGCTTCTCTCAGCCTTTAACTCTTCCATTCAGCCCCAAAAACTACCTCCATACCCAGGACAGTGCAATTTAGTTTTGGTTCCATTTCTATTCTGTTTTGCATCCATTTGGAATAGTAACACTACTTCAAAATTCATGATATTTTATATGAAGCATCCTAGATATGTTATATAATTTCCATAAAAATTTCAAGTAAAAACTAATTCATTTGACCCCTCGAATATCCCACGTTTTAAGGCTGTCCCCAGTCATGGCCTGTTCTGCCTCATTTCCTGTCTACCTAATTTCTACATTTTATTATATGTCTTAACCTACCCAGAATTTTATAACATTTGATGGGATACTTAATTAGGATCCCTATAACAAGTCAAAACAATTTCATACAAAAATTCAACATCTAACCCCTTCAATATTTTATCTTTCCATCAACAGTCTAAGCTGTCCAGCAAATTGTCTTCAACACTGTTTTAATTGAAAAAGACCTAGTTGTTGGTTCTCAAAAATTATGAAAATTTCCAGAATTGATTATGAACAGTTAAGACTCATCTCACCAAAAATTATAGAATTTAAAGGCCATTTACTAAATTTACTAAGTCAATATTTTCGGGTGCAAAAAGGTTTCTATTTTCTCAACCTAACTCTTCTATGCTCTATGACCTTTACTCACTAAGAAAACCCTAACTAACTCATATAGACTCAAAATTTTGTGATTCCAGTGGCTATGTGACCGTGAGAAATGTATCTACAACTTTCATTTGAACCATGACTTCATATTCCTTATGGATTAATTCCAGAAATTCGAAAACAGAAACTATTCTTCACTAGCCTGGATTCCAAACCCGATTCTGGCTTCTCATCACTCCATGGACTATAACTCTCTCATTTTACGTCCGATTGATGTGATTCCAAATGTTATAGAAAGTTAAGACATAGGGATACAACTTATATGATGAGAATATTTTCATAGTTTAGACATAAAGTCCTCCATGCAGGCCCGAAAATTAACCAAATAAACTCAAAACTGAAATTTTATAAGAAGCCAGACTTACCTTATGTAAACCTACTCCTATGGCTCTCAATTTGCAGCTTCCTTCTCCTCTTGGTTTCCTTTGCAACTTAGCCATGTTTTTTACACCAAATATGGGTTGATTAAGGCTTCAAATCTCAGCAATCACTCTCACTCTCACTGCCTTATGGTGAGGGAAGAAAACTCTCCATTTTGTTCCCTGGTTTTCTTCACTCTCTTCCTCCTCTCTCAACTTTCTTCTTCTTGCTAGATACTCTCTCCCCCTTCCTTCCTCTTCTTCTTCTATTTTTGGACCACTTCCCTCTCTCTTTTCCCCTACTGGCGTGAAGCAAGGCTGGGTGCCTTTCTCCCTTTTTTTTTGCTGCACTAGGAATGCTTGTTGCTGGGTGCTGGAATCCCTTGGATTCTGCAAGGCAGGGAGTAGGATTTCTGCTGCCTCTCCACATGGGTTTGTGCATGTGTAACTCTAGTATATTAAGCTCAAAGGCTGGGTGGTTGTTTTACACGTAAGAGGGAGTTAGGTTGCTAAGAAAAACTGGTGCAAGATGCTCTGTTTTCCTAGTGTGAAGTTGTTGCAGGTGTGAGTTTCTGCTACATGTGGGGCAAGGTTTTCTGTTGGGTTTTGGTGCAAATGTGGCATGCATTCTGCTGGGCAAGATGGCTTGTTTTCCTGCTGCCATGTGGGATGTTTTTCTACTTGATGTGGCACTGATTCCTGCTGTCTATTGGGGCATGTTCTTGCTGGATTTTTGGGGCAAGGCTGGACATGTTTTCTGCTGCATGTTGGGGCACGTTTTCTGTTGCCAAGTGGGAGTGTCTTTCTTCTTGATTTAGGAGCAAGGGATGGTGTTATTCCAGCTTGCATTTCCTACGTGCATGTGTGTCTTTAACCCACCCAAAGCTGCTGGTTTCTTTTTTTTTTTGGTTTAACTCCTCACGTGCATGCATGGGTGTAATTGAGAGAAACTATACCTATATATATATTTATATTGCATCACATAATGTTTTTTTCCTTCCATATTATGTTGCTAATCCTAAATTAGTAGCATCTTAAGGAATATACTTGTATCCTATTCCTCTAATTTATGCTCCAAAAATATTTTATTTATATTACTTCTAACCATAAAATGGTACCACATTTTTATAAATATTTTTATTGTCATCAACTACCCATTTTAATTCTTGTTCCTATATGTCTTAATTTATCACTAATCCTAGGCTAGTAATGTCTAAAAAGATGTATTTGTGTTCTCTCTCCATCCATTATAATCTTAAGAATTTTTATTTACATTAACTATGTTACCTATTTTATGCTTGCATTATAATCATATAACTAAGCATCTTGATTACTTGTCATATATATTTTCTACTCATCCTTAAATTTATTTAACTTTATTAAAAGTTTAGGATGTTACAGATGGCCACAAAGGCAGTAGGATAGTAGTTATGTATATGTGTTGTTGATGTAAATGGGCTAACCCCATTGTTTTGGGTGTAACCACACTGTACTTCACCTTTTGGATGTATGATTAGTACCTAGGGTTACACATGTATATACTGCTAATCTCTGATGTTATGTAAACTTTTGCTTTTATATATAAGATGCATATCTTTTGGATGGTTGTTTAGCTTATGTGTTAAACACTAAAAAAAACCTTGTTGTTACATGTAACACAGCCTGGCCATTTCCTATAACATAGCTATTATCTAGGCTTCAAAAAATCCTTACCCACACCGAACACGACCATACTTTGTGTTGTGTGTTGTCCTCTGATGCAAGTTTTCATCCAGCCTAACCTTCTCTAACAAATTATAGTATAACTCTCTTATTTTAACTTCGATTGAGGTGATCTTAGTGTCCATTTAAATTTAAGACAATTCTATAAAACTATTATGTTGAACATTTTAGTGAAATAGTAAGGAATAATGGTGTTATTACTCCCTCAAATTCAATGTTATTTCTTCCCTGGTAGGTTCTGACATCTTCTTACCAATTTGATAATATCTCCCTCCTATGGACTCCAAATTGAGTTATTCCAGTGGCTAATAATTCGTGTGACATATATCTATATTATGTTAACAATTTCCTTTAATCCCTTATATGTTTTGCCCAGAAATTCAAACACATAAACTTACCTAAAAGATTATTCCCTAATTAGCTAGTTTCTGACCACTACTTACTAAGCTAACCATATCTATCCCATATGGAATCCAAATTGAGTGATTCCAGTGGCTAAACATCCGAGAGACATATTTACATTTTTATGTTAACTATTTCTTTTAATTCATAACCGATTCTTGCCAGCATTTCAAAAAATAGAAGCTTCTCTAGTTACTCAGAAAACTAGTTTTCAAACCAAACGCTTCCTAAGGTTCTAGTTCATCATTTTATTACATCATTTTTCATTTTCTTTCTAATTTATATATAACCATAAGATTAATTATTTAAAAATTTTAATTAGATTCCTTACACTTAATTTAACATATTTCGTTATCTACTTCTCAAGAAAAGAAAAATCAAATAATGTAATATTAACGGTTGTTTCTCAACAGAAATTTCTCATGGTCTTCTTTTAAATGTTTAAGGCCAAACTCATTTTATCAATCTAATCGTATATCATCAATTATTCACCACATTCAAATATACATAACAACAGCATAAAATCCCTAAAAAAATCTCACCTATAGCCATATCTATACAGAACTTTCCACACCAACCAAAGTATATAAAACATCCATCACATGTAAGATAAAATGTAACATGATATAGTAACATCCATGGCCAATCATCAAAGTATCAAATATTGTAAATTTTATCAAAGTTCTAAGATCAAAATCCCATATAAATGTTATAAATTTGAAAGATTTTCTTCAAAAAGAGATATTGTTAAACCTACCTAAATATCTCACTAGCTCACTTAGTGAATTCTTTTTCTTGTTTCCTCTTGAAAGAAGTGACAAGATTCATCCCTTCCCTCAGCTTTTCCAATAGTTTGAATAAGATAGGGAGGTTGAGTTTTAAACCCCAAGGATGAAGAAAAAATATGGATTCAAGTGGAGATTAAGCTAACTAAGCTCGAGTACTTAGTTCTCTATACTTCTCCTTCTTCTTCCTTCCACTCTTCTTCTCTCTTTCTTTCCTTTCCTCACTCTACCTTGCTTTTTTTTCCTCTCCCTCATTTGGACAAAATTATAATGTTATAAGGATAATTTTTGCTTAAATAAATTATCAAGTGGTTCACCTCTCATAATCTTAGGTCTACCTTATCACAATTAGTATGCACTTGGTTGCTTTTTAGGAGAAGAAAACTCATGTTCTTGTCTTCCTCTCCCTTAGTCAAGATATGCATAGAAAAAGGAAATTTGTATTTAAAAATCACGATAAAATGTTCTTAAGACAAGAGACAAGGTCCCCTTAGTTTAGGGATTTATTTCTTTTTTCTTTTTTTTCACTCAAATATGATAGATTTACCTTTCTAAGTAGCAAATTTCTTACCCTTGAGTCTCCCTTACTTGGCTAAAATTATTTGTGTAGGATAAGGATATTTTGTCGTAATGCCATGTGACATAATCTTGATGATTATTAAACTACTATTTCATCACATGGTTCTTATTTTCTCCCTTGGATTTGGGCTCATTCTTGCCTACATTTTCATGAATTTTAGACTATCGGTATAACTTCTATATCCTAGTCTAAGTCTATGTTATTTCTATTCCTTGGGCTATCCAATTGGCTTGCTAAAAACTCATGTGAAGTGGAAAAAACTCTATATAAAGTGTCCATAGGTTAAGGCCCAAATGTATGGGGGGAGATATTAAACTTAGAAACTCTAACTCTTGAATTAGGAAAAATTACCCTAATACAATCTTCTTAAATTTTTAAGACCTATACTTACTTACAAAAATTTATCTTCCTTAATCAAGAATTTCACCTCTCTTTAGGATGTTATTTCTAATTTTTCCTATTAGGTTTTCTCTCTTTACCTATTCCCTTAATATTAGAAACATTTTGTATGCATATACATAAGGTGAAGAATTTTTAAGGCTTATATTTTCTTAAATATCTAAAATTTGTTTAATAAGTTTTATTTCCTTAATTAAATATTTATGTATCTTTATTAATAAAAGAAACGAAATTAGGGATGTTACACTATGAAGTAATACCTAATTTCCTAAAAGATCTTAAAGAGAATAGGCTATATGAGAAAAAATTTGACTTATATGAAACCTTTAAAAAGTGTGAAGTTAAGATTGCCCTTCTAGATATTATTACACAAGTACCAAGATATGCAAACTTCTTTAAAAAAAACTGTGTACATAGAAAAGAAAGCAAAAATTGAAGGGATATGAAAAGGTAAAGATGAGTTAGAATATATCTCCTATGATACAAACAAAACTCCCCACTAAATGAAAAGATCTAGGTATGTTTACTATTCCATGCAAAATTGGGGATACTCGTGTTAAAAAGGCTATGCTAGATTTAAGAACTTCCATAAATGTCTTGCAATATTCTATCTATACTTCTTTAAAATTATGACCATTGAATTCAACTAATGTGATAATCCAATTAGCAGACAGGTCCAATACATACCCTAAGGGAGTAATTGAAGATTTCTTGGTATAGGTAGACAATTAGGTTTTCCCTATACATTTTTATGTACTTGATATGAAAAACGGAGATTTTACTTCTCTAATATTATTAGGAAGACCATTTTTGAAAACTTCTAAAACCAGGATAGATGTTCACAATGGCATACTCACCATGGAATTTGATGGTGATGTAATAAAACTTAATATGTATGAGGCCATGAGACACCCAGACAATGATACTCTTGTTTATTCTATTGATGTAACTAATTCTTCAGCATATGAATTGTTTAAATTAGATGGAAAGGATAAAAGGAAGATGATTGTAACCAAATCTATAGAGGAAGATGATTGCGAGATAAATCTAGATATAGAGACAAAAGAGGAATTAGCTGCATTGAATGATTTTTTTAGCAGCACCACCAACAGGTAAGATTTCTTACATGCAATTACCAAGTTCAGATAATACTCTTTTACCTTCTATTGTGCAAGACCCTACTCCTAAATTGAAGCCACTTCCTAATCACCATAACTATGTGTTTTTGCTAAAAGGAGAAACACTTCCTATAAAAATCTCTAGTAAACTTGAAGCTGAGCAAGAGGAGAAATTGATTTAAGTCCTTAAAGAGCACAAACCTGTAATAGGATGGACCATAGTTGATCTTAAAGGGAAGCCCTTCCATAAGTTTGCACATAATATTAATGGAGGAAGGAGCTAAATGATGCACACTGTCGCAAGTACACCCAAATTAATACCTTATCTTTTAACTAACCTGTAGTCATGGGAGTAAGGGTTGATCCCACAGAGACTGAAATTACCTTATGTGATTAAGAGAAGGGAGATTTGATAATTTTAAACAATAAAGCAAATAATAATGAAAGTAATTAAGAGAGTAATTAATGAGAGAGGCGTTGGTTTCAGTCGATATCCACCATCAAGGGATTGCATTGATCATTGACAATATCATTAATCTTAAATCAAATATCTACCATTGGGATTCTATCCCTATTCCTCCTTAAGCCTAGTAAATTGATAATAATCGTAACAATTAAACCCTAATTAATAAGATGTTCTTTAGCACATCGATAAAGTCTAACCTATTAATTGCATGAAAAACAAGAGAAACTAATAAAGCTAAATAAATATAAACACATCGGTTATATTTTATTTAGTTAATCATTCATCATAGGGTTAATGATTTATAATCCAAAATCCTTAATCCTATTTGCTTCATGAATACAGTAAAGAAAACTTTGTTCAAAACCTAATTCAGTAGTAGATTAAAACAGACAATATACTAGTAAACCTTCCTAATAATTATATGAATAATCATTAAGAAAAGAGAAGAGTAGATTAATAATTAATACCAGGTTAAGATTGAACTAATGAAATCTATTCTAAATCTCACAATACATAATGATCCCTTGAGATTTCAATCTTCCTCTACCAACTAAAAATAAATTAGCTGTGTAGGACCATAAGAAAATCTAAACAAGAATTAAATAAGGTAATTAAGAACTTGAATCCCCTTTGATTCTTCTTTTCTTCCCTTTTATAAATTGGCTACTCCTTAATGAAGTAGGGTTGTTTCCAGGTCAAATCTCAGCCCATCAAGCTTCATTTGGAGTTAAAAACCATAAAAATCAAGATCTCAACATTCTAGTGCTGCGGCGAGTGCCGCGTCATGCTACTCGGACAGCCAACGTTATGGTGCACTGGGGAGCGTCATGGCCCTCCAAATCTAAAAATGCCGCAAAACCCAAAAAATTCTAGAATTGGCCAAAGTAATGTACACAAAGGTTGTAGTTCTATGTCTCTTCTTTCTATAGCCACTGGAATCACCTTCATCAGATCTAAATTGAAGGAGATATACCAAAATTAGTGAACAAAGGTCACAGTTCATCCTACTGCACTGTGATTCTAATTTACGAGCTCTATAACACTATAAAATCTACTGAATTTGACAAAGTGTTAAAGATAAAAGTTGTAGATAATTGTTTTATCTTTTCATATCCACTTGAATCACTTTTATTGGAGTTAATATGGGGGAGATATGTTTTAAACAATTCTTAAAGGTCTGGAATCACTATAATTCAGCATTTTTCCATGAATTTATTTTTCTTCTTTTTTCTTCTTCCTTTGTTCCTACAACACAAAACACAAAATTAAGCTAATTCCTAATCATATTTTACTAAAATCAAACAAAAATTAAGTTTAAAGGTATTAATATCATGCTTAATTAAGATCACATCAAATACCCCCACACTCAACCTTGTGCTTGTCCTCAAGCAAAATAATTCCTAACGACGAAAAACAATAATCAATATATGTAGTGAGTGTTAGGCTTACCAAAAACTTGCCTCATAACATGAAAATGTACTCGGGAAAAATTTTGGAAGGTCATAATTATGCACAAGATTAACACAAATGCAATCTATTATTTTATTCTTCTGAATCCCTAGTGTGTGTGTGTTCTTGGGTCAATAAATTTTCTTTTATCAGGATGAGTTTATATATTCCAAAATTTTGGTTGTAGATCTCTAATTAGTTTAGGATTTCTATATTTTATTATTTATGCCACTCTCTACTAATGTAGGCCAAAACTACCTCTAGGATCAATATGACTTTATTTAGTTTGTAATGTAGCCAAGGTATAAGGTAGGATAAAGGATACAAATTTAGGCTCCATCACCAAGCAACACATGATTAAATAAGATCTCTTGAACTTTTTTAAATTTAGGGAGATGTTTCCCCCACACTCATTTTCTTGCTTCAATTGAATTTAATCCATCATTTTCCTCGGTTCTCTAATTTTTTTTCAACTACAAGCATTCACCTTTTATCCTCTTCGGATTTTTCTTCTCTTTCCTTTGCATAATTCTTTTTCTTTTCTTTGCATAATTCTTTTCTTTTCCTTACTCCACCCTTCCACCCTTTTGTAAATAAAGCTCTATAAAATAAGTATTCAGAAAAATAATCATGGAGTGAGTGAATAGGATAAAAAATAAGGATATTCATACAAAATTTGGCTTTTGGCTCATTTGTAGTTTTTAGAAGGAAAAGTTCATTAAGCTCAAAAGAGAGGAACTAAGGATATTTTATTGCTTAGGTTAGGCTGGAAAGGCTCAATCTCTCGAATAATGCTTAAATCATCTCCTAAATAATAGTATTAACCTAGGATTTTACCTCAAGTAGCATTTAAATAAGTTCTAAGATCTTGTTGAGATCATGAAATACTTTTGAATTATATAAACCTTCTCTAAGTAAAGATAAATTGAATGCCCAAATTTATTGTGCAAAAATATTTCAGAATTCTAAAGTCAAAAGTAATAAATTACAAAAGGGATAAAATTGCACACAACCATGAATTTTCTACATTTTTCAAGAGTTAAAAAAAATTTGGATACTCATATAATTGGTTGTTGGTTGTGCCTAACATACCAAAACATAAATTGAAACACTCACATAATCACTCAGCTTGCTAAACACAATAAAAATGCATTTATAATAAAAATAAAAAATTTGATGCTCATAATAGGGTCACAATTCTTCAAAAAAAAATATACTTCCACCCCCACACTCAAACTTTACATTGTCCTAAATGTAAAAGAAAGGTAAGAATAGGAAAGGATATATGAAAACATATAAATTAAGTGAACTTCCCTGAATTTGTTTGGGTTGGAATGAGCATGTTGCATTACTAGACCCTGAATTTCTCTCATTTTCACTTTTTTTTAAGATTATGTTGGGTTTCCTCCCAATAAGCACCTTTGTTTAATGTCGTTAGCTCTACTCAAAACCCCTTATGTCATTTGTAACATCCCTAATTTCGTTTCTTTTATTGATAAAAGTACATAAAAATTTAATTGAGGAAATAAAATTTATTAGACAATATTTTAGATATCTAAGGAAATATAATCCTTAGAAATTCTTCACCTTATGTATATGCATAGAAAATGTTTCTAACATTAAGAGAACAAATAAAGAGGGAAAACCTAATAGGAAAGAAATTAGAAAAAACATACTAAAGAGATGCAAAATTCTTGGATAAGGAAGATAATTTTTTAGAAACAAGTAAAGGTCTTAAAATTTCAAGAACATTGAATTAGGGTAATTTTTCCTAATTCAAGAACTAGAGTTACTAAGTTTAAAATCTTTACCCATACATTGGGCTTTTACCTATGGACACTTCATATAGAGTTTTTTCCACTTCACATAGGTTTCAAGCAAGCCATTGGATAACCTAAGCAAGAAATAAAACATAGACTTGGACTAGGATATAGTAATTGGACCAATAGCCCAAAAAGTATGAAAAATATGACCAAGCCCTCCAAGAAAGGTAGAATTTTATCCAAAGCAAAGAAAATGGGTAGGAATAAGCCCATAATGGGTAGGAATAAGCCCAAATCCAAGAGCAAAAATAAAATAAAATAAATTAGGTGATGATATCATAATGTAATAATAAAGATTAGGTTACATGGCATTAAGACAAAAATTTAGCAAGTGGTGTGATTCTACATTCATCATTTTGGCAAGTGGCATGATAATACAAGGCTTTAGGACAAAAACATCTATATCCTACACTCATAATTCTAGCAAGTGGTATGATAATACATGGCATTAGGACAAAACATTCCTATCCCACACAAATAATATCAACCAAATAATAGAGATTCAAGAGCTAGAAATTTGCCACCTAAAAAGGCAAACCTATCATACTTGTTTAAGACAAAAGAAAATGGAAAAGAATCCCTAAATCAAAGGGACCTTGTCCCTTATCTTAAGAACATATCATCATAATTCTCAAAATACAAATCTCCTTTTCCTATGCATATCTTGACTAAGGAAGAGGAAGACAAGAACATAAGTTGTTTGTTTTGCAAAAATTCAACAAAGTGTATCCTAATTGTGATAAGGTAGACCCATGATCATGAAAGGTGAATTATTTGGTGGTCTATATAAGAAAACTCAACCTTACAACATTATAATTTCGTCCAAGTGAGGGAGAGGAAAAATAGAAGCAAGGTAGAGTGAGGAAAGGAGAGGAAGAAAGGAAGAAAGAGGAAGGAGAAGTCTAGGGGACTAAGTGCTCCAGGTAAGTTTAACAATATTTCTTTTTGAAGAAAACTTTTGAAACTTATAATATTTATATGAAATTTTGATCTTAGAACTTTTATGATTGGTCATGATGTTGCTATATCATGTTACATATTGATCTTGCATGTGATGTATGTTTGAATACTTAGGTTGTTGTAGATAGTTCTGCATGGGTATGGCTGTGGGTGGCAGAATTTTAAGTTTCGGTGTTTTAATTTCTGGGAACAATCTATAAGGAATTAAAATAAATGGTTAACATAAGAATTAAAGATATATGTGTCACGAATTTTTATCCACTGAAAGCATTCAATTTGAGGTCCATATGTGGTAGATATGGTCCGATTAGTAGTCAAAGGTCAGAAAATGGTTCATCAGGGAAGAATATGTTAGGACAGCTTCTGTATTTTAATTTCTGGGAATTATCTGTATGGAATTATAATAAATGGTTAACATAAGAATTATGGCTATGTGTGTCATGGATTTGTAGCCACTGGAATCATTCAATTTGGAGTCCATATGTGGTAAATATGGTCCGATTAGTAAGCAAAGGTCAGAAAATGGTTCATCAGCGAAGAATATGTTAGGATGGCTTTTGTGTTTTAATTTCTGGGAATTATATGTAGGGAATTAAAATAAATGGTTAACATAAGAATTATATATATATATATATATATATATATATGTCACGGATTTGTAGCTACTGGAATCATTCAATTTGGAATCCATATGAGGAAGATATGAGCTGATTAGTTGTCAAAGGTCAGAAAATGGTTTATCAGGGAAGATTATGTTAGGACAGCTTTTGTATTTTAATTTCTGGGAATTATATGTATGGAATTAAAATAAATAGTTAATATAAGCATTATAGCTATGTGTGTCATGGATATTTAGCCACTGGAATCATTCAATTTGGACTCCATATGAGGAAGATATGAGCTTATTAGTAGTCAAGGGTCAGAAAATGGTTCATCAGGGAAGAATATGTTAGGATAGCTTCTGTATTTTAATTTTTTGGAATTATCTGTATGGAATTGAAATAAATGGTTAACATAAGTATTATAGATATGTGTGTCATGGATTTTTAGCCACTGGAATCACTCAAGTTGGAGTCCATATGAGGTAGATATGGTCCGATTAGTAGGTAGAGGTCAGAACCTATCCAAGAAGAAATAACATATACATTTAGGGAGAAATATCACCTTGATTTCCTAATATTTTGCTACAATGATCAACATAATAGTTTTAGATAATTGTTTTATCTTGAAATTGACACCAAGATCACCTACATCAGAGTTAAATTGAGGGAGTTATTCTCTGATTAGTAAGAGAAGGTTAGATAGGATGAAAACCTGCATCAAGAAAATAAAGAAATAAAATTAGTATTTAAAAAAAAGATGAATCTTAATAAATGACTAGTATAGTCATAGCCATTGCCATTGTATGAACTTCTTACCATCTTAAGTTTAAAATTTTGACATTGAAATATTTTATGAAGTGATATTTGAAATGGTTATGTTCATGGCATGATTACCAATATTTTTGGTAATAATTATATTTTGATGAACATACTTGTTATTGAAAGCATATTTTTGGCTATCATTGTGAAAAGAAAAGAAATGAGCACGGTCACATGGCAATCCGTGTGGTGCACCAGTAGGGGACGCCCTACCAACGGTTATGATTATGATTATGAGAAAGGAAAGAGGAAGTGTGCCATGTCGGACGGAGCGAGAAAAGCCCGTACCAGAGAATAGAGGATATTCACCTTGACCGGGGTAGCTTGAAATGAGAATAAGTTATTGGCCATCATATGATATTCTAAAAATAGTTACTCCTGTCATACATATTATTACTGTATGATTCTTATGTGCATAGATATAATGAATCCATGTGACCAAAGATATTTTCTGTAGTTTATACAGCTGAACATGATGTGATGAGCTATATTGATGATGATTTATTGTTGAACTTACTGGGATTTAATTCTCACTATATTTCCATATCATGTTCAGAAAATTAGTTATGTAGATTTTTCTATAGCTCTGGCTTTTAGTGCACGTTGGATCGAGTACTTTATGTTGGGCAGATCCCAGAAGCAAATAAAATGTTTGTGGTCGAGTTGGCTTAGATCTCGGTGAAGGTGCAACCACCTGCACCTATATCTCCGGAATTGGTCAACCAGAATAAATAAGATTTAGATTTTTATGTGTTTGATATGTTATACGTATGTTTTGATTAATGACATGTATGTGAACTCTGTATTGTATAAATTAAATAAATGTTATATTGAGTTAAGATAAATGTTATATTGAGTTAAGTTGTAACGAGGTAATAACTTCATGGTATTTTAAAAAAAAAATTGATACTTAAATGGAGTTGTTACATCATTCATGGAGGATTCTTGATGTATACTTTAATTTGAAATTTCTTGGACTAATTCAAGCCTTGAAATTCCACTGCTTGACAAGCAATCACATTAGTAATAACAAGGGGTCCTAATCAAGGGAGAGATTTCTTACCTTTGTATGGTCTAACCCCTTTGGTTTCTAGAACTTAATGCAACTTTATAGTTGGGTCTATGCCCTTAAGATTTGCTATTGTTTTTGTAATGGCATTTCCTTTTTCCATAAGAATATGCATCAATGCTTCTCTGTTTTTAGCACCTAGATTCTTGGCAACTATGATAGGTGGTGCACCCCTAACTTTCCAATATTTCAGGTGTTTGGGAAGAGGTGAGAGATTTGATCCAGGATCCTAAAAAATAGAAGGTGTACTAGCATTAGAAATTATTATTGAGATAGGGGGTCCTGACCTATTTATTGCACTTTTGGAGCTTTTTCATTATTCTCCTACAAGTGAACACTCAAGGCTAAGTTTTCAACCTTTGTCTCTAAAGGCTTAACATCCTGTGCTATAGAATCAACCATATTAATAACATTCGCAGTGAGATCTTTCATGGCACTGCAATTACTAAATTTCATCATTTTTCCTTCAAATTCCATTGTCAGAGTGCCACTATGAATATCTATTATGTCCTTGGATGTTTTTAAGAATGGTCTCCCTAATAAAATTGCAGTGATTTGATCACCACTCTCCATATTAAGTACATAAAAATCAACAGAAAAAATTAAGTCCCCAACTTGTACTAAAACATCCTCAACCACACCCTCAAGAAGGGTATTAGATTTGTTAGCCAATTGAACTATAACACAAGTTTCTTTCAAAGGTCCTAATGATAAGGATGCATAAACAGAGTATGGCATGACATTAATAGATGCTCCTAGATCTAGCATGGTCTTCCCAAATGTATTGTTGCCTATAGAGCAGGGAATATAAAACATACCTGGGTCCTTGCATTTTGTAGGGAGTTTTCTTTGAATAAGTGCAGAAACATGCTCTCCTACTTTTACTTTCTCAGCTCCTTTTAACTTCTGCTTCCTCTGTTGGGTGTGCAATTCCCTTAAGAAATTGGCATAGCGAGGTTCCTGACTGATTGCATCTAAAATCGAAAGATTCACTTCACACTTTCTAAAGGTATCATATAAGTGAAAAGTTTTCTCATTCAATCTATTTTCCTTTAGAGCTTTAGGAAAGGGAGGTGTAGATTCATATTCAAATAAATGTGCAGACTTACCTTTTGGATGCTTACCCCTTATGGTTGCATTATTATTTTCTTCCTCTTGCTTAATTGGTGCATGTACCTCTTGCATTGGGATATCAACTTTTTTATCACCTTGTAGCATAATTGCACTTATGTTTTCCTTTGGGGTTTACCACAGTTTAAGAGGGTAAATTACTTGAATTTTGAGCCTCTAATCTGGTAACTGTGGTTGCTAATTGGCCCATCTGATTTGCCAGGCTTTGAATACTAGCTCTTGTCTCTTACTGAAATTGTTGAGTGTTATATGCAAGAGATTTAACAATATCTTCCAAGGAATTACTTACCTGGGAGTCTTGAGATATATTTTGTCTAGGATAATAGGCATGTTGGTTTTGTTGAAAGTTTTGTTCTATAGGCCTATTTTGTGCATTCCCATACCTGAAATTGAGATTATCCTTCCATCCAGGATTATATATATTAGCATAAGGATCATAACTCTTTGGTTGGCCAAGGAACCATTCTACAGAATTAACTTGTTCTGTGGATTCCTCTTGAAGTGTAGTGCATATATCAGTTGGGTGCCCTATTGCTAAACATATTCCATAGATTTTCACTTGCTGTAGTGAACCTGTAGCAATTTGGCAAACAAAAGATGTAACTTTAGATATTTGTTGCTGAAGGGCAAAATTACTTACTTCATGGGCATATTGAATTGGAGAATCATGCCTAATGCCAAATTGTTGGGAATTGACAGCCATGTTTGATATTAAGATTCTAGCTGCTTCAGGAGTCTTATCTACTAGTACTCCTCCACTAGCTGCATCTATCATGCTCCTGTCTCCTTGCAAAAGACCTTTATAAAAGTATTGAATCAATAGCTACTCACTGATATAATGATGTAGGCAGCTTGCATAAAGCTTTTTAAACATTTCTCAATACTCATAAAGTGCCTCTCCATATAATTAGCTAATGCCGCATATTTCTTTTCTTATATTTATGGCTCTAGATGCAGGAAAATATCTCTCTAAAAACAATTTATTCATCTCATTCCAAGTAGTAATAGTGCCAGATGGTAATTAATATAGCCCATCTTTGGTTGAGTCTCTTAAGGAAAACGAGAAAGCCCTAAGTTTAATTTTTTTCTTCTGTTACTCCAGGGGGCTTCATACTGGTACACACCACATAGAATTCCTTCAAGTGTTTATGTGGGTCTTCACCTACAAGACCATGAAAATTGGGTAAAAGATGAATTAGTCCTAATTTTAATTCAAAATTAATTTTTTCATCAAGGTTAAGAAAAGTAATGCAATAAGGCTGATGGTGTAGATCTGCAGCTGTAAGCTTCTTCAGAGTGGGGTGTCTGGCCATAATTACTTTCTCCTTCCCCTGATGAATGTTCTCTTGAAGTTCTCTTCTATGTTTGTGAATAGATTTTCTAATATTTGGATTGAACTGCAAAACTTGAGAATTAGCAGATCGAGTCACAGGCATAAATCAATTTAAAAATCATAAAAGGTAATAGATGTTATCCCTGGCAACGACGCCAAAATTTGGGGCACACTGTCGCAGGTACACCTAAATTAATACCTTACCTCTCAACTAACCTGTAGTCATAGGAGTAAAGGTCAATCCCACAGAGACTGGAATTACCTTATGTGATTGAGAGAAGAGGGATTTGATAATTGTAAATAATAAAGCAAACAATAATGAAAGTAATTAAGAGAGTAATTAATGAGAGAGGCGTTGGTTTCGATCGATATCCACCATCAAGGGATTGTATTGATCATTGACAATATCATCAATCTTAAATCAAATATCTACCATTAGGTTCTATCCCTGTTCCTCCTTAAGCCTAGTAAATTGATAATAATCACACCAATTAAACCCTAATTAATAAGATATCCTTTAGCACATCAGTAAAGTCTAACATATTAATTGCATGAAAAACAAGAGAAACTAATAGAGCTAAATAAATATAAGCACATCAATTATATTTTATTTAGTTGATCATTCATCATAGGGTTAATGATTTATAAACCAAAATCCTTAATCATATTTGCTTCATGAATAAAGTAATGAAAACTTTGTTCAAAACCTAATTCAGTAGTAGATTAAAATAGACAATATACTAGTAGGCCTTCCTAGCAATTATATGAATAAACATTAAGAAAAGAGAAGAGTAGATGAATAATCAATACTCGGTTAAGATTAAAATAATGAAATCTATTCCAAATCTCACAATGCATAACGATCCCTTGAGGTTTCAATCTTGCTCTATCAACTAAAAATAAATCAGTCGCGCAGGGCCATAAGAAAATCTAAACAATAATTAAAGAAGGTAATTAAGAACTTGAATCCCCTTTGATATTTCTTTTCTTCCCTTTTTATAGATTGGCTGCTCCTCAATGAAGTAGAGTTGTTTCCAGGTCAAATCTTGGCCCATCGGCTTCATTTGGAGTTAAAAATCCTAAAACTCGTGATCTTAGCATTCTGGTGTGGCGAAGAGTGCCATGACACTTCGAAAACTAACTAACATGGCACCGCGACGCCTGAGCTAGCATTGGGGCACTTTGGTTCTGACGCTCAGGCACCATGACCCCCGGTGTTTATGGGCAACCAAGACCACGATGTGTTAGGGAGTGCCGCGACCCTCTTAATTTGCAATGATGCGATGTCACGGCTACAAACAATTCCAAAAATTGCCAAAGTTCTAAACATAAAAGTTGTAGCTCTATGTCTATTCTTTCGATAGCCGCTAAAATCACCTTAATTAAATCTAAATTGAAAGAGATATGCAAAAATTAGTGACCAAAGGTCACGATTCATCCTGCTACACTATAATTCTAATTTGAGAGCTCTGTAACACTATGAAATCTTTAGAATTTGACAAAGTGTTCAAGATAAAAGTTGTAGATAATTGTTTTATATTTTCGCATCCACTTGAATCACTTTGATTGCATTTAATATAGGGGAGATATGTTCTAAACAGTGATGAAAGGTCTAGAATAACTACAATTCAGCATTTTTCCATGAATTTCTTATCTTTTTCTTCTCTTTTCTACAATACCTCCAGAATGCTAATAACTCGAATGGTGAGAATGGTGTTAATCACCGGATGGCAGGGAATGATAATGGCATATCTAAGTTCCTAAGGATTGGACCACCTTGTTTTGAAGGCGACTTTCACCCAATTGTAGCTGAAAGGTGCATAAAGGAACTAGAGAAAATATTTGAAGTGATGGATTGTACTGAGGAGCAGCAAGTTATCTTTGCTACATGTATGTTGAAAGATGCAGCAGAATACTGGTGGCGTGGAGCTAAAGAAATTTTAGCTCACCAGGGAAGACAGATCACCTAGCAGGTTTTCAAAGATAACTTTTTAGAAAAGCACTTCCCAAGTACTGTGAGGGCAGAGAATGAGATTGAATTTCTCCAACTCAGGCAGGGCAGCATGACCATCGACCAATACATCGCGAGGTTCGAGGAATTGTCTAAATTCTCGTACCTATGATTTAACCTCGAAGAAGTTTGGAAAGTTGTTAAATTTGAAGCAGGATTGAATCCGTAGATAAGGAATACTGTTGTAGCTTTAGAGATCAAGGAATTTGTACCTAGAAAAGAGCATAAAGGCAGTGGAGGATGAGAAAAAAAGACAAAAATTCTGGAAAAGGAAGGACGTGCCACAAAACTCTGGCAGAAATGTCAGAGGAAAAAGACAGGGTACTGGCAAGAGGCCAATAACTACAAGTCCCCGTCCCCTCCAACAAAACTTTTCCACAGTCAAGTGTACTAAGTGCGGGCGTATGCATGGTAACCAGCCATGCTACATGGGATCTAATGTTTGCTTCAAATGCGGACAGAAGGATCATTATGCAAAGAACTGCCTACAGAATATGGAGAAGCAGCCGAAACCAAGATCTCAAGTGAAAGGAAGGATTTTCACCTTGAGCAGCCAAGAGGTAACTCAATCTTTCGAAATGATTCAAGGTACATGCTATATCTATGGATTTTCTCTTATGGTGTTGTTTGACTCTGGTGCTAGTCATTCAATTATATGATAAGAATGTAGTAGGGAGTTTCAGTATTCTATTTCTGAAACCCCCTATGAATTATTTGTAGTAGCCTCCACAAAGGAAAGGGTCTTAACTTCCTCGATATGTAAAGACTGTCAGGTCACCTTTCAGCAGAAATTTTTTTCTGTAGACCTTGTTTTTCTACCTTTAAAAGATATTGATGTCATCCTAAGGTTAGACTGGATGTCTAGAAATTGACTCTTGCTAAATTGTTGCAACAAGACCATTGAATTTATACCTTCTACTTTAGAAGAAGAGATTTAGTTGTTGATGCTTAATGCCAATTAAGTCAATAGGGAGTTGAAGAATGGAGTACTTGAATACATTTTCTTGCACTTATAAAATCTAGAAGTTGAACCGAAGCTTGATGAAATCCTAATAGCCAACGAGTTTCCTAAAGTATTTCAATCAAATTTTTCAAGCTTACTTCCCAAAAGAAAGATAGAGTTCTCAATTGATCTCCTACTTGAGACAGGGCCTATCTTTATTGAACCTTATAGAATAGCCTCAAAGGAACTACAGGAACTTAAGAAATAGTTGGAGGAATTGTTAGATAAGCAATTCATTAGACCGAGTGTATCACCTTGGGGAGCTCATGTATTGTTCGTTAAGAAGAAAGATGGGAGCTAGAGACTATACATAGATTACAGACAGCTGAATAAGGTGACTATAAAAAATAAGTATCATCTCCCTAAGATAGGTGATTTATTAGATCAACTAAAAGGAGACTCCATCTTTTTTAAAATTGACTTAAGATCGGGATACTATCATATTAGGATCAAGGAGGAGGATGTACCAAAAATAGCCTTCAGGATAGGTATGGGCACTATGAGTTTCTCCTAACTCCTTTCGGGTTGACAAATGCACCTGTAATTTTTATGGATTACATTAATCGCATTTTTCGACCCTACCTAGATCAATTTATGGTAGTATTCATTGATGACATCTTGGTATATTCTAAGAGTGAGAAAGAACATGAACAACATCTCTAAATTGTGCTGCAAGTGCTGAAAGAGGTTTATACAAAAGTCAAAAGTCAAAAGTTTCTTGGGTTTGACAGGATACTACAACAGGTTTACACAAAACTTCTCTTGTATAGCCTTGCCATTGACTAAATTGACCAAGAAGGGAAGTCCGTTCAAGTGGACTAATCAATGTGAAGCTAGTTTTCAGAAGCTTAAAACAAGATTGACCACTCCTCCTATTTTAATTATTTCAGACCCCACAGGACATTTTGAAGTGTATAGTGACGCTTCAAAGGAAATGCTAGGGTGTGTGCTAATGCAAGACATGAGAGTAGTTGCTTACGCCTCTAGGCAACTAAGACCCCATAAAGGAAATTATCCAACCCATGATCTTGAATTGGCAGTGGTGGTGTTTGCCTTAAAGATTTGGCAACACTATTTGTATGTTGCAACATTTGAAGTATATTGTGATCATAAGAGTCTTAAGTACCTTTTTTATCAGAAGGAGTTAATATGAGATAACGAAGATGGGTAGAATTTCTCAATGACTACAAGTTTTAGATAAAGTATCATCCAAGAAAGGCGAATGTTGTAGCTGATGCCTTGAGTCGAAAATCTCTACACATGAATCAGATGATGGTGTATGAGATGCAGATGCTAGAAGAGTTTCGAAATTTGAAGCTCGCCACTACTCTTATTCCAAAGAAGCTAATCATTAATGGTTTAAGTATAGGGTATGACCTTAGAGCCCAGATCAAAGAGGCTCAAGCTCATGACCAATACTTACAGGATCATAAAGATCAAGATAATTTTTTTGTTATGGAAGATATAGCAATCATGTATCAGGGAAGGATTTGTGTCCCTCAAGAACAAGAATTGAGGACTAAGAACCTGCAGGAAGCACATTAGAGTAAGTACGCAGTTCATTCTAGATCCACTAAAATGAATCAAGACTTAAAGAAGATGTACTCGTGGCCAGGGATAAAAAAAGACATTGCTGAGTTTGTGGCGAAATGTTTAATTTGTCAGAAGGTGAAGGTAAAGCATCGAAAGCTAGTAGGATTTCTACAACCTCTTGAGATTCCTATGTGGAAATGGGACAGTATTTCGATGGACTTTGTGGTGGGCTTACCCAAGACTTTAGTTGGACATGACTCTATTTGGGTAATAGTTGACAGATTAACCAAATCTACTCACTTTTTACCCATAAAAAATTAACTATTAACTGGATAAATTAGCCCAATTATACGTCTAGGAAATAGTTAGACTGCATGAAATTTTCTTAAATATTATTTCTGATAGAGATCCGAGGTTCACATCGAGATTTTGGAAGGTGTTGCAAGAAGCTTTTGGTACTCAGTTACGGTTCAATATTGCCTACCATCCTTAGACTGACGGGCAGACAGAACGGACCATTCAAACCCTAGAAGATATGTTGAGGAGCTATGTGATTGAGCAAGGTAAAGGATGAGATAAGTACCTACCTTTATTGGAGTTTACTTATAATAATAGCTATCACTCTAGTATTAAGATGGCCCCCTACGAAACTTTATACGGTAGGAAGTGCCAATCTCTACTATGTTAGTTTGAGGTAGAAGAAAAGAACTTGTTGAATTCTGATTGTAACATCCTAAGCCTCTAATAAAGTTAGATAAATTTAAGAATAAGTAGAAAACACATATGGCAAGTAATTAAGATGCTTAGTTATGTGACTATAAGGCAAGTATAAAATAGGTGACAAAGTTAATATTGAATCATATAATTAAAATTTTTAGGATCATAATGGATGGAGAGAGGATACAAATACATTTTTTTAGACATTACTAATCTAGGATTAGTAATAAATTAAGACATATATGAACAAGAATTAAAATGTGTAGTTGTTTGACAATAAAGTCTTTATAAAATATGTGGTACCTTTTTATGGTTAGAAGTAATATAAATAAAAAATTTTGGAGCATAAATGAGAGAAATAGGATATAAATATATTCCTTAGAATGCTACTAATACAGGACATGTCTAGGCTTTGTTGAGAGTTGGTAAAGCTTATTTTCAACACTTTTCTGCCCTAAATAAACTTCATTAACTGTAGGGTAATAATAGAAACTAAATTGAAAAAGAATGCCCTATAAAAATTTTTAGAACGTGTTGAAAATGATATAAGTAGGAGGAAAGTGACTAAAGGCCTAGCATAAAGAAAATGAAGAGATGAAAATAATATTTAAGAAATAATAAGAATCTTATAAATGAAAATAATAAATGACTAGTATATGTCCTAGCCATTACCATTTCATGAACTCCTTACCATCTTAACTGTGTAATTTTGATATGGAAATATTTTATAAAGTGATATTTGAAAATGATTATGTTCGTGGCATGATTGCATTTTACCAATGATTTTTGGTAATGATTATGCTTTAATGATAAATTATGGCATGTGAGTATAATGAACATACTTGTTATTAAAATCATATTTTTGGCTATTATTGTGAAAAGAAATGAAAAGAAAAGAGACAAGCATGGTCACATGGCGGTCCGTGTGGTGCACCAATAGGGGATGCCTACTCATGGCTATGATTATGATAATAAGAAAAGAAAGAGAAAGTGTGCTATGTCGGACGAAGCGAGAAATCCATACTGGAGTGTAGAAAGTACTAACCCTGACCGGGATAGTTTGATATTAAAATAAGTTGATAGCCATCATATGATATTCTGAAAATAGTTATTCATGTCATACATGTTATTACTGAACAATTTTCATGTGCATTCATGTGACCTAAGATATTTGCTATAGCTTATACAGATGAACATGATGTGATGAGCAATATTGATGATGATTATAATTTATTATTGAACCTACTAGGATTTAATTCTCACTATATTTCCATATCATGTTTAGAAAACTAGTTATGTAGATCTTCTTTATGGCTCTAGTTTTTAGTGCACGTTAGATCGAGTTACTAACCTATCTATTAAGAATGATTTAATAGTTAAGAACATATATATTGAGTTCATCCATAATAAGCTATTGTAGCGTCATTTGATTCATGTAGCCGACCCCACCTAGTGGGAAAAGACTTAGTAGTTGTTGTTGTTGGATCGAGTTATTCTATTTTGGGTAGATCCCAGTAATTAATAAGGTGTTTATGGTCGAGTTGACTAAGATCCCGTTGAAGGTACAACCACCCGCACCCGTATCTCCAAAATTGGTCAACATGGATGAAAAAGATGTAGATATATATGTGATTGGCTTTTGTTCAGACATTTTGATTAACGATGTGTATTTGAACTCTAAATTGTATCAGTATTAACAGTATACCTTAAACCTTAATTCTGTTTGGTTAAATTAATTGAATGTTATTATGAGTTAACTAGCTAGAAGTAAAGAGGCAATGATTTCGTGGGACTTTACAAATATATATATATATATATATATATATATATATATATATATATGTATATATACATATATATATATATATACATATATATATATATGTATATATATATATATATAAATGGATTTGTTACATAACCTATATGTTGATTATGTAAGTATGTTATAAATTCTTATAGTCTTCTTATATGCAAGAGAAAACATTTTATGTAGTTTATACCGCTAAACATAACACATAAGTTTTCCTGGTATATGGTTATTTGCTAGATGTTGATCTTATTGGGATATATTATCTCATCCCGTTTATTGTGGTGTTATGTTCATATATGGATTAGTATCATGTCGTTTGTCATCCTGACGCTTCTCTTAGAGCTACAAACAATGAAGGTCCTTTATCTGGGACAATTCACTATCATTGCTTGTTTGCTTATAATTAATATGGTAAAAGTATCTGCACCTGGGCTGTAACAACTCAATTTAAGTATCAAATTTTTTTAAAATACCATGAAGTTATAACCTCGTTACAACTTAACTCAAAATAACATTTATTTAATTTATACAATACAGAGTTTACATACATATCATTAATCAATAACATTCGTACAAAAGTCTAACACATATATAATTACATCTTATTCATCCCTGTTGACCAGTTCCAGAAATACGAGTGCGGGTGGTTGCAACTTCACCGAGATCTTAGTCAACTCGTCCATAGACATCATATATATTACTGGGATCAGCTCAAAATAGAGTAACTCGATCCAACATACGCTAAAAGCCAGTGCCATAGAGAAAATCTGCATAATTATTCTTCTGATCATGACATGGAAATATAGTGAAAATTCAATCCCAGTAAGTTCAACAATAAATCATCATTAATATAGCTCTTCACGTCATGTTTAGCTGTATAAACTATAGCAAATATCTTTGGTCATATGAATGCATTATATCTATGCACATGAGAATCGTACAATAATGACATGTATGACTGGATTAACTATTTTCATAATATCATATGATGACTATCAATTTATTCTCATATCAAGCTACCCCGATTAGGGTGAGTATTTTCTACTCTCCCGTACGGGCTTTTCTCGCTCCGTCCGACATGGCCCACTTTCTCTTTCTTTTCTCATTGACATGATCATAACCGTTGGTAGGGCATCCCCTACTAGTGCACCACACGGATTTTCCATGTTATCGTGCTCATTTCTTTTCTTTTCACAATAATAGCCAAAAATTATTGGTAATTATGCCACGAACATAACCATTTCAAATATCACTTTATAAAATATTTCTATGTCAAAATTTCACACTTAAAATGGTAAGAAGTTCATGCAATGGCAATGGGTATGGCATATACTAGTTATTTCTTATTTTCATTTATAAGACTCTTCTTCCTTTTTAAATATTAATTTTATTTCTTTATTTTCTTCATGCAGGTTTTCACCTTATCTGAACTTCTCTTACCCATCAGAGCATACGCCCTAAATTTAACTCTGATTTAGGTGATCTTAGTGGTCAATTTAAAGATAAAACTATTATGTTGAACAGTTGAACGAAATATTAAGAAATCATAGTGATATTACTCCCTCAAAGTACAGGTTATTTCCTCTCGGGTAGGTTCTGACCTCTACCTACTAATTTATCCATATCTCCCTCATAAGAATTCCAAATTAAGTGATTTCAGTAGATAAAAATCCGTGACACATATATAAATAATTTTTATGTTAATCATTTATTTTAATTTCGTACATCATGTTACCTGAAATTAAAACACAGAAGATATCCTAAAATATTCTTCCCTGATAAACTAATTTCTGACCACTACATACTAATCGGACCATATCTACCTCATATAGACTCCAAATTGAGTAATTCTAATGGCTAAAAATCTGTGACACATATATCTATAATTCCTATGTTAACCATTTATTTAAATTCCCTATAGAATGGTCTCAGAAATTAAAAAAAAAAAAGCTATCCTAACATATTCTTCCCTGATTAACCATTTTCTGATGACTACTTACTAAGCAGACCATATCTACCTCATATGGACTACAAATTGAGTGATTTTAGTGGCTAAAAAGCCCTGACACATATATCTATAATTCTTATGTTAACCATTTATTTAAATTCCCTACAAAATATTTCCAAAAACTAAAACACAGAAGCTATCCTAACATATTCTTTCCTGATTAACTATTTTCTGATGACTACTTACTAATCGGACCATATCTACCTCATATGAACTCCAAATTGAGTGATTGCAGTGGATAAAAATTCGTGAGACATAGATCTACATTTTTCATGTTAACCATTTGTTTTAATTCCTTACAAATTCTTCCCAAAATTTTAAAAATAGAAGTTTAAAATTGTGCCACCCATAGCCATACCTACGCAGAACTATCTACACCAGCCAAAGTATTCAAACATACATAATATGTAACATGATATAGCAACATCCATGACCAATCAGTAAAGTTCTAAGATCAAAATCTCATATAAATATTACAAGTTTCAAATATTTTCTTCAAAAAGAAATATTGTTAAACTTACCTTAAGCACTTAGTCCTCTAGACTTCTCCTTCCTCTTTCTTCCTTTATTCCTCTCTTTTCCTCACTCTACCTTACTTCTATTTTTTCTCTCCCTCACTTGGACAAAAATTCTAATGTTATAGGGGTGGGGTTTGCTTAAATAGACCACTAAATAATTCATCTTTCATGATCATGGATCTACCTTATCACAATTAGGATACACTTGGTTGAATTTTTGGAAAACAAACAACTCATGTTCTTGTCTTCCTCTTCCTTAGTCAAGATATACATAGGAAAAGGAGATTTGTATTTTGAAAATTATGATAATATGTTCTTAAGATAAGGGACAAGGTCCCTTTGATTTAGGGATTCATTTCCTTTTTCTTTTGTCTTAATCAATTTTGATAGGTTTGCCTTTTTACGTGGCAAATTTCTAGCCCTTAAATCTGTATTATTTGGTTGAAATTATTTGTGTGGGATAGGAATGTTTTGTCCTAGTGTCATGTATTATCATACCACTTGCTAAAATTATGAGTGTAGGATATAGATGTTTTGTCCTAAAACCTTGTATTATCATACTACTTGCTAAAATGATGAGTGTAGGATATAGATGTTTTGTCCAAAAGCCTTGTATTATCAGACCACTTGCTAAATTTTTGTCTTAAAGTCATGTAACCTAATCTATATTATCACATGATTTATTTTATTTTATTTTTCCTCTTGGATTTGGGCTTATTCCTACCCATTTCCTTTGCTTTGGATAAAATTCTACCTTTCTTAGAGGGATTGGACACATTTTCATAATCTTTGGGCTATTAGTCCAATTTCTATATCCTAATCCAAGTCTATGTTTTATTTCTTGTTTAGGTTATCCAATGGGCTTGCTAGAAATTTATGTGAAGTGAAAAAACTCTATAAGAGTGTCCATAAGTGAAAACCCAATATATGGGTGAATATATTAAACTTAGTAATTCTAGTTCTTGAATTAGGAAAAATTACCCTAATCCAATATTTTTTTTAAATTTTAATACATTTACTTGTTTCTAAAAATTTATCTTCCTTACCCAAGAATTTTACCTTTCTTTAGTATATTATTTCTAATTTTTTTCCTCTTAGGTTTTCTCTCTTTACCTTTTCCATTAATGTTAGAACATTTCTATGGATACACGTAAGTTGAAGAATTTTTAAGGATTATATTTCTTTAGATATCTAAAAATTGTCTAACAAATTTTATTTCCTTAATTAAATATCTATGTACCTTAAAAAGAAACGAAATTAAGTATGTTACTTTGAATACTTTTGTATTTTTATTAATTCATGAAACGTAATTAGGGATGTTACATTTCTCTCCCCATAAAAGAAATTTTGTCCTCAAAATTTTAGAAATTACCTAATAAGAACAGTTTCAGATATTTCTTCCTCAGGACTTCTTCTAGCTCCCAAGTTGCTTCTTCCGAAGTCAAACCGTCCCATAACACCTTAACTAAGGGAATAGTTTTGTTCCGCATTTGCTTCACGTCAGTATGCAATATAGATGCTGGTACTGGCTGGTATGTCATGTTCTCCTTTATTTGGATTGGTTCATCTCGTATCACATGTGAGGAGTCTGGAAGATACTTCCAGAGCTGTGATGTACGGAAAACATTATGCAAGTTAGACAAATTAGGTGGGAGAGCAATTTGATATGCTGACGTCCCTACTTTCTTTAGAATTTGGTAGGATCCCAAAAATTACGGATTTAGCTTTTTGATCTTGAGAGACTTACCAACTCCAGTGGTCGAAGAAAGTTTTAGAAATACATGGTCCACTTCCTCAAACTCCAGAGGTCTATGTCTCTTATCATAGTAACTCTTTTGCCGACTCTGAGCTGTGAGCATTTTGCCTCGTAGAATCCTGATTTGTTCAATGGTTTGTTGAACTAGATCAGGACCCAACAAGTTCTTTTCTCCCACGTCAAACCAACATAGTGGAAATTGGCACTTTCTACCGTATAAAGCTTCATAGGGGGCCATCTTAATACTAGAGTAATAGTAATTATTATAAGAAAACTCTACAAAAAGTAGGTACTTATCCCATCATTTACCTTGCTCTATGACACAGGCCGTTAACATATCTTTTAGGGTTTGAATGGTCCGTTCTGTCTGCCCATCAGTCTGAGGATGGTAGGCAGTACTGAACCGCAAATGAGTACAAAAAGCTTCCTGCAACGCCTTCCAAAACCTCAATGTAAACCTCGGATCTCTATCAGAAACGATATTTAAGGGAATTCTATGTAGTCTAAGTATTTCCTGGACGTACAACTAGACCAATTTGTCCAGTGAAAAATTAATTTTTATGGGCAGAAAGTGAGCAGATTTGGTTAATCTGTCAACAATTACCCAGATAGAGTCATGTCCCACTGAAGTCTTAGGTAAACCCACAACAAAGTCCATTAAGATACTGTCCCATTTCCATTTAGGGATCTCAAGAGGTTGTAGAAATCCCGTTGGCTTTTGATGCTCCACCTTCACCTTTTGAGAAATAAGACATTTTGCCACAAACTCGGCAATGTCCATTTTCATCCCTGGCCACCAATACATCCTCTTTAAATCCTAGTACATTTTAGTGCATCTAGGATGGACTGTGTATTTACTCTGATGTGCTTCTTGCAGGATCTTAGTCTTCAATTCTTGTTCTTGAAGGACACAAATCCTTCCCTGATACATGATTGCTCCATCTTCCAAGACAGAAAAATTACCTTGGTCTTTATGATCCTGTAAGTATTGGTCATGAGTTTGAGCCTCTTTGATCTGAGCTCTAAGGTCACACCCTATACTTAAACCATTATTGACTAACTTCTTTGGAGTAAGAGTAGTGTCCAGCTTCAAATTTCGAAACTCCTCTAGCATCTGCATCTCATACATCATCAGCTAGCCCATGTGTAGAGATTTCTGACTCAGAGCATCAGCTACAACATTTGCTTTTTCTGGATGATACTTTATCTCAAATTTATAGTCATTGAGAAATTCTACCCATCTTCGTTGCCTCATATTTAACTCTTACAATCGCAATATACTTCAAAAGTTGCTCCGTATAGGTAGTGTCGCCAAATCTTTAAAGCAAACACCACCGCCGCCAATTCAAGATCATGGGTTGGATAGTTTTCTTCGTGGGGTCTTAGTTGCCTAGAGGCGTAAGCAACTACTCTCTTATATTGCATAAGCATACACCCTAACCCTTTCTTTAAAGCACCACTATACACTTCAAAATGTCCTGTAGGGTCTGAAATAATTAAAACTAGAGGAGTGGTCAGTCTTGTCTTAAGCTCCTGGAAACTAGCTTCTCATTGATCAGTCCATTTGAAAGGACTTCCCTTCCTGGTCAATTTAGTCAATGGCAATGCTATACGAGAGAAGTTTTGTATAAACCTCCTGTAATATCCTGCCAAACCCAGAAAACTTCTGACTTCCGTAACCGTCTTTGGTCTTTCCCACTGAATCACTACTTCCGTCTTACTAGGATCTACGGCTACCCCTCTATTAGAGATGACATGTCCGAGAAACTTCACCTCTGACAGCCAAAATTCACACTTCTCCAATTTGGCATATAACTTTTTCTCTTTCAGCACTTGCAGCACGATTCCGAGATGTTATTCATGTTCTTTATCACTATTAGAATATATCAAGATGTCATTAATGAACACTACAACAAATTGATCTTGGTAGGGTCGAAAAATGCAATTAATGTAATCCATGAAAATTGCAGGTGCATTCATCAACCCGAAGGGCATTACGAGAAACTCATAGTACCCATACCTAGTCTTGAAGGTAGTTTTTAGTATGTCCTCCTCCTTGATCCTAATCTGATGGTATCTTGACCTCAAGTCAATTTTATAAAAGATGGAGACTCCCTTCAGTTGATCCAATAAGTCATATATCCTAGGGAGAGGTTACTTGTTTCTGATAGTCACCTTATTCAGTTGTCTGTAATCTATGCAGAGTCTCAAGCTCCCGTCTTTCTTTTAACAAACAATATAGGAGCTCCCCAAGGTGATACACTCAATCTAATGAATTGCTTGTCTAATAGTTCCTCCAACTGTTTCTTGAGTTCTTGTAGTTCCTTCAAGGCCATTCTATATAGTGCAATAGAGATAGGCCCTGTCCCAAGTAGGAGATCAATAGAAAACTCTATTTCTCTCTTGGGAGGTAAGCCTGGAATATCTGATGGAAATACTTTAGGAAACTCGTTGGCTATTGGAATTTCATCAAACTTGGATTAGACTTTTAGTTTTGATAAGTACAAGAGAATGTATCCAAGTACTCCTTTTGTCAACTCCCTATTAACTTGATTGGCATTAAGCATCAATAACTGTACCTCCTCTTTCAGAGTAAGAGGTAGAAATTTAACGGTCTTGTTACAATAATTCAGTAAGACTCGATTTCTAGTCATCCAGTCTAACCCTAAAATGACATCAATACCTTTTAAAGGTAGACAGACAAGGTCTACAGAAAAAGTTTATCCTAGATAGTGACCTGACAATCCTTACATACAGAGGAAGTTAAGACCCTTTCCCCTATGGGAGTTACTATAGATAGCTCATAGGGGATTTCAGCAATAGGATACTGAAGCTCCCTAATACATTCTTCTGATATAAATGAATGACTAGCACCAGAGTCAAACAACACCATATGAGAAAATCCATAGATATAGCATGTACCTTGAATCATTTTAGAAGATTGAGTTGCCTCTTAGCCGCTTAGGATAAAAACCCTTCCTTTCACCTGATGCCTCTGTTCTGGCTACTTTCCCACATTCTATGGGTAGTTTCTCGCAAAATGACCTTTCTGTCCGCAGTTGAAGCAGACATCTTGTCCCATATAGCATAGCCGGTTACCATGCATGCGTCCGCACTTAACGCACTTGACTGGGACGAGGTCTTGTTGGAAAGGTTTGGGACCCGTAGTCAATGGCCTCTTACCAGCTCCATATCCACTTCTTCTCACGTTCTTGCTAGGGTTTGAAAAAATTTTCTTCCTTTTCTACAGGTTTCGCCTTTGCTTTTCGTCCTCCACTGCCTTTAAACTTTTCTCCAAGAGTCTGCATTTATTGATCAGAGGTACAAACTCCCAGATCTCTATAGCTACAACAGCATTCTTTATGTCCAGGTTCAATCCCGCTTCGAACTTAATAGCCTTTCATGCTTCATCGGGGTTAAATCGCAGATAAGAGGAGAACTTAGACAACTCCTCAAACCTCGCAATGTATTGGTCTATGGTCATGCTACCCTGTCGAAGTTGGAGAAATTTGATCTCTTTCTCCGCCCTCACATTACTTGGAAAGTACTTTTCCAAAAAGGTGTCTTTGAACACTTGCCAAGTGATCTGCCTTCCCTAGTGAGCTAAAAGTTCTCTAACTCCACACCACCAGTATTTTGCTTCATCTTTTACCATATATGCAGCAAAGATTACTTGCTGCTCCGCAGTACAGCCCATCACTTCAAAGATTTTCTCCAACTCCCTTATCCATCTTTCAACTACAATCGGGCCAAAGCCGCCTTGAAAACAAGGTGGCCCAGTTCTCAGAAACTTGAATATGCTGTTATCATTTCCAGCCATCCGGTTGTTAGCACCATTCACACCATTCGAGTTAATAGCATTCTTAAGGTATTGTAGAATTTGATTAGTGGTCATGACTTGGTCTCGAATTGTCGTGGCCAGGTTGTGCAAGGTTTTCTCCGCATTGTTTGCCAGATTCCTTCTTGGTGGTGCCATTTCTTACTGTAACAACTTTTTTATTATTATATTATTATACAATATAAAGTTCACATACACATCATTAATCAAAACGTACGTACAACATTTCCAACACATAAATATATACATCTTATTTATTCTGGTTGACCAATTCTGGAGATTCGGGCGCGGGTGGTTGCACCTTCACCGGGATCTGTGCCAACTCGCCCACAAACATTTTATTTAGAATCCGCCCATCATAGAATAACTCGATCCAACTTGCACTAAACGCCAAAGCTATAGAAAACTCTGCATAACTAATTTTCTAAACATGACATGGAAATATAGTGAGAATAAAATCCCAGTAAATTCAACAATAAATCATTATCAATACAGTCATCACGTCATGTTCAGCTGCATAAACTACAGTAAATAACTTTGGTCACATGAATGCACTATATCTATACACATGAGAATCGTACAGTAATGACATGTATGACAGGATTGATTATTTTCAGAATATCATATGATGACTATCAATTTATTCTCATATCAAGCTACCCCGGTCAGGGTGAGTATTTTCTACTCTACGGTACGGGCTTATCTCACTCCGTCCGACATGGCACACTTTCTCTTTCTTTTCTCATTAACATATTCATAACCGTTGGTAGGGCATCCCCTACTGGTGCACTACACGGATTGCCATGTGACCGTGCTCATTTCTTTTCTTTTCACAATGATACCCAAAAATATGCTTTCAATAACAAGTATGTTCATCAAAATATAACTATTACCAAAAATCATTGGTAATCATGCCATGAACATAACCATTTCAAATATCACTTTATAAAATATTTCCATGTCAAAATTTCACACTTAAGATGGTAAAAAATTCATACAATGGAAATGGCTATGGCTATACTAGTCATTTATTATTTTCATTTATAAGATTCATCTTCTTTTTTAAATATTAATTTTATTTCTTTATTTTCATGATGCAGGTTTTCATCCTATCTAACCTTCTCTTACTAATCAGAGCATAACAATCTCAATTTAACTCTGATTTAGGTGCTCTTGGTGTCAATTTAAAGTTAAAACAATTATCTAAAACTATTATGTTGAACAATTGAACGAAATATTAAGCGATCATGGTGATATTACTCCCTCAAAGTACAGGTTATTTCTTCTCGGGTATGTTCTGACCTCTACCTACTAATCTGTCCATATCTCCCTCATAAAATTTCCAAATTAAGTGATTTGAGTGGCCAAAAATCCGTGACACATACATCTATAATTCATCTGTTAACCATTTATTTTAATTCCTTATAGAATGTTCCTAAAAAATAAAACACCGAAGCAATCCTAACATATTCTTCCCTGATTAACCATTTTCTGACCTTTGTTTACTAATCGGAACATATCTACCTCATATGAACTCTAAATTGAATGATTCCAGTGGCTACAAATCCGTGACAACTATATCTATAATTCTTATGTTAGCCATTTATTTTAATTCCTTATAAAAGGTTCCCCGAAATTAAAACACCGAAGCTTTCCTAACATATTATTCCCTGATTAACCATTTTCTGACCTTTGTTTACTAATCGGAACATATCTACCTCATATGAACTCTAAATTGAATGATTACAGTGGCTAAAAATTCGTTAGACATAAATATACATTTGTTATATTAACCATTTGTTTAGATTCCCTATAGAATGTTCCCAGAAATTAAAACACAAAAGCTTAAAATTCTGCCACCCATAGCCATACCCATGCAGAACTATCTACACCAACCTAAGTATTCAAACATACATAATATGTAACATGATATACCAACATCCATGACCAATCGTCAAAGTTCTAAGATCAAAATCCCATATAAATATTACAAGCTTCAAAACTTTTTTTCAAAAAGAAATATTGTTAAACTAACTTGGAGCACTTAGTCCCCTAGACTTCTCCTTCCTCTTTCTTCCTTTCTTTCTCTCCTTTCCTCACTCTACCTTGCTTCTATTTTTCCTCTCCCTCACTTGGATGAAATTCTAATGTTGTAAGGGTGGATTTTCTTATATAGACCACCAAATAATTCACCTTTCATGATCATGGGTCTACCTTATCACAATTAGGTTACACTTGGTTGAATTTTTGGAAACCAAACAACTTATGTTCTTGTCTTCCTCTTCCTTAGTCAAGATATGCATAGGAAAAGAAGATTTGTATTTTGAAAATTATGATAATATGTTCTTAAGATATGGGACAAGGTCCCTTTGATTTAGGGATTCATTTACTTTTTTCTTTTGTCTTAATTAATTATGATAGGTTTGCCTTTTTAAGTGGCAAATTTCTAGCCCTTCAATCTCCATTATTTGGATGAAATTATTTGTGTGGGATAGAAATGTTTTTTCCTAATGCTATGTATTATCATACCACTTGCTAAAATTATGAGTGTAGGATATAGATGTTTTGTCCTAAAGCCTTGTATTATCATACCACTTGCTAAATTTTTGTCTTAATGCCATTTCACCTAATCTTGATTACACCATTATCTTATCACTTTATTTTTATTTTTATTTTTCCTATTGGATTTGGGCTCACTCTTGTCCATTTTCTTTACTTTGGTTAAAATTCTACATTTCGTAATGGGTTTGGTCACATTTTCATGATTTTTGGGCTACTGGTCCAATTTCTATATCCTAGTCCAAGTCTGTTTTATTTTTTGCTTAGGTTATCCAATGGGCTTGCTAAAAGAATTATGTTAAGTGGAAAACCTCTATATGAATTGTCCATAAGTGAAAGCCCAATTTATGGGTGGAGATACTAAACTTAGTAACTTTAACTCTTAAATTAGGAAAAATTACCTTAATCCAATCTTGTTGAAATGTTAATACCTTTACTTACTTCACAAAAATTTATCTTCCTTATCCAAGAATTTCAACTTTCTTTGGTATGTTTATTTCTAATATTTCCTTAGGTATCTAAAAATTGTCTAATAAATTTTATTTACTTAAATATTTATGTATGTTTATCCATAAAGGAAACGAAATTAGGGATGTTATTTTGAATACTTTTGTACTTTTATTAATACATGAAACGAAATTAGGGATGTTACACATACTATGGCAAAAACAAAGTTATCCTGCTATTGAGGTGATCAAGCCCAATAGTTAGTTCAATAATATTTAACAGCAGTCATAATATCACCTTGGCATGTAGGTAGGAAACACTAGTAATTTTTTACCTATATGAATTCACTGATCCCTACACAGCACAACCACAAACATACTCAAGACACTATAAGATCGATTTAGATAACCATCCACCCACTGGCCATCTAGGATCGACTTGCTCTGATACCAATTATGTAACAACTCCATTTAAATATCAATTTTTTTAAATACCATGAAGTTATTACCTCGTTACAACTTAACTCAAAATAACATTTATTTAATTTATACAATACAGAGTTTACATACATATCATTAATCAATAACATTCGTACAAAAGTCTAACACATATATAATTACGTCTTATTCATCCCTGTTGACCAGTTCTAGAGATAAGGGTGCGGGTGGTTGCACCTTCACTGAGATCTTAGTCAACTCGTCCATAGACACCATATATATTACTGGGATCAGCTCAAAAAAGAGTAACTCGATCTAACATATGCTAAAAGCCAGTGCCATAGAGAAAATCTGCATAATTATTCTTCTGAACATGTGTAACATCCTTAATTTCATTTCATGTATTAATGAAAGTACAAAAGTATTCAAAGTAACATCCATAATTTCATTTCTTTTATTGATAAAGGCACATAAATATTTAATTAAGGAAATAAAATTTATTAGACAATTTTTAGATATCTAAGGAAATATAATCCTTAGAAATTCTTCACCTTACGTGTATGTATAGAAATGTTCTAATATTAATGGAATAGGTAAAGAAAGAAAACCTAAGAGGAAATATTAGAAATAAACATGGTAAAGGAAGGTGAAATTCTTAGGTAAGGAAGATAAATTTTTGTGAAGTAAGTAAAGGTCTTAAAATTTTAAAAAGATCAGATTAGGGTAATTTTTCTTAATTTAAGAGCAAAAGTTACTAAATTTAGTATCTCCACCCATAAATTAGGCTTTCACCTATGGACACTTCATATAGATTTTTTCTACTTCACATAAATTTTTAGCAAACCAATAGGATAGCCCAATGAAGAAATAAAACATAGACTTGCACTAGGATATAGAAATTGGACCGGTAGCCCAAAAATCATGAAAATGTGACCAAGCCCATTATGAAAGGTAGAATTTTAATCAAAGTAAAGAAAATGGGCAAGAATGAACCCAAACCCAAGAGGAAAAATAAAACTAAAAAATAAAAGTAAAGTGATGAAATAATGGTGTAATCAACATTGGGTGACATGGCATTAAGACAAAAAATTTAGCAAGTGGTGTGATATCCTACATTCATAATTTTAGCAAGTGGTATGATAATACAAGGTTTTAGGACAAAACATCTATATCCTACACTCATAATTTTAGCAAGTGGTATGATAATACATGGCATTAGCACAAAACATTTCCTATCCCACACAAATAAATTCAACCAAATAATGGAGATTCAAGGGCTAGAAATTTGCCACCTAAAAAGGAAAACCTATCATACTTGATTAAGACAAAATAAAAAGAAAATGAATCCCTAAATCAAAGGGGCCTTGTCCCTTATCTTAGAAACATATTATCATAATTTTCAAAATAAAAATCTCCTTTTGCTATGCATATCTTGACTAAGGAAGAGGAAGATAAGAACATAAGTTGTTTGTTTTCCAAAAATTCAACCAAGTGTATCCTAATTGTGATAAGGTAGACCCATGATCATGAAAGGTGAATTATTTGATGGTTTATTAAAGCAAAACACACCCTTACAACTTTAGAATTTTCATCCAAGTAAGGGAGAGGAAAAATAGAAGCAAGGTAGAGTCAGGAAAGGAGAGGAAGAAAGGAAGAAAGAGGAAGGAGAAGTCTAGATGACTAAGTGCTCCAGGTAAGTTTAACAATATTTCTTTTTGAAGAAAAGTTTTGAAACTTGTATTATTTATATGGGATTTTGATCTTAGAACGTTAATGATTGGTCATGGATGTTGCTATATCCTGTTACATATCATGTATGTTTGAATACTTAGGTTGGTGTAGATAGTTCAGCATGGGTATGGCTATAGGTGGCAGAATTTTAAGCTACTATTTTTAAAATTCTGGGAAGAATCAGTAAAGAATTGAAAGAAATGGTTAACATGAAAAATGTATATCTATGTCTCACGGATTTTTAGCCACTGGAATCATTCAATTTAAAATTCATATGAGGTAGATATGGTCCAATTAGCAAAGTTCAAAAAATGGTTAATCAGGGAGGAATATATTAGGATAGCTTCTGTGTTTTAATTTCTGGGAGCATTATATAGGAAATCTAAACAAATGGTTAACATAACAAATGTATATTTATGTGTAAAGGATTTTTAGCCACTGGAATCATTCAATTTTGAGTTCATATGAGGTAGATATGGTCTGATTTGTTAGCAAAGCTCAAAAAGTGTTAATCAGGGAGGAATATGTTAGGATAACTTCTGTATTTTAATTTCTGGGAACATTCTGTGGGGAATTAAAATAAATGGTAAACATATGAATTATAGCTATATGTGTCGTGGATTTTTACCCACTAGAATCACTTAATTTGGAATTTTTATGAGGGAGATATGGACCGATTAGTAGGCAGAGTTCAGAACCTATCCGAGAAGAAATAACATGTACATTGAGGGAGTAATATCACCTTGATTTCTTAATATTTCACTACACTATTTAACATAATAGTTTTAGATAATTGTTTTATCTTTAAATTGACACCAAGATCACCTACATCAGAGTTAAATTAAGGGAATTATACTCTAGTTAGTAAGAGAATGTTAGATAGGATGAAAACCTACATCAAGAAAATAAAGAAATAAAATTAATATTTAAAAAAGAAGATGAATCTTATAAATGAAAATAATAAATGACTAGTATATGCCATAGTCATTGCCATTGTATGTACTTCCTACCATCTTAAGTGTGAAATTTTGACATAGAAATATTTTATAAAGTGATATTTGAAATGGTTATGTTCATGGCATGATTACCAATGATTATTGGTACTAATTATATTTTGATGAACATACTTGTTATTGAAAGCATATTTTTGGCTATCATTGTGAAAAGATAAGAAATGAGCACGGTCACATGGCAATCCGTGTGGTGCACTAGTAGGGAATGCCCTACCAACAGTTATGATCATGTTAATGAGAAAAGAAAGAGAAAGTGGGACATGTCGAACGGAGCGAGAAAAGCCCATAACGAAGAGTAGAAAATACTCACCCTGACCGGGGTAGCTTGATATGAAAATAAATTGATAGTCATCATATGATATTTTGAAAATAGTTAACCCTGTCATACATGTTATTATTATACGATTCTCATGTGCATAGATATAGTGCATTCATGTGACCAAAGTTATTTGCTGTAGTTTATACAGCTGAACATGACGTGATGAACCATATTGATGATGATTTATTGTTAAAGTTACTGGGATTTAATTCTCAATATATTTCCATATCATGTTCAGAAAATTAGTTATGCAGATTTTTCTATGGCTCTAACTTTTAGTGCACGTTGGATCAAGTACTTTATGTTGGACCTACAAGGGACCTACAACGGATTTGCTCTGGCCAAGAGGCAGCCCAATCTTCTGAAATGATTCAAGGTTGATCTTATGGTGTTATTTGACTCTAGTGCTAGTCATTCATTTATATCGAAAGAATGTATTAGGAAGTTTCAGTTCCCTATTTCTGATACTCCCTATGAGCTATCCGTAGTAACCCCTACAGGGGAACGGGTATTAACTTCCTCTGTATGTAAGGACTGTCAAGTCACCATTCAGGAGAGAACTTTTTCTGTAGACCTCGTCTGTTTACCTTTAAGAGGTATTAAGGTCATTCTAGCGTTAAACTGGATGTCTAAAAATCGAGTCTTGTTGAATTTTTGTAACAAGACCATTGAATTTCTACCTCCTACTCCGAAAGAGGAGGTCCAGTTATTGATGCTAAATGCCAATCAAGTTAATAGGGAGTTGAAGAATGGAGTACTTGGATACATTCTCTTGTATTTATCAAACCTAAAAGTCGAATCGAAACTTGATGAAATCCTAATAGCCAACGAGTTTTCTGAAGTATTTCCATCAAATATTCCAGGCTTACCTCCCAAGAGAGAGATAGAGTTCTTTATTGATCTCCTACCTGGGACAGGGCCTATCTCTATTGCACCATATCGAATGGCCTCGAAAGAACTACGGGAACTCAAGAAGCAGTTGGAGGAACTCTTAGACAAACAATTCATTAGACCGAGTGTATCACCTTGGGGAGCTCCTGTATTGTTTGTTAAGAAGAAAGACAGGAGCTTGAGAATATGTATATATTATAGATAGCTGAATAAGGTGACTATCAAAAACAAGTACCCTCTCCCTAAGATAGATGACTTATTGGATCAACTAAAGGGAGCCTCCATCTTTTCTAAAATTGACTTGAGATTAGGATATCATCAGATTAGGATCAAGGAGGATGACGTACCAAAAACTGCCTTCAGGACCAGGTATGGGCACCATGAGTTTCTCGTAATGCCCTTCGGGTTGATAAATGCACCTGCAACTTTCATGGTTTACATGAATCACATTTTTTTACCCTACCTATATCAATTTGTTGTAGTGTTCATTGATGACATCTTGATATATTCTAAGAGTGAGAAAGAACATGAACAACATCTCTGAATCGTGCTGCAAGTACTGAAAGAGAAAAAGTTATATGCCAAATTGGAGAAGTGTGAATTTTGGCTGTCAGAGGTGAAGTTTCTCGAACATGTCATCTCTAATAATGGGGTAGTCGTAGATCCTAACGAGACGGAAGCAGTGATTCAGTGGGAGAGACCAAAGATAGTTACAAAAGTTAGAAGTTTCCTGGGGTTGGCAGGATACTACAGGAGGTTTATACAAAACTTCTCCCGTATAGCCTTGCCATTGACTAAATTGACCAAGAAAAGGAAGTCCTTTCACATAGACTGATCAATGTGAAGCTAGTTTCTAAGAGCTTAAGACAAGACTCACCACTCCTCCTGTTTTAATTATTCCAGACCCCAAAGGACATTTTGAAGTGTATAGTGACGCTTCAAAGAAAGGGCTAGGATGTGTGCGGATGTAAAATAAGAGAGTAGTTGCTTACGCCTCTAGGCAACTGAGACCCCACGAAGGAAACTATCCAACCCATGATCTTGAATTGGCGGCAGTGGTGTTTGCATTAAAGATTTGACGACACTATTTGTACGGAGCAAACTTTAAAGTATAATGTGATCATAAGAGTCTTAAATAACTCTTTGATCAGAAGGAGTTAAATATGAGGCAACAAAGATGGGTAGAATTCCTCAATGACTACAAGTTTGAGATAAAGTATCACCCTAGAAAAGCGAATGTTGTAGCAGATGCCTTGAGTCGAAAATCTCTGCACATGGGTCAGATGATGGTGTATGAGATGCAGATACTAGAGGAGTTTCAAAATTTGAAGCTAGCCATTACTCTTACTCCAAAGAAGCTAGTCATTAATGGTTTAAGTATAGGGTGTGACCTTAGAGCCCATATCAAAGAGGCTCAAGCTCACGACTAATACTTACAAAATCAAAAGACCAAGGTAATTTTTCTGTCATGGAAGATGGAGCAATCATGTATCAGGGAAGGATTTGTGTTCCTTAAGAACGAGAGTTGAGGACTAAGATCCCGCAGGAAGTGCATCAGAGTAAATACACAGTCCATCCTGGATGCACTAAAATGTACCAGGATTTAAAGAGGATGTATTGGTGGCCAGGGATGAAAAAGGACATTGCCGAGTTTGTGGCGAAAGGTCTCATTTGTCAAAAGGTGAAGGTAGTGCATCAAAAGCCAGCAGAATTTTTACAACCTCTTGAGATCCCTCAATGGAAATGGGACCGTATCTCAATAGATTTTGTTGTGGGATTACTTAAGACTTCAGTGGGACATGACTCTATCTAGGTAATAGTTGACAGATTAACCAAATCTGCTCAATTTTTGCCCATAAAAATTAACTATTCACCGGATAAATTAGCCCAATTGTACATTCAGGAAATAGTTAGACTGCATGGAATTCCCTTAAATATTGTTTCTGATAGAGATCCGAAGTTCACATCAAGGTTTTGGAAGGCATTGCAAGAAGCTTTTGGTACTTAGTTGCAGTTCAGTACTGCCTACCATCCTCAGACTGACGAGCAGACAGAACGAACCATTCAAACCCTAGACTATAAACCGTTCCCAAGATCCTTTGCAAGGGATAGGCGGTCCAATGACTAGGAATAGGGCGAAGCGGGCCAAGAAAGCTTTACTGGGCTTGATCTTGGATGTGCAGACTAAAGAGGAAGTTATTGGACCAAGTCAAGACATCAAGTGGGCCACACTTTGCAGCCTTGAAGAGGGCAGTTCAGAGGCCCAATAAAGTTTGTTGGATCTTGAAGATAATTAGTTCAAATCTACATTGATTTAAAGATGTATTATGGGCTTTAGTTTAAATGTTTTGTTTTGGATATTATTAGTATTTGGGCCCATTCTTTATGCAGCCCAAATAGTAGTTTAATTATGAGTTTATTTTTGTTAGTTTAGTTGGGCCAGATAACTAGTGTTATTTGAGCCAAATTCTATTAGAAGTCCAATTATGAGTTTTCTCTTAAAGTGAAAGCTTCCCTTAATTCTTGGGCAAAGAACTGAATCCGATCTTATCGAGGCAACTCGTGGAGATCAAACATCCATTGAATTTTCAAGACGATCCTTGCTTTCGCCAAACACTCCGTTTTTTCGATTAGAGAAACGCATCATTTGGTATCTGAGCTTTGGCTCCTTGAAATTTGGTTGGTGTCCTATCTTTTCTTTTCTATTTGTTTTCTAAAGTCTTTCTTCTTCTTCTACCTTTCTTTAGGTCAAATTAGAGTTCTAGTTCTAGTTCTAGTTCTAGTTAATGTTCTTCTAGCTCTTTTAGAAAAAAAAAATGAGTTCTGGTTCTAGTCAATTTTCTTTTCCTACTTATATTCTAACTCCTAGTCCTAGTCAATTTAGTTTTTTTTTTCCAAAAAAAATTTAAAATTTTGAAAAAAAAAAGAGTCCTATTCCTATTTCAATTTTGTTTCTTGTTCAAAAATTCAAAATTCAAAATTTAAAAAAAAATCGTCAAAAAAAAGGAAATTCGCTCAAAAAAAAAAGGTGAGCTGAAGTTCATTCAAAAAAAAAGAAGAAAAATTCGTTCAAAAAAAAATAGCATACTGATATTAGTATCCGTCATTTTTTTTAAATTCAGTTCTTAGAGTCGTCATCGTCTAAAAATTTATTCTTCTTAATTCACTTGTTTTCTTAGATAAGTTTGTTGATAAGGTTCTTGTTTAAGAGCTTTAAGGGAAATAGAGTAAATTGAGTGCAAACACGTGAGGTTTGTGAGACAAATATGAGCACTAAAATAAATCAACCTAAAGTTGATCTTAAATTTTACATGAAGGCAGTTCATGATCAATTTAAGTTGATACATATGAAGTTAGATAATTTTGAGTCATTATCCAAACCTAAGCCTTCCAAACAGTTTGGCTTTGGTGAGAAAGAAAGAAGACATATGGAGAGTAAGCATTCTAGTGAGGATGATATGCCACTAATGGAGGATTGTAATAATATGGAGATTAGTAAGCAAGTGAATAGAGAAATATTGGTTATTAGACGTGCTCTTAATATGCAGCCCAATGATGATATTGATGATGAATAGTGTGAGCACGTCTTTCAGACCAGGTGCCACTTGAATAACAAGGTATGTAGCTTGATTATTGATAGAGGGAGTTGCACTAATGTAGCTAGTACCTTGATAGTTGATAAATTGAGTCTACCCACATTGAAACATCCTAAGCCATATAGGCTAAGATGGTTGAATGATAGGGGAGATATATGGGTGACCAATCAGGTTCGCATATCTTTTTCTATTGGTAACTACAAAGATGAGGTGCTTTGTGATGTAGTACCAATGCATGTTACACACTTGTTGTTGGGACGTTTATGGCAATTTGATAGAAGGGTTAATTATGATGGCTACAAGAATCGATATACATTGACCATGCATAATCGAACTTTTGTTCTAACACCCCTAAAGCCAGCTGAGGCTTTTGCTGATCAAGTGAGGATTACAAAAGAGTGTAAGTTAAGAGAAACACAAGAAAAAGAGAAAAAAGATAGTATGGCCAAAATTGAGAGTGAGAGAAAAGAGAGAGAGGTTGAGATATGTGAGAAAAAAGAGAGTATGGCCAAAATTGAGAGTGAGATAAAAGAGAGAGATGTTGAGATATGTGAGCAGAAAAAGAAAGAGAATTGTGAGACAGATAAAGAAGAAAATAAAAGAATGAGTGCTTTTAAATTAAAAAGTGAGGTGAAGAGCACTTTGGTATGCAAACCAACCCTCCTTGTGCTCATGTACAAGAAAATTTATTTTACTAACACTCCTAACCTTTCTTTTCCTAGTGTGGTTATGTCTTTGATACAGGGATTCACAACACTGAAATATCCTACTTATGATAAGGAGTTATATGCATTGATGAGGACTTGGAAAATTTGGCAGCATTATCTATGGCCGAGAGAATTCATTATCCATTCAGATTATAAGAGTCCGAAATTCTTGAAGTCTCAAGGTAAGTTGCATAAGAGGCATACTACGTGGTCAAAATTCATTGAGACATTTCCATATGTGATTAAATATAAAATTGGAAGGGAAAATGTGGTAGCTGATGCATTATCTAGAAGATATGTGTTATTGACATTTTTGCATGCTAAGTAGCTTGGGTTTGAATACATTAAAGACTTGTATGCTAATGATGTTGATTTTGGATCTGTTTGGAATTCTTGTGATAAGCGTGTTAATGATAGTTTCTATAGACATAAAGGTTACTTATTTGAAAAGAATAAATCGTGTGTGCCTAAGTGTTCTATGCTTGACTTGTTAATTAAAGAGAGTCATAGTGGAGGTTTAATGAGATATTTTGGAGTGACTAAAAACTTAGAAATTCTGGATGAACATTTTTATCGGCCTCGCATGAAACATAATGTCATTTCGTTTTGTGCTAAGTGCATGACATGTAAACAAGCTAAGTTTAAGGTTATGCCATATGGTCTTTATATTCCATTACCGCATGTTGAGTTTGCTTACAATAGATCTGTGCATTTTACTATTGCTTGTAGTCCTTTTAAAATTGTTTATGGCTTTAATCCTCTAACACCTTTGAATATTTTACCTTTGTCTACTAATGAGTTTTTTAACTTGGATGGTAAGCAAAAGGCTGAATATGTAAAGGATTTGCATGCTAAAGTTCGAGCTAACATTGAGAGGAAGAATAAGCAATATGCAACGCAAGCCAACAAGAGCCGAACAAAAATTGTATTTGAACCTGGTGATTGGGTTTGGGTACATATGCGCAAAGAGAGGTTCCCGGTTCAGAGAAAGTCTAAGTTACATACTAGGGGAGATGGACCTTTTCAAGTCTTGGAGCGAATCAATGGCAATGCCTTAAGATTGATTTACCTAGTGAGTATGGCAATATTAGTGCTACATTCAATGTTGCTAACTTGTGTTTATTTGATGTAGGTGATGGTTTTGATTCGAGGACGAATCCTTTTGAGGAGGGAGGGAATGATGGAGATCAAGGTGCTGTCAAAGCTACTATAAACCGTTCCCAAGATCCTTTGCAAGGGATAGGCGGTCCAATGACTAGGAGCAGGGCGAAGCGGGCTAAGGAAGCTTTACTAGGCTTGATCATGGATGTGCAGGCTAAAGAGGAAAATATTGGGCCAAGTCAAGACATCAAGTGGGCCACACTTTGCAGCCTTGAAGAGGGCAGTTCGGAGGCCCAATAAAGTTTGTTGGATCTTGAAGATAATTAGCTCAAATCTACATTGATTTAAAGATGTATTATGGGCTTTAGTTTAAATGTTTTGTTTTGGATATTATTAGTATTTGGGCCCATTCTTTATGCAGCCAAAATAGTAGTTTAATTATGAGTTTAAGGCCTTCTAGCTTTCCTACTAGGGTTAGGTTTAATTGTCTATATAAGAGTTCGTTAGGTTCATGTATTGAAAACAGATTTTTGATGATTAATAAAGATTGAGTTTTCTCCTAAAGTGAGAGCTTCCCTTAGTTCTTGGGCAAAGAACTGAATCCGATCTTATCGAGGCAACTTGTGGCGATCAAACATCCATTGAATTTTCAAGACGATCCTTGCTTTCGCCAAACACTCCGTTTCTTCGTTTAGAGAAACACATCATGTGGTAGCTTATGCATTGTTTAGAAGATATGCGTTATTCACATCCTTACATGCTAAGTTGCTTGGTTTTCAATATATTAGAGACATGTATGTTAATGATGTTGATTTTGGATCTACTTGAAATTTGTGTGATAAGCGTGCTATTGATGGTTTCTATAGACATAAAGGTTACTTGTTTAAAAAGAATAAACTTTGTGTGCCTAAGTGTTCTATGCGGACATCAAATAGGTCACACTTTGCAGCCTTGAAGAGGGTAGTTCGGAGGCCCAATAAAGTTTATTGGATCTTGAAGACAACTAGCCCAAATCTACATAGGCTAAAGATGTATTATGGGCTTTAGATTAAATGTTTTGTTTTGGATATTATTAGTATTTGGACCCATTCTTTATGCAGTCCAAACAGTAGTTTAATTATGGGTTTGTTTTTGTTAGTTTTAGTTGGGTCAAATAACTAATGTTATTTGAGCCATATTCTATTAGAAGTCCAATTAGGAGTTTCAGGCCTTTTGGCTTTCCTACTAGGGTTAGGTTTGATTGTTTATTTAAGAGTTCTTCCAATTCATGTATTAAACAGATTTTGATGATTAATAAAGATTGAGTTTTCTCCTAAAGTGAGAGCTTCCCTTAGTTCTTGGGCAAAGAACTGAATCCGATCTTATCGAGATAACTCATGGCGATCAAACATCCATTGAATTTTCAAGACGATCCTTGCTTTCACCAAACACTCCGTTTCTTCGTTTAGAGGAACGCATCAGTTTGCCTTTTTAGGTGGCAAATTGATGTGAACCCCTGATATGAACCTCACCAAGAGTAGTGAGACCCGGAATCAATATGGGATCCAAATTCAAGGACCGTGTTCCAATCAGATTTATAACAAAAATAAATTAAAATAAAATGACCTTGACCCGTTATCTATAAAGAGATAAGAACCAAAGGTATAGAAATATTGTAGACGCCACACTCAAGAAAAAGGAAGAAGATTGTGAGTGATAAGTCTTGCTTGAACGCCACAAGATAAATCTTGATAAGTTCAGAAAAGTTCTTTAAAGAACCAAAGAGAAAACACTCTCAATCACATATATGATAATCTGCCTTGTTAATGAGCATACATACCTATTTATAGGCTAATTACCTAAACTTAGAAGGAAAACTATATAGGAAACTCTTATAGGACAAGGAAGAATAGAAATAGGAAACTGTTCTAGAAACTATCAAATAGGAAACTCCTATAGGGCAAGGAAAAATACAAATAGGAAACTCTTCTAGAAACTATGAAATAGGAAACTTTCCTAGTCAAATAAATAAAATACTAAAAGTAAATAAATCATAAAAAACGTAGCTTAAATTGGGCCATTAAATAAATCCATTATTTTGGGCCGATATTCAATTTTTAGCCTTCAATCTTCTTGCACTTTAAGCCCATATTCAGATTGGCTTGTCTTGACCTATATTCAAGTGGGTTTTAATGATATGGACCAGTTTTGCGCTCTTCTTTTGAATTGATGCAGGTATCTCCTTGTTGGGCTTCTAAAATTAGACTATTAAATTCTTCTTTGAATCTTTTAGCTCGAGCTCTTATGACAGGTCCACTTTGGACTTCCAGCAGGTTTGCATTCCATTTCCATTCGCTAGCCGTGCTCACATCACAAATTTATAGCCCTTGAATCTCTATTATTTGGTTAAAATTATTTGTGTAGGATAGGAATGTTTTGTCCTAGTGTCATGTATTATCATACCACTTGCTAAAATTATGAGTGTAAAATATAGATGTTTTGTCCTAAAGCCTTGTATTATCATACCACTTGCTAAATTTTTGTCTTAAAGTTATGTAACACAATCTATATTATCACATGATTTATTTTATTTTATTTTTCCTCTTGGATTTGGGCTTATTCCTACCTATTTCCTTTGTTTTGGATAAAATTCTACCTTTCTTGGAGGGCTTGGACACATTTTCATAATTTTTGGGCTATCGGTCCAATTTCTATATCCTAGTCCAAGTCTATGTTTTATTTCTTGTTTAGATTATCCAATGGGCTTGCTAGAAATTTATGTGAAGTGGAAAAACTCTATAAGAAGTGTCCATAGGTGAAATCCCAATATATGGGTAAATATGTTAAACTTAGTAATTCTAGTTCTTGAATTAGGAAAAATTACCCTAATCCAATGTTTTTTTGAAATTTTAAGACCTTTACTTATTTCCAAAAATTTATCTTCCTTACCCAAGAATTTCACCTTTCTTTAGTATATTATTTCTAAGTTTTTTCCTCTTAGGTTTTTTCTCTTTACTTATTCTATTAATGTTAGAACATTTCTATGCATACATGTAAGGTGAAGAATTTCTAAGGATTATATTTCTTTAAATATCTAAAAATTTTCTAATAAATTTTATTTCCTTAATTAAATATTTATGTACCTTAAAAAGAAATGAAATTAGGAATATTACTTTGAATACTTTTGTATTGTTATTAATTCATGAAACAAAATTAGGGATGTTACATGGGCCACCTTCTCCACCAGCTGTTCACTATGGGTGATGGTCGTAGGAGCAGTCATATTGTAGTCTAATATATGGCTAGTTAATGGGCTAACCCATTGTTTTGGTGTAACCACACGGTACTTTGTCTTTTAAGTAGAATGCTTAGTACCTAGGGTTACACGTGTATATACAAACTAATCTCTAATGTAAGGTGGACATGTATATATATAAGATGCATATGTTTTGACTTGCTGTTTATCTGTGTTATATGGGATATATATATATATATATCTATATATATATATATATATATATATATATATATATATATATATATATATAACCCCCCCTCCAAAACAATTTGTAGTCTAGTTATTGATATAAAGTCATAAATTTCATAATCTTAACTTATATTCATTGGCATGATGATCCTAGGCTTGGCTAATACTAAAGTTATACACCATTAATCTTAGACTTAGATTTAATATAGTATGTTCATATACTTTCAATTCCAAAATCTCATACTAACTTCCAACGATTTAATGTACTAAGAACACCATTTTCTACAAATAGTTTAACTATATTTACACTAACCTTGCACCACCCATTGTAACATAGTAACTAATATAGAGTAACCCTTAATTGAAATCAAGAAAGGACCTTGTTGTATCAATCTATATAATATGTGTGTAGAGTCCTAACTTATCTAACTATTGTATAATTCCTATATATCTTTGATGTTCACATAAAAAATCTTAATTTACTTAACCAGAATGTCCCCCTCGCATACCTTTTAATTCCTACAATACCTCAGCTTATCATTCTAAGGTCATCTCTGTACTTCCAAAATATTCAAGCAAAATTAACCTATTCTAATTCTATTGATTAAGTAACATAACTCATGAAACTTATTAACAATTAACCATAGAATACCCCATTCTAATTCACCTCATAAATTGCTATTTTATGTCCATCTAGCAATTCTTCATAATAATACTTGGCTTACATAATTCTAATTTTGTAAGAATATGAAAATATTCACCTAAATTAGTTCCATTACTTAAACAACATGCCTCAAGACCTTCCTTAAAAATTTGCTATCATATAGTTAATACCAAAATGCCATATAAACTCCAATTCCATACTAGTCCAAAAACCACACATAAATAAAGTCATAACTTCCGTGTGTGTGTGTGTGTGTGTGTGTCTATATATATATATATATATATATATATATACAATTCAACTTCCAAATCACCACCACAACCTTTATAACATATGCTTTAGAAATCAATAAATGTTATCACATGTTATAATTTTTATTATTTACTCATCAATTTTGAGCATCAAGTAAGCTATCTCATTTCAACAATTTTCCCAAGCCAAACTGACTACTTGAACCTCATATTTGTGATCTACAATCTATAATAATCATATTACAAAAATTCTTCAAGACAAAGTTACTATTCAGCAAAGTAGAATTTTGTGATTTTAGACTGGAAATGATGTTATTTACAATAAAAACTTCCATACGAGATGTATTCTAATCCCTAAATGTAAATATATAGCCGAATATACCATAAAAACTCCAAAAACAAAGAAATTGAGAATTCACCTTAAGTTGTCCTATGCCTAAAGCTACCATCTTTTTGGTTAGATAACATCCCTCAATTCATGCTAACTTATGGTGATGCACATATGGCTTCAAAAATGCTTTCAGCATATGCGGCCAAGCAATAAAGAAAACAATATTAGAGACTTTTTTTTTTTTTAATTTTCATGCAACCAGATTTTTTTAGGAGATATTTTTGAAATGTAATGTAACCAAAATGGTAAAATAAAAAATCGAGGCAACCAAATCTTTACAAGGGCAATTTCAAAAATTGTTGTAACAATATTTTATTATATAGCTATTTTTTTTAAGTCTTCCATAAAAATAATCTAAGGTTCAAAACAAGGCTTTATTCCTTATAAAATTCCACTTACATTTTAAAATCATAAAATCTTTTAATAACATACACATAATATGAAGAAAGCATATTTCTATATTAAAATAAAGCATGTTCTTATGAATAAAACATATTTATTTTTAAAGGAAAAACATAAGTATTTTTTAGCAAACATAGCCATTACAGAAAAAAAAAGTGCTATTTTTAAAATTATGGGATATTAATTACATGAGGTTTATGATTTTAGTGTTTAAGGTTTGAGACTTAGAATTTTCGATTTAAAATTTTAGATTTAGAATTTTTTCGTATTTTGAGTTGTGGGTTTTATTGTTTGAGGTTTGAGGGTTTATCATTTTAAAATTTCAAATTTTTGGAATTAAAAGTAATTTTTTTATTCTTTTTTCTTTTTTCCATTTGAATTATGATTTATGATATAAATAATATTTTTTTTAAATTTAAAGGAGTTCAGAAAAATTATGTTTAGTCAAGGGACCAAATTGAAATGAAAAAATAAGTTAGGGATCGAAGGAGTAATTTGGTCAAGATTATCAGTAAGGAAGAAGAAGAGGGAGGAATATTTATATCATTTTTTGTGTTATTTGTAACGAAGTCATAGATAAAGAGAGATATTGTAATGATTATTGGACTAGAAGAAATATTACAATTGATAATATAGATCAAGGTAGATAAATACTATTTTTCTTAAAATTAATGTGATTATAGAAGAGAATAATAAATCCCTAAAAGAAGGTATATGAACTTCTGTTATTAATATATTATTTTAAGAATAAATTACTATCGTCTCTTTTGATGGAGTTTTGGTATATATCAATATTTGAAAAATTCAGCTAGACCGTTAAAGTTGATGGGAAACTTGATAAATTGACTTCCTCAGTGGTCTGATTACAGAGAAAAAAATCAAGAGATTTCAAAAGTTGTCAATGCTAGTCAAAAACTGACATAAATTTGTACAAACACTCAATTTATTGTATAAATTAGATAAGATTAGCTTAAACCAGTGAAAGTTAGACGAATTCTTACATAAATCAAATCTAGTTTGTGAATGAACCAAACCATAAGTAATTATTTTGATAAAAAAAAAGTAACACGCTAAGATTCAAATGTTATAGCTAAGAATATTGAGTTACTCTGCTTACCGCTGAGCCATGTCCTCATAATTGTTCCTATAGTGTAAAGCATTTATTTATACACCACTTAAATGAGTGAACATTTAACAACCAAACATTAATTTATTGAAAAATTATAAAAATATAATATACGTACTAATTTGATTATTAAATTTATTAAAGAAAAATAAGTTTTCATGATTTAATATTTAATTATCGTGAAAAGTTTACACTAAATTTATATTAGTGCTACATTTTATTTATAAATTATGACTTATTTTAATATAAAAAAATTCTATAGTATATCTATTATATTAGTTTGTTTTATAATTTTTATAATTAAAGATTATATTAGGAAAGATTATAATTTTTCTCGCGTATTGCAATTAAATTATTCAACATTGTCTTAGAAAATTTTATATCATATTTTTGATATATTATATGTAATATGAAAATAATTTTGTATGTGTGTGTGTATATATATATATGTTGTATGCAATAACATAAAGCTTTTATGATACATACCTTAAAGGATAATTTTTTTTAGTTTTATTTACTGGTGAATGGTCGATCGCTCAAATAGTAAGATTGCTATGCTCCAAGGGTATAATTTGTATCAAATGAACATTCAACATTATGTCGAAGTGTAGTATCCCTTAATTTTTAACCAGTCATGTTTTTGTTTCACTTTAAGTGATCATGTTTTATCCAAATTGATATATGTTTTTGCCTAAAATAACTGTTGTTTTCTAAAATTATGTTTTGCTATTAGATGACCATATTATATTTTTAATATGTGCTTTTTATTTTTTGGGCTATTTTAAAAGTGTAAGAAAAATATTTCAAAATTTTCAAAGTTTTATTTCAAAAAGTCTTCAGCAGGGTCACCATCTCGATAGCACACATAAAACCCACAGTTCTAGAAATCCAAAAGCGTCACCATCGCAATGGCAGCAGTTTCTGCTACTGTTCTAGAAGTCCAAAAGCAACGACATCGCGATTCTACTAGGACAACATCATGACAGTAAAAACAAAGCATGCGAGAAGAGGTTTCCAGGAAGCTCAGTGTTGTGATGGCATTGCACTAGTGTAGCAGCGATAGGTGAAAAGATGAAAATTCCTCTCATTTTATTTATCTCTTCCCTAGGTGTAATACCCCATAAATTTTGAAATGACCTATGTTGTTCAAAGGAAATTTTGAAAATGGCATAAGCAAATTTATCAAAAGAGAAAGCATGTTTTAAACATCGGAAATTATTTCCTTAGGAGACTTGAAAACTAGTTAATTTGTATAAGAAATTTTGATTGTTCTACTTCCCAATTTTAACCCTACAACTTTATGAAAATTTCAACCATGTCCCTTATTCTTAGCTTCTAATTTTGCCCTTGCAACTTTATAAAAATTCCAATTATGACCCTCTTTTTAGTTTCCAATTTTACCTAATACCTCTGAAAATTTTACTTGTGTTCTTTCTTTTGATTTTCAATTTTGGCCCTAGTATTCAATGAAATGACAAGAATATCCTTCATAAAAATCTAATTTTTAGAAAATGAGAATTTTACCCTTTAAATAACTATGAAATGAACAAAATACCCTTAGATGTTTTATCTTCCTTTTGGCTAGATTTTGCTGGAAAACTCCAACAGAATTATCTCTATTCCAGCTGAAATACAGGGCATCAATTCTTCCTCCTATAAGAGCTCTTCTCCTCCCCCCCCCCCCACCAAATATAGTCAAATAGACCACTTTTTGTGAGGCTAAAATATTCTCTTTGGTGGTAGAAAATATCGAGAGGTGCAACACCAAAATTCAAGCTATTTTTAGGTGACTTGAAGAGGTGGACAACTTGAGGCAATGAGTTGGAATCCTTAACTTTTTTATGTTATTTGAAAACTCTAGATTTATATTCATGTTTAAGACATATTATAATACCATTATGCAAACTTTCATGCTTAAATAACATCGTCTAGGGACTTAAATCACCAAAATCATGCTTCTGTGAACAGTACCACAAACATTACTAGTGTGATTGTGTTGCCTCTTAAAACATCCTAGCTGGAGATTCAAATAATAGATTTAGGTTTGGAAAATTGTTTGATAAATTGGCTTATTTTGAAGCTTGAAATGGTGGTATGGAAGTTGGAAAATTATGAACTAGGAGGGTTTTGTTGCATTTGAATTTCATGGTATGAATATTGTAGGTTATGGATTAATATGGTATTATTAATTAACATGTATTTGGAAGGTATGAGAATTGGTGCGTACTGTCGCAGGTATACCAAATATAATACCTTACCTCTAAATTAACCTGTAGTAGTGGGAGTAAAGATCGATTCTATAGAGACTGGTATTACCTTTTGTTATTCTAATAAGGAGGTTTTATAAATAAAAGTAAAACAAAGTAAAAGATAATGAAAGTAATTAAAAATGAGAGTGATTAATAATAAAGGCGTTGGTTTCAATTGATATCCACCATCAAGGAATTACATTGATCATTGACAACATAATCAATTTTAATTTGAATATCTATCATTAGGAATCTATCCTTGTTCCTCCTAAAGTCTAGTAATCGATGATAATCGCCTCAATTAACCCTTATTAACAAGTAATCTTTTAGCACGTCAGTAAAGTACAACTTATTAATCACACGAAAAATTAGAAAAACTGATAAAGTTAAGCAGATATAGACATATCGGCTATATCTAATTTAGTCAATTATTCACCATAGGTTTAATAATTTATAATCCAAAATCATTGCTCCTATTTGCCTCTTGAATTATAAACATGAAAACTTTGTTCAAAATATAATTCAATAATAGATTAAGACAAATAATATACTAGTAGGCCTCATAACAATTATATGAATAATCATTGAAAAGAGAAAAGTAAATGAATAATCACTACTCAATTAAGATTAAATTAATAAAATCAAATTTAAATCTCACAATGCATGAAGATTTCTCGAGGTTTCAATCTTCCTCCACCAATAAAAAGTAAGTCAGCCACGCAAGGCTATAAGAAAATCTATAAAATAATTAAAGATCATGATTGAGAATTTGATGTCTTTGATGCTTCCTCTCCCCCTTTTTTATAGATTGACTCCTGCAAAATGAATTAGAATTGTTTGTAGGTTAGTTCCCAGCCCATCTTGCTTCAATTAGAGCTCAAATGACCTAAAAATCTTGACTTTAGCATTTTGGTGCAGCGGTGGGCGCCATGGCACCCTGGACCTAGCACTGTGTGTAACAACTTTTTTATTTATTATTATTATACAATATAGAGTTTACATACATGTCATTAATTAAAACATACGTACAACATATCAAACACATAAAAATCTACATCTTATTTATTCTGGTTGACCAATTCCGGAGATACAGGTGCGGGTGGTTGCACCTTCACCGGGATCTAAGCCAACTCGACCAGAAACATTTTATTTGCTTTTGGGATCTGCCCAACATAAAGTACTCAATCCAATGTGCACTAAAAGCCAGAGCCATAGAAAAATCTACATAACTAATTTTCTGAACATGATAGAAAATATAGTGATAATTAAATCATAGTAAGTTCAACAATAAATCATCATCAATATAGTTCATCACGTTATATTCAGCTATATAAACTACAGCAAATATCTTTGGTCACATGAATACACTATATCTATGCACATGAGAATCGTACAATAATTACATGTATGACAAGATTAACTATTTTCAGAATATCATATATTGACTATCAATTTATTCTCATATCAAGCTACCCTAGTCAGGGTGAGTATTTTCTACTCTCTGGTACGGGCTTTTCTCGCTCCGTCCGACATGGCTCACTTTCTCTTTCTTTTCTCATTAACATGATCATAACCATTGGTAGGGCGTCCCCTACTGGTGCACCACACGGATTGCCATGTGATCGTGCTCATTTCATTTCATTTCATAATAATAGTCAAAAATATGATTTCAATAACAAATATATTCATCAAAATATAATTATTACCAAAAATCATTAGTAATCATGCCATGAACATAACTATTTCAAATATCACTTTATAAAATATTTCCATGTCAAAATTTCACACTTAAGATGGTAAGAAATTCATAAAATGTCAATGGCTATGGCATATACTAGTCATTTATTATGTTTATTTATAAGATTCTTCTTTTCTAAATATTAATTTTATTTCTTTATTTTCATGATGCATGTTTTCATCCTATCTGACCTTCTCTTACTAATCAGAGCATAACTCCCTCAATTTAACTCCGATGTAGGTGATCTTGGTGTCAATTTAAAGATAAAACAATTATTTAAAACTATTATGTTGAACATGTTAGCGAAATATTAAGAAATCAAGGTGATATTACTCCCTCAAAATACATGTTATTTCTTCTCGGGTATGTTCTAACCTCTACCTACTAATTGTCCATATCTCTCTCATACGAATTCCAAGTTAAGTGATTTTAAGGCTAAAACTCCGTGACACATATAGCAATAATTTTTATGTTAATAATTTATTTTAATTTCCTATAGAATGTTTCCAAAAATTAAAATACAGAAGTTATCCTAAAATATTCTTCCCTGATTAACCAATTTCTGACCACTTTATACTAATTGGACCATATCTACCTCATACAGACTCTAAATTGAGTGATTCTAGTGGTTAAAAATTTGTGACACATATATCTATAGTTCTTATGTTAACCATTTATTTTAATTCCCTACAGAAAGTTTCCAGAAATTAAAACACCAAAGCTATCCTAAAATATTCTTCCATGATTAACCAATTTCTGACCACTGCATACTAATCGAACCATATCTATCTCATACGGACTCCAAATTGAGTAATTCTAGTGGCTAAACATCTATGACACATATATCTATAATTTTTATATTAACCATTTATTTTAATTCCCTACAAAAAGTTCCCAAAAATTAAAACACAGAAACTATCCTAACATATTCTTCCCTGATTAACCATTTTTTGACCACTGCTTATTAATCGGACCATATCTACCTCGTATGGACTCCAAATTGACTAAAAATCCATGAGACATAGATCAACATTTTTCATGTTAACCATTTATTTTAATTCCTTACCGATTCTTCCCAGAATTTTAAAAATAGAAGCTTAAAAGTTTTCCATCCATAGCTATACCTATGCAGAACTATTTACACCAGCCTAAGTATTCAAACATACACAATATGTAAAATGATATAGCAACATCCATGACCAATCATTAAAGTTCTAAGATCAACATCCCATATAAATATTACAAGTTTCAAAACTTTTCTTCAAAAAGAAATATTGTTAAACTTACCTGGAGCACTTAGTCCTCTAGACTTCTCCTTCCTCTTTCTTCCTTTCTTCCTCTCCTTTCTCCACTCTACCTTGCTTCTATTTTTCCTCTCCTTCACTTGGACGAAAATTCTAATGTTGTAAGGGTGGGTTTTCCTTAAATAGACCATCAAATAATTCACCTTTCATCATCATGGGTCTACCTTATCACAATTAGGATACACTTGCTTGAATTTTTGGAAAATAAACAACTTATGTTCTTGTCTTCGTCTTCCTTAGTCAAGATATGCATAGCAAAAGGAGATTTGTATTTGGAAAATTATGATAATATGTTTCTAAAATAAGGGACAAGGTCCCTTTGATTTAGGGATTCATTTCCTTTTTCTTTTGTCTTAATCAAGTATGATAGGTTTGCCTTTTTAGGTGGCAAATTTCTAACCCTTGAATCTCCATTATTTGGTTGAAATTATTTATGTGGGATATGAATGTTTTGTTCTAAAGCCTTGTATTATCATACCACTTGCTAAAATTATGAGTGTAGGATATAGATGTTTTGTCCTAAAACCTTGTATTATCATACCACTTGTTAAAATTATGAATGTAGGATATCACACCACTTGCTAAATTTTTGTTTTAATGCCATGTCACCTAATCTTGATTACATCATTATTTCATCACTTTACTTTTATTTTTATTTTTATTTTTCCTCTTGGGTTTGAGCTCATTCTTGCCCATTTTCTTTACTTTGGTTAAAATTTTACCTTTCATGATGGGCTTGGTCACATTTTTATGATTTTTGGGCTACCAGCCCAATTTCTATATCCTAATCCAAGTCTATGTTTTATTTTTTCATTGGGCTATCCTATTGGCTTGTTAAAAATTTATGTGAAGTAGAAAAACTAGAGTTTTTATGGGTAGAGATACTAAACTTAGTAATTTTTACTCTTAAATTAGGCAAAATTACCCTAATCTTCTTAAAATTTTAAGATCTTTACTTGCTTCACAAAAATTTATCTTCCTTACCTAAGAATTTTACCTTTCTTTAGCATGTTTATTTCTAATATTTCCTCTTAGATTTTTTTTCTTTACCTATTCCATTAATATTAGAACATTTCTATACATACACGTAAGATAAAAATTTCCAATGATTATATTTTCTTAGATATCTAAAAATTGTCTAATAAATTTTATTTCTTTAATTAAATATTTATGTACTTTTATCAATAAAAGAAATGAAATTATGGATGTTATTTTGAATACTTTTGTACTTTTATTAATACATGAAACGAAATTAGGGATATTATACTGTGGTGCTTTGTTTGTTAGGACTTGGGCACTGTGGCACATAAGCGATGCGGTGCTCCGAAACTATAGATCTTCAATGCTGAGGTGCACTGGTGAGCACCGCGGTGCCCTGAAACTTCTAGAATTTGCCCAAGTGCTGAAAGAAATTTTTGTAGTTCTATGTCTCTTCTTTCCATAATGAGTAACATCACCTTAATCGGAGTTCAAATGTGAGAGATATACCTTAATTAGGGACGAAGAGTTAGAAATTAGCATTTTTTTTCATAATTTTCTCTCTATTTTCCTCTTTATTCTTCTTAAAACACAAAACAAAAAACTCAATTAATTCATATTTATATTCTACTAAATTAAGTAAAAACCAACTTAAAACATGCTGAAAACATTTTTAATTTACTATATGTCAAATACCCCCACACTTACTCTTTTACTTTTCCTCAAGCAAATTGATTCATGTGAACAATATTCAATATATAAAGTGAGTGAAGGGCTTACCAATGTGTTGCCTCATAGTAAAAATTGTATGCTCTTAAAGAAATCTGAAAAAAATTTCATGAATATGTGCAAAATTCAACTCAAATGCAATTCATGATATTATTTCTAGAGCCTTGAGTCTGTGTATGTCTTTGAGTAGTTTAATTATCTTTTACTCATATGAGTTTACATATATCTAAAATTAAGGTAAGGATCTCTATTTAATTTACAATTTCTATAGGCTTATTTTTCATGCCACTCTCTACTAATGTAGGCTAAAATTACTTTTTTGGATTAAAAAGATTTTATTCAGCTTGTAATGTGGCTAGGTTATGAGGTGAGATATAAGAGATAAATTTAGGTTCGATCACCTAGCACCACATGATTAAGTTTAATCTCTTGAGCTTTCTTAAGTTTGGAGAAATTTTTTCCCACACTTATTCTCTTGTTTTATTGAATTTAATTCATTCTTTTTCTCGATTCTCTATTTCTTTTCTTTCACCAACTACATAGACTTTCATCTGTATTTTGCATTTTTTTTTCTTTCCTTTTGAGTTTTCTTTTCTTGTTTTTGCTCCCCCCTTTCAATAATAATGTTTATGTTTTACGATGAAAAATATATTTATTTTAAATTATTATGTTTTGCTAAAAACAAATATATTTTTAATTAAAATGATTTTTATTTTACTTAAAATAATTATATTGGTCTCTAATAAATTTTTATTTTATTTTTAGAAATATTATTTCTTTTATTATATATAAAGATATTTATTTTGTGATTTGTTTTATTAAAATTTTATTAAGAAAGGTCATGATTAAAGAGTTCAACTAAAGTTTTGCAAGAATATAATTTAAAAAAAATTGAGATATTTAAGGATGAAAAATAATATATATATATATATATATATATATATATATATATATATATATATGTATATAATGAAAATAATAATAATAATAAATTTTAAATATTTAATTATTAAAAAATAAAAAAATAATAAAAAAGGGGATAGGGAGACAGATACGTGAAAAAGAATAGTAACCTTCATTTTTCTATTTAGATCTGAAGTGTCTATTGGCTTACGATCTCAAAACTGAGGATACCACTAGATTCAGGAAGAAGAATACTACGATTTTGGCTGAATAACTTTTCAAATCAGCCACAAAATTGTTGCAGATCAAAGGTAAAAATATTAGAAAAATGTAAACTCTGAAACTCTTACTTAAAGACCTCAAATTGAAAATCTGACATCGTAGATGGATTCAGGAGTTTGATAAACTTTAGGATATAAATTTTTTCGTTCATTTGACGACTTTTTGTGCGTCGTGAATAGTAAATCCAAGATGTATAAATAGTGATTTCCGACAGTGAATAGTGATTCTCGTCGGTGAATAGTGACAAGCGTTGACCAAACTCTCAGAGTCATTTCCTAAATTTTTTGACCCTCCAGACATGTTTTTGAAGTCTATTTAGTCAAATGTAAATTGAAAAAGTGCATTTTAGGGTTGTCCAACTTGAAACCTTACCCTGTGAATAGATAATAGTTGCTATGACATGTTTTTATTACCCTTATGAATATTTAAAATTGATAAGTTTACATTTATTTAAAGTTTCCTCCATTTTAGGGCCTTTAAGTATATGGGACAAGCATAAATATTTTTGTACACTCCATTATCTTTTGATTGGCATGAACTGGAAATGGAAATGTGCTTTGACCATGTTATAATATTGGATTTATATTGTGAATTGAGAAACTGTATTAGAACCTCTATTTTGTAGCTAACTTTCCTTAAATCATTATTTATGTTTACAAGCAAGAATGTAATAATTTCACTGTTTGCATGACTTTTATGTTGTGATGAATGATAATTTACAGTTATGTTATGTATGCATTCTCGGGAATTAAGGAGGGCACAAAGTGTGCTAAGTAATCCCCATTTCCCTCATGTATTGACCAATAATAGGAGATGCATAACCCTTTACAGGTATGAGACTGCATTGAGTAAGTAGACCAAAATGTTAAGGGTCCCTAATGTAACCAAGATAATCATGTATGCATAAGTTGTCAGTACCTGAGTTCAGTGGAAATGATTGAATTGTTTTAAGAATTGAGTTGTATATTATTTTTACGAGATTTTAGCTCGACTGAGGTTGCCATATCATCTCTTTGTTTTCAAATAACCACATTCCATTTTTATTAGATGTCCCTTATTTCTTGATATTTATCATTGAAAATGTTACATGTTTTTAGAGAAGAAAAAAGGATTATCTATACATTGGCTTATATGAATATGTGAAAAACTCATGCCTTAACTTGTCCAATTATGTTATAGCACATATTATCTACCCACTGAGTTGGTGATCTACTCACTAAGTTGTCAAACTTACTATACAATATTTTCACATTTTTTATATAAGAATACAAAGTCTTATCCTACAGATAAGTGATCAGTTAAGTAACATATTCTTTGGGTGAGTTTACATTGCTTTCAAGGCTCACAGTTTTGAATTATACTGTGTTTATATTCTAGAGTATGCTTTGAACGCCACAGGCAGGATCTCTGCTTTTGTTTTTACTTTGACATTTATAAAACTTGGTCTGTATAATGTGTATACATGAGAAAACCTATATGTATCTATTTTCATGACAAAGAATAGTGCTATGCATGTTATGGTAAATATTTGATTGCGGAAAAAAAATGTTTGTTTCACGTGTCTATAAGTTTGGGGCGTTACAAGTTGGTATCAGAGCATTAGGTTTTTCTGTGGCTATCAGAGCAAAGGATTCGTTAGTAGGACGTTTAGTATGGATATGAGCCGGACATATTTATACTTCAGGTGCTGCTGAGGGATTCTATAAGATTTCAATTTCCTTTCTATTCCAAGTTGTTAAATTTTCTAGTATAAAGTGAATTAAATATTGTGACATCTTAAGAGCTATCTATGGATCAATTACTACCTGAAAGTGGAAAGGATAAGTGTTCCAGAGAATTTAAAGAATTAAAACATATACCAAATATGATGGTGTCTAAATGTTATATCCGTTTTACCCCGTTGTCTAGATATAGTAGACTTTGATGTGATATTGGGAATGGATTAGTTACAAGACTTGTTAGACAAAGGATTTTTATGTCCTAGTACTCTCCTTGAGTTGCTCTAGACCTATTTGTGAAAAATAAATAAAAAGATGGATCGTTGCAGTTATACATAGATTATAAATAATTAAATAAAGTGACAATGAGGCTCAGGGTTTTAGATTTTAGGGCGTTAGTTTTGGGGTTTGGTTTGCAATTTGAGGCTTAGGGTTTTAGATTCTTGATGTTTGGTGTTTAGAGTTAGAGTTTGCAGTGTGCAAATTTAGGATTTGAAGTTTTGGTTTTGGAGTTTAGATTTTTGAGATTTAAAGTTTAGAATTTTAGCTTTTGAGATTTGAAATTTGGAGTTCAGGTTTTGGAGTTTAGATTTTGAGGTTTATGATTTTGGAGTTTAGATTTTGAGGTTTGTGTCTAGGATTTGGAGTTTGGACTATTAGGCGTGTAACATCTCTAATTTCGTTTCTTTTATTAATAAATGTAGATACATATTTAATTAAAAAAATAAAATTTATTAAACAATTTTCAAATGTCTAAGAAAAAAAAATATATAAACTTTAGAAATTTTTCAACTTATGTGTATGTATAGAAAATGATTTTAACATTATGGGAATAGGTAAAGAGAGAAAATCTAATAGAAAAAATTAGAAATAATATCCTAAAGAGATGCGAAATTCTTGGGTAAGAAAGATAAATTTTTTAAAGTAAGTAAATGTCTTAAATTTTCAAAAAGATTGGATTAAGGTAATTTTTCTTAATTTAAAAGTTAGAGTTCCTAAGTTGAACATCTTCACCTATATATTAGGTTTTCACCTATGGACATGTCATATAGAGTTTTTTTACTTCACATGAGTTTCTAGCAAGCCAATTGGATAGCCCAAGTAAGAGATAAAACATAGACTTAGACTAAAATATAGAAGTTAGACTGATAGATCAAAAATCCTGAAAATATGATCAAGCCCTCCATGAAAGGTAAAATTTCAGTCAAAGTAAAGGAAATGGGCAAAAATGAGCTCAAATCCAAGAGAGAAAAATAAGAACCTTGTGAGAAAATAGTAGTATAATAATAACTAAAATTAGGTCATATGGCTTTAGGACAAAACATCTATATCCTACATTCATAATTTCAGTAAGTAGATAATAATATATGGCATTAGGACAAAACATCTATATCCTACATTCAAAATTTCAACAAGTAAGTAATAATACATGGCATTATGACAAAACATCCTTATCCTACACAAATAATTTCAGCCAAGTAAGGAAGATTCAAGAGCTGAAAATTTTCCACCTAAAAAGGCAAATCTATCATACTTGAGTGAGACAAAAGAAAAAAAAATGAATCCCTAAATCAAAGGGACCTTATCCCTTGTCTTAAGAAAAATTTATCATGATTTTCAAAATATAAATCTTCTTTTACTATGCATATATTGACTAAGGGAGATGAAGATAAGAACATGAGTTGTCTTCAAAAAAAAAAACAACCAAGCGCATTCTAATTGTGATAAGGTAGACCCATGATTATGAAAGGTGAACCACTTAATAGTTTCTTTAAGAAAAACTCACCCTTATAACATTATAATTTTGTCCAAGTGAGGGAGAGAAAAAATAGAAGTAAGGTAGAGTGAGAAAATGAGAGAAAGAGAGGAGAAAAAAGTAAGGAAGAAGAAGGAGAAGTCTAGAGGACTAAGTACTCAAGGTAAGTTAGCTTAATCTCTACTTGAATCCATCTTTTCTCTTTATTCTTGGGGTTTAAAACTCACCATCCTTCTCTTATTTAAGCTGCTAGAAAAGTTAAGAGAAGGAAAGAATCTTGCCACTTCCTTTAAGAGAAACAAGAAAAAAAATTCACTTAATGAGTTAAGGCGATCATTAGGTAGGTTTAACAATATCTCATTTTGAAGAAAAGTTTTGAAATTTATAACATTTATATGGAATTTGATCTTAGAACTTTATTAAAATTTACAATATTTGCTACTTTGATTATTGGCCATAAATGTTGTTATATCATGTTACATGTTTGTCTTGCATATGATGGATGTTTTGTATACTTCAGTTGGTGTAAAAAGTTCTGCATAGATATGATTATGGATGTCAAAATTTTAGGGTTTTTATGCAACTGTTATGTATATTTGAATATGGTGAAAAATTGATAAAATATAATTAGATGTAAATTAGGATGAAAATGGAAGAAGACGTAATAAAAGATTGAACTAAAACCTTAAGAAGGGTTTTGTTAGAAAACTAGATTTCAAAGTAATTAGGAAAACTTCTATTTTTAAAATTCTAAGAAGAATCAATTGGGAATTAAAAGAAATGGTTAACATAAAAAATGTAGATATATATCTCACAGATTTGTAAACATTGAAATCACCCCATTTGGAGTTCAAATGAGAGAGATATGGTCAAATTAGTAAGCAGCGGTAAGAAAATAATTAACTATGGAAGAATCTATTAGATAAGCTTCTATATTTAAATTTTTGGAAAAAATATGTAGGGAATTAAAAGAAATAGTTAACATGAAAAATATAGATATATGTATCACAAATATTTAGCCACTGGAATCATTCAATTTGAAATCCATATAAAGGAGATATGGTCAGATTAGTACGTAGTGGTCAGAAACTAGTTAATTAGAAAAGAATATGTTAGGTATGCTTATGTGTTTGAATTTCTAGGAACAATTTGTAGGGAATTAAAAGAAATTGTTAACATGAAAACATAGATATATGAATCACAAATTTTTAACCATTAGAATCACTCAATTTAGAGTCCATAAGAGGGAGATATGGTCAGATTAGTAAGTAGATATCAGAAAGTAGAGATCAGAACCTACCCGAGAAGAAATAACATTGAATTTAAGGGAGTAATACTAGCAAGATTCCTTATGGTTTCACAAAAATGTTCAAGATTAGAGTTTTAGAGGTTTTCCTTATCTTTAAATGGACACCAAGATCACTTCAATCGGAGTTAAAATAAGAGAGTTATGTTCTGATTAGTGAGAGATAAAAATAATATTTAAGAAAAAAAAGAATCTTATAAATAGAGATAATAAATGACTAGTGTATACTCTAACCATTTCCATTGCTGATGTGAACCCCTGATATGAACCTCACCAAGAGTAGTGAGACCCGGAATCAATATGGGATCCGCTTAGAAGGATCGTATTCTAATCAGATTTATAACAAAAATAAATTAAAATAAAATAATCTTGACCCGTTATCTATAAAGAGATAAGAACCAAAGGTATAAGAAATATTGCAGACGCCATACTCAAGAAAGAGGAAGAAGATTGTGAGTGATAAGTCTTGCTTGAACGCCACAAGATAAATCTTGATAAGTTCAGAAAAATTCCTTAAAGAACCAAAGAGAAAACACTCTCAATAATATAAATGATAATCTGAATTGTTCATGAGCATACATGCCTATTTATAGGCCAATAACCTAAATAAACAAAGAAAAGTAATAGAAAACTCCTATAGAATAAGGAAACTTAGAAATAGGAAACTCCTACAGAGTTAGGAAAACCTTTTCTAGTCAGACAAGGAAAGCTAGGAAAACCTCTTCTAGTCAGATAAGGAAACCATCAAATACTAAACTTGAAACTCCTAGAGAGCTTAGGTAAACCTCTTCTAATCAAACAAGGAAACCATCAAATACTAAACTTTCCTAGTCAAATAAAGTAAAATAAATCAGAAAAACGCAACCTAAATTGGGCCATAAAATAACTCATTGATTTTGGACCTATTTTCAATCTACAGGCTTGAATCTTCTTGTACTTTAAGTCCATACTTAAATTGACTGGTCTTGGCCCATATTTAAATGGGTTTTAATGACATGGATCAGTTTTGGCTCTTCTTTTGCCGTAATGCAAATATCTCCTTGATGGGCCTCTAAGATTAGACTATTAAGTGCTTCTTTGAATATTCTAGCCCGAGCTCTTGTAATAGGTCCAACTGGGACTTGAAGCGAGTCCGCATCCATTTCCATTTGTCAGCCCTAGCCATCATCTCATCAATTGCATGAACTCCCTTCCATCTTAAGTGTATAAATTTGACATGAAAATATTTTTAAAGTGATATTTGAAAATGATTATGTTCATGGTATGATTATCAATACTTTTTTTGGTAATGATTATACTTTGATGATAAATTATGACATGTAAGTATAATGAACATACTTGTTATTGAAATTATATTTTTGGCTATTAATGTGAAAAAAGAAAAGAAAAGAGATGAGCTATATGGCTGTCCGTGTGGTGTACTAGTAAAGGATGCCCTACTAACGTCTCCGACATCCGTATGCACAAAAATGGCCCGTAGGGTTTCTCGACGGCACGATTCCATCGCCGAAAAGTCGGATTCTCGCGGAACGAACTTTATTGAATTTCTAAGGAGTGCTTGTTTCCAACGACACAAATTTTTCGTATTTTCGTCTCCGACATTCGTATGCACGAAAATGGCCCGTAGGGTTTCTCGACGGCACGATTCCATGGCCGAAAGGTCGAAATCTCGCGAAACGAACTTTATAGAGTTTATTATCCGTTCTTCCTTTCAACGACACGACTTTTTCGTATTTTTGTCCCCGTCATCAGTATGCAAGAAAATAGAACGTAGGGCTTCTGGACGGCACGATTAAATCGCCGGACTGTCAAAATCTCACGAAACGAAGTTTCTAGAGTTTCCAAGGAGTTCTTCTTTCTAACGACACGACTTTTTCGTATTTTTGTCCCCGTCATCCGTATGCACGAAAATAGACCGTAGGGCTTCTGGACGTTATGATTAAATCGCGGGACAGTCAGAATCTCACGAAACGTAGTTTCTAGAGTTTCCAAGGAGTTCTTCTTTGCAACGACACGACATTTTCGAGTTTTCGTCTCCGACATCCAGATGCACGAAAATGGCCCGTAGGGTTTCTCGACGGCACGATTCCATCCCCGAAAAGTCAGAATCTCGCGAAACGACCTTTATAAAGTTTCTAAGGAGTGCTTGTTTCCAACGACACGAATTTTTCGTATTTTCGTCTCCGACATCCGTATGCACGAAAATAGGACATAGGGCTTCTGAACGGCATGATTAAATCGCCGGACAGTCAGAATCTTACGAAACGAAGTTTCTAGAATTTCCAAGGAGTTCTTCTTTCCAACGACACAACTATTTCGAATTTTCGTCTCTGAAATCCGGATGCGCAAATATGGCCCGTAGGGTTTTTCGACGGCACGATTCCATCGCCGGAAATTCGGAATCTCGCCAAAACAAACTTTATAGAGTTTATTATCCGTTCTTCCTTTCAACGACACGACATTTTCGTATTTTGTCCCCGTTATCCGTATGCACGAAAATAGACCGTAGGGCTTCTGGACGTTACGATTAAATCGCGGGACAGTCAGAATCTCACGAAACGTAGTTTCTAGAGTTTCCAAGGAGTTCTTCTTTGCAACGACACGACTTTTTCGAGTTTTCGTCTCCGACATCCAGATGCACGAAAATGGCCCGTAGGGTTTCTCGACGGCACGATTCCATCCCCGAAAAGTCGGAATCTCGCGAAACGAACTTTATAGAGTTTCTAAGGAGTGCTTGTTTCCAACGACACGAATTTTTTGTATTGTCGTCTCCGACATCCGTATGCACGAAAATAGAACGTAGGGCTTCTGAACGGCATGATTAAATCGCCGGACAGTCACAATCTCACGAAACGAAGTTTCTAGAATTTCCAAGGAGTTCTTCTTTCCAACGACACGACTATTTTGAATTTTCGTCTCTGAAATCCGGATGCACAAATATGGCCCGTAGGGTTTCTCGACGCCACGATTCCATCGCCGGAAATTCGAAATCTCGCGAAACGAACTTTATAGAGTTTATTATCCGTTCTTCCTTTCAACGACACGACTTTTTCGTATTTTTGTCACCGTCATCTGTATGCAAGAAAATAGAACGTAGGGCTTCTGGACGTCACGATTAAATCGTCGGACAGTCAGAATCTCAGGAAACGAAGTTTCTAGAGTTTCCAAGGAGTTATTCTTTCCAACGACACGACTTTTTCGAATTTTCGTCTCCGACATCCAGATGCACGAAAATGGCCCGTAGGGTTTCTCGACGGCACGATTCCGTCCCCGAAAAGTCGGAATCTCGTGAAACGAACTTTATGGAGTTTCTAAGGCGTGCTTGTTTCCAACGACACGAGTTTTTCGTATTTTCGTCTCCGACATCCGTATGCACAAAAAAGGCCCGTAGGGACGCCACGATTCCATCGCCGGAAACTCAGAATCTCGCGGAACGAACTTTATAAGGTTTATTATCCGTTCTTCCTTTCAATGACACGACTTTTTCGTATTTTTGTCTCCATCATCCGTATGCAAGAAAATAGAACGTAGTGCATCTGAACGGCACGATTAAATCGCCGGACAGTCAAAATCTTACGAAACGAAGTTTCTAGAGTTTCCAAGGAGTTGTTCTTTCCAACGAGACGAATTTTACGAATTTTTGTCTCCGACATCGGGATGCACAAAAGTGGCCCGTAGGTTTTCTCGACGGCACGATTCCATCGCCGGAAAGTCGAAATCTCGCGAAACAAACTTTATAGAGTTTATTATCTGTTCTTCCTTTCAACGACATGACTTTTTCGTATTTTTGTCAACGTCATCCGTATGCAAGAAAATAGAACGCAGGGTTTCTGGACGACACGATTAAATCGCCGGACAGTCAGAATCTCAGGAAACGAAGTTTCTGGTGTTTCCAAGGAGTTCTTCTTTCCAACGACACGACTTTTTCGAATTTTCGTCTCCGACATCCAGATGCACGAAAATGGCCCGTAGGGTTTCTCGACGTCACGATTCCATCCCCGAAAATTTGGAATCTCGCGAAACAAACTTTATAGAGTTTCTAAGGCGTGCTTGTTTCCAACGACACGAGTTTTTCGTATTTTTGTCTCTGACATCCGTATGCACAAAAATGGCCCGTAGGGTTTCTTGACGGCACGATTCCATCGCCGGAAAGTCGGATTCTCGCGGAACGAACTTTATAGAATTTCGAAGGAGTGCTTGTTTCCAACGACACAAATTTTTCGTATTTTCGTCTCCGACATCCGTATGCACGAAAATGGCCCGTAGGGTTTCTCGACGGCACGATTCCATGGCCAGAAGGTCGAAATCTCGCAAAACGAACTTTATAGAGTTTATTATCCGTTCTTCCTTTCAACGACACGACTTTTTCGTATTTTCGTCCCCGTCATCCGTATGCAAGAAAATAGAACGTAGGGCTTCTGGACGGCACGATTAAATCGCCGGACTGTCAAAATCTCACGAAACGAAGTTTCTAGAGTTTCCAAGGAGTTCTTCTTTCCAACGACACGACTTTTTCGTACTGTAATGATATGTATGACAGGATTAACCATTTTCAAAATATCATATGATAGCCATCAACTTATTCTCATTTCAAGCTACCCCCGGTCAGGGTGAGTATCCTCTACTCTCCGGTACGGGCTTTTCTCGCTCCGTCCGACATGGCCCACTTTCTCTTTCTTTTCTCATTATCATGATCATAACCATTGGTAGGGCGTCCCCTACTGGTGCACCGCACGGATTGCCATGTGACCGTGCTCATTTCTTTTCTTTTCACAATGATAGCCAAAAATATGCTTTCAATAACAAGTATGTTCATCAAAATATAACTATTACGATAAATCATTGGTAATCATGCCATGAACATAACTATTTCAAATATCACTTTATAAAATATTTCCATGTCAAAATTTCACACTTAAGATGGTAAGAAGTTCATACAATGGCAATGGCTATGGCTATACTAGTCATTTATTAAGATTCATCTTCTTTTTTAAATACTAATTTTATTTCTTTATTTTCTGGATACAAGTTTTCGTCCTATCTAACCTTCTCTTAGTAATCAAACCATAACTCCCTCAATTTAACTCTGATGTAGGTGATCTTGGTGTCCATTTCAAGATAAAACAATTATCTAAAGCTATTATGTTGAACATTGTAGCGAAAAATTAAGAAACAAAGGTGATATTACTCCCTCAAAGTATAGGATAGTTCCTCTCGAATAGGTTCTGACCTTTACTAACTAATTAGACCATATCTCCCAAATTGGAACTTCAAATTGAGTTATTCTAGTTGGTAAAAATCCATGAGCCATATATCTATAATTGTTATGTTGGCGCACTATTTTAATTCCCTACAGAATATTTCCAGAAATTCAAAAACTAAAACATTAATAACATACTCTTCCCTGAATAAACATTTTTCTGACCTCTGCTTACTAATCGGATCATATCTACCTCATATGAACTCCAAATTGCATAATTCCAGTGGGTATATTTCCATGAGACATAGATATATAACGTTCATGTTAACCATTTATTTTAATTCCATACAGATAATTCCCAGAAATTAAAATACAAAAGCTGTCCTAACATAATCTTCCCTGATGAACCATTTTCTGACCTTGGCATACTAATCGGACCATATCTACCACATGTGGACTCCAAATTGAATGATTCTAGTGGCTACAAATCCATGACACACATATCTTGAATTCTTATGTTAACTATTTATTTTAATTCCCTACCAATAATTCCCAGAAATTAAATTACCGAAGCTATCCTAACATATTCTTCCCTGATGATTCATTTTCTGACCTTTGACTACTAATCAGACCATAGCTACCTCATATGAACTCCAAATGGAATGATTCCAGTGGGTGAAAATCCGTGACACATATATCTTTAATTCTTATGTTAACCATTTATTTTAATTCCTTATAGATGGTTCCCAGAAATTAAAATACCGAAGCTTAAAATTCTGTCAACCATAGCCATACACATGCAGAAGTATCTACACCAACCTAAGTATTCAAACATACATCACATGCAAGATCAATATGTAACATGATATAGCAACATCCATGACCAATCATCAAAGTTCTAAGATCAAAATCTCATATAAATATTATGAGTTTCAAAGGTTTTCTTCAAAAAGAAATATTGTTAAACTTACATGGAGCACTTAGTCCCCTAGACTTCTCCTTCCTCTTTCTTCCTTTCTTCCTCTCCTTTCCTCACACTACCTTGCTTCTATTTTTGCTCTCCCTAACTTGGACGAAATTCTAATGTTGTAAGGTTGGGTTTTCTTATATAGACCACCAAATAATTCACATTTCATGATCATGGGTCTACCTTATCACAATTAGGATACACTTTGTTGAATTTTTGGAAAACAAACAACTTATGTTCTTGTCTTCCTCTTCCTTAGTCAAGATATGCATAGAAAAAGGAGATTTGTATTTTAAAAATTATGATGATATGTTCTTAAGATATGGGACAAGATCCCTTTGATTTAGGGATTCATTTCATTTTTCTTTTATCTTAATCAAGTATGATAGATTTGCCTTTTTAAGTGGCAAATTTCTAGCCCTTGAATTTTCCTTACTTAACTAAAATTATTTGTGTAGGATAATGATGTTTTGTCATAATGCTATGTATTATTACCCACTTGCTAAAGTTATGAATGTAGGATATAGATGTTTTTGTCCTAAAGCCTTGTATTATTATGCCACTTGCCAAAATGATGAATGTAGAATCACACCACTTGCTAAATTTTTGTCTTAATGTCATGTCACTTAATCTTGATTTCACCAATATTTCATCACTTTAATTTTATTTTTATTTTTTATTTTTCCTCTTGGGTTTGGGCTCATTCTTGCCCATTTTCCTTACTTTGGTTAAAATTCTACCTTTCATAATGGGCTTGGTCACATTTTCATGATTTTTGGGCTACCGGTCCAATTTCTATATCCTAGTTGATGCGTTCCTCTATAAGAAGAAATGGAGTGTTTGGCGAAAGCAAGGATCGTCTTGAAAATTCAATGGATGTTTGATCGCCACGAGTTGCCTCGATAAGATCGGATTCAGTTCTTTGCCCAAGAACTAAGGGAAGCTCTCACTTTAGGAGAAAACTCAATCTTTATTAATCATCAAAATCTGTTTTTTGCATGAACTTAAAGAACTCTTAAATAGACAATCAAACCTAACCCTAGTAGGAAAGCCAGCAGGCCTAAAACTCTTAATTGGACTTCTAATAGAATTTGACCCAAATAACATTAATTATATGGCCCAACTAAACTAACAAAAACAAACCCATAATTAAACTACTATTTGGGCTACATAAAGAATGGGCCTAAATGCTAATAATATCCAAAACAAAACATTTAAAACTAAAGCCCATAATACATCTTTAGCCTATGCAGATTTGGGCTAGTTGTCTTCAAGATCCAATAAACTTTATTGGGCCTCCGAACTGCCCTCTTCAAGGCTGCAAAGTGTGGCCCATTTGATGTCTTGACTTGGCCCAATAATTTTTTTTTTAGCCTGCACATCCATGATCAAGCCCAGTAAAGCTTCATTGACCCGCTTCGCCCTGCTCCTAGTCATTGGACCGCCTATCCCTTGCAAAGGATCTTGAGAACGATTTATAGTAGCTTTGACAGCACCTTGATCTCCATCATTCCCTCCTTCCTCGAAAGGATTCGTCCTCGAATCAAACCATCACCTACATCAAATAAAGACAAGTCAGCAACATTGAATGTAGCACTAATATTGCCATACTCTCTAGGTAAATCAATCTTATAGGCATTGTCATTGATTCGCTCCAAGACTTGAAAAGGTCCATCTCCCCTAGGATGTAACTTAGACTTTCCAACGACACGACTTTTTTGTATTTTCATCAACGTCATCTGGATGTGCGAAAATGGCTTGTATGGTGTCTCGACGACACGATTCCATCGCAGGAAAGTCGGATTCTCGCGGAACGAACTTTATAGAGTTTCTTAGGAGTGCTTCTTTAAAACGACGCAACATTATCGTATTTTCGTCACCGTCCTCCTGATTCTCGAAAATGGCCCGTAGGCTTTTTCGATAGCACAATTCCATCGCCGTAAAGTCGGTATCTCGCGAAAGGAACTTTATAGGGTTTTTAAGGAGTGCTTCTTTCCAACGACACGACTTTTTCGTATTTTTGTCAACGTCATCCGAATGCACGAAAATGGCCCGTAGGGTTTCTCGACAGCACGATTCCATCGCCGGAAAGTCGAAATCTCGCGAATCGAACTATATAGAGTTTATTAGCCGTTCTTCCTTCCAATGACACGACTTTTTCGTATTTTCGTCCCCGTCATCCATATGCACGAAAATAGACCGTAGGGATTCTGGACGGCACGATTAAATCGCCGGACAGTCAGAATCTCACGAAACGAAGTTTCTAGAGTTTCCAAGGAGTTCTTCTTTCCAACGACACGACTTTTTCGAATTTTCATCTCCGACATCGAAATGCATGAAAATGGCACGTAGGGTTTCTCGACGGCACGATTCCATCGCCGGAAAGTCGGAATCTCACGAAACGAACTTTATAGAGTTTCAAAGGAGTGCTTGTTCCCAACGACACGAATTTTTTGTATTTTCGTCTCCGACATCCGGATGCACGAAAATGGCCCGTTGGGTTTCTCGACGGCACGATTCCATCGCCGGAAAGACGGAATCTCGCGAAACGAAGTTTCTAGAGTTTCCGAGGAGTTCTTCTTTATAATGACATGACTTTTTCGAATTTTCGTCTCCGACATCCAGATGCACGAATATGGCCCGTAGGGTTTCTCGACGGAACGATTCCATCGCCGAAAAGTCGGAATCTCGCGAAACGAACTTTATAGAGTTTATTATCCGTTCTTCCTTCCAATGACACGACTTTTTCGTATTTTCGTCCCCGTCATCCGTATGCACGAAAATAGACCGTAGGGCTTCTGGACGGCACGATTAAATCGCCGGACAGTCAGAATCTCACGAAACGAAGTTTCTAGAGTTTCCAAGGAGTTCTTCTTTCCAACGACACGACCTTTTCGGATTTTCGTCTCCGACATCCGGATGCACGAAAATGGCCCGGAGGGTTTCTCGATGGCACGATTCCATCGCCAAAAAGTCAAAATTTCGCGAAACGAACTTTATAGAGTCTCTACGGAGTGCTTCTTTCCAATGACACGACTTTTTTGTATTTTCGTCAACGTCATCCGGATGAGCGAAAATGGCTTGTAGGGTGTCTCGACGGCATGATTCCATCGACGGAAAGTCGGATTCTCGCGGAACGAACCTTATAGAGTTTCTTAGGAGTGCTTCTTTCAAATGACATGACATTTTCGTATTTTCGTTACCGTCCTCCCGATGCACGAAAATGGCAAGTAGGGTTTCTCGACGGCACGATTCCATCGCCGGAAAGTGGGAATCTCGCGAAACGAACTTTATAGAGTTTCTTATCTGTTCTTGTTTCCAACGACACGGCTTTTTTGTATTTTCGTCCCTGTCATCCGAATGCACGAATATGGCCGGTAGGGTTTCACGACGGAACGATTCCCTCGCCGAAAGTTCGGAATTTCGCGAAAGGAACCTTATACAGTCTCTAAGGACTGCTTTTTTCCAGCGACACGACGTTTTGTATTTTCGTCAACGACATCCGGATGTGCGAAAATGGCTTGTAGGGTGTCTCGATGGCACGATTCCATCGCCGAAAGGTCGGATTCCCGCGGAACGAACTTTATAGAGTTTCTTAGGAGTGCTTCTTTCAAACGACGTGACTTTTTCGTATTTTCGTCAACGTCATCCGGATGCACGAAAATGGCCTGTAGCGTTTCTCGACGGCACGATTCCATCGCCGGAAAATCGGATTCTCGCGAAATGAACTTTATAGAGTTTCTAAGGAGTGTTTGTTTCCAACGACACGAATTTTTCGTATTTTCGTCTCCGTCATCCAGATGCACGAAAATGGCCCGTAGGGTTCCTCGACGGCACGATTCTATCGCGGGAAAGTCGAAATCTTGCGAAACGAACTTTATAGAGTTTATTATCCGTTCTTCCTTCCAACGACATGACTTTTTCGTATTTTCGTCCCCGTCATCCGTATGCACGAAAATAGACCGTAGGGTTTCTGGATGGCATGATTAAATCGCTGGACAGTCAGAATCTCACGAACCGTGGTTTCTAGAGTTTCCAAGGAGTTCTTCTTTCCAACGACACGACTTTTTCGAATTTTCATCTCCGACATCGAAATGCATGAAAATGGCCCGTAGGGTTTCTCGACGGCACGATTCCATCGCCGGAAAGTCGGAATCTCGCGAAATCAACTTTATATAGTTTGAAAGGAGTGCTTGTTTCCAACGACATGAATTTTTCGTATTTTCATCTCCGACATCCGGATGCACGAAAGTGGCCCGTAGGGTTTCTCGACGGCATGATTCCATCGCGGGAAAGTCGGAATCTCGCGAAACGAACTTTATAGAGTTTATTATCCGTTCTTCCTTCCAACGACATGACTTTTTCATATTTTCGTCCCCGTCATCCGTATGCACGAAAATAGACAGTAGGGTTTCTGGATGGCATGATTAAATCGCTGGACAGTCAGAATCTCACGAACCGTGGTTTCTAGAGTTTCCAAGGAGTTCTTCTTTCCAACGACACGACTTTTTCGAATTTTCATCTCCGACATCGAAATGCATGAAAATGGCCCGTAGGGTTTCTCGACGGCACGATCCATCGCCGGAAAGTCGAAATCTCGCGAAATCAACTTTATATAGTTTGAAAGTAGTGCTTGTTTCCAACAACATGAATTTTTCGTATTTTCATCTCCCACATCCGGATGCACGAAAGTGGCCCGTAGGGTTTCTCGACGGCACGATTCCATCGCGGGAAAGTCGGAATCTCGCGAAACGAACTTTATAGAGTTTAGTATCCGTTCTTCCTTCCAACGACACGACTTCTTCGTATTTTCGTCCCCATCATCCGTATGCACGAAAATAGACCGTAGGGTTTCTAGACGGCACGATTAAATCGGTGGACAGTCAGAATCTCACGAACCGTAGTTTCTAGAGTTTCCAAGGAGTTCTTCTTTGCAACGACACGACTTTTTCGAATTTTCGTCTCCGACATCCAGATGCACGAAAATGGCTCGTAGGGTTTCTCGACGGCAAGATTCCATCGCCGGAAAGTCGGAATCTCGCGAAACGAACTTTATAGAGTTTCAAAGGAGTGCTTGTTCCCAACGACACTAATTTTTTGTATTTTCGTCTCCGACATCCGGATGCACGAAAATGGCCCGTAGGGTTTCTCGACGGCACGATTCCATCGCCGGAAAGTCAGAATCTCGCGAAACGAAGTTTCTAGAGTTTCCGAGGAGTTCTTCTTTATAATGACATGACTTTTTCGAATTTTCATCTCCGACATCCAGATGCACGAATATGGCCCGTAGGGTTTCTCAATGGCACAATTCCATCGCCGGAAAGTCGGAATCTCGCAAAACGAACTTTATAGAATTTATTATCCGTTCTTCCTTCCAACGACACGACTTTTTCCTATTTTCGTCCCCGGCATCCGTGCGCACGAAAATCGACCGTAGGGCTTCTGGACGGCACGATTAAATCGCCGTACAGTCAGAATCTCACGAAACAAAGTTTGTAGAGTTTCCAAGGAGTTCTTCATTCCAACGACACGACTTTTTCGAATTTTCGTCTCGGACATCCAAATGCACGAATATGGCCCGTAGGGTTTCTCGACGGCACGATTCCATCGCTGGAAAGTCGGAATCTCGCGAAACGAACTTTATAGAGTCTCTAAGGAGTGCTTCTTTCCAACGACACGACTTTTTTGTATTTTCGTCAACGTCATCCTGATGGGCGAAAATGGCTTGTATGGTGTCTCGACGACACGATTCAATCGCTGGAAAGTCGGATTCTTGCGGAACGAACTTTATAGAGTTTCTTCGGATTGCTCCTTTCAGACGCGACATTTTCGTATTTTCGTCATCGTCCTCCCGATGCACAAAAATGGCCTGTAGGCTTTTTCGATAGCACGATTGCATAGCCGAAAAATCGGTATCTCACGAAATGAACTTTATATAGTTTCTAAGGATTGCTTCTTTCCAATGACACGACTTTTTCGTATTTTCGTCAACGTCATCCGGATGCACGAAAATGGCCCGCAGGGTTTCTCGACGGCACGATTCCATCGCCAGAAAGTCAGAATTTAGCGAAACGAACTTTATAGAGTTTATTAGCCGTTCTATCTTCCAACGACACGACTTTTTCGTATTTCGTCCCCGTCATCGGTATGCACGAAAATAGACCGTAGGGATTCTGGACGGCACGATTAAATCGCCGGACAGTCAGAATCTCACGGAACGAAGTTTCTAGAGTTTCCAAGGAGTTCTTTTCTCCAACGACACGACTTTTTCGAATTTTCGTCACCGACATCCGGATGCACGAATATGGCCCGTACGGTTTCTTGACGACACGATTCTATCGTCGGAGTGTCAGAATCTCGCGAAACGAACTTTATAGAGTTTCTTATCTGTTCTTCTTTCCAACGACACGGCTCTTTTGTATTTTCGTCCCTGTCATCCGAATACACGAATATGGCCCGTAGGGTTTCTCGACGGAACGATTCCATTGCCGAAAAGTCAGAATTTCGGGAAACGAACTTTATGGAGTCTCTAAGGAGTGCTTCTTTCCAACGAAATGACTTTTTCGTATTTTCATCAATGTCATCCGGATGCGAGAAAATGGCCTGTAGGGTTTCTCGACGGCACGATTCCATCGCTGGAAAGTCGGATTCTCGCGGAACGAACTCTATAGAGTTGTAAAGAGTGCTTGTTTGCAACGACACTAATTTTTCGTATTTTTGTCTCTGACATCCGGATGCACAAAAATGTCCCGTAGGGTTTCTCGACGACACAATTCCATCGCTAGAAAGTTGGAATCTCGCGAAACGAACTTTATAGAGTTTCTTATCCGTTCTTCTTTCCAACGACACGGATTTTTTGTATTTTCCTCCCTGTCATCCGAATGCACGAATAGGACCCGTAGGGTTTCTCGACAGAACGATTGAATCGCTGAAAAGTCAGAATTTCGGGAAACGAACTTTATAGAGTCTCTAAGGAGTACTTCTTTCCAACGAAACGGCTTTTTCATATTTTCGTCAATGTCATCCGGATGCGAGAAAATGGCCTGTAGGGTTTCTCGACGGCACGATTCCATCGCTGGAAAGTCGGATTCTCGCAGAACGAACTCTATAGAGTTTCTAAGGAGTGCTTGTTTCCAACGACACGAATTTTTCGAAATTTTCGTCTCCGACATCTGGATGCACGAAAATGGCCCGTAGGGTTTCTCGACGGAACGATTCCGTCGCCGAAAGTTTGGAATTTCGTGAAACGAACGTTATAGAGTCTCTAAGGAGTGCTTCTTTCCAACGACATGACTTTTTTGTATTTTCGTCAACGTCATCCGGATGCGCGAAAATGGTTTGTAGGGAGTCTCGACGGCACGATTCCATCGCCGGAAAGTCGGATTCTCGTGGTACGAACTTTATAGAGTTTCTTAGGAGTACTTCTTTCAAACAACACGAAATTTTCGTATTTTCGTCACTGTCCACCCGATGCACGAAAATGGCCCGTAGGGTTTCTTGGCGGCACGATTCCATCGCCGGAAAGTCGGAATCTCGCGAAACAAACTTTATAGAGTTTCTTATCCGTTCTTCTTTCCAACGACACGGCTTTTTCGTATTGTCTTCCCTGTCATCCGAATGCACGAATATGGCCCGTAGGGTTTCACGACGGAACGATTCCATCGCCGAAAGTTCGAAATTTCGCGAAACGAACTTTATAGAGTCTCTAAGGATTGCTTCTTTCCAACGACATGACTTTTTTGTATTTTCGTCAACGTCATCCGGATGTGCGAAAATGGCTTGTATGGTGTCTCGACGACTCGATTCCATCGTCGGAAAGTCGGATTCTCGCGGAACGAACTTTATATAGTTTCTTAGGAGTGCTTCTTTAAAACGACGCGACATTTTCGTATTTTCGTCACCATCTTCCTGATTCACGAAAATGGCCCGTAGGCTTTTTCGATAGCACGATTCCATCGCCGTAAAGTCGGTATCTCGCGAAAGGAACTTTATAGTGCTTTTAAGGAGTGCTTCTTTCCAACGACTCGACTTTTTCGTATTTTCGTCAACGTCATCCGGATGCACGAAAATGGCCCGTAGGGTTTCTCGACAGCACGATTCCATCGCCGGAAAGTTGAAATCTCGCGAATTGAACTTTATAGAGTTTATTAGCCGTTCTTCCGTCCAACGACACGACCTTTTCGTATTTTCGTCCCCGTCATCCTTATGCATGAAAATAGACCGTAGGGATTCTTCACGGCACGATTAAATCGCCGGACAGTCAGAATCTCACGCAACGAAGTTTCTAATGTTTCCAAGGAGTTCTTTCCAACGACATGACTTTTTCAAATTTTTGTCTCCGACATCCGGATGCACGAATATGGCCCGTAGGGTTTCTCGATGGCACGATTCCATCGCCAAAAGTTCAGAATTTCGCGAAACGAACTTTATAGAGTCCCTAAGGAGTGCTTCTTTCCAACGACACGACTTTTTTGTATTTTCGTCAACGTCATCCGGATGTGGGAAAATGGCTTGTATGGTGTCTCGACGACACGATTCCATCGCCGGAAAGTCGGATTCTCGCGGAACGAACTTTATAGAGTTTCTTAGGAGTGCTTCTTTCAAACGACGCGACATTTTCGTATTTTTGTCACCGTCCTCCCGATGCACGAAAATGGCCCATAAGCTTTTTCGATAGCACGATTCCATCGCCGAAAAGTCAGTATCTCGTGAAAGGAACTTTATAGAGTTTTTAAGGAGTGCTTCTTTCCAACGACATGACTTTTTCGTATTTTCGTCAACGTCATCCTGATGCACGAAAATGGCCTGTAGCGTTTCTCAACGGCACGATTCCATCGACGAAAAGTCGGATTCTCGCGAAACGAACTTTATAGAGTTTCTAAGGAGTGTTTGTTTCCAACGACACGAATTTTTCGTATTTTCATCTCCGACATCCGGATGCACGAAAATGGCCCGTAGAGTTTCGCGACGGCATGATTCTATCGCGGGAAAGTCGAAATCTCGCGAAACGAACTTTATAGAGTTTATTATCCGTTCTTCCTTCCAACGACACGACTTTTTCGTATTTTCGTCCCCGTTATCCGTATGCACGAAAATGGGCCGTAGGGCTTCTGGACGGCACGATTAAATTGCCAGACAGTCAGAATCTCACGAAACGAAGTCTATAGAGTTTCCAAGGAGTTCTTCTTTCCAACAACACGACTTTTTCGTATTTTCGTCTCCGACATCCAGATGCACGAAAATGGCCTGTAGGGTTTCTCGACGGCACGATTCCATCGCCGAAAAGTCGAAATCTCGCGAAACGAACTTTATTGAGTTTCCAAGGAGTGCTTGTGGCTAACGACACGAATTTTTTGAATTTTCGTCACTGTCATCCGGATGCACGAAAATGGCCCGTAGGGTTTCTTGACGGCACGATTCCATCGTCGAAAAGTCGGCACGTCGCTAAACGAACTTTGTAGAGTTTCTAAAGAGTGCTTCTTTCCAACGACACGACTTTTTCGTATTTTCGTCACTGTGATCCGAATACACGAAAATGGCCCGTAGGCTTTCTCGACGGTACGATTCCATTGCCGAAAAGTCGGAATCTCGCGAAACGAGCTTTATAGAGTTTCTATAGATTGCTTCTTTCCAACGACATGATTTTTTCGTATTTTTGTCAACATCATCTAGATGCACGAAAATAGCCTGCAGGGTTTCTCGACGGCACGATTCCATCGCCGGAAAGTCGGAATCTCTCGAAACGAACTTTAGACAGAACGATTAATTCACCGGCAAGTTAGAATCTCGCAAAACAAACTTTATAGAGTTTCTAAGGAGTTCTTCCTTCCAACGTCACGACTTTTTTGTTTTTTCATCACCGTCCTCCCGATGCACGAAAATGACACGTAGGGTTTTTTGATAGCACGATTCCATCGCCGAAAAGTCGATATCTCGCGAAATGAACTTTATAGAGTTTCTAAGGAGTGCTTCTTTCCAACGACACGACTTTTTTGTATTTTTGTCACTGTCCTCCGAATGCACGAAAATGGCTTGTAGGGTTTCTCAACGGCACGAGTCCATCTCCGAAAAGTTGGAATCTCGCAAAACGAACTTTATAAAGTTTCCAAGGAGTGCTTCTTTCCAACGACACGACTTTTTCGTATTTTCGTCATTGTCATCCGAATACACGAAAATGGCCCGTAGGCTTTCTCAATGGCACGATTCCATTGCCAGAAAGTCGGAATCTCACGAAACGAACTTTATAGAGTTTCTAAGGAGTGCTTCTTTCCAACGACATGATTTTTTCGTATTTTCGTCAACATCATCTAGATGCACGAAAATAGCCCGTAGGGTTTCTCGACGGCACGATTCCATCGCCGAAAAGTCGGAATCTCTCGAAACGAACTTTAGACAGAACGATTGATTCACTGGCAAGTTAGATTCTCGCGAAACAAACTTTATAGAGTTTGTAAGGAGTTCTTCCTTCCAACGACACGTCTTTTTCGTATTTTTGTCACCGTCCTCCCAATGCACGAAAATGACCCGTAGGGTTTTTTGATAGCACGATTCCATCGCCAAAAAGTCGGTATCTCGTGAAATGAACTTTATAGAGTTTCTAAGGAGTGCTTCTTTCCAACGACATGACTTTTTCGTATTTTTGTCATTGTCCTCCGAATGCACGAAAATGGCCTGTAAGGTTTCTCGACGGCACGATTCCATCGCCGAAAAGTCAGAATCTCGCAAAATGAACTTTATAGAGTTTCCAAGGAGTGCTTCTTTCCAACGACACGACTTTTTCGTATTTTCGTTACTGTCATCCGAATGGATGAAAATGGCCAGTAGGGTTTCTCGACGGCACGATTCCATCGCCGAAATGTCAGAATCCCGCAAAACGAACTTTATAGAGTCTCTAAGGAGTGCTTCTTTCCAATGACACGACTTTTTCGTATTTTCGTCACCGTCCTCCGACGCACGAAAATGGTACGTAGGGTTTCTCGATAGGACGATCCCATCGCTGGAAAGTCGGAATCTCTCGAAATGAACTTTATAGAGTTTCCAAGGAATGCTTGTTTCCAACAACACGAATTTTTCGTCTTTTCGTCACTGTCATCCGAATGCACGAAAATGGCCTGTAGGGTTTCTCGACGTCACGATTCCATCGCCGAAAAGTTAGAATCTCGCAAAACGAACTTTGTAGAGTTTCCAAGGAGTGCTTCTTTCCAATGACACGACTTTTTCGTATTTTCGTCACTGTCATCCGGATGCACGAAAATGGCCCGTAGGGTTTCTCGACGGCACGATTCAATCGATGAAACTCAGAATCTCGCGAAATGAACTTTCTAGAGTTGCTTTGGAGTGCTTCTTTCCAACGGCACGACATTTTCGTATTTTTGTAACTGTCCTCCGACGCACGAAAATGGCCCGTAAGGTTTCTCGATAGGACGATCCCATCGCCGGAAAGTCGGAATATCGCAAAATGAACTTTATAGAGTTACCAAGGAGTGCTTCTTTCCAACAACACGACTTTTTCGTATTTTCGTCAACGTCATCCGGATGCACGAAAATGGCCTGTAGGGTTTCTCGACGGCACGATTCCATCGCCGGAAAGTCAGATTCTCGCGGAACGAACCTTATAGAGTTTCTTAGGAGTGCTTCTTTCAAATGACACGACATTTTCGTATTTTCATCACCGTCCTCCCGATGCACGAAAATGGCCAGTAGGGTTTCTCGACTGCACGATTCCATCGCCGGAATTTGGGAATCTCGCGAAACGAACTTTATAGAGATTCTTAGGAGTTCTTCTTTCAAACGACACGACATTTTTGTATTTTTGTCTTCCCTGGTGAGCTAAAAGTTCTTTAGCTCCACGCCACCAGTATTCTGCTTCATCTTTTAGCATATATGCAGCGAAGATTACTTGCTGCTCCTCAGTACAGCCCATCACTTCAAAGATTTTCTCTAAATCCCTTATCCACCTTTCGGCTATCGTTGGATCATAACCACCTTGGAAACAAGGTGGTCTGGTTTTCAGGAATTCGGATATGCCGTTATCATTTCTAGCCATCCGGTTGTTAGCACCATTCGAGTTACTAGCATTCTGGAGGTGTTGTAGAATTTGGTTGTTGGTCAAGACTTGGTCTCGAATTGCTGTGGCCAGGTTATGCAGGGTTTCTTCCGTATTGTTTGCCGGATTCCTCCTTGGTGGTGCCATTTCCTACTAGGGCAAAAAACAAAGTTATGCTGCTACTGAGGTAATCAAGCCCAATAGTTAGTTTCAAAATATTTAACAGCAGTCATAACACCACCTCGGCATATAGATAGGAAACACTAGTAATTTCTTACCTATATGAAATCACTGATTCCCTACACAGCATAACCACAACATACTCAAGACACTATAAGATCGATTCAGATAACCATCCACCCACTGGCCATCTAGGATTGACCTGCTCTGATACCAATTATGTAACAACTCCATAAATTTTTTTTTATATATTTAAAACAATTTCATGAAGTTATTACTACTTTAATTCTAACCACTTAACTCGTAATAATAACCAAGCATAATTGTTATTAACAGTGATACAATACGTATAATACAATACTTAGTTTCCATACACACCATTATTTTACAAACTACACACCATTATTTTACAAACATTTGTACAAAGATACATAGTAACTCTAATCATCTATGTCGACTACTTCCGGGGACACTGGTGCGGGTGTGTCCACCGGAATTTCAGTCACATCGACGACAGATACATCTGATATAGTTGGTAGTTGCCCAAGGTAGGGCACCTCGATCCAACGTACGGTAATAATAAGTGTCATAGAGAATATCTGCATATGGAAATATAGTGAGAATTAAATCCCAGTAAGTTTAACAATAAATCATAATTTACCATCAATATAGTTCATCATGTCATGTTCAGCTGTATAAACTACAGAAAATATCTTTAGGTCACATGAATGCACTTTATCATGCACATGAAAATTGTACAGTTATGACATGTATGGCATGAATAACTATTTTTTTCGAATTTCATATGATGGCTATCAACTTATTCTTACTTCAAGCTACCCCGGTCTGGGTGAGTATTCTCTACTTTTCGGTACGGGCTTATCTCGCTCCGTCCGACATGGCACACTTTCTCTTTCTTTTCTCATGAACATAATCATAACCGTTGGTAGGGCGTCCCCTACTGGTGCACCACACGGATTGCCATGTGACCATGCTCATTTCTTTTCTTTTCATATTAATAGCCGAAAATATGATTCCAATAACAAGTATGTTCATTATATTCTCATGCCATAATTTATCAAAACATAATCATTCTCAAAATTCATTGGTAAACTAAAATTATGCCATGAATATAATCATTTTCTAATTTTTACTTTATAAAATATGTCCATGTCAAAATTCCACATTAATACCTCGATAACTGGATAGTAATTGTAGTCTGTAAACAGCGCACCAGGAAAATTCCCAGGAAAGAGAGGTGGGTCACTAATGGACACGCTTAAGTACCAAGTCTTTCCTTGCCAGAGTTTTCCTTAGACATGCACTTTTCACAAATCGCAATTTTTTTTTCCAGTAACTAGAATAAGTCTTTTCTGATGTGGAAATACTGCAACCATGGAGCATACTAAGATTTTTCAAATAAAACCGGCACTTTCAAAACTTCTTGGAAATTTTATATGAGTACTAGGGTAAATTCCATGTTAAAAATTACACACTTAAAATGGTAGTAAGTTCATGCAATGGCAATAGCTAGGGCATACACTAGGCATTTATTATTTTCATTTATAAAATTCCTCTTCTTTCTTGAATATTATTTTCATCTTTTCATTTTCTTTATGTCTAGGCATTTAGTCATTTTATTTTTACTTATATCATTTCCAACACATGGTCGTACAAATTTTATATAGCATTTTTCCTTAAATTGATTTCTACTATTACCCTATAGTTTAAAAAAAATCATCTAGGGTAGAAAAAATATTGAAAATATGTTTTACTAACTCTTAACACAGCCTTTGCTTACAAATCAGAGCATAACTCTCTCATTTTAACTCCGATTAAGATTATCTTAGTGTCTATGAAAAGCTAAGACAATTATCTAAAACTATTATGTTAATCATATCAACAAAATAGTAAGATATCATGGTGTTATTACTCCTTTAAATTTAGTATTATTTCTTCTCGTGTAGGTTCTGACCCTTACTAACTAATTAGACCATATCTCCCAAATTTGAACTCCAAATTGAGTTATTCCAGTTGGTCAAAATCCACGAGCCATATATCTATAATAGTTATTTTGGCGCGCTATTTTAATTCCCTACAGAATATTCCCAAAAATTCAAAAACTAAAGCTTTAATAACATGCTCTTCCCTGAATAAACATTTTCTGACCTCTGCGTACTAATCGGATCATATCTACCTCATATGAACTCCCAATTGAGTTATTCCAGTTGGTAAAACTCCACAAGCCATATATCTATAATTGTTATTTTGGCGCACTATTTTAATTCCTTACAGAATATTCCCAGAAATTCAAAAACTAAAACTTTAATAACATACTCTTCCCTGAATAAACATTTTCTTACCTCTACGTACTAATCGGATCATATCTACCTCATATGAACTCCAAATTGAGTTATTCCAGTTGGTAAAAATCCACAAGCCATATATCTATAATTGTTATTTTGGCGCGCTATTTTAATTCTTTACAGAATATTCCCAGAAATTCAAAAACTAAAGCTTTAATAGCATACTCTTCCCTGAATAAACATTTTCTGACCTCTACGTACTAATCGGATCATATCTACCTCATATGAACTCCAAATTGCATAATTCCAGTGGCTAAATTTTCATGAGACATATATCTATAATTGTTATGTTGGCGCGCTATTTTAATTCCCTACCGATTTTTTCTAGAATCTTAAAAATAGAAGCTAAAAGTTTTACCGTCCATAGCCATACCTATGCCAAACTATCTAAACCAGCCTAAGTATTCAAACATACATCACATGCATAATCAATATGTAACATGATGAAGCAACATTCATGACCAATAATCAAAGTGCTAAGATCAAAATCCCATATAAATATTACAAATTTCAAAACTTTTCTTCAAAAAGAAATATTGTTAAACTTACCTAAAAATATCCCTAGCTCACTTAGTGAATTGGTTTTCTTGTTTGCTCTTGAAAGAAGTAGCAAGACTCCTCCCTTCCCTTAGCTTTTCTAGCAGCTTAGGTAAGAGAAGGAGGGTAAATTTTTGAACCTCAAGTATGAAGAAGAAAAATGGACTCAAGTGGAGATTAAGGTAACTTACCTGGAGTACTTAGTTTTCTAAACTTCTCCTTCTTCTTCCTTCCTTTCTTCTCCTCTCCTCACTCTACCTTGCTTCTATTTCTCTCTCTTCCTCACTTGGACAAAATTAAAATGTTGTAAGGGTGGGTTTTCTTATATAGACCACCAAATAATTCACCTTTCATGATCATGGGTCTACCTTATCACAAGTAGGATACACTTTGTTGAATTTTTGAAAAACAAACAACTTATGTTCTTGTCTTCCTCTTCCTTAGTCAAGATATGCATAGGAAAAGGAGATTTGTATTTAGAAAATTATGATGATATGTTCTTAAGATAAGGGACAAGGTCCCTTTAATTTAGGGATTCATTTCCATTTTCTTTTGTCTTAAACAAGTATGATAGGTTTGCCTTTTTAGGTGGCAAATTTCTAGCCCTTGAATCTCCATTATTTGGTTGATATTATTTGTGTGGGATAGGAATGTTTTGTCCTAATGCCAAATATTATCATACCACTTGCTAGAATTATGAGTGTAGGATATAGATATTTTTGTCCTAAAGCCTTGTATTTTCATGCCACTTGCCTAAATGATGAATGTAGAATCACACCACTTGCTAAATTTTTGTCTTAATGCCATGTATCCTAATCTTTATTCTTATTATTATATCATCATCTAATTTATTTTATTTTATTTTTCCTCTTGGATTTGGGCTTATTCCTACCCATTATGGGCTTGTCCTACCCATTTTCTTTGCTTTGGATAAAATTCTTCCTTTCTTGGAGGGCTTGGTCACATTTTCATAATTTTTGGGCTATTGGTGCAATTACTATATCCTAGTCCAAGTCTATGTTTTATTTCTTGTTTAGGTTATCCAATGGGCTTGTTAGAAACTTATGTGAAGTGGAAAAACTCTATATAAAGTGTCCATAGGTAAAAACCCAATGTAAGGGTAAAGATTTTAAACTTAGTAACTCTAGTTCTTGAATTAGGAAAAATTACCCTAATTCAATGTTCTTGAAATTTTAAGACCTTTACTTGTTTCTAAAAATTTATCTTCCTTATCCAAGAATTTTGCATCTCTTTAGTATGTTATTTCTAATTTCTTTCCTATTAGGTTTTCCTTCTTTATTTGTTCTCTTAATGTTAGAAACATTTTTTTTATGCATATACATAAGGTGAAGAATTTCTAAGCATTATATTTTCCTTAGATATATAAAATATTGTCTAATAAATTTTATTTCGTTACTGTACTTTTAACGAAATTAGGGATGTTACAGATCCCATATTGATTCCAGGTCTCACTACTCTTGGTGAGGTTCATATAAGGGGTTCACATCATTTGGTATCAGAGCCTAAGTTCTAAATCAGGTTTGATCTATCCTTTTTGTTTTCTTATTGTTATTCCTTCTTACTATCTCGTATTTTTTTTTTGTTCTTCGTTCTTCTTATCTTCTAATTTTTGTTTTATTTCTAGTGTTCTTAGTTCAAGTGCATATTCTAAAAAAAAAATTCGAAAAAAAAATTGGAATTGAAAAAAAAAAAGCAGTGCAAAATTCTGAAAAAAAGAAGAGGAAATTCGAAAAAAAAAAAAGAACCAATTGTTGTTGCAATTCAAGTTCCACCTTGATTTTGCATTCTGATATTAAAAAAAACTGATCTAGTAATTCTAATTGCATCAATTTTTTTTCTTGCTTTGATATTTGGTTTTCTTATTTTGGTTATTTTTGCTATCTCAATTGTTTCCTTTTCTCTAGTCATTGATTTCTTTCTATTCTAGTTGCTTCGTGGTGTGATTTTTCTTATTCAACTTCTTATCTTGTCTTTTTTTTTTAAGTTCTATTGCTTTGTTCCCTTTGTTTCTTAAAATTATGTTCTTTTTCTTCTTCCTTAACTCTTTGTACTCTATTAGTTGAGTTTGGATTGTTGCAAGAAATTTTTTGTGTGAGTTTGTTTGAGTTCAATAAAGAACTGAAAGAGGGGACTAAGAGAGAAAAGAGGCAAGAGAGTGTGAGCTTATAATAGGGTAAAAGCCAAAATTTGAGCAAACACGAGTGTGAGTGCCATTAATCTTGAGAGAAACACGTGAGCTAGTGTTGTGAGAATTTGTTTTACTCTAACATTGTTTTGCAGAATAATATTGTAACACAAGGACAAAAATATTTTCGAAGGTGTGTCGAGAATGGTGGATCCTAAGTTGATGATGGAAACTTTAGTGAGTGAGATGAGGCGAGTTTTGAAAGAGGAGATAGAACAAGTTCATCAACATATAGATCGGGTAGAGAATTCACAAAATACTCCCAATATGCATAGGAGAGAGATAATTCAACCGAGAAAAGTGAGTTTTGAAGGTAGCGAGTATAGAGATGATTTTGATGAAGTTGACAGCGATTTGAGTAGAAAATATGATGGGAGGTTTAGAGAAGTTAGGAATTGAGAAAATAATAACTTAAGTAGTTTTAAGATGAAGGTTCCATTGTTTCAAGGTAAAAATGACCCCGAAGCTTATCTAAATTGGGAGAGAAGGATGGAGTTGTTGTTTGGTTGTCACAATTATTCTGAGTTGAAAATGGTAAAGTTGGCTATAATGGGATTTACTGACTATGCTATTATTTGGTGGGATCAATTGATTTTAAGCAGGAGACGAAATGGAGAAAGACCCATTGAGACGTGGGAGGAGATGAAAGCAATTATGAGAAAGCGATTCATTCCAAGTCACTACCATAGAGACGTAATTAAGAAGTTACAATGCTCCACTCAAAGGTCCAAAAGTGTTAAAGACTACTATGTTGATCATGTGGGGTTACAAAAGAAAGAGAGTGAAGAAAAGAAAATGAATGAAAGAATTAAGAGAGAAAAAGAGAGAGATGTTGAGAAAATTATGAGAGAAAAAGAGATAGAGGACAAAAAAAGTATGATAGAAAAAGAAAGAGAGAGGCCGAGAAAATTAAGAGAAAAAGAGAGAGAGATTGAGAAAATTATGAAAGAAAAAGAGATAGAGGCCGAGAAAGTTAAGAGAGAAAATGAAAGAAAGGCTGAGAAAATTGATGGAGAAATTACAAGAACCAATCGGATCATCAAAAGAAGAAACGAGAGAAAACAAATGAATTTTTATACAAGAGAAAGTGTGACAAAAAAATATTTTGTTTTCAATTTTTCCAATGATTGTATTAATGAGCTTAACTCTTACTTACCCAATATTGAAGTTTCTATTTTGCAGGGTAATGTTCTCAATGGATGTGAGAAAGTGGCATCTGATAAGTTCTTTGGGCACAATAAATTTCTGTTTAAAGAAAATAAATTGTGTATGCCTAAATATTCATTGCATGACTTGCTTGTTAAGGAAGCACAAGGAGGTGGTTTGATGAGAAATTTTGACATATCTAAGACTTTAGATGTTTTGCATATGAAACATGATGTGAAACAAATATATGAGGAGATTATCACTTGTAGGCAAGTTAAGTGTAAGATGAAGCCTAATGGATTATATACTTCTTTGCATCTACCTAGTGAACTTTGGATTGACTTATCTACAGATTTTGTGTTGAGTTTACCTAGGTCAAAATGGGGTAGAGATTCTATATATGCGGTTGTTGACAAATTTTCTAAAATGACACATATCATACCATGTCATAAAACCGATGATGTATCACATATTGGTAATTTGTTTTTCAAGAAAATTGTGCGATTGCATGGCATGCCTAGAAGTATTGACTCTAATTTGTTTTTGAAACATGTCAAGTTTGTATATAATAAGAGTGTGCATTTTGCAACTAAGATTTCACATTTCGAAATTGTGCATGGTTTAGATCCATTAACTCCTTTGGATTTAATTTCTTTATCGATGGATGATTGTGTTAACTTAGATGAAGAGAAGAAAGTTTATTTTATTAAGCAGATCTATAAGAAGGCAAGGCAAGACATTGAGAAAAAAATTGAACAATATGTCAATAAACCTAAAAAGGGACACAAAAGAATTATATTTGATCCTGGAGATTGGGTTTGGTTGCATATGAGAAAGGAAATGATTGTACCTCAAAGGCATTTGAAACTACTTCGAAGAGGATATGGTTTATTTCAAGTGATTGAAAGGATTAATATCAAAGTCTACAAGCTAGATCTTCCAAGTAATGATAATGTTAGTGTGTGTTTTAAAGTTATTGATTTAACTCTTTTTAATGTAGGTGCTGATTTGAGGAAAAATCATTTTCAAGAGGAGGGGAATGATGAGAGCACGGCTAGCAAATGGAAATGGAATGCAGACCTGCTGGAAGTCCCAAGTGGACCTGTCATAAGAGCTCAGGTTAAAAGATTCAAAGAAGAATTTAATGGTCTAATTTAAGAAGCCCAACAAGGAGATACCTACATCAATTCAAAAGAAGAGCGCAAAACTGGTCCATATAATTAAAGCCCATTTAAATATGGGTCAAGACCAGCCAATTTAAATATGGACCTAAAGCACAAGAAGATTTAAGCCTGAAGATTCAATATAGGCCCAAAATTAATGAGTTATTTTATAGCCCAATTTAGGCTTCGTTTTTCTGATTTATTTACTTTTAGTATTTTATTTATTTGATTAGGAAAGTTTCCTATTTGATAGTTTCTAGAAGAGTTTTCTATTTGTACTTTTCCTTGCCCTATAGGAGTTTCCTATTTAATAGTTTCTAGAACAGTTTCCTATTTCTATTTTTCCTTGTCCTATAGGAGTTTCCTATTTAGTTTTCCTTCTTAGTTTAGGTAATTGGCCTATAAATAGGTATGTATGCTCATGAACAATTCAGATTATCATTTATATTATTGAGAGTGTTTTCTCTTTGGTTCTTTAAAGAACTTTTCTGAACTTATCAAGATTTATCTTGTGGCGTTCAAGCAAAACTTATCACTCACAATCTTCTTCCTCTTTCTTGAGTGTGGCGTCTGCGATATTTCTTATACCTTTGGTTCTTACCTCTTTATAGATAACGGGTTAAAGTCATTTTATTTTTAATTTATTTTTTTTACAAATCTGATTAGAATACAATCCTTCTAAGCGGATCCCATATTGATTCCGGGTCTCACTACTGTTGGTGAGGTTCATATCAGGGGTTCACATCATAGAGTTTTTAAGGAGTGCTTCTTTCCAACGACACGACTTTTTCGTATTTTCGTCACTGTCATCATAATGCACGAAAATGGCCCGTAGGGTTTGCTTCTTTCCAACGACACGACTTTTTCGTATTTTCGTCACTGTCATCATAATGCACGAAAATGGCCCGTAGGGTTTCTCGACGGCACGATTCCATCGCCGAAAAGTTAGAATCTCGCGAAACGAACTTTATAGAGTTTTTTAGGAGTGCTTCTTTCCAACAACACAACATTTTCGTATTTTCGTCACCGTCCTCCCGATGCACGAAAATGGCCCATAGGGTTTTTGGATAGCACGATTCCATCGCCGAAAAGTCAGTATCTCGCGAAATGAACTTTATAGAGTTTCTAAGGAGTGCTTCTTTCCAACAACATGACTTTTTCGTATTTTTGTCACTATCCTCCGAATGCACGAAAATGGCCTGTAGGGTTTCTCGACGGCACGATTCCATCGCAGAAAAGTTGGAATCTCGTAAAACGAACTTTATAGAGTTTCTTATCCGTTCTTCTTTCCAACGACACGAAGTTTTCGTATTTTCGTCAATGTCATCCAGATCCACAAAAATTGGCCATAGGGTTTCTCGACGGCACGATTACATCGCCAAAAAATCAAAATCTCGCGAAACGAACAATATAGAGTTTCTTATCTGTTCTTCCTTCCAACGACCTGACTTTTTCGTATTTTTGTCCCCGTCATCCGTATGCACGAAAATGGACCGTAGGGATAGTGGACGGCACGATTAAATCGCCGGACAGTCAGAATCTCTCGAAACGAACTATAGACAGAACGATTAAATCACCGACAAGTTAGAATCTCGCGAAACAAACGTTATAGAGTTTCTAAGGAGTTCTTCCTTCCAACGACACGACTTTTTCGTATTTTCGTCGTCGTCCTCCAACGGACAAAAATCGCCTGTAGGGTTTCTCGATAGGACAATCCCATCGCCGGAAAGTCGGAATCTCGCGAAATGAACTTTATAGAGTTTCCAAGGAGTGCCTCTTTCCAACGACGCAACTTTTTCGTATTTTCGTCACTGTCATCCGAATGCACGAAAATGGCCTGTAGGGTTTCTCGACGGCACGATTCCATCGCCGAAAAGTTGGAATCTCGCAAAACGAACTTTATAGAGTTTCCAAGGAGTGCTTCTTTCCAACGACACGACTTTTTCGTATTTTCGTCACTGTCATCCGGATGCACGAAAATGGCCCGTAGGGTTTCTCGACGGCACGATTCCATCGATGAAACTCAGAATCTCGCAAAATGAACTTTATAAAGTTTCTTAGGAGTGCTTCTTTTCAACGACACGACATTTTCGTATTTTCGTCACCGTCCTCCGACGCAAGAAAATGGCCCGTAAGGTTTCTAGATAGGACGATCCCATCGCCGGAAAGTCAGAATCTCGCGAAATGAACTTTATAGAGTTTCCTAGGAGTGCTTCTTTCCAACGACACGACTTTTTCGTATTTTCGTCACTGTCATCCAAATGTACGAAAATGGCCCGTAGGGTTTCTCGACGGCACGATTCCATCGCCGAAAAGTCGGAATCTAGCGAAACGAACTTTATAGAGTATCTAAGGAGTGCTTCTTTCCAACTACACGACTTTTTCATATTTTCGTCACCGTCATCCGGATGCACGAAAATGGCTGGTAGGGTTTCTCGACGGCCCGATTCCATCGCCGGAAAGTCAAAATCCCGCGAAACGAAGTTTATCGAGTTTCTGAGGAGTTCTTCTTTCCAACGACACGACATTTTTGTATTTTCGTCACCGACCTCTGACGCACGAAAATGGCTCGTAGGGTTTCTCGATAGGACGATTCCATCGCTGGAAAGTCAGAATCTCGCGAAATGAACTTTATAGAGTTTCTAAGGAGTGCTTCTTCCCAACGACACGACATTTCGTATTTTCGTCACTGTCATCCGAATGCACGAAAATGGCCCGTAGGGTTTCTCGATGGCACGATTCCATCGTCGAAAACTCATAATCTCACAAAACAAACTTTATAGAGTTTCTTATCCGTTCTTCCTTCCAACAACATGACTTTTTCGTATTTTTGTCCCCATCGTCCGTATGTACAAAAATGGACTGTAGGATTTCTCGACGGCAAGATTCCATCGCCGAAAAGTCAGAATCTCGCGAAACGAACTTTATAGAGTCTCTAAGGAGTGCTTCTTTCCAAGGACACGACTTTTTCGTATTTTTATCACGGTCATCCGAATGCACGAAAATGGCCTATAGGGTTTTCCGACGACAAGATTCCATCGTCGAAAAGTCAAAACCTTGCGAAACGAACCTTATAGCGTTTCTAAGGAGTGCTTGTTTCCAACGACATAAATTTTTTGTATTTTCGTTACCGTCCTCCGGATGCACGAAAATGGCCCGTAGTGTTTCTCGACAGCACGATTCTATCGATGAAACTCAGAATCTCGCGAAACGAACTTTATAGAACTTCTTAGGAGTGCTTCTTTCCAACGACATGACATATTCGTATTTTCGTCACCGTCCTCCGGATGCACGAAAATGGCCCGTAGTGTTTCTCGACGGCACGATTCTATCGATGAAACTCAGAATCTCGCGAAACGAACTTTATAGAACTTCTTAGGAGTGTTTTTTTCCAACGACACGACATTTTCGTATTTTTGTCACCGTCATCGGATACACGAAAATGGCCTGTAGGGTTTCTCGATAGGACGATTCCATTGCCGGAAAGTCAAAATCTCGCAAAATGAACTTTATGGAGTTTCTAAGGAGTGCTTCTTTCCAACGACACAACTTTTTCGTATTTTCGTCACTGTCATCCTAATGCACGAAAATGGCCCGTAGGGTTTCTCGACAGCACGATTCCATCGCCGGAAAGTTGGAATCTCGCGAAACGAACTTTATAGAGTTTCTTAGGAGTGCTTCTTTCCAACGACATGACATTTTCGTATTTTCGTCACCGTCCTCACGATGCACGAAAATGGCCCGTAGGGTTTTTCGATAGCACGATTCCATCGCTGAAAAGTCGGTATCTCGCGAAATGAACTTTATAGAGTTTCTAAAGAGTGCTTCTTTCCAACGACACGACTTTTTCCTATTTTCGTCATTGTCATCCGAATGCACAAAAATGGCCCGTAGGGTTTCTCGACGGCACGATTTAATCGCCGAAAAGTCGGAATCTCGCGAAACAAACTTTATAGAGTTCCTAATGAGTGCTTCTTTCCAACGACATGATTTTTTCGTATTTTTGTCACCGTCATCTAGATGCACGAAAATAGCCCGTAGGGTTTCTCGACGGCATGATTCCATCGCCGGAAAGTCAGAATCTCTCGAAACGAATTTTATAGTGTTTCTTATCCGTTCTTCTTTCCAACGACACGACTTTTTTGAATTTTCGTCACCGTAATCCAGATGGTCGAAAATGGCTCGTAGTGTTTTTTAGACGGCACGATTAAATCACTGGCAAGTTAGAATCTCGCGAAACAAACTTTATAGAGTTTCTAAGGAGTTCTTCTTTCCAACGACACGACTTTTTCGTATTTTCGTCACCGTCATCCGGATGCACGAAAATGGCCCGTAGGGTTTCTCGATGGCACGATTCCATCGCCGGAAAGTTAGAATCTCGCGAAACGAACTTTATAGAGTCTCTAAGGAGACTTAGTCTGTATATTATGTATACATGAGAGATCCTATATGTATCTGTTCCTTTAATAAGGAATTGAATTATGTATCTTTATGGAAAATATTTGAATTCGGAAATAATAATAATTTAAAAAAAAATTATTTATTTTACGTAACGTAAATTGGGGGCGTTAGATCTCACGAATTTTTAACCACTAGAATCCTTCGAATTGGAATTAATATGAGGGAGATAAGGTCCGATTAGTATGCAGAGGTTAGAAACTAACTAATTAGGGAAGAATATGTTAAGTATGTTTTTGTGTTTGAAATTTTGGGCAACGTCTGTAAGGAATTAAAGAAAATTGTTAACATAATAAATTTATATATATATATATATATATATATATATATATATATATATATATATGTATGTATCAAGGATCTATAGGCTCTAAAATCACTTAAGTTGGAGTCCATATGAGGGAGATATGGCTGATTAATGAGTAGAGGTCAGAATTGGTCTAGAATCCAGGGCGATAAATATAAGCATTTTTTTTTTCGATTTTCTGGGAATAATTAGTAAGGAATCTGAAGAAATGATAAACATGAAAGTATTGGATTTTGGAGTAACTAGGGAAGTTTCTGTTTTTGAAATTCTAGGAAGAATTAATTAGGAATTAAAAGAAATGGTTAACATAAAAAATGTAGATATATGTCTCACGAATTTTTATCCACTGAAATTACTTAATTTTATGTCTAGATGAGGGAGATATTGTCCAATTAGTCAGCAATGGTCAGAAAATAGTTAACCAAGGAAGAATCAATCAAATGGGAATTAATATGAGAGAGATATAGTCAGATTAGTAAGCAGAGATCAGAAATTAGCTAACCAAGGAAGAATTTGTTACGTATGCTTCTGTGTTTGAATTTTTAAGTTAAGTCTGTAGGGAATTAAAGAAAATTGTTAACATAATAAATATAAATATATGTATCACGAATCTATATGCTTTTAAATCACTTAAGTTGGAGTCCATATGAGGGAGATATGACTGATTAATGAGTAGAGGTCAGAATTAGTCTAGAATACAGGTTAGTAAATGTAAGTGTTTTAGTGTTTGCTTTACTGGGAATAATTAGTAAGGAATCTAAACAAATTATCAACACAAAAATTGTATATAATTGTCTTAGTTTTTTATAGGCTTTGGAATTACCTTAATTGGAGTTCGTATAAGGGAGATATGGCCAAAATAATCAGTAAAGATCTGAACCTACCCAAGAAGAAATAACATTAAATTTGAGGGAGTCGTAACACTATGATTACTTAAGATTTCACTAAAATGTTCAACATAAGGGTTTTTAGAGGATTGTCTTATCTTTCAATTGACACCAAGATCACCTCAATCAAATTTAAAATAAGGGTGTTATGCTCTATTTTGTGAGAGAAGAAAATAATATTTTTTTAAAAAAAAAAATATTATAAATGAAAATAATAAATGACTATTGTATGCCATAGCCATTGCCATTGCATGAATACCTTACCATCTTAATTGTGTAAGTTTGACATGGAAATATTTTATAAAGTGATATTTGAAAATGATTATGCTCATGGCAAGGTTGTATTTTACCCATGATTTTTTATAATGATTATGCTTTGATTGAAAAACACTCTTGATGTAATTTGATTGATTTTTTTTTGTTTTCTTGAAGAAGTGGGTGATGGAATATGTTATAATACATAGGAATATGATTAAAATATTAGAGAATAGGGATTTGGGTAATTGGACTTTTGGAGACTAAAAATGCCTAACCATAATCCTAAGAAGATAATAATTATGCTTAAGAAGTAAAGAAGCTAGAAACCCAGGATAGTGTGGGGAAGCCTTCTGTCTTAGATTTTCTGGGAAAAATATGCAAGGAAGTAAAAGAAATGGTTAACAATAAAAATGTATATATATGTCTTACAGATTTTTTCCACTGGAATCATCCAATTTGGACTCCATATAAGGGAGTTATGACCTGATTAGTAAACAAACGTTAGAATCCACCTAAGGTGAAATAACAGTTATGTTGGGGGCTTAATAACTCCTATATTTCATAGATTTTTGCTAAAATTTTTAACATGATAATTGTATATTTTTGTCTTAACTTTTCATAGGCTTTGTAATTATCCAATTTGGAATCTAAATGAGTGAGATATGAGCAAAACAGTAACATAAGGTCTGGGCCCCCGAAATCTAGAATGTCTTTTGTGCCTTAATAATTGCATAGATGGAAATTTCTAATAAAAAGGGGTGCCAAAATTTTGAGGAACTAAAGGATGAAAGGTATGTGAAGGTATATATAAGATTTTAAGTAAAAAGGGTGTCTAAAGAAAATTTTAGAGATAAGAATTTAAGAGCATATGGTGAAAAATAATTTAAGGGGAAAATGGGCTAGAGGCCAAGAATAAAAGAAAATAAAGAAATAAAATAAAAATAAGAAAGAAGAAGAATTTCTATAAGTTAAAAATGAAAGAAGAGTTGGATAAATCTTAATTTATACCCTAGCCATTGCCATTGCATGAATTTTTTACCATCCTAAGTGTGTGATTTTTGGCATGGTTATGTTTTATTTGAAATGACTATGTTTTGATGAGAAATTGTGGCATGTAGGCATATTAGGCATATTTTTGTTGGAAAAAAAATCATATCTTGGCTATTAATGTGAAAAGAAAAGGATAGAAAAGAAAAGAAGAGAAAAGAAATGATGCAGTCACATGGCTTCCGAGAGTGGTGCACTAGATACGGGACACCCTATTCCATAGTTATAATGATGACGATGAGAAAAGAAAAAGAATTGTACTATATCGAACAGAGCAACAGAGGGCCATGTCGAATGAGTAGAGAGTACTTGCCCTAATCGAGGTAGTCATGCTTGCTATGAGTAATTAATAGCCATTGTATGATGAAGTTATGATTTGGACATGCCATGACCCTTTTAACAGTTGATCTTGCCCTTGATATGTTTGAATGGTTATTCATGCCCATGATACTTTGAAAATAATTATTCATGCCATATATGTTATTGCCTCATGATATTCATGAGCATAGATACGGTGCATTCAAGTAGCCTGATAATTTTGCAGTAGTTTATACAACTAAACATACTATGATGATTAAATGCTAATTAATGATTATGATTTATTATTGAACCTATTGAAATATAATTCTCACTATATTTCTATGTTATGTTTGTAACATCCCCAATTTTATTAAGTAGGAAATAATTTTTAATGGTGAAGGAAAGGAAATAGAATGAAATGAAACATTGAAGAAACCTTAGAAAATTATAAAGTGACTAAATGGAAAAAGGGAAATCTAGAAGGAGAGAAATTGTAATCTCCCTAATTCCTTGGGGCTAAAATCGAACATCAAGAAATGAGTTAGAGATATGCTTTCGGTGTGATCCCAAAACCCTTTGGAATATTCTTAAAAGAGGAATTAAACCATTTGGGGAATTGGAGGAAGCCAAACAAGGCCTTAGTTAAGGGGTTAGTCACAATATAATGCAGTGGCAAACTTGTAAATACTTTTCGGTTTTGGGATATAGTTGGAAGAGGGATTGGCCTTTTAGAAGATATAATATTTTATTAATATTCTTGGGATAAGGCACCTTACAGTGGCAAGGTGGCCCGGCGACATATGGCACCTTGTGGTGGTAAAGTGACTTTGGGATGACCCTTATGGTGGTAAGGTGGCTCAGCGTCATACAACACCTTGTGGTGGTAAGATGACCTAACGAGGTTGTATGGCTATGAGATGGTACCAGATAGGGGACGCCTTATTAGCCTTAAGTGAGCCAAGAGAGTATATGGCCACTCTGACCAAGTGATAGTGGTATATGAGTAACAGAAGAGTGATTGGTTCATATTACCCTGCTACTAAAATATAGACAGATAATCAGCCACCATGCATGATGTTCTGTATATTGCAATAGTGATTATCAAATATGTGCATAATATAGTAAATCATACTATTTATGAATATTTACAAAGATGTATGAGAGGTCAAAATGATCCTTCCCAAAGTAAGGTGACTTGACAACATGCGGCGTCTTACTGTGTTAAAGTGACTAACGGATAATTGAAAAGATTATAAGAAATAGACTATGTATATATATATATATATATATATATATATATATATATATATATATATATATATACATGTTATCCGTGATATTAATGTTTAACTTGTTTATTGAAAATGCATGATATTGATGCATAACCTATCTATTGAATATGTAAGCATGCTATACATTCTTGATATCTTATTATGTGCAAAGCGAAAAAGTTTTCTGAGCTTATACAGCTGAACATAATACTGTGGTCTTTCTTATTGTTTATATGATGCATTTAATGTTAAATCTATTGGAAACTTCTGTTTTCATTATTGTTAGTGTTATATTTAGATAAAAGCATATGATATGTCAGTTGTTTACATACACTTGATCATAGAGATCCAGTGGATGATGATGCTTCGTGCAGATCCTGATGCCAACACCACCTCCTCCACCCTCTATACTCCAGGGGTGTTGTGCTGTATGGGATTTTGATGTATACGAATGTAATTATGTGAATATGTGTACCTTTTGTATAAATGTTAACCACTGATGTGGCTTTTAGTATGATGGAAAGGAAAAGTGTGTTAAAAAAACTGGCTTTTACAATGTTTAGATAAGTAATTATGCATATCTTCTCTATGAACCTTGCTTTTAGTGTATGCTTGCTTTTAGTGTACATTGGATCGAGTTGTCTTATTTAGGGCAAATTCTGATTATAAATTATGTGTTTATTGTTGATGTGACTGAGGTCCCGGTGGAGGTGTCACCACCCACACCAGTGTACTCGAAATTGGTTAATGTGGATGAGTAAGGCATAAATATGTATATGTTTGACTTTTGTATGGGTGCTTTTGACTAACCTCACCCGGATGCTGACTGTATTCTTTTAGTATAGTGTTTGGGTGTGCTCATATTTTTGGTATGCTTAAGGTAACACCGGGATACTATAGAATGTGTATATGAACTTACAATAACATTAATATTAATGGTAGACTGTACTCTTTAATCTTAATCATGTTTGCTTAATCTGATTCAATATTAAGAGATAAGAGGTTAGAAGTAAGAAAGTTGATGACTTCATATAAAAAAATGAAGTCATTACAAGGAGTAACAGGATGACTTATGTTATTTGTATTGATGCTTGTATATATTAAATAGTGGTATTAATTGAACTAATTGCTAATGTAGAACATTGTTTCAATATTAATGAAAAGTTCTCTATTTTGGATGCATGTCTACTAGTGATTCTTTTATTTATCATTTGAACTATGATACGAACGAGGCTTTAATGGTTAATTTGAAAAAGGGAAACACTATCATTATAAATCAATTAGGGTCCATAATAAGAATAATAATAAATTAAAAAAAAATGGGCTCTAACATAATGAACCTTGAAATATAAATTATAGGGTTTTGCCTAATGAAACCTATAGGCCTAAGTTAATTTTCAAGGACTCTAGGTTTTGTAATTATTTTAGTATCATGTATCGTATAGCAACTCCATGAACTATAGGCAATACCCCTACTTCTCTATATAACTTGGTTTTAATGAATTATGATTTTGTATATTAAACAGACCCCCTAGGTATTATGGCTTAAGGATCGTAAAGGATGCTATGGATTATATTATGTTTAGTTCTATAGATGCATACCTTGAAATAGAAATATTTCAATTGTTGGTTCTTTGATAGAGGCTTATGGGTTGGGATCAGCCTTCACCTGTGCTGATCATATGGCCCTCCAAAGAGGGTTATGGTAGTCAAGTTATCATACGTTTCTTCTACAGTAGCTAGGTAGGCATGACCAACATGTTTAGACTTTGGTTTTTAATTTATTGTCTTACCATGGAGTTTCCAGCATATGTTTTTCATATGTCATGGCTTTTTACAATGATCACACCACAGCTTTGTATACCCTTCACTATTGGAATGAATACCTCTAAACACACGTACAAAACTCTTAAAGTCAATGTGAAATCTAGGTTCTAGATTATGTAGCATAATTTTTCTCCTTGACTCCTCTTGTCTAAATTCAAAAAACACCTCATGAATAGGAGGCAATAGTTTCCTTCCTCGAATACAACCTCTAACCTTATCCAAACTCTTATTCAAACCTATTAGAAAAATGTATGCACAATCATCTTCTTCCTTTTCTTACGACAGACATAGTCATTAGGATTTTTCCAATCATCATCATAGCACTAATCAAGTTTCGAAAGTGACTAATTCATTATAATAAGAGGTAGCATCATGGTCAATTTCTTACACTTCCATAAATAGTTTTTAGTTTATATATCAAAGAGAAATTTTTAAGGTAAGAATAAAGATCTCAGATAACCTCCCGTGCATCTCAAGCAGTGGAAAATAATAAGTAAGGTTTACCAATTGTAGGTTTTCATGGTGTTGATAAGCCATGCAATAATCATGAAATTTTTAGACCACCACTTTCCCAAATTTAGATCATCAATGATTGGTGTTTTGATTTCCCTAAATAAATGACCTAGTTTGCCTCTCCCATCAATTGCCGATTTGACCTATTAATCATACTCAAGTAATTATGCCCATTGAGTTTTGTCATCGTGAAGGACAAGGATAACATATGTGAGTAAAAATTAGAAGCAATGGTAGATACTATCGCAGGTACACTAAATATAATAAATTATGTACCTCAAAAGTAACATATTGTAATGGGAGTAAGGGATAACCCCACAGAGATTGGTATTACCTTTTGTGAATATGAAAGGAGATTTTTGAGAATCGTAAATAAACTATCAAAGTAAAAAGAGAATGATCGCAATAAATTAAGTGTAAGAGTGTTCAATAATGAGAATATTAGTTTTGATTGATCCACCATCAAAGATTGCATTGATCATCGATAATATAATCAATTCTATATTGAATATTTACCATTAGGATGTTATCTCTTTTTCTCCTTGGGCTTACCACAGTTTGAGAAGGTAACTTACCTAAATTCTAAGCCTCAAGCCAACGAACTGCATTTGCTAATTAGCCCACTTGATTTGTTAGGTTATAAATGCTAGATCTTGTCTCTTACTGAAATTGCTTTGATTCCTGTTTCATTTGAATAGTGGAATATCAATAGATTTAACTATTTTTTATAAGGAGTTACCTACTTAAGAATCCTGAGTTCTAGCCTGTCTAAGATAATAAGCTTATTGGTTATATTGAAAATTTGTAAAATTTTGTCCTGTATGCTTATCTTGTGCATTCTCATATCTAAAATTAGGATAATATCTCCATCCAAGATTATAAGTATTGGAGTAGGGATCATACATTTTTGGCTTCCAAGAAAACCACCTACCATATTAGCTTGTTTTGTAGATTCTTCCTAAAGTGTTAGGCATATGTCAATTGGGTTCCTCGCTATTGATCAAATTTCACAAACTTTAATTGGCTGAGATGCACCTATAACAAATTGGCAGACAAGAAAGGTAAGTTCAGATAGTTGTTTCTCAAAGGAAAAAGAACTTAATTGGGGAACCATGCATAATGCTAAATTAGTAGAAGTTAACAACCATATTTGATATCAGGATTCTGGCTACTTTAGGAGTTTTGTCTACTAGTGCACTTCCACTAACTGCATCAATCATACTTGTGTCGCCACTCACTAATTTGATGATGTGGGAAGCTTCTACAAAGCTTTTTAAATATTTCTCAATATTCATAAAGGTCTCTCCATGTAGTTTCCTAATGCCACATATTTATTTTCGTATACATGTGACTCTAGATGCAGGGAAATATCTCTGTGAAAATAATTTTTTTATCTCATTCCAAGTAGTGACAGTGCCAAATGGCAAATAATATAGCCAATCATTGGTTGAATCTTTCAAAGAGAAAGGAAAATACATGAGTTTAATTTGTTTTTCAATTAATCTAGGGGGCTTCAAGCTGGTACACACTGCATGGAATTCCTTCAAGTGCTTGTATAGGTCTTCACCTCCAAGACCATAAAAATTGAGTAAAAGACGAATTAGTTCATATTTTAATTCAAAATTAATATTTTCATCAAAATTAGGAAAAGTAAAGCATAAGTATTGTTGGTGTAACATCCCAAATTTTTCTTTATTAATGAGACATGAAAACTATTGAATTAAGGGAGCAAAGAGAAGAGTAAAGACCAACTGAAATTTTTTGGATAAATAATAAAATGTATGCCATATAAATTATTAATCTTTATGTGTAGACATAGAGGATTTTTATAACAATTAGGGGAGTAGTAAAAGAATGAACTAAAAGGAAAAATGTGAAATAATGTCTAGTGAGGGGTGAAACTCTTGGGCAAGGAAAGTTATTTTTCGAAGTTAAGTAGAGGTTTTGAAATTTCAAGTTGGATTATAGGGATTTTTCTAATCCAAGAACTAAACTCCCTAAGTTTGACACCTCACCCTACACCATTAGACTTCCACCTAGGGCATCAACTCATGGACACTTCAATTAGGATTTTTCCATCTCACACGAGTTGTTAGCAAGCCACATGGATGGCCCAATAAAAAGTCCTGACATAAGCTTGGACTAGGTTGAAGAGGATGGGCCAATAACCCAAACCACATAAATGTGAGCCAAGCCCTCTACTCTTGGGTGGAAATTTCGGCCAACGCAAGAATGGGAGGGGGAGCCCGAATCCAAGAAGGAAAATGAGAGTCACATGATGCAATAGTAACCCCTAATGATGAGCAATCATTACCTTTGTAGAGTGTACATTAAGCAAGTCTTTGGTGAGTCCTACAAGTTAGGGAATTTAATGTATGAGTGTTCCATAAGTAAGGAAATAGTCATATGGATTTTGAAGCAAAAATATCCACCCTATTAACATACATTTTGGCCAAGCAAAGGAGGAGAGGAAGCTAAAAATTTTGGCCAAGAATAATGCCATTCTTGAAGAGTTAATAAACCCTAATCATGCCCCATTGAGTGAGCCAAAAGTAATGGGATTGAATCACAAGACTTAAGGGAATCGATTGTGTCACTTGTCTCAAGCCAATTAAATCACAAAATTTTAAACAAAACCTACCCATTTTGAATATGCATTTTTGCTGGACCAAGAAAGAGAGGAAAATCGAGCAACAACATCCCACAAGAAACATTTAATGCAAGCTATGATGATGTCCTAAGGGAGTGCTTCATAAGGCAAGGAAGTGATGTCATGTTTGGGAACCTTTGATCATGAAATAAATAAAACAAATGGCCACTCATGTAACATCCCTAATTTCGTTTCATGTATTAATAAAAGTACAAAAGTATTCAAAGTAACATCCATAATTTCATTTCTTTTATTGATAAAGGTACATAAATATTTAATTAAGGAAATAAAATTTATTAGACAATTTTTAGATATTTAAGGAAATATAATCCTTAGAAATTCTTCACCTTACGTGTATGTATAGAAATGTTCTAATATTAATGGAATAGGTAAAGAAAGAAAACCTAAGAGGAAATATTAGAAATAAACATGCTAAAGAAAGGTGAAATTCTTAGGTAAGGAAAATAAATTTTTGTGAAGTAAGTAAATGTCTTAAAATTTCAAGAAGATTGGATTAGGGTAATTTTTTCTAATTTAAGAACAAAAGTTACTAAGTTTAGTATCTCCACCCATAAATTGGGCTTTCACCTATAGATAGTACTTATAGAGTCTTTCCACTTCACATAAATTTCTAGCAAGCCCATTGGATAACTTAAACAAGAAATAAAACATAGACTTAGACTACGATATAGAAATTGGACCGATAGCCCAAAAATTATGAAAATGTGTCTAAGCCCTCTAAGAAAGGTAGAATTTTATCCAAAGCAAAGGAAATGGGTAGGAATAAACCCAAATCCAAGAGGAAAAATAAAATAAAATAAATCATGTGATAATATAATAAAGATTAGGTTACATGGCTTTAAGACAAAAATTTAGCAAGTGGTATGATAATACAAGGCTTTAGGACAAAACATCTATATCCTACACTCATCATTTTAGCAAGTAGTATGATAATACAAGCTTTTAGGACAAAACATCTATATCCTACACTCATAATTTTAGCAAGTGGTATGATAATACATGACATTAGGACAAAACATTCCTATCCCACACAAATAATTTCAACCAAATAATGGAGATTCATGGGCTAAAAATTTGCCACCTAAAAAGGAAAACCTATCATAATTGATTAAGACAAAAGAAAAAGGAAATGAATCCCTAAATCAAAGGGACCTTGTCCCTTATCTTAAGAACATATTATCATAATTTTCAAAATACAAATCTCCTTTTGCTATGCATATCTTGACTAAGGAAGAGGAAGACAAGAATATGAGTTGTTTGTTTTCAAAAAATTCAACCAAGTGTATCCTAATTGTGATAAGGTAGACCCATGATCATGAAAGGTGAATTATTTGGTGGTCTATTTAAGCAAAACCCACCCTTACAACATTATAATTTTCGTCCAAGTGAGGGAGAGGAAAAATAGAAGCAAGGTAGAGTGAGGAAAGGAGAGGAAGAAAGGAAGAAAGAGGAAGAAGAAGTCTAGAGGACTAAGTGCTCCAGGTAAGTTTAACAATATTTCTTTTTGAAGAAAACTTTTGAAACTTAAAATATTTGTATGAGATTTTGATCTTAGAATTTTGATGATTGGTCATGGATGTTGCTATATCATGTTACATATTATGTATGTTTGAATACTTAGGTTGGTGTAGATAGTTCTCCATGGGTATGGCTATAGGTGGCAGAACATGATCATAACCATTGGTAGGGCGTCCCCTACTGGTGCACCATACGGATTGCCATGTGACCGTGCTCATTTCTTTTCTTTTCACAATGATAGCCAAAAATATGCTTTCAATAATAAGTATGTTCATTAAAATATAACTATTACCAAAAATCATTGGTAATCATGCCATGAACATAACCATTTCAAATATCACTTTATAAAATATTTCCATGTCAGAATTTCACACTTAAGATGGTAAGAAGTTCATACAATGGCAATGGTTATGGCATATACTAGTCATTTATTATTTTCATTTATAAGATTCTTCTTCTTTTTTAAATATTAATTGTATTTCTTTATTTTCTTAATGCAGGTTTTCATCCTATCTAACATTCTCTTACTAATCAGAGCATAAATCCCTCAATTTAACTCCGATATAGGTGATCTTGGTGTCAATTTCAAGATAAAACAACTATCTAAAACTATTATGTTGAACAGTTTAGCGAAATATTAAGAAATCAAGGTGATATTACTCCCTCAATGTACATGTTATTTCTTCTCGAATAGGTTTTGACCCAGACTAATCGGTCCATATCTCCCTCATAAAAGTTCCAAATTAAGTGATTCCAGTAGATAATAATCTGAGACACATATAGCTATAATTCTTATGTTAACCATTCATTTTAATTCCCTACAGAATGTTCTCAGAAATTAAAATACAAAAGCTATCCTAACATATTCCTCCCTGATTAACTATTTTCTGACCTTTGCTTACAAATCAGACCATATCTACCTCATATGAATTCTAAATTGAATGATTCCAGTGGCTAAAAATTCGCTAGATATAGATCTACATTTGTTATGTTAACCATTGGTTTAGATTCCCTATATAATGTTCCCAGAAATTAAAACACAGAAGCTATTCTAATATATTCTTCCCTGATTAACCAGTTTCCAACATTTTCTTACTAATCAAACCATATCTATCTCATTTGGACTCCAAATTGAGTGATTTCAGTGGCTAAAAATCCATGAAACATAAATATACATTGTTCATGTTAACCATTTCTTTCAATTCCTTACTGTGTCTTCCCAGAATTTTAAAAACAGTAGCTTAAAATGTTAATGAGAAAAGAAAGAGAAAGTGGGCCATGTCAGACGGAGCGAGAAAAGTCCGTACCGAAGAGTAGATAATACTCACCCTGACCGGGGTAGCTTGATATGAGAATAAATTGATAGTCATCATATGATATTCTGAAAATAGTTAATCCTGTCATACATGTCATTATTGTACGATTTTCATGTGCATAGATATAGTGTATTCTTGTGACCAAACATATTTGCTGTAGTTTATACAGGTGAACATGACGTGATGAGCTATATTGATGATGATTTATTGTTGAACTTAATGGGATTTAATTCTCACTATATTTCCATATCATGTTCAGAAAATTAGTTATGCAGATTTTTCTATGGCTCTGGCTTTTAGTGCACGCTGGATCGAGTACTTTAAGTTTGGCAGATCCTAGAAGCAAATAAAATGTTTGTGGTCGAGTTGGCTTAGATCCTGATGAAGGTGCAACCACCCACACCTGTTGATGTGAGCATGGCTAGCGAATGGAAATGGAATGCAAACTTGCTGGAAGTCCAAAGTGGATCTGTCATAAGAGCTCGAGCTAAAAGATTCAAAGAAGAATTTAATGGTCTAATTTTAGAAGCCCAACAAGGAGATACCTGCATCAATTCAAAAGAAGAGCGCAAAATTGGTCCATATCATTAAAGCCCACTTGAATATAGGTCAAGACAAGCCAATCTGAATATGGGCTTAAAGTGCAAGAAGATTGAAGGCTAAAAATTGAATATCGGCCTAAAATAATGGATTTAGTTAATGGCCCAATTTAAGCTACGTTTTTTCTGATTTATTTACTTTTAGTATTTTATTTATTTGACTAGAGAAGTTTCCTATTTCATAGTTTCTAGAACAGTTTCCTATTTGTATTTTTCCTTGCCCTATAGGAGTTTCCTATTTGATAGTTTCTAGAACAGTTTCCTATTTCTATTCTTCCTTGTCCTATAGGAGTTTCCTATATAGTTTTCCTTCTAAGTTTAGGTAATTGGCCTATAAATAGGTATGTATGCTCATTAACAAGGCAGATTATCATTTATATTATTGAGAGTGTTTTCTCTTTGGTTCTTTAAAGAACTTTTCTGAACTTATCAAGATTTATCTTGTGGCGTTCAAGCAAGACTTATCACTCACAATCTTCTTCCTCTTTCTTAAGTGTGGCGTCTGCGATATTTCTTATACCTTTGGTTCTTATCTCTTTATAGATAACGGGTCAAGGTCATTTTATTTTTAATTTATTTTTGTTTTAAATCTGATTAGAATACAATCCTTCTAAGCGGATCCCATATTGATTCCGGGTCTCACTACTCTTGGTGAGGTTTATATCAGGGGTTCACATCATTTGGTATTAGAGCCTAAGTTCTAAATCAGGTTTGATCTATCCTATTTGTTTTCTTATTCTTATTCCATCTTACTATCTCGTATTTTTTTTCCTGTATTCTTTGTTCTTCTTATCTTCTAATTTTTGTTTTATTTCTAGTGTTCTTAGTTCAAGTACATATTCTGAAAAAAAAAAAAAATTCGAAAAAAAAGGAAAAAAATCGGAATTGAAAAAAAAAGAAAAAAATGTGCAGAATTCTGATAAAAAAAAAATATAGAACCAATTGTTGTTGAAATTCAAGTTCCACCTAGATTTTGCATTCTGATCTTAAAAAAAAAACAAAGTGATCTAGTAATTCTAATTGCATCAATTTGTTTTCTTTTGCTTTGATATTTGGTTTTCTTATTTTGGTTATTTTGCTATCTCAATTGTTTCCTTTTTTCTAGTCAATGATTTCTTTCTATTCTTGTTGCTTCGTGGTGTATTTTTTTTTATTCAACTTCTTATCTTATCTTTAATTTTGTTTTTTTTTCTAATGTTCTATTGTTTTGTTCCCTTTGTTTCTTAAAATTCTGTTCTTTTTCTTCTTCCTTAACTCTTTGTACTCTATTAGTTGAGTTTGGATTGTTGCAAGAAAATTTTTGTGTGAGTTTGTTTGAGTTCAATAAAAAACTGAAAGAGGGGACTAAGAGAGGAAAAAGGCAAGAGAGTGTGAGCTTATAAGAGGGAAAAAGCCAAAATTTGAGTAAACACGAGTGTGAGTGCCATTAATCTTGAGAGAAACACGTGAGTTAGTGTTGTGAGAATTTGTTTACTCTAACATTATTTTGCAGGAAAATCATGTAACACAACAAGAACAAAAATACTTTCGAAGGAATGTCGGGACTGGTGGATCCAAAGTTGATGATGGAAACTTTAGTGAGTGAGATGAGGCGAGTTTTGAAAGAGGAGATAGAACAAGTTCATGAACATTTAGATCAGGTTGAGAATTCACAAAATACTCCCAATATGCATAGGAAAGAAATAGTTCAACCGAGGAAAGCAAGTTTTGAAAGTAGAGAGTATTATAGAGATGATTTTGATGAAGTTGGCAAAGATTTGAGTAAAAGATATGGTGAGAGATTTAGAGAAGTTAGGAATTGGGAAAATAATAACTTTGGTAGTTTTAAGATGAAGGTCCCGTCATTTCAAGGCAAAAATGACCCCGAAGATTATCTAAATTGGGAGAGAAGGATGGAATTGTTGTTTGGGTGTCATAACTATTCTAAGTTGAAAAAGGTAAAATTGGCTGCCATTGAATTTACTGACTATGCTATTATTTGGTGGGATCAATTGATTTTAAGTAGGAGACGAAATGGAGAAAGACCCATTGAGACGTGGGAAGAGATGAAAGCAGTTATGAGGAAGCGATTTATTCCAAGTCACTACCATAGGGACTTAATTAAGAAGTTGCAATGCTCCATTCAAAGGTCCAAAAGTGTTAAAGACAGTTATGTTGATCAAGTGGGGTTACAAAAGAAAGAGAGTGAAAAAAAGAAAATGAGTGAAAGAATTAAGAGAGAAAAAGATAGAGATGTTGAGAAAATTATGAGAGAAAAAGAGATAGAGGACAGAAAAAGTATGATAGAAAAAGAGAGAGAGGTCGAGAAAATTAAGAGAGAAAAAGAAAGAGAGCTTGAGAAAATTATGAAAGAAAAAGAGATAGAGGCCGAGAAAGTTAAGAGAGAAAATGAAAGAGAGTCTGAGAAAATTGATGGAGAAATTATAATAACCAATTAGGTCATCGAAAGAAAAATCAAGAGAAAACAAATGAATTTTTATGCAAGAGAAAGTGTAACAAAAAAATGTTTTGTTTTCAATTTTGCCAATGATTGTATTAATGAGCTTAACTCTTACTTACCCAATATTGAAATTTTTATTTTGCAGGGTAATGTTCTCAATGTATGTGAGAAAGTGGCATCTGATAAGTTCTTTGGGCATAATAAATTTCTGTTTAAAGAAAATAAATTGTGTATGCCTAAATATTCAATGCAGGATTTGCTTGTTAGGGAAGCTCATGGAGGTGGTTTAATGTGGCATTTTGGCATATCTAAGACTTTAGATGTTCTGCAAATGAAATATGATGCAAAATGAATATGTGAACAGTTTTTAACTTGTAAACAAGCTAAGTTTAAAATGAAGCTTAATGGATTATATACTTCTTTGCATCTACCTAGTGAACTTTGGATTGACTTATCTACAGATTTTTTGTTGAGTTTACCTAGGTCAAAATGGGGTAGAGATTCTATATATGTATTTGTTGACAAATCTTCTAAAAAGACACATATCATACCATGTCATAAAACCGATGATGTATCACATATTGGTAATTTGTTTTTCAAGAAAATTGTAAGATTGCATGGCATGCCTAGGAGTATTGAGTCTAATTTTTTTCTGAAACATGTCAAGTTTGTATATAATAAGAGTGTGCATTTTGCAACTAAGTTTTCACATTCTGAAATTGTGCATGGTTTAGATCCATTAACTCCTTTGGATTTAATTCCTTTATCGATGGATGATTGTGTTAACTTAGATGAAAAGAAGAAAGTTGATTTTGTTAAGCAGATCTATAAGAAGGCAAGGCAAGACATTGAGAAAAAAATTGAACAATATGTCAATAAACCTAAAAAGGGACACAAAAGAATTATATTTGATCCTGAAGATTGGGTTTGGTTGCATATGAGAAAGGAAATGATTGTACCTCAAAGACATTTGAAACTACTTCGAAGAGGATATGGTTTATTTCAAGTGATTGAAAAAATCAATATCAATGCCTATAAGCTAAATCTTCCAAGTAATGATAATGTTAGTGTGTATTTGAAAGTTATTGATTTAACTCTTTTTTATGTAGGTGCTGATTTGAGGACAAATCATTTTCAAGAGGAGGGGAATGATGTGAGCACGGCTAGCAAATGGAAATGGAATGCAAACTTGCTGGAAGTCCAAAGTGGATCTATCATAAGAGCTCGAGCTAAAAGATTCAAAGAAGAATTTAATGGTCTAATTTTAGAAGCCCAACAAAGAGATACCTGCATCAATTCAAAAGAAGAGCGCAAAACTGGTCCATATCATTAAAGCCCACTTGAATATAGGTCAAGACAAGCCAATCTGAATATGGGCTTAAAGTGCAAGAAGATTGAAGGCTAAAAATTGAATATCGGCCCAAAATAATGGATTTAGTTAATGGCCCAATTTAAGCTACGTTTTTTCTGATTTATTTACTTTTAGTATTTTATTTATTTACTAGGAAAGTTTCCTATTTCATAATTTCTAGAATAGTTTCCTATTTGTATTTTTCCTTGCCCTGTAGGAGTTTCCTATTTGATAGTTTCTAGAACAGTTTCCTATTTCTATTCTTCCTTGTCCTATAGGAGTTTCCTATATAGTTTTCCTTCTAAATTTAGGTAATTGGCCTATAAATAGGTATGTATGCTCATTAACAAGGCAGATTATCATTTATATTATTGAGAGTGTTTTCTCTTTGGTTCTTTAAAAAACTTTTCTGAACTTATCAAGATTTAGCTTGTGGCGTTTCAAGCAAGACTTATCACTCACAATCTTCTTCCTCTTTCTTGAGTGTGGCGTCTGCGATATTTCTTATACCTTTGGTTCTTATCTCTTTATAGATAACGGGTCAAGGTCATTTTATTTTTAATTTATTTTTGTTATAAATCTGATTAGAATACGATCATTCTAAGCGGATCCCATATTGATTCCGAGTCTCACTACTCTTGGTGAGGTTCATATCAGGGGTTCACATCACCTGTATCTCCAGAATTGGTCAACCAGAATAAATAAGATGTAGATTTTTATGTGTTTGATATGTTGTACGTATGTTTTGATTAATGACATGTATGTAAACTCTGTATTGTAAAAATTAAATAAATGTTATTTTGAGTTAAGTTATAATGAGGTAATAACTTCATGGTATTTTAAAAAAAATTGATACTTAAATGGAGTTGTTACAACTCACTCAAAGAGCATTTTGGCCAAGAAAGAGCAAAAAGGGAGCAGAAGCAACAAGAGAAAAGAAAGGAGAAGGAAGGGAGGAAAAGAAGAAGAAAGTGTATGGGGAGCTTAAGGCACAAGGTAAGAAAGTGCTCTCCTGCTCTAATCATTTTCTTTCTCACCATTTTAAGCACTTAGAACTCACTCCTTCCCCTTAAAAATTTCTACTAGAACAACAAGGAGAAGGAGGTGTCACGACCCCAAAGAAAAAAGGAAGAGGAGAAGCTAGGGTAAGCAAGCTAAGAAGAGTTATAGGTAGGTTTAACAATATTTAGTTTTGAAAGAACTTCAAAATTATTGTAACACTTATATGGGACTTTGCTCTTAAGACTTAGATAAAGTTTGTAATAATTTTTCTACTCTTGATGTTGGCCATGGATGTTTCTATATCTTGCTACATGTTGATCTTACATGTGATAGATGTATGCTTGCTTAAGTTGGTATAGAAATTTTTGCATGGTTGTGGCTATGGGTAACGAAATTGTAGGCCATTATAATCTATATTGTTGAGTGTTCTTGAATGTGTTAAAAGTTGATGAAAGAAGGCTAGATTGATGAAAATAAGTGTAGCCTTAAAAATCTAGAATAAAACCATGGGAAGTTTCGGTTGGAAAAAACTTTTGGTATTGATTGATTGATTCTATTTTCTTGAAGGAGTGGATAATGGAATATGTTATAATAAGTAAGAGATATAGTTATAAAATTAAAATTTATTAATAGGATAAAAGCAAGAGATAGGCAAAATAAAAGTTAGGATTCATCTTGCTGTGCCGTAGTTCTGAATTTCGAATATCGTAACACTCTGATTTCTCTTAAATTTTTCAAATTACTCAAAATAAAAGTTATAGATTATTGTCTTAGTTTTTCATAGACATTTGAATTACTTCAATTAGAGTTTGTATGAAAGAGTTATAGTTTACTTAATGATAAAAATTCTGGAATCACTGCAATTCAACATTTTTTTTAATGAATTTTTGTTCTTTTTCTCCTCTTTTCTTCTTCATTTGCTTCTATAATGCAAAACACAAAAATATGTTGATTTCTAGTCATAGTTTACTTAAATCAAATAAAAAGTAAGTCTACAAATATTAAAATCATATTTAATTACTCATATATCAAATTGCAAGTGCAGCCAAAGTAGTCATCAGCATCGTGGTAGCAGAAACCCTAGAGGTGTCAAACAATACAGCAGGACGATTTTGAGCACTAGTCGTTGCTGCCTTGTACAACATCCTAGTTGAAGTGTTAGGGGGAAGGAAAAGCCCAAGGCACTAATCCCGTGTGGTTTTTTTTTTTAAAAAAAAAAAAGAAATTCTAATATTTCTTATTCATTCAATAGAAGAAAATTACAATTTATAGAAGAGAAATCCTTTTGGTAAAAGTAAATCCCATCAAATTAGGCAATTACAATAATCTTACAACAATAAGGGAAAAAAAAATTAGAACTATTTACAATCAGAAAAGCAAATCAAATCTGTTTTCTTAATCATAGATTTGATTTGACAAATTCTGAAAATAAGAAATTCAATAATTATGACACTACCTATAGCTAAAATCAGGTCATCAATTATCAACAAAATAAATTCGTTGCTATTCTGTCACTAATTATTATTGTTAGTAAGTAGTTTTTTTCTTTAGAAAATATTCTTTCGATTCCCTCACTATCTAGCAAGGAAAGTTTCACAGCTAATCTGCAGGTACTTTCTATACTCTGTAGTTTCATAGCTGACCACGATCCAAATATGCTTTTAAATGTCAAAGAATTTTTGTTTTTCCCAGAATCGGAGAAGCAATAATTTGGACCTTCTTCATTGGAACAGAAACAGAAAAGTAATTTCATTACAGACAAAAATATAGTATCTTAAAATAAGAAATTACAAAGCTACCGAACTTTATCTTTTAAAAAACTATTTTCACTCCCTCTCTTTCTCTGCTTATATTAAAATTATTATATTACTTACACAGTTGTATGAGTTCGCAGGTTCTTTCATTTTTTTTAATATTTAAGCTACGCTTTTTTTTAACATTTTTGGAGTAGAATATAATTTTGTGGAATTTATTTTTGAAACTCCTTTTTTCCTTTTTAATAAAAGAAATAGAAATACTATTTGTATAAAATAAAATAAAATATATTTTTTATTTTTAAAATTGTAACAGTCCTCTTTTTGGTTAATGAAATTTTTGGGTAAATAAAAAAAATTAAATATATTATAAAAGTAAAATGAACAAACTTGACATTACTTACAAAATCATTTTTAAGTATGACCTCATTTTGGATGAAGGCTAATATAGGTGTTAGACATTGGATTAATTGAGTGCCAAAAGTTTTCTAGCTCTAAGAAGGAAGAAACAAATTAAAGAGAAAGCTGATTTAAAACAGTAAACCAGATACAGCAATAGCTATGATCAAGATTCAAGAAAAAAACTTTGTACAAAAAGAAAAAAAAAATTCAAGAAAAGAACTTGGCAATCCATTTAAACCTCAAAACACCTCCAGTAAAGATGCAGCTTCGTTCAAAGGAAAAATATGAGAAGTCTGTTCAGAAAGAGCACGAAGGGCAATCTAGAATCAATCTCAACTTGCCTGCTAATGCTCCATTTATTGAAGGATTATCTGTAGACACACTCTTAAATAGGACCTGCATGGTTTCAACATTGAAATCAAAAGTGAAAAAATGGTAATGATCAATCAAATCAAGGTTGAATTGAAAAAAATGAAGCGGCTCTTCAGCAGAAACCGGACGAGATCTTCAACCCTGTATGGAAGCTTAGCTTCAGTGTCACTTTTGTTGACATGACTGATTCAGAATCAAAAGCTCCTTCCAACCAACAGGCATTAGTAATCAATGAACAAGTGAAGTATGCTGAGGAGAACAACGAGCAAGTGAAAGAAGGCTGATGAGAACAATGAGCAAGTAAAGGAGGATGAAGAGAAAGTACCATCAGAGACCCAAGCTTAACCTCATGACACTTGCTCTTTTGACATTTTACATTTTATGAAACTATCTAATGGCCCGTTGAATTTTCCATATAGATCTTTCGTGATATTCTTTCTAAAAGTTTGCTATTTTGGACTTATTTGGTGTTTATGCTATATTAAAGTGTTTCTCACTCTCATTGTTACATTCTGGTAATGCCAAAGGGGCATAAAGATGAAATTTATATTATTATGCTTTTGGTTTTTCTTTTCTATTTAAAACTGATTACTCGGACTAAGTAGAAGCTATAAGTGTGTTTATAGAAGTATATTTATTTCCTCTATGTTTAAATGACCAAGCAACAGGACTAGTAGTGAGTTAAAAGAGCAAATATAGTTGAATAGACGAAGAAAATCCCTCTAAGGGGGAGCCAAAGCAAAAATTTTGCACATAATAAGGGGCAGCTTTCTCAACCTTTATTGATTGATCATACTTGATTGAATTTCTTAAAAGTCCTTTTTCCACATAATCTGTCATATATAGTTGTCATCGTAAAAAAGGAGAAAAATATTGAACCAGTATGTGTGTGTTTGGATTAGCTTTTTTTCAAACGCAAACGTGATTTTTGTAGAATTTGCAGAAGCAACAAAATGTTGCTTCTGGTACAACCACGGTGGAAACGTGATTTTGGAGGGATCCACCGCATTTCCAAACACACCCTATATAGATAAACCAGATTGCTCAACTAAGTATACTTGGTAACTTTTCTTCTTCACTCCATATTCCCTTGAGTATGAAAAGTATTTAATGTGTATTATCCACTGGTGGTGTCTTCTTTTTTATCTTCTTGCTCTTCTATTTCCAAGATCTTGCTTTGATATATTAATCAATTGGATATATTTTATTGAACTTACAGAGGAATTTTGATTTGCAAATATTTTTAATCAAAACTATTTGCTGAAAAGTTTTGCTTATTAAGCTTTTCAAAATCAGTAATTCAAACAAATTAAGGACTTTAACTATTTTCTTGACCATAGACGAGCAAGCATATATTCTGTTTCGAAAAGTTCTAGTCAGGAATTAAACTATTAAATGATTAAGCAAACATATTGAATTTTGATAAATAATAGGAATACACGTTTGCTAAATCAAAAAATGTACAAAGTTCTTTTCACTCAATTCAACTCCTTTTTTGTGTTATATTACACTATTAACCGATAAAAAGAAGAATATAGGGTAAGGGTTGAAATTACCTTCAATGTGACGCATTGCAAATATAAGAATGTTATACTCAACCAAACTCACAAAATTGTGTGCAGATCGGGTTGATTTTGCACGTAATCCAATTCAATGAATATTCCTACACATAGTTATCCAAAATTAAAAGAGAGAAAATGAAAAAAAAAAACTCTGTTTATAAGACTTGATTTGCAACGAAAGTAAGTTAAGAATACATTTTATTATAAGAAAAAAAAACCGCACATATCACAATATTTTCAAAAAGTGTTAGAGAAACCTCACAGCTTCATTTGAGGGAAGGTGTTAGTCTGTTAGAGTAAAGCTTCAGGCAGTTAAGTGACAGCTGTAATTGGTTATAGGCAGTTGAGTCTGTTAGCCATTAGTTAGCACGCACTTCAGTCTATAAATAGTGTACATGTAACTCAGCTCAAGAACAAAAGAGAATCATTCTCATTTCACAATTCTGTAGTTCTCTTCCTTTACTGTGTCTCTCACTCTTTCATTCTTTCAACAAAGAGGATCAAGCTGACAGATGAATTATACCATAACCAAAATGTTTATGTTAGTAATTTTCTTCTTTTTTAAAAATTAACAGTCATAAAATCCATATTAATGATCTTATAAAAAAACAAAAATCCATATTAATGTTCATTCTAAAACCATTCAGGCCAAAACACAATTAACAGAAGACGATAGGGTTTTACTAGAGCAATAAATCGAGAGAATAATAAAGCGAAAATTTGTCGAGGACCACTACGTTTGAATCTACGAAAGCACTCATCGTGTTCAATTGAAAAGCGTCAGTTCTCACTTCTCAGTTCAATAACTTAAACCAACCGCACCCATCTATGCAGACCTCCAAAAAGAGAAAACCTCATTTCTCATAAGTCAGTGTTGAAAATTATAGTTAATGAATATCATGAACAGTTATTCTTGCACAGTGGCAGGATGATAGGTCCTTCCTTTCTTATTATTTAATATCAAAATAAAGAAATTTATATACAAAAATAGTCTCCTAATATAATTCTTAAAGATAAAAATAACGATAAAGATAATCAGAACATTTTAATAAAATAATAAACTCCTAACTCATAATAAATGATAAGAAATACTTTTAATTAAAAACATTATTTTTAACCATTCTAACACATAACACTTGGATTTATAATATTAGTTTTAAGCAGTTAGAGAAAAAACATAAAATTACTTAACCTTTTCTAAAAATATAGAATTAAATAATAAATTAAAAAAATGAGAATATTATATAATTTTTCATTTTTAATACATAAAATGATAGAACAAAAAAAGGGGGGGGGGGGGAGGGGAAAAAATTGTATCAGTCATATTAAATTTTGTTTATATATAACTAAGAATTCTCAGCCCCAGGCACCTCCTTTCGGGTCCCTCACTTTGTGTCCTTATCCCCCTACCTTTTTGTCCTTGTTCCTTTCTGGTCCTCCTTCTCACTTTTATAGCTTACCCCACTGCACACCATCATGTCTTCCTCATCTTCTCCTTCATCGTCATCATCACCATCTTCGCCTTCAACCCAAGATGACACTGGCAATGGTGGTGCTGATCCTGGCCCTAGTACTAGAAGAGCCCGCAATTTGGAAGGGTCATCTTCATCTCGCCGACGTGCTCTGAATGAGGTTTTGCCTGAACCATTGCTGGAAGCTTTAGCCACTCAAGTTGCCATTGAAGCTGCTCGTTCCGATGGACACCTCGCTGCTGCTCCTGCCCTTTCCAATATATTTCAGGTAAACTTCTCGTGTATATTACTCTTCCATCATCAACATCTTCATCTTCATCTTTGTCTATCCATGCTTCGGTTATAGTAAGTATAAAAGATGGTGAATTCATCATATGGATTGTGCCTGTTATACCAAATCTGATGCCTTTATGGAAGAACTCTCTTTTGCTTAATAATTAATATTTAACTGATTTATAAATCTCCGGTATGGGTAACAGATAACTTTTAAAGATCCGAAACTGGACAAAATATTGGTCAAATCAAACATGAAGCATCGCAGTTTTCAGGATACTGATGCTGAATTTAAATATATTTATTTTATTTTGCTTTTCTCTTTTCTTTGGGTATTTAAAGACTTAAATAATTTCAACTCAATGGATTAAGAAAGTATGATCAATGGCGACTCAGGTTTGTTGTAGATGCTTTCAAGCATCCTTTGTCAAAGCAGCTACTTTTTGATGGGTCATTTTCTAAACAAAATATGCGTCCCTTTCAGAAGAGGGTTTGGTTAATTTCTTGCCATTAAAATTTTTGGCCTCTTGTTCTTTAAAAATGTCTATTTTTGGTCCTCTTTGGCTTCGATTTCGCTGTTTCCTCTCTTGGCATGAATACCTTTTTGAGTGAGCTTTCTTCTTTGCAATCTAGAATATCCATAGTATGTCAAAAAAATATTGTTAAAGTGACCTTTAGCTTTTTCGTTTTCTTTAGGAATTACTCTATCTTGAGTGACACAAGAAGGCAGGCGCCATAGCATTTATGTCTCACAACTGGCGTCCTTGCTATAGTTTCATATTTGGGAAGCACACTATTTTTGTATTTAAGGTATTAAATTTTGTTTTGAAATATGGTTTTGATAATTCTAAAAATAAAAATATTTCGAAACATTTCCAAAATCCTATAAAAACAGAAGATTTTTTTTTTTAAAATGTTTCAAATAATTTCAAACAATTTTTTTAAATTTTAAAAATTTTAACATAATATTAATAATACAGATATGCAAAATTATGTTAAAATTAATTCAAATTAATATCTATAATTAAATAGTAAGTAAACATACTACTACAGTTGAAATTCTGACTTAAATCTCAACAGCATTCAACAACAATCTCTCTCTTACATTCATCTTTCTATCTTAACTTTTTTATGGCTTTTATTTTTAAGTCTCTTTTTGTTGATCATGATTCTGCCTCTATCTTTAGGTATCTCTCTCAGGTACCTTCCTCTTTCCTTGTCTCTCAATTTTTCTTTTCATCATTTTTGTAATTCCTTCTTTAAAATGAAGACAATGAAGAAAAGCAATGTCATTAAATGAGAGAGGAGAGGGGAGAGTAGGAAGATGACACAAATATTGTGACTTGTGGAAGAAAATAACTTGATATTGGATGTGATGTGATGTTACTTTAGAGTATGTTTGCCAAGTCAAATAAGCTAACTTATAACTTATTTGACTAGTTTATAAATTTGTTTGATCAAATTAGAAGTGTTTGGTAAACAAGTTTATTTGAGTAGTTTATAACTTTTTATTATACGTTACTTTAAGTAGCGTATAGCTTTTAACTGATAATTTTTATAATTTTATTCATTTTTTATTCTTATTATTTTATTCAAATTGCAACACTATCATATTCACAATATGACATTATTTTTACTATACTCGAGTAACATTCAAATTACATACTCCATAATGAACTTTCAAATATTATTGATAGTGATACAAAAAATAAAAATTTAAAAGCATCTACTGAGATGAAAGAAATTTGCAATAATATTGTTAATTTATTGTGTGACTCTAGATGATATATTTATTTTGTATTTTTTTAAATTATATAATGAAATGTAATTACTAATAAAAATGATAAGTTTCATATAAGTATATCTTTTTATGTCATTTTATATTTATCAGCTAATTCAATAGTTAATTTTACCAAACACTTTTAATTCAATAAATTATCTTAATAACTTTCAGCTAAAAATTAGTTTTTCAACTTTCAGCTAACTTTTAAGTTTTTAGTTAACTTATCAGTTATTTTTTGCTAAACATAACCTTAATCTACTTTTAGATTGTCAATTTTTTCATTTTTTTAATTGATTTGTCACTTTTTTATCGAAACAATTCGAACAAGAGTATTTTCATCGAAACATTCCGTAACATAGTAATTTTAATCAGAATGATATAATTTTTTAATAAACACTTTGTTTCATTTTGATAATTCCGTTTCGTGTTAATGACTCTAGAAACGAAAATATTTCGATCATTTCGATGAAAAAGAAAAAAAAATTAATTCTTTTTTATATTAAACTAAATAAGATTGAAAATATAGAATCTTTTTTGTATTCATTCTTAAAAGGTTATTTGATCTACCACTAGTAGATAATTTTTATCTATCAATGATGTTTAAAATAATAAAAATAATATTTTTTAAAATTATCTTTGTCAGAGTACCAACTCTTCGTTCTTTTAGGCTGAAATCTTAATCTATTGCATTAAACCAAACTAGCATTCTTCTCTCTCTACGTACTCCCATGACCTATGAAAATTTATTCTTGTTCATAAAATTTGAACCTTCTGTTAAAACTAATTAGAACAGAAACACACTTCCAAACAAGAAATGAAAAACAGGAATTAGATTCGAAGTTATAGTTAATGGTATTATTTATAGGTTGAATGATAAATGAATCTATTTTTGCGTTTCAAACAGGTACTATATATATATATATATATATATATATATATATATATATATATATATATATATATATATATATATATATATATATAGGTCAAAAGGCAGCATGTGCATAATTCCAAAATCCACATGGAGCCCAATGCTGGTTTCCTTTAGGATATGAATTGTCTTCTCATTACAACAATCCCATTCCTTTTGTATCTATCTCATAAGGTCACATCACATCTATTATGATTTAATAATTATTTTTCTAGTAAATATAAATATTTGTATGTTATTAATTAAATTACAATGATAATAATATATTTTTCAGTGTTAATTTCTTGCTATTTTTGCTAGACTTGCTTTTGTTTCTATACATATACGGTTAAGCCCTGATCTGGAATTTGTAATTGATTGTTTTATTTTCAAATCTGTAAACATTGAATTCGTTTTACGCGCTAGAGGAAAAAGAATTAAAAAATAAACAACTACAATTAATTAAGCTAGGCTAGTTAAAGTGTCAATTGGTTCATCATAGATTCGTTATATATAATATTTCATAAGGGTTTTTTCCTCAAAAGTGTTTGTGTTGTACCATCATTTGTAAAAGTAAGAACAAAATTATTAATATGAATGTCTTAATATGATAATGTCTTATATTTCATTTACGAGAAAAATTTATAATGTCAATATATAAAAAATTAGTTATATATCTTAAGCATTACTGTCTAATCTGAGTGTTGTTAATATATTACATCTCATACAACGAAATCAAATTACAAATTGCATAAGTACAGTTAATTATCTGTTTTTGTTATAATAAATGAAAATAGTTTCAATATATTAATACTTTCAAAATTAAAATTATTGACTAAAATCACAATTTACTCCTTAAAAAATATATCTCATATTTATCGTTGAAAAAAAATGTAACGTAAAGTTTTTATTTTTTATTTTTTTATTTGTGAAAGTATCTTAGTCTTTTATGAGTCAATAAAAAAATAATTTAAACTCAAACAAAAATAATTGAAGACTCAATTTTATACTAATCTTTTCTTTTTAGGATCAAGATCTGAATTTAATATAAAATGATCACAAATTTAAAATATCTGCACATGAAATTTCTTCGTTATAACTTAGTGAGGCAAGTTGAAGGTTAGGGCGTGGATTGAACTAGAGATTCGCAACTTTTAACTGTGCAGGCTCTTGGCCACACCTTTCTTGGAAATGAAAGAGAAATGTTTGTGGGGAAGCACGCCTTAATTCTACGTTTTACATATTCATTTCATCACACAGGCTGCATACTCCTGTAACAACAATTATGGACAAAATTTTCTTATCTATTTGTGTAGTATGGACCACAGCTTAGAAAGATACCTGTGCCAACCCTTCACCCTTTTGTCACTTGTTACTAGATTCATTCAAATAAACACAAATTCCCAACCCGTTTCAAAGATCTTTTCGAAATGAAATTATCTTTTCCATGGCTAGCAGCTGAAGCAGCAGCTACCCACTATATTTTCTGGGGTAATTTCAAACAGTTTGAACCATTTGATCTTGACTTTTTCTTTTCTCTCTCTGTTTGGGCAATATCTGTCTCTGTCTGCTCTGATTCTGAATGTTCATACTGTATAAATGTAAAAGATCGTACTTGGTGTACCTCACCCTGTTACGCGTATTGGGAAATAATAAACAAAGTTAAGTAACTGTCACAATCTCTCTCTGAGACTGGGATATGCAATAGAAAGTAAAGTTATCATGAGCTCTTCATTTTATATATTTATGTTATATTATAGTACTATATACGAATTAATATTCTAATATTGGCTATGTTACTAATACTACGTGACAAAAACTGATCATCATATACAAGTGAAAAGGACACTACATTATCATGCCACATAAAATTTAGAAAAAAGAAAAAGAAAAAAAAATCCTTGTTTATTAGGACATTGAATAAGTTAAAATTAGATGAAACTAGTCATTACTGAAAGGGTATATAAATAGCATAACTTTTATTAATTTGATTGAGCGAATGAAGCTGGGTGTGAAACAGACACACGCTGCAGCTCGCTGGTTGCTGCAGCAGTGCAGACACATCTCCATTACGGTTCTCTATTCTGTAGTCTCTCCAGCTTCTCTGTTTTACTACGCTTTTGCTTGCCTTGCCTGACTCTTTCTGCTGCTGCCCCTGCATTCCCTAGCTAGTTGCTAGTAGCTAGTTCAAGCTTAGCACTGCATCTGCTTCTGCTATGTGCTGCCATACCATCCATGGCTCCACTTTCGATGTCTCTCCCTTTCTCTCTCTATGTCATTAATTTCAAACGTCTAAGCGCATGGGATTGGGATTGGGATTGGGACTGGGACTGGGATACTGTTAGCGTCTTCGTCCTCTTCGTATCCGTATTGCCTCTCAGCCTCAGGTTAGGTTGCAACTTTTATAGATTTTCCTTCCTCCACGTCTTCCCACTACCCTTCGTATTGTTTGGTTCAAAGGAGAGAACAGAATAAAAATTTTAACGAGAGGGGGAGAAAAAAAATATAAGTAAAATAATTTTTATTTGATTTAATTAAAAAAGAAAAAAAAATGTAAATAAATTTTATTTTATTTGATTTACAAGAAGAGAAGAAAAAAAAAATAATTATTATAATATTTTAATTTTAAATAAATATACAATAAAATAGAATAAAATAAATTTTGAAAAATATTTTTATCTTTTCTCTTGCTTACAATTTTCTCCCATCTAAATTATCTTATTTTCGGAAGGAAAAGAAACGATGAGAGGCAAGGATTTTGATTTTTGCACTTTCATTTTTCCTTCTCTTCTCTCTAAATTATTAAAATGAATAAGATAATTTTTTTTAAAAATCTCTCCCTTCCCCTCCACTCCCCTCCGTTCCCCCCTCCCAACCAAACACTATCTAAGTCAAAATAGCTCCAACAACTTCAGTTTTGATTACCTTCATTTATGCTTTTCTTTCTTGCATAAATAAAACGAATACAAAGAAAAGAAATTTAGATATTAAACTTTATTAACTACTAGTTGTTACATATAGATAAATCAATAACCACATTATTGTATATTTTGGACAATAATTATTTTTTAATACATATACTCAAAACATTTGTAAACATATTATACATATTCAAATTCAGATAAAGTTAGAAAAACTAGTTCAATTTTAAAATTGAATAGAGTCATAATGATCAATATCATCTTGAGTTCTCAATTTTATTGTCAGTTAATTTTTTATATCATAATTCATCAAAATATCAACATATTTTGACTATTGAAAAATTAATGTTGAGGTTTATTTTCTATTGTAAAATGTAAGTTGTTGATGAGTTTTGACTTTTGAGCTTTAAAAAAACAGTTAAAATATATAAGTCGAAAGGAGTTTCTTTAAAGAGGTTGGTTTTTATTATGCACGATTGCACGCAGGTTTGTTCAGCATGGCAAGCTATCTCCCGCTCGGATCCCCTGTGGCAACGACTTACAAGCCGTATTTGGCATGGCTCCTATCGGCTACGCGGCACATGGCATGAAGAGTTCATCTACTGGCATCGAACGGCTAGAAACTACATCACAGGCAGATACGTGTACACCTCTCCGCACTATAATCCATTCCAGTTGGACTTACACCCTCACACCTTACTCTGCCGGTGCCTCACGCTCACCAACTTTCACCTCGCTTGTGGCTTCGCCGACGGCACCGTACGACTCTTCGACCTCGAAACCCGTTCCCACGTCAGCACCTTCCGGTCCCACCACGATGTCCTATTTGGCCCTTTCTCAAGATCCGTGTCCGGAATAGTGATCACCAACTCCACGCTGGTGTTTGCCACGCTCGACGGAAACATATACGTGGCCGTCATCAACGGGCCGCCCGAGACCCGAAGGGTCAGTTCCGGTGACGTGTACAACAACGGCGTCTTAGTGGAGTTCGCCGGCTGCGGCCGGTGGTGGGTGGGCCTCTTCTCCGGCGTTCCTCTTCAGGCATTCCGGGTCTGGGAGGCCCACAACGAACTACCCGTTTACATCGGCGGATCCCTGACCGATCCAGAGTCCCTCCTTGGCTGGCACATGTTGACCGAGTTAACCGAACCGGTGGGTCGCCTTCGTGTCACACCAAGGGAACTGGTCGTGGCGTGCACACGTTCACGACTCATAGTGTTTGACTTGAGGAGTCCGGGGATTGTATTGCATGAGCTAGTATCCAGAGTAGGCTTCATTGTGACCTCGCTTGACATAAGCCACGAGGCATTTGTTATCGTGGACAGGAGAGGTCGAGCTAGGGTGCGCCGTGCGAGTACGTTTGAGTCGCTCTGTGAATTTTTGGTGATAGGAGCATCACCAAGGGGTCTGACCGGGAGCATGAACTCGGGGTATGCACTAATGTACGCTGGTCGTGTTATAACAGTGTGGGACATAGGACGCCGGGAAGGACGACAATGTTTGACTTTTGCAGAAAGAATAGAGGAGGGCAACGCCATGGTCGCCAATGAGAGACACGTGGCATTGTCTTCTGACGATATCTCGATACACCTGTGGGATTTTGGTGCACAGTAGCAGAATAGAATTGGTAGGTACAAAAATTAAAGTTTATTTATTAATATAAATATTTTTATATTAAAAAAATAATATTTAAATAAATTTAAATAAATAATTTATTAATATTTAATAAATTAATTTTAATTTATTTTATAAATTAATTTTTTAAATTTTTTAAAAATTTTTTTTATAAAAATTTAAATTTATATGATCAAAAAATTATTTTATAATTTTATAAATTAAAATTTTATTAAAATTATACAATTCACTTTTTTTTTCTGTTAAAATTATATTTAAATATTTTAATAAAAATTTATAAATTTAAAAAATATTTTTTAAAATATGTATCAAAATATTAAATAATTTTATTTAAAAAATTTTATTTTATGAGTGTTTTTTATATAAAATTTTATTTTATAAATATTTAAATAAATTGTATATCCAAACTAAGATTTAATTGAAAATGTGATGGGTCAGCGAAAAAAAAAAAATGTTGAATAATAAAAAAGGACATTGTCCGCTTGAGAACTTGAGAAGTAAAATGAGAAAACGAAGAGTGCATTGGGGTGACGACGAGAAATATGACCGTCTGTTTTTGGAGCTTTGTAGGTTGAGATTTGATTAACCCTAGAGACTTAAAAAGCCTTCTTAAATTTTCTTTGTAAGCAAATAGGGTGCAGTTTTTTAAAACTGATGTTTTATATTATGCAGGATCTGAAGTTGGCTGATTGGTAGCTTTCGATGTAGTTGGTATGTGACTTTCTTACTTTCAATTGGGTACTCTGCTTATTTCTTTTTCTATTTCTATTTAGTTTTTAAATTTGGATCGATGTTCACTGTTCAATGATAAATGGGAAACTATCTAGTCAAAGTAGGACAGTTTTATGTTTAGTTATTTTTTCAAAAGTTAATTGCGCCATTGGTAACTGAGATACGGGACTGTAATGTTGTTGTATGTATTCTCCTTTTCAATTGTATCCTTGCTATGACTTCATTTGAAAATGCAATGATTTTAGGGCATCTCAACAAAAGTGAACCTACGAAGATGCGACAGCCATCCAAAGAATGTCGATTTGACAAAATAAGAATATTTAAAGTTGGGTTGAAGTTCAATAGCTTTGGGACCACATGTGGTGCGAAGGATAAAATTATTATTCATGTTTATTTATATTATTAATTATAAAAAAAAATTAATTTAATAATTATTATAATATTTTTCTAATTTTAAAATTTATGATAAATAACACTTAAAAGAATATAAATAATTTTTTTATAAATATTGATCAAATTATTCTTTATTCACTTATTTTATTTTAAATTTTTTTATTATAAATTATAGTTCATATGATAAAAAGAAAAAAAAAATTTAACTCTAAATTCTAAAATCTTAAACTATAAATTAAAATTTTTGAAATCATAAAATTTGAAATCTTAATCTATAAATCTAAATGTTTAAAATTCGAAAACTCTTAACTTTAAATTATAAAACATAAATTTCAAACTCTAAAATCATAATTCTAAAAATTTTAAATTTTAATACTTTAAATCTCAAATCTTAATGATAAGGGATCATCTACACCTCAAGTTCCTACATTTGAAGGTCCTATCACTAGGGCAAAGGCTAAGGAGATCCAACAAGAATTGGACAAGGTGATAACCTTCTTTTTGTCCAAGGAGCCTTCTATGTTAGCAGCCTTCTTCGAGCCATCTATCAAGGATATGTCCATCAAGTCTATGGTGGCCATTACATCTCGTGAAGACCCTAGGAGTGAAGAGAAGACTCCATGAAGTGATTGGACGTTTTGCTTTTAGTCTTTTGTGTTTTAAGACAATTTCCTTATTTATTTTTTTTGTATTTCGTTTTTTAGAAAGGGGGGTCAGCTTTAGGACTATAAAAGGCCTCCTTAGCATGTTTTGAGAGATTAGACATTTTGTAACTTAAAAACTTATTTTTCCTTCTATCAAAAGAGTGCTTTTGAGAGAAGAGAGCATTGCTGATTGATCTTACTTAGTTGTTCTTGTGTGTGTCAATCTCCCTAGAGATTGGTGTTCTCAAGCCTCCATAAGCCTCCTCCTTGTGCTTGGCTGCCATGGCCATTGTGTAAGGTTGTACTGGTAGAGTTTCTTCATCATTTGGTTCAGTTCTTGATTCATAGAACAAGGGTTGTTCCATTGTGTGAATTGGTTCTACTTCTATTCCTTTTATTTCTGTTTTCTTCCATTTTCAAATTTAACCTCCATTGTTGTCTTCTTTGAGTTCTGTCAAGGTTTGGTGTCTAGATCGAGAGTTTGTGGCTTACCCCACATCAAATTGGTATCAGAGCAAGGTGACACCTTACCACCACCACATCACCACCAAAGTGCCGCTGCTGGTTAGCTTTGTTCATCTGGAGTCTTTGCCATTTCAGTTTTATGTCATTTTCATTTTTGAGTCATTTCTGGTCTTCCATTGTTGTGCTTTGCTTTAATTGCTTGTGGTTTTGGAGATTTGAACACATTTCCTCACCTACATCATCGTGAACCACCATCAAACACTTGCTGCAGCCTTGTTCAACCACCAACCACCATTTCTTGCCTTCACCAGCCAGAAAAACGTCCATCCCTTGCTGCAACAGCCAGGTTTGATTTCTAAGGCTGAACATTAGCTGCTCCCTACAAATCAGGCTGCATTCCTTTATTGCAATAACCAAGTTTGACTTCTATGGCTGAGCATTAATTGCTCCTAAAAATCAGGGATTTGTTTTTGCAGCTGTCATAATTACTCCTTAAAATAAGGGAGATTTGATTTTCAGCTGTTATAATTGCTCCTAAAATTAGGGGATTTGATTTGCAGCTGTTATATTTGTTCCTCAAATCAGGGAGATTTGATTTGCAACTGTTATAATTGCTCCTTAAAATCAGGGGATTTGATTTGTAGCTGTTATACTTGTTTCTTAAAATCAGGGAGATTAAGTCCAATCTATTATTAGAAGTTATTTTCGAAATTGAAATTGAAATTTTAGGTGTTAATTTCTTATTTATGATATTCCAAGTTTCATTTCTGTATTTTATTTATTCTTGAGACAAAAAATAAACGAAAAAAAAAGAAAAGAAAAGAAAAGAAATTCAAGTCTCATTTCAGCATTTCATTTGTATTTCATACTATCCTAAGTAGTTTGTACTTAGTCATTTCTCAAGTGAAGTTCAAAGGGATTGCCAAGAGCTCTCAAATACACCAAGGAGTCCTACAAGCCCTAGCCATACCCTAGCTTTGTCCCACACTTAGCCAGATTTCAAACCTCACCCTTCTAATCTCCATTGGTACAAGTTGAGACAAGTAAGGTACAATTCTTCCTTCTTGAGTTCAGATCGATTGAGTATACTTCGTCTATCTGCATTACATTCTTGCAATTGTCTTCTTGAGTCTTGTTTTCTTTTTTTTACTGAGTCATTTTCTTGTTTAATTCTCTACCGAGCTTATCCTTTCTATAACTCAACATTTATTGGCAATTGTTGGCTTAGAACACCCTACTCAAGTGGGTTATTTGATCCATACAAGACAAAAAAAAAACGTGCATCAACAACAATTGGGATAGAGAGATTAAACACAAGAGTGAAACACTAGTGAAGTGATTTTGATTTCTCTAATCTGATTTGTTTAGGTGTTAGTCTTCTTTTGAACATGTCTAGGTCACCAAGTCCTCCACATTCAAGGAGTTCCTCACCAATACCACCTGAGATGTTCAACATGCTCAAGATCATGTCGGACAACTTAGCCTGCTTGACCGCTCGGATGGCTGTTTTGGAGGCAAGGCCAGCACCAGCCAGCACCACCTGCCCTTGTCCCTCTAAGCACCTATGCTGAGGATGGAGGCCCTTCCAATGTGGCCCCAAGAGCGCCCTTACCAGATCAAAGGAGTGCTTATGACGCCGCTCGAGGTGCGCACCATCAAGTCCCACCAGGCACCGCTTCTCACCTTGGAAGATCACAAGGCGCCGCCCCTCACCATGACACTCCAGTCCATGCTCACAATGAGCAACTCTCTGTCCATAACTCTCCTTTACATAGATGAAATCATTATGCACCTAATCGTTTTAATGCATTTCAGGGTTATCAAGATGAGGAGTTAGAGTATGAAGGCTGGCAAGCTGAGCCTCCTAGGGGCTACCAAGCTAGAAGAGGACGTGAGCCAGAGCAAGATGGCATTGGGAAGATCAAAGTGAAGATCCTAAGTTTTGAAGGCAAGTGTGATCCAGATGTATACATGGAGTGGGAGACTAAGATAGAACAAATCTGGTCATGTCACAACTTTGCTAAGCATAAAAAGGTCCAGTTAGCTGCATTGGAGTTCAATGGCTATGCCCTCATATGGTGGGACAACTTGGTCAAGGAAAGAAGAAGAGTACTTGATCCAGACGTGACCACATGGGAGCAAATGAAAGCTTTGATGAGAGCTAGATTTGTGCCTCAACATCATACAAGGGACCTAAGGCAAAGATTGGAGAATTTGAGACAAGGGTCAATGAGTGCAGAAGAGACCTATAATGCCATGCAAGTGACAATGGTGAAAGCCAATGTAACTGAAGATGAAGAGACAACCATGGCAAGGTATCTTAGAATTCTCAATTCATTTTTGGCTAATGAAGTCGACTTGTATCCATACAGCTCTATGACAGAATTGCTACACTTAGCAATCAAAGTAGAAAGAAAGACAAGGGCTAGGACCCGAGGAAACAAGAGTTCAAGTGGAACATCCAACACTTGGCGAAACCAGCAAGGACGTAGCTCTTAATCCTATGGTCAGGAGTCTTCACAAAGAGAGCCATACCTGGAGCAAGTTGGGTAGAAAAGAAATGCACCACCTAGTGCCACACCCTACCCTCCACGAGCCACAACTGGTTCCTCTAACGAACCCAAAAGGAGTACCTCTAACCCTACTCTTAGAACTAGGGACATTGAATGCTTTAAATGTAGAGGAAGAGGTCATATGATGAAAGACTGTCCTAATAGAAAAACGCTCATGATTAACCACTTAGGGCAATATGAATATGAAAGTGACAAAGAAGATAATGAAGAGTGTGTTAATGAGGTGAATGAGCATGAATCTGGTTTTGATAATGAGGATGAGATTGAGTATGAGCTTGGAGAGTCTTTAATTTGTAAGAGAACATTGCATGTGCAACCTGCCCCTTGTGAGGATAATCAAAGAGAAAATTTGTTTTATACTAGATGCTTAGTTAAAGGAAAGGTGTGCAACATGATAATTGATGGAGGTAGTTGTTGCAATATTGCTAGTACTGAATTGATTTCTAAATTGCAAATTACTACATTTTATCACCCTAGGCCTTACAAATTGCATTGGATGAATGATTGTGGAGAATTGAAAGTGAATAAGCAAGTTAAAATTACTATCACATTAGGTCACTATGAGGATTCAATTCTGTGTGATGTTATTCCTATGCAAGCTTGTCACATCTTGTTAGGTAGACCATGGCAATATGATAGAAGAGTCATGCATGATGGTCACACTAATAAGCATTCCTTTACATTTAATGGCAAGAATGTTGTCTTAAAACCTATGTCTCCTATGTAGATTGCCGAGGCCTATGAAAGGAAGAAGGAAAACGACAAGGAACAAGGAGAGGAGAAGAAGCAAGGCAAGAGCACAACTCGCCAGCAAGTAAGCACCCCCTCAAAGCCAAGCCAAGCCTTAGCAATCCAGCCTTCTAGTGTCTTATTAGCATCCAAAAGTGAGCTACAAGGTGAGTATCTACCCCTAGAAACCACCCTCATGCTTTTGTGCAAGAAACTGGCCATGCTAAGTGAAGAAACTAAGGCTGCCCTACCCCCTCCTATCCAAGCCCTTTTAGAAGAGTTTAAGGATGTATTTCCGGATGAGATACCCCCTGGCCTACCCCATTTGAGAGGCATAGAGCACCAAATAGATCTTATTCCCGGAGCCACCTTACCAAATAGGCCAGCTTATAGAATGAACCCTAAGGAGAGCCAAGAAATCCAGACCTAAGTGCAAGAGTTCTTAGACAAGGGTTATGTGAGAGAGAGCCTATCCCCTTGTGCCATGCCAGTCCTACTTGTGCCAAAGAAGGACAACACATGGAGGATGTGTGTTGACTGTAGAGTCATCAACAACATCACCATCAAGTACCGCCATCCAATTCTGAGGCTGGACGACATGTTGGACGAGCTCCATGGTGCCACCATCTTCACAAAGATTGATCTAGAGAGTGGATATCATCAGATTAGGATGAAAGAATGAGATGAATGGAAGACTGCATTCAAGACCAAGTTTGGTCTCTATGAATGGCTTGTAATGCCATTTGGTTTGACAAATGCTCCTTCTACTTTCATGAGATTGATGAACTATGTTTTAAGGAACTTTATAGGAAAATTTGTTGTAATATACTTTGATGATATACTTATCTATAGCAGGTCCCTAAAGGAGCATGAAGGACACTTAAGGGAAGTTCTTTCTACCCTTAGAGTAGAGTACTTGTATGCCAATTTGAAAAAGTGTGATTTCTACACTAATAAAGTCACATTTCTTGGTTTTGTAGTGAGTACACAAGGGCTGCAAGTGGATGAAGAGAAGATAAGAGCCATTCAAGATTGGCCAACTCCAACTTCAATTGGACAAGTGAGGAGCTTTCATGGACTAGCCAGTTTCTATAGGCGCTTTGTCAAGGATTTTAGCACCATTGTTGCACCCTTGACTGAGATCACCAAGAAGCATGCCCCATTCGTGTGGGGAGAGGCACAAGAGAGGGCCTTCAACAATCTGAAGTGGAGGCTCACCAAGGCGCCACTTCTAGTGCTCCCCGATTTCACTCGCTCATTTGAAGTAGAGTGTGACGCTTCTAGAATTGGCATTGGAGGTGTACTCATGCAAGAAGGTAAGCCTATTGCCTTTTTCTCTGAAAAATTGAAAGGTGCATGTCTTAACTACTCTACTTATGACAAAGAGTTGTATGCTTTATATAGAGTGCTTAAGACTTGACAACATTACTTATGGCCTAGAGAGTTTATTTTGCATACTGATCATGAGTCCTTAAAGCATTTTAGGAGTCAAGATAAACTTGATAGGAGGCATGGTAAATGGATGGAATTCATTGAAACATTTCCATATGTCATTAAGTATAAAAAGAGAAAAGATAATGTTGTTGCTGATGCACTTTCTAGGAGACATGTTTTGTTGACCACATTAGACTCTAAGGTGTTAGGATTCACTTACATTAAAGAGTTATATGCGGATGACATTGATTTTAGTGCTACTTATAAGCATTGTGTGCAGAAAGGTTCTTTAGATAAGTTTTACTTGTTTGAGGGATTTTTGTTCAGAATTGATAAGGTGTGCATTCCTAGGTGTTCCTTGAGGATGTTACTCGTAGAAGAAACCCATAAGAGAGGTTTAATGGGACACTTTGGTAGCGATAAGACATATCATATGCTGCATACACATTTCTTTTGGCCACACATGCTTAGGGACATAGAACACTTAGTGAAGAGATGTTTAGAGTGCCTAAAAGCCAAGTCTAGAGTTAAGCCACATGGTTTGTATACTCTTTTACCTATTCCCACAGCCCCTTGGGAAGATATTAGTATGGATTTCATTGTAGGGTTTGTAACATCCTTAATTTTGTTTCTTTTATTGATAAAGGTACATAAAAAATTTAATTAAGGAAATAAAATTTATTAGACAATATTTTAGATATCTAAGGAAATATAATCCTTAGAAATTCTTCACCTTATGTATATGCATAGATTCCGACTTAGAAACAAGCACGCCTTAGAAACTCTATAAAGTTCGTTTCGCGAGATTCCGACTTTTCGGGGATGGAATCGTCCCGTCGAGAAACCCTACGGGCCATTTTCGTGCATCTGGATGTCGGAGACGAAAACTCGAAAAAGTCGTGTCGTTGCAAAGAAGAACTGCTTGGAAACTCTAGAAACTACGTTTCGTGAGATTCTGACTGTCCCGCGATTTAATCGTAACGTCCAGAAGCCCTACGGTCTATTTTCGTGCATACGGATGACAGGGACAAAAATACGAAAAAGTCGTGTCGTTGGAAAGAAGAACTCCTTGGAAACTCTAGAAACTTCGTTTCGTGAGATTTTGACAGTCCGGCGATTTAATCGTGCCGTCCAGAAGCCCTACGTTCTATTTTCTTGCATACGGATGACGGGGACAAAAATACGAAAAAGTCGTGTCGTTGAAAGGAAGAACGGATAATAAACTCTATAAAGTTCGTTTCGCGAGATTTCGACCTTCCGGCGATGGAATCGTGCCGTCGAGGAAACCTACGGGCCATTTTCGTACATCCCGATGTCGAAGACGAAAATTCGTAAAAGTCGTGTCGTTGCAAAGAAGAACTGCTTGGAAACTCTAGAAACTTCGTTTCGTGAGATTTTGACTGTCCGGCGATTTCATCGTGCCGTTCAGAAGCCCTACGTTCTATTTTCTTGCATAAGGATGACGGGGACAAAAATACGAAAAAGTCGTGTCGTTGAAAGGAAGAACGGATAATAAACTCTACAAAGTTCGTTTCGCGAGATTTCGACCTTCCGGCCATGGAATCGTGCTGTCGAGAAACCCTACGGGCCATTTTCGTGCATACGGATGTCGGAGACGAAAATACGAAAAATTTGTGTCGTTGGAAACAAGCACTCCTTAGAAACTCTATAAAGTTCGTTTCGCGAGATTCCGACTTTTCGGGGATGGAATCGTACCGTCGAGAAACCCTACGGGCCATTTTCGTGCATCTGGATGTCGGAGACGAAAATTCGAAAAAGTCGTATCGTTGGAAAGAATAACTCCTTGGAAACTCTAGAAACTTCGTTTCCTGAGATTTTGACTGTCCGGCGATTTAATCGTGCCGTCCAGAAGACCTACGTTCTATTTTCGTGCATACAGATGACGGGGACAAAAATACAAAATAGTTGTGTCATTGAAAGGAGGAACGGATAATAAAATCTATAAAGTTCGTTTCGCGAGATTCCGAATTTCCGGCGCTGGAATCGTGCCGTCGAGAAACCCTGCGGGCCATATTTGTGCATCCGGATTTCAGAGACAAAAATTCGAAATAGTCGTGTCGTTGGAAAGAAGAACTCCCTGGAAATTCTAGAAACTTCGTTTCGTGAGATTGTGACTGTCCGGCGATTTAATCATGCCGTTCAGAAGCCCTACGTTCTATTTTCGTGCATACGGATGTCGGAGACGAAAATACGAAAAAATCGTGTCGTTGGAAACAAGCACTCCTTAGAAACTCTATAAAGTTCGTTTCGCGAGATTCCGACTTTTCGGGGATGGAATCGTGCCGTCGAGAAACCCTACGGGCCATTTTCGTGCATCTGGATGTCGGAGACGAAAACTCGAAAAACTCGTGTTGTTGCAAAGAAGAACTGCTTGGAAACTCTAGAAACTACGTTTCGTGAGATTCTGACTGTCCCGCGATTTAATTGTAACGTCCAGAAGCCCTACGGTCTATTTTCGTGCATACGGATGACGGGGACAAAAATACGAAAAAGTCGTGTCGTTGGAAAGAAGAACTCCTTGGAAACTCTAGAAACTTCGTTTCGTGAGATTTTGACAGTCCGGCGATTTAATCATGCCGTCCAGAAGCCCTACGTTCTATTTTCTTGCATACGGATGACGGGGACAAAAATACGAAAAAGTCGTGTCGTTGAAAGGAAGAACGGATAATAAACTCTATACAGTTCGTTTCGTGAGATTTCGACCTTCCGGCCATGGAATCGTGCCGTCGAGAAACCCTGCGGGCCATTTTCGTGCATACGGATGTCGGAGACGAAAATACGAAAAATTTGTGTCGTTGGAAACAAGCACTCCTTGAAAATTCTATAAAGTTCGTTCCGCGAGAATCCGACTTTCTGGCGATGGAATCGTGCCGTCGAGAAACCTTACGGGCCATTTTTGTGCATACGGATGTCGGAGACGAAAATACGAAAAACTCGTGTCGTTGGAAACAAGCACGCCTTAGAAACTCTATAAAGTTCGTTTCGCGAGATTCTGACTTTTCGGGGATGGAATCATGCCGTCGAGAAACCCTACGGGCCATTTTCGTGCATCTGGATGTCGGAGACGAAAATTCGAAAAAGTCGTGTCGTTGGAAAGAAGAACTCCTTGGAAACTCTAGAAACTTCGTTTCGTGAGATTCTGACTGTCCGGCGATTTAATCGTGCCGTCCGGAAGCCCTACGTTCTATTTTCTTGCATACGGATGACGGAGACAAAAATACGAAAAAGTCGTGTCGTTGAAAGGAAGAACGGATAATAAACTCTATAAAGTTCGTTTCGCGAGATTTCGTCCTTCCGGCCATGGAATCGTGCCGTCGAGAAACCCTACGGACCATTTTCGTGCATACGGATGTTGGAGACGAAAATACGAAAAATTTGTGTCGTTGGAAACAAGCACTCCTTGGAAATTCTATAAAGTTCGTTCCGCGAGAATCCGACTTTCCGGCGATGGAATCGTGCCGTCGAGAAACCCTACGGGCCATTTTTGTGCATACGGATGTCGGAGACGAAAATACGAAAAACTCGTGTCGTTGGAAACAAGTGTAACAACTCCATTTATGTAATTTTTTTTTTAAATACCATGAAGTTATTACCTCATTACAACTTAACTCAATATAACATTTATTTAATTTATACAATACTGAGTTTCCATACACACTATTATTTTACAAACTACACACCATTATTTTACAAACATTTGTACAAAGATACATATTAGTTCTAATCATCTATATCGACTACTTCCGGGGACACTGGTTCGGGTGGCACGTCCACCGGAATCTCAGTTACATCTACGACAGTTACATCAGAAATAACTGGAAGTTGCCCAAGGTAGGGCACCTCGATCCAACGTACAGAGATAATAAGTGTCATAGAGAATATCTGCATATTTATTCTTCTGAACATGATATGGAAATATAGTGAGAATTAAATCCCAGTAAGTTCAACAATAAATCATAATTTACCATCAATATAGTTCATCACGTCATGTTCAGCTGTATAAACTACAGAAAATATCTTTAGGTCACATGAATGCACTTTATCATGCACATGAAAATTATACAGTTATGACATGTATGGCATGAATAACTATTTTTCGAATTTCATATGATGGCTATCCACTTATTCTTACTTCAAACTACCCCGGTCAGGGTGAGTATTCTCTACTTTTCGGTACGGGCTTATCTCGCTCCGTCCGACATGGCACACTTTCTCTTTCTTTTCTTATTAATATGATCATAATCGTTGGTAGGGCGTCCCCTACTGGTGCACCACACGGATTGCCATGTGACCGTGCTCATTTCTTTTCTTTTCACAATGATAGCCAAAAATATGCTTTCAATAACAAGTATGTTCATCAAAATATAACTATTACCATAAATCATTGGTAATCATGCCATGAACATAACCATTTAAAATATCACTTTATAAAACATTTCCATGTCAAAATTCCATACTAATACCTTGGTAACTGGATAGTAATTGTAGTCTGTAAACAGCGCACCAAAAAAGTTCCCAGGAAAGAGAGGTGGGTCACTAATGGACACGCTTAAGTACCATGTCTTTCCTTGCCAGAGCTTTCCTTAGACATGCACTTTTCACAAATCACAATTTTGTTTTCCAGTAACTAGAATAATTCTTTTCTGATGTGAAAATACTGCAACCACGGAGCATACTAAGATTTTTCAAATAAAACCGGCACTTTCAAAACTTCTTGTAAATTTATATGAGTACTAGGGTAAATTCCATGTTAAAAATTACACACTTAAAATGGTAGTAAGTTCATGCAATGGCAATGGCTATGGCTATACTAGTCATTTGTTAAGATTCATCTTCTTTTTAAAATACTAATTTTATTTCTTTATTTTCTTGATGCAGGTTTTCATCCTATCTAACATTCTCTTACTAATCAGAGCATAACTCCCTCAATTTAACTCTGATGTAGGTGATCTTAGTGTCAATTTCAAGATAAAACAATTATCTAAAACATTTATGTTGAACATTGTAGCGAAATATTAAGAAATCAAGGTGATATTACTCCCTAAATGTACAGATTATTTCTTCTTGTGTAAGTTCTGACCTTTACTGACTAATTAGACCATATCTCCCAAATTTGAACTCCAAATTGAGTTATTCCAGTTGGTAAAAATCCATGAGCCCTATATCTATAATTGTTATCTTGGCGTACGATTTTAACTCCCTACAGAATATTTTCCAGAAATTCAAAAACTAAAGCTTTAATAACATATTCTGAATAAATATTTTCTGACCTCTGCTTACTAATCAGCTTATATCTACCTCAAATGGACTTCAAATTGAATGATTCCAGTGCCTAAAAATCCATGACACATTTATCTTTAATTCTTATGTTAATAATTTATTTTAATTCCTTACAGATACTTCTCAGAAATTAAAATACCGAAGCTATCCTAACATATTTTTCCCTGATGACCCATTTTCTGACCTTTGTCTACTAATCGGCTCATATCTCCCTCATATGGACTCCAAATTGAATGATTCCAGTGGCTAAAAATCCATGACATACATATCTTTAATTCTTATGTTAACCATTTATTTTAATTCCCTACCAATAATTCCCAGAAATTAAATTACCGAAGCTATCCTAACATATTCTTCCCTGATGATTCATTTTCTGACCTTTGACTACTAATCAGACCATAGCTACCTCATATGGACTCCAAATGGAATGATTCCAGTAGCTAAAAATCCATGACACATTTATCTTTAATTCTTATGTTAACCATTTATTTTAATTCCCTACCAATAATTCCCAGAAATTAAATTACCGAAGCTATCCTAACATATTCTTCCCTGATGTATGGGTAAAGATTTTAAACTTAATAACTATAGTTCTTGAATTAGGAAAAATTACCCTAATTCAATGTTCTTTGAAATTTTAAGACCTTTACTTGTTTCTAAAAATTTATCTTCCTTATCCAAGAATTTTGCATCTCTTTAGTATGTTATTTCTAATTTCTTTCCTATTAGATTTTCCTTCTTTATTGTTCTCTTAATGTTAGAAACATTTTTTATGCATATACCTAAGGTGAAGAATTTCTAAGGATTATATTTCCTTAGATATCTAAAATATTGTCTAAAAAATTTTATTTCCTTAATTAAATTTTTTACGTACCTTTATCAATAAAAGAAACGAAATTAAGGATGTTACAACAAGCACGCCTTGGAAATTCTATAAAGTTCGTTCCGCGAGAATCTGACTTTCCGGCGATGGAATCGTGCCGTCGAGAAACCCTACGGGCCATTTTTGTGCATACGGATGTCGGAGACGAAAATTCGTAAAAGTCGTCTCGTTGGAAAGAACAACTCCTTGGAAACTCTAGAAACTTCATTTCGTGAGATTTTGACTGTCCGGCGATTTCATCGTGCCGTTCAGAAGCCCAACGTTCTATTTTCTTGCATAAGGATGACGGGGACAAAAATACGAAAAAGTCGTCTCGTTGAAAGGAAGAACGGATAATAAACTCTACAAAGTTCGTTTCGCGAGATTTCGACCTTCCGGCCATGGAATCGTGCTGTCGAGAAACCCTACGGGCCATTTTCGTGCATACGGATGTCGAAGACGAAAATACGAAAAATTTGTGTCGTTGGAAACAAGCACTCCTTAGAAACTCTATAAAGTTCGTTTCGCGAGATTTTGACTTTTCGGGGATGGAATCGTGCCGTCAAGAAACCCTACGGGCCATTTTCGTGCATCTGGATGTCGGAGTCGAAAATTCGAAAAAGTCATGTCGTTGGAAAGAATAACTCCTTGGAAACTCTAGAAACTTCGTTTCCTGAGATTTTGACTGTCCGGCGATTTAATCGTGCCGTCCAGAAGCCCTACGTTCTATTTTCGTGCATACAGATGACGGGGACAAAAATACAAAATAGTTGTGTCGTTGAAAGGAGGAAGGATAATAAAATCTATAAAGTTCGTTTCGCGAGATTCCGAATTTCCGGCGCTGGAATCGTGCCGTCGAGAAACGCTGCGGGCCATATTTGTGCATCCGGATTTCAGAGACAAAAATTCGAAATAGTCGTGTCGTTGGAAAGAACAACTCCCTGGAAATTATAGAAACTTCGTTTCGTGAGATTGTGACTGTCCGGCGACTTAATCATGCCGTTCAGAAGCCCTACGTTCTATTTTCGTGCATACGGATGTCGGAGACGAAAATACGAAAAATTCGTGTCGTTGGAAACAAGCACTCCTTAGAAACTCTATAAAGTTCGTTTAGCGAGATTCCGACTTTTCGGGGACGGAATCGTGCCGTCGAGAAACCCTACGGGCCATTTTCGTGCATCTGGATGTCGGAGATGAAAACTCGAAAAAGTCGTGTCGTTGCAAAGAAGAACTGCTTGGAAACTCTAGAAACTACGTTTCGTGAGATTCTGACTGTCCCGCGATTTAATCGTAACGTCCAGAAGCCCTACGGTTTATTTTCGTGCATACGGATGACGGGGACAAAAATACGAAAAAGTCGTGTCGTTGGAAAGAATAACTCCTTGGAAACTCTAGAAACTTCGTTTCGTGAGATTTTGACAGTCCAGCGATTTAATCGTGCCGTCCAGAAGCCCTACGTTCTATTTTCTTGCATAAGGATGACGGGGACAAAAATACGAAAAAGTCGTGTCGTTGAAAGGAAGAACGGATAAAAAACTCTACAAAGTTCGTTTCGCGAGATTTCGACCTTCCGGCCATGGAATCGTGCTGTCGAGAAACCCTACGGGCCATTTTCGTGCATACGGATGTCGGAGACGAAAATACGAAAAATTTATGTCGTTGGAAACAAGCACTCCTTAGAAACTCTATAAAGTTTGTTTCGCGAGATTTTGACTTTTCGGGGATGGAATCGTGCCGTCGAGAAACCCTACGGGCCATTTTCGTGCATCTGGATGTCGGAGACGAAAATTCGAAAAAGTCGTGTCGTTGCAAACAAGCACGCCTTAGAAACTCTATAAAGTTCGTTTCGCGAGATTCCGACTTTTCGGGGATGGAATCGTGTCGTCGAGAAACCCTACGGGCCATTTTCGTGCATCTGGATGTCGGAGACGAAAACTCGAAAAAGTCGTGTCGTTGCAAAGAAGAACTGCTTGGAAACTCTAGAAACTACGTTTCGTGAGATTCTGACTGTCCCGCGATTTAATCGTAACGCCCAGAAGCCCTATGGTCTATTTTCGTGCATACAGATGACGGAGACAAAAATACGAAAAAGTCCTGTCGTTGGAAAGAAGAACTCCTTGGAAACACTAGAAACTTCGTTTCGTGAGATTTTGACAGTCCGGCGATTTAATCGTGCCGTCCAGAAGCCCTACGTTCTATTTTCTTGCATACGGATGACGGGGACAAAAATACGAAAAAGTCGTGTCGTTGAAAGGAAGAACGGATAATAAACTCTATAAAGTTCGTTTCGCGAGATTTCGACCTTCCGGCCAAGGAATCGTGCCGTCGAGAAACCCTACGGGCCATTTTCGTGCATACGGATGTCGGAGACGAAAATACGAAAAATTTGTGTCGTTGGAAACAAGCACTCCTTGAAAATTCTATAAAGTTCGTTTCGCGAGAATCCGTCTTTCCGGCTATGGAATCGTGCCGTCGAGAAACCCTACGGGCCATTTTTGTGCATACGGATGTCGGAACGAAAATACGAAAAACTCGTGTCGTTGGAAACAAGCACGCCTTAGAAACTCTATAAAGTTCGTTTCGCGAGATTCTGACTTTTCGGTGATGGAATCGTGCCGTCGAGAAACCCTACGGGCAATTTTCGTGCATCTGGATGTCGGAGACGAAAATTCGAAAAAGTCGTGTCGTTGGAAAGAAGAACTCCTTGGAAACTCTAGCAACTTCGTTTCGTGAGATTCTGACTGTCCGGCGATTTAATCGTGCCGTCCGGAAGCCCAACGTTCTATTTTCTTGCATACGGATGATGGAGACAAAAATACGAAAAAGTCGTGTCGTTGAAAGGAAGAACGGATAATAAACTCTATATAGTTCGTTTCGCGAGATTTCGACCTTCCGGCCATGGAATCGTGCCGTCGAGAAACCCTACAGGCCATTTTCGTGCATACGGATGTTGGAGACGAAAATACGAAAAATTTGTGTCGTTGGAAACAAGCACTCCTTGGAAATTGTATAAAGTTCGTTCCGCGAGAATCCGACTTTCCGGCGATGGAATCGTGCCGTCGAGAAACCCTACGGGCCATTTTTGTGCATACGGATGTCGGAGACGAAAATACGAAAAACTCGTGTCGTTGGAAACAAGCACGCCTTAGAAACTCTATAAAGTTCGTTTCGCGAGATTCTGACTTTTCGGGGATGGAATCGTGCCGTCGAGAAACCCTACGAGCCATTTTCGTGCATCTGGATGTCGGAGACGAAAACTCGAAAAAGTCGTGTCGTTGCAAAGAAGAACTGCTTGGAAACTCTAGAAACTACGTTTCGTGAGATTCTGACTGTCCGGCGATTTAATCGTAACGTCCAGAAGCCCTACGGTCTATTTTCGTGCATACGGATGACGGGGACAAAAATACGAAAAAGTCGTGTCGTTGGAAAGAAGAACTCCTTGGAAACTCTAGAAACTTCGTTTCGTGAGATTTTGACAGTCCGGCGATTTAATCGTGCCGTCCAGAAGCCCTACGTTCTATTTTCTTGCATACGGATGACGGGGACAAAAATACGAAAAAGTCGTGTCGTTGAAAGGAAGAACGGATAATAAACACTATAAAGTTCCTTTCGCGAGATTTCAACCTTCCGGCGATGGAATCGTGCCGTCGAGAAAACCTACGGGCCATTTTCGTACATCCCGATGTCGGAGACGAAAATTCGTTAAAGTCGTCTCGTTGGAAAGAACAACTCCTAGGAAACCCTAGAAACATCGTTTCGTGAGATTTTGACTCTCCGGCGATTTCATCGTGCCGTTCAGAAGCCCTACGTTCTATTTTCTTGCATAAGGATGACGGGGACAAAAATACGAAAAAGTCGTGTCGTTGAAAGGAAGAACGGATAATAAACTCTACAAAGTTCGTTTCGCGAGATTTCGACCTTCCGGCCATGGAATCGTGCTGTCGAGAAACCCTACGGGCCATTTTCGTGCATACGGATGTCGGAGACGAAAATACGAAAAATTTGTGTCGTTGGAACCAAGCACTCCTTCGAAACTCTATAAAGTTCGTTTCGCGAGATTTTGACTTTTCGGGGATGGAATCGTGCCGTCGAGAAACCCTACGGGCCATTTTCGTGCATCTGGATGTCGGAGACGAAAATTCGAAAAAGTCGTGTCGTTGGAAAGAATAACTCCTTGGAAACTCTAGAAACTTCGTTTCCTGAGATTTTGACTGTCCGGCGATTTAATCGTGCCGTCCAGAAGCCCTACGTTCTATTTTCGTGCATACAGATGACGGGGACAAAAATACCAAATAGTTGTGTCGTTGAAAGGAGGAACGGATAATAAAATCTATAAAGATCGTTTCGCGAGATTCCGAATTTCCGGCGCTGGAATCGTGCCGTCGAGAAACCCTACGGGCCATTTTCATGCATCTGGATGTCGGAGACGAAAATTCGAAAAAGTCGTGTCGTTGGAAACAAGCACGCCTTAGAAACTCTATAAAGTTCGTTTCGCGAGATTCCGACTTTTCGGGGTTGGAATCGTGCCGTCGAGAAACCCCACGGGCCATTTTCGTGCATCTGGATGTCGGAGACGAAAACTCGAAAAAGTCGTGTCGTTGCAAAGAACTGCTTGGAAACTCTAGAAACTACGTTTCGTGAGATTCTGACTGTCCCGCGATTTAATCGTAACGTCCAGAATCCCTACGGTCTATTTTCGTGCATACGGATGACGGAGACAAAAATACGAAAAAGTCGTGTCGTTGGAAAGAAGAACTCCTTGGAAACTCAAGAAACTTCGTTTCGTGAGATTTTGACAGTCCGGCGATTTAATCGTGCCATCCAAAAGCCCTACGTTCTATTTTCTTGCATACGGATGACGGGGACAAAAATACGAAAAAGTCGTGTCGTTGAAAGGAAGAACGGATAATAAACACTATACAGTTCGTTTCGCGAGATTTCGACCTTCCGGCCAAGGAATCGTGCCGTCGAGAAACCCTACGGGCCATTTTCGTACATACGGATGTCGGAGATGAAAATACGAAAAATTCGTGTCGTTAGAAACAAGCACTCCTTAGAAACTCTATAAAGTTCGTTTCGCGAGATTCCTACTTTTCGGGGATGGAATCGTGCCGTCGAGAAACCCTACGGGCCATATTTGTGCATCCGGATTTCAGAGACAAAAATTCGAAAAAGTCGTGTCGTTGGAAAGAAGAACTCCCTGGAAATTCTAGAAACTTCGTTTCGTGAGATTGTGACTGTCCGGCGATTTAATCATGCCGTTCAGAAGCCCTACATTCTATTTTCGTGCAAACGGATGTCGGAGACGAAAATTCGAAAAAGTCGTGTCGTTGGAAAGAAGAACTCCCTGGAAATTCTAGAAACTTCGTTTCGTGAGATTGTGACTGTCCGGCGATTTAATCATGCCGTTCAGAAGCCCTACATTCTATTTTCGTGCAAACGGATGTCGGAGACGAAAATACGAAAAATTCGTGTCGTTAGAAACAAGCACTCCTTAGAAACTCTATAAAGTTCGTTTCGCGAGATTCCTACTTTTCGGGGATGGAATCGTGCCGTCGAGAAACCCTACGGGCCATTTTCGTGCATACGGATGTCGGAGACGAAAATACGAAAAACTCGTGTCGTTGGAAACAAGCACGCCTTAGAAACTCTATAAAGTTCGTTTCGCGAGATTCCGACTTTTCGGGGATGGAATCGTGCCGTCGAGAAACCTTACGGGCCATTTTCGTGCATCTGGATGTCGGAGACGAAAATTCGAAAAAGTCGTGTCGTTGGAAAGAAGAACTCCTTGGAAACTCTAGAAACTTCGTTTCATGAGATTCTGACTGTCCGGCGATTTAATCGTGCCGTCCGGAAGCCCTACGTTCTATTTTCTTGCATACGGATAACGGAGACAAAAATACGAAAAAGTCGTGTCGTTGAAAGGAAGAACGGATAATAAACTCTATAAAGTTCGTTTTGCGAGATTTCGACCTTCCGGCCATGGAATCGTTCCGTCGAGAAACCCTACGGGCCATTTTCGTGCATACGGATGTTGGAGAGGAAAATACGAAAAATTTTCGTCGTTGGAAACAAGCACTCCTTGGAAATTCTATAAAGTTCGTTCCGCGAGAATCCGACTTTCCGGCGATGGAATCGTGCCGTCGAGAAACCCTACGGGCCATTTTTGTGCATACGGATGTCGGAGACGAAAATACGAAAAACTCGTGTCGTTGGAAACAAGCACGCCTTGGAAATTCTATAAAGTTCGTTCCACGAGAATCTGACTTTCCGGCGATGGAATCGTGCCGTCGAGAAACCCTACGGGCCATTTTTTTGCATACGGATGTCGGAGACGAAAATACGAAAAACTCGTGTCGTTGGAAACAAGCACGCCTTAGAAACTCTATAAAGTTCGTTTCGCGAGATTCCGACTTTTCAGGGATGGAATCGTGCCGTCGAGAAACCCTCCGAGCCATTTTCGTGCATTTGGATGTCGGAGACGAAAACTCGAAAAAGTCGTGTCGTTGCAAAGAAGAACTGCTTGGAAACTCTAGAAACTACGTTTCGTGAGATTCTGACTGTCCCGCGATTTAATCGTAACGTCTAGAAGCCCTACGGTCTATTTTCGTGCATACGGATGACGGGGACAAAAGTACGAAAAAGTCGTGTCGTTGGAAAGAAGAACTCCTTGGAAACTCTAGAAACTTCGTTTCGTGAGATTTTGACAGTCCGGCGATTTAATCATGCCGTCCAGAAGCCCTACGTTCTATTTTCTTGCATACGGATGACGGGGACAAAAATACGAAAAAGTCGTGTCGTTGAAAGGAAGAACGGATAATAAACTCTATAAAGTTCGTTTCGCGAGATTTCGACCTTCCGGCGATGGAATCGTGCCGTCGAGAAAACCTACGGGCCATTTTCGTACATCCCGATGTCGGAGACGAAAATTCGTAAAAGTCGTCTCGTTGGAAAGGACAACTCCTTGGAAACCCTAGAAACTTCGTTTCGTGAGATTTTGACTGTCCGGCGATTTCATCGTGCCGTTCAGAAGCGCTACGTTCTATTTTCTTGCATAAGGATGACGGGGACAAAAATACGAAAAAGTCGTGTCGTTGAAAGGAAGAACGGATAATAAACTCTACAAAGTTCGTTTCGCGAGATTTCGACCTTCCGGCCATGGAATCGTGCTGTCGAGAAACCCTACGGGCCATTTTTGTGCATACGGATGTCGGAGACGAAAATACGAAAAACTCGTGTCGTTGGAAACAAGCACGCCTTAGAAACTCTGTAAAGTTCGTTTCGCGAGATTCCGACTTTTCGGGGATGGAATCGTGCCGTCGAGAAACCCTACGGGCCATTTTCGTGCATCTGGATGTCGGAGACGAAAATTCGAAAAAGTCGTGTCGTTGGAAAGAATAACTCCTTGGAAACTCTAGAAACTTCGTTTCCTGAGATTTTGACTGTCCGGCGATTTAATCGTGCCGTCCAGAAACCCTACGTTCTATTTTCGTGCATACAGATGACGGGGACAAAAATACAAACTAGTTGTGTCGTTGAAAGGAGGAACGGATAATAAAATCTATAAAGTTCGTTTCGCGAGATTCCGAATTTTCGGAGCTGGAATCGTGCCGTCGAGAAACCCTGCGGGCCATATTTGTGCATCCGGATTTCAGAGACAAAAATTCGAAATAGTCGTGTCGTTGGAAAGAAGAACTCCCTGAAAATTCTAGAAACTTCGTTTCGTGAGATTGTGACTGTCCGGCGATTTAATCATGCCGTTCAGAAGCCCTACGTTCTATTTTCGTGCATACGGATGTCGGAGACGAAAATACGAAAAATTCGTGTCGTTGGAAACAAGCACTCCTTAGAAACTCTATAAAGTTCGTTTCGCGAGATTCCGACTTTTCGGGGATGGAATCGTGCCGTCGAGAAACCCTACGGGCCATTTTCGTGCATCTGGATGTCGGAGACGAAAACTCGAAAAAGTCGTGTCGTTGCAAAGAAGAATTGCTTGGAAACTCTAGAAACTACGTTTCGTGAGATTCTGACTGTCCCGTGATTTAATCGTAACGTCCAGAAGCCCTACGGTCTATTTTCGTGCATACGGATGACGGAGACAAAAATACGAAAAAGTCGTGTCGTTGGAAAGAAGAACTCCTTGGAAACTCTAGAAACTTCGTTTCGTGAGATTTTGACAGTCCGGCGATTTAATCGTGCCGTCCAGAAGCCCTACGTTCTATTTTCTTGCATACGGATAACGGAGACAAAAATACGAAAAAGTCGTGTCGTTGAAAGGAAGAACGGATAATAAACTCTATAAAGTTCGTTTCGCGAGATTTCGACCTTCCGGCCATGGAATCGTGCCGTCGATAAACCCTACGGGCCATTTTCGTGCATACGGATGTTGGAGACGAAAAAACGAAAAATTTGTGTCGTTGGAAACAAGCACTCCTTGGAAATTCTATAAAGTTCGTTCCGCGAGAATCTGACTTTCCGGCGATGGAATCGTGCCGTCGAGAAACCCTACGGGCCATTTTTGTGCATACGGATGTCGGAGACGAAAATACGAAAAACTCGTGTCGTTGGAAACAAGCACGCCTTGGAAATTCTATAAAGTTCGTTCCGCGAGAATCTGACTTTCCGGAGATGGAATCGTGCCGTCGAGAAACCCTACGGGCCATTTTTGTGCATACGGATGTCGGAGACGAAAATACGAAAAACTCGTGTCGTTGGAAACAAGCACGCCTTAGAAACTCTATAAAGATCGTTTCGCGAGATTCCGACTTTTCGGGGATGGAATCGTGCCGTCGAGAAACCCTCCGAGCCATTTTCGTGCATCTGGATGTCGGAGACGAAAACTCGAAAAAGTCGTGTCGTTGCAAAGAAGAACTGCTTGGAAACTCTAGAAACTACGTTTCGTGAGATTCTGACTGTCCCGCGATTTAATCGTAACGTCCAGAAGCCCTACGGTCTATTTTCGTGCATACGGATGACGGAGACAAAAATACGAAAAAGTCGTGTCGTTGGAAAGAAGAACTCCTTGGAAACTCTAGAAACTTCGTTTCGTGAGATTTTGACAGTCCGGCGATTTAATCGTGCCGTCCAGAAGCCCTACGTTCTATTTTCTTGCATACGGATGACGGGGACAAAAATACGAAAAAGTCATGTCGTTGAAAGGAAGAACGGATAATAAACTCTATACAGTTCGTTTCGCGAGATTTCGACCTTCCGGCAAGGAATCGTGCCGTCGAGAAACCCTACAGGCCATTTTCGTGCATACGGATGTCGGAGACGAAAATACGAAAAATTTGTGTCGTTGGAAACAAGCACTCCTTGAAAATTCTATAAAGTTCGTTCCGCGAGAATCCGACTTTCCGGCGATGGAATCGTGTCGTCGAGAAACCCTACGGGCCATTTTTGTGCATACGGATGTCGGAGACGAAAATACGACAAACTCGTGTCGTTGGAAACAAGCACGCCTTAGAAACTCTATAAAGTTCGTTTCGCGAGATTCCGACTTTTCGGGGATGGAATCGTGCCGTCGAGAAACCCTACGGGCCATTTTCGTGCATCTGGATGTCGGAGATGAAAATTCAAAAAAGTCGTGTCGTTGGAAAGAAGAACTCCTTGGAAACTCTAGAAACTTCGTTTCGTGAGATTCTGACTGTCCGGCGATTTAATCGTGCCGTCCGGAAGCCCTACGTTCTATTTTCATGCATACGGATGACGGAGACAAAAATACGAAAAAGTCGTGTCGTTGAAAGGAAGAACGGATAATAAACTCTATAAAGTTCGTTTCGCGAGATTTCGACCTTGCGGCCATAGAATCGTGCCGTCGAGAAACCCTACGGGCCATTTTCGTCCATACGGATGTTGGAGACGAAAATACGAAAAATTTGTGTCAATGGAAACAAGCACTCATTGGAAATTCTATAAAGTTCGTTCCGCGAGAATCCGACTTTCCGGCGATGGAATCGTGCCGTCGAGAAACCCTACGGGCCATTTTTGAGCATACGGATGTCGGAGACGAAAATACGAAAAACTCGTGTCGTTGGAAACAAGCACGCCTTGGGAATTCTACAAAGTTCGTTCCACGAGAATCTGACTTTCCGGCGATGGAATCGTGCCGTCGAGAAACCCTAAGGGCCATTTTTGTGCATACGGATGTCGGAGACGAAAATACGAAAAACTCGTGTCGTTGGAAACAAGCACGCCTTAGAAACTCTATAAAGTTTGTTTCGCGAGATTCCGACTTTTCGGGGATGGAATCGTGCCGTCGAGAAACCCTCCGTGCCATTTTCGTGCATCTGGATGTCGGAGACGAAAACTCGAAAAAGTCGTGTCGTTGCAAAGAAGAACTGCTTGGAAACTCTAGAAACTACGTTTCGTGGGATTCTGACTGTCCCGCGATTTAATCGTAACGTCTAGAATCCCTACGGTCTATTTTCGTGCATACGGATGACGGGCACAAAAATACGAAAAAGTCGTGTCGTTGGAAAGAAGAACTCCTTGGAAACTCTAGAAACTTCGTTTCGTGAGATTTTGACAGTCCGGCGATTTAATCGTGCCGTCCAGAAGCCCTATGTTCTATTTTCTTGCATACGGATGACGGGGACAAAAATACGAAAAACTCGTGTCGTTGAAAGGAAGAACGGATAATAAACTCTATAAAGTTCGTTTCGCGAGATTTCGACCTTCCGGCGATGGAATCGTGCCGTCGAGAAAACCTACGGGCCATTTTCGTACATCTCGATGTCAGAGACGAAAATTCGTAAAAGTCGTCTCGTTGGAAAGAACAACTCCTCGGAAACCCTAGAAACTTCGTTTCGTGAGATTTTGACTGTCCGGCGATTTCATCGTGCCGTTCAGAAGCCCTACGTTCTATTTTCTTCCATAAGGATGACGGGGACAAAAATACGAAAAAGTCGTGTCGTTGAAAGGAAGAACGGATAATAAACTCTACAAAGTCTGTTTCGCGAGATTTCGACCTTCCGGCCATGGAATCGTGCTGTCGAGAAACCCTACGGGCCATTTTCGTGCATACGGATGTCGGAGACGAAAATACAAAAAATTTGTGTCGTTGGAAACAAGCACTCCTTAGAAACTCTATAAAGTTCGTTTCGCGAGATTTTGACTTTTCGGGGATGGAATCGTGCCGTCGAGAAACCCTACGGGCCATTTTCGTGCATCTGGATGTCGGAGACGAAAATTCGAAAAAGTCGTGTCGTTGGAAAGAATAACTCCTTGGAAACTCTAGAAACTTCGTTTCCTGAGATTTTGACTGTCCGGCGATTTAATCGTGCCGTCCAGAAGCTCTACGTTCTATTTTCGTGCATACAGATGACGGGGACAAAAATACAAAATAGTTGTGTCGTTGAAAGGAGGAACGGATAATAAAATCTATAAAGTTCGTTTCGCGAGATTCCGAATTTTCGGCGCTGGAATCGTGCCGTCGAGAAACCCTGCGGGCCATATTTGTGCATCCGGATTTCAGAGACAAAAATTCGAAATAGTCGTGTCGTTGGAAAGAAGAACTCCCTGAAAATTCTAGAAACTTCGTTTCGTGAGATTGCGACTGTCCGGCGATTTAATCATGCCGTTCAGAAGCCCTACGTTCTATTTTCGTGCATACAGATGTCGGAGACGAAAATACGAAAAATTCGTGTCGTTGGAAACAAGCACTCCTTAGAAACTCTATAAAGTTCGTTTCGCGAGATTCCGACTTTTCGGGGATGGAATCGTGCCGTCGAGAAACCCTACGGGCCATTTTCGTGCATCTGGATGTCGGAGACGAAAACTCGAAAAAGTCGTGTCGTTGCAAAGAAGAACTGCTTGGAACCTCTAGAAACTACGTTTCGTGAGATTTTGACTGTCCCGCGATTTAATCGTAACGTCCAGAAGCCCTACGGTCTATTTTCGTGCATACGGATGACGGAGACAAAAATACGAAAAAGTCGTGTCGTTGGAAAGAAGAACTCCTTGGAAACTCTAGAAACTTCGTTTCGTGAGATTTTGAAAGTCCGGCGATTTAATCGTGCCGTCCAGAAGCCCTACATTCTATTTTCTTGCATACGGATGACGGGGACAAAAATACGAAAAACTCGTGTCGTTGAAAGGAAGAACGGATAATAAACTCTATAAAGTTCGTTTCGCGAGATTTCGACCTTCCGGCGATGGAATCGTGCCGTCGAGAAAACCTACGGGCCATTTTCGTACATCCCGATGTCAGAGACGAAAATTCGTAAAAGTCGTCTCGTTGGAAAGACCAACTCTTCGGAAACCCTAGAAACTTCGTTTCGTGAGATTTTGACTGTCCGGCGATTTCATCGTGCCGTTCAGAAGCCCTACGTTCTATTTTCTTGCATAAGGATGACGGGGACAAAAATACGAAAAAGTCGTGTCGTTGAAAGGAAGAACGGATAATAAACTCTACAAAGTTTGTTTCGCGAGATTTCGACCTTCCGGCCATGGAATCGTGCTGTCGAGAAACCCTACGGGCCATTTTCGTGCATACGGATGTCGGAGACGAAAATACAAAAAATTTGTGTCGTTGGAAACAAGCACTCCTTAGAAACTCTATAAAGTTCGTTTCGCGAGATTTTGACTTTTCGGGGATGGAATCGTGCCGTCGACAAACCCTACGGGCCATTTTCGTGCATCTGGATGTCGGAGACGAAAATTCGAAAAAGTCGTGTCGTTGGAAAGAATAACTCCTTGGAAACTCTAGAAACTTCGTTTCCTGAGATTTTGACTGTCCGGCGATTTAATCGTGCCGTCCAGAAGCTCTACGTTCTATTTTCGTGCATACAGATGACGGGGACAAAAATACAAAATAGTTGTGTCGTTGAAAGGAGGAACGGATAATAAAATCTATAAAGTTCGTTTCGCGAGACTCCGAATTTTCGGCGCTGGAATCGTGCCGTCGAGAAACCCTGCGGGCCATATTTGTGCATCCGGATTTCAGAGACAAAAATTCGAAATAGTCGTGTCGTTGGAAAGAAGAACTCCCTGAAAATTCCAGAAACTTCGTTTCGTGAGATTGCGACTGTCCGGCGATTTAATCATGCCGTTCAGAAGCCCTACGTTCTATTTTCGTGCATACAGATGTCGGAGACGAAAATACGAAAAATTCGTGTCGTTGGAAACAAGCACTCCTTAGAAACTCTATAAAGTTCGTTTCGCGAGATTCCGACTTTTCGGGGATGGAATCGTGCCGTCGAGAAACCCTACGGGCCATTTTCGTGCATCTGGATGTCGGAGATGAAAACTCGAAAAAGTCGTGTCGTTGCAAAGAAGAACTGCTTGGAACCTCTAGAAACTACGTTTCGTGAGATTTTGACTGTCCCGCGATTAAATCGTAACGTCCAGAAGCCCTACGGTCTATTTTCGTGCATACGGATGACGGAGACAAAAATACGAAAAAGTCGTGTCGTTGGAAAGAAGAACTCCTTGGAAATTCTAGAAACTTCGTTTCGTGAGATTTTGAAAGTCCGGCGATTTAATCGTGCCGTCCAGAAGCCCTACATTCTATTTTCTTGCATACGGATGACGGGGACAAAAATACGAAAAAGTCGTGTCGTTGAAAGGAAGAACGGATAATAAACTCTATACAGTTCGTTTCGCGAGATTTCGACCTTCCGTCCAAGGAATCGTGCCGTTGAGAAACCCTACGGGCCATTTTCGTGCATACGGATCTCGGAGACGAAAATACGAAAAATTTGTGTCGTTGGAAACAAGCACTCCTTGAAAATTCTATAAAGTTCGTTCCGCGAGAATCAGACTTACCGGCGATGGAATCGTGCCGTCGAGAAACCCTACGGGCCATTTTCGTGCATACGGATGTCGGAGACGAAAATACGAAATATTTGTGTCGTTGGAAACAAGCACTCCTTGAAAATTCTATAAAGTTCGTTCCGCGAGAATCCGACTTTCCGGCGATGGAATCGTGCCGTCGAGAAACCCCACGGGCCATTTTTGTGCATACGGATGTCGGAGACGAAAATACGAAAAACTCGTGTCGTTGGAAACAAGCACGCCTTAGAAACTCTATAAAGTTCGTTTCGCGAGATTCCGACTTTTCGAGGATGGAATCGTGCCGTCGAGAAACCCTACGGGCCATTTTCGTGCATCTGGATGTCGGAGACGAAAATTCGAAAAAGTCGTGTCGTTGGAAAGAAGAACTCCTTGGAAACTCTAGAAACTTCGTTTCGTGCGATTCTGACTGTCCGGCGATTTAATCGTGCCTTCTGGAATTCCTACGTTCTATTTTCTTGCATACGGATGACGGAGACAAAAATACGAAAAAGTCGTGTCGTTGAAAGGAAGAACGGATAATAAAATCTATAAAGTTCGTTTCGCCAGATTTCGACCTTCCGGCCATGGAATCGTGCCGTCGAGAAACCCTATGGGCCATTTTCGTGCATACGGATGTTGGAGACGAAAATACGAAAAATTTGTGTCGTTGGAAACAAGCACTCCTTAGAAATTCTATAAAGTTCGTTTCGCGAGATTCCGAATTTCCGGCGCTGGAATCGTGCCGTCGAGAAACCCTGCGGGCCATATTTGTGCATCCGGATTTCAGAGACAAAAATTCGAAATAGTCTTGTCGTTGGAAAGAAGAACTCCCTAGAAATTCTAGAAACTTCGTTTCGTGAGATTGTGACTGTCCGGCGATTTAATCATGCCGTTCAAAAGCCCTACGTTCTATTTTCGTGCATACGGATGTCGGAGACGAAAATACGAAAAATTCGTGTCGTTGGAAACAAGCACTCCTTAGAAACTCTATAAAGTTCGTTTCGCGAGATTCCGACTTTTCGGGGATGGAATCGTGCCGTCGAGAAACCCTACGGGCCATTTTCGTGCATCTGGATGTCGGAGACGAAAACTCGAAAAAGTCGTGTCGTTGCAAAGCAGAACTGCTTGGAAACTCTAGAAACTACGTTTCGTGAGATTCTGACTGTCCCGCGATTTAATCGTAACGTCCAGAAGCCCTACGGTCTATTTTCGTGCATACGGATGACGGGGACAAAAATACGAAAAAGTCGTGTCGTTGGAAAGAAGAACTCCTTGGAAACTCACGAAACTTCGTTTCGTGAGATTTTGACAGTCCGGCGATTTAATCGTGCCGTCCAGTAGCCCTACGTTCTATTTTCTTGCATACGGATGACGGGGACAAAAATACGAAAAAGTCGTGTCGTTGAAAGGAAGAACGGATAATAAACTCTATACAGTTCGATTCGCGAGATTTCGACCTTCCGGCCAAGGAATCGTGCCGTCGAGAAACCCTACGGGCCATTTTCGTGCATACGGATGTCGGAGACGAAAATACGAAAAATTTGTGTCGTTGGAAACAAGCACTACTTGGAAATTCTATAAAGTTCGTTCCGTGAGAATCCGACTTTCCGGCGATGGAATCGTGCCGTCGAAAAACCTTACGGGCCATTTTTGTGCATACGGATGTCGGAGACGAAAATACGAAAAACTCGTGTCGTTGCAAACAAGCACGCCTTGGAAATTCTATAAAGTTCGGTCCGCGAGAATCTGACTTTCCGGCGATGGAATCGTGCCGTCGAGAAACCCTACGGGCCATTTTTTTGCATACGGATGTCGGAGACGAAAATACGAAAAACTCGTGTCGTTGGAAACAAGCACGCCTTCGAAACTCTATAAAGTTCGTTTCGCGAGATTCTGACGATGGAATCGTGCCGTCGAGAAAACCTACGGGCCATTTTCGTGCATCCCGATGTCGGAGACGAAAATTCGTAAAAGTCGTCTCGTTGGAAAGATCAACTCCTTGGAAACTCTAGAAACTTCATTTCGTGAGATTTTGACTGTCCGGCGATTTAATCGTGCCGTTCAGAAGCCATACGTTGTATTTTCTTGCATACGGATGACGGAGACAAAAATACGAAAAAGTCGTGTCGTTGAAAGGAAGAACGGATAATAAACCTTATAAAGTTCGTTTCGCGAGTTTCCGAGTTTCCGGCGATGGAATCGTGCCGTCGAGAAACCCTACAGGCCATTTTCGTGCATACAGATGTCGGAGATGAAATGATGGAGATCAAGGTGCTGTCAAAGCTACTATAAACCGTTCCCAAGATCCTTTGCAAGGGATAGGCGGTCCAATGACTAAGAGCAGGGCGAAGCGGGCCAAAGAAGCTTTACTGGGCATGATCTTGGATGTGCAAGCTAAAGTGGAAGTTGTTGGGCCAAGTTTAGACATCAAGTGGGCCACACCTTGCAGCCTTGAAGATTGCATTATAGAGGGCAATTCTGAGGCCCAATAAAGTTTGTTGGATCTTAAAGATAACAAGCTCAAATCTGCATAGGCTAAAGATGTATTATGGGCTTTAGTTTTAAATGTTTTGTTTTGGATATTATTAGCATTTGGGCCCATTCTTTATGTAGCCCAAATAGTAGTTTAATTATGGGTTTGTTTTTGTTAGTTTAGTTAGGCCAGATAATTAATGTTATTTGAGTCAAATTCTATTAGAAGTCCAATTAAGAGTTTTAGGCCTGCTGGCTTTCCTACTAGGGTTAGGTTTAATTGTCTATTTAAGAGTTCTTTAAGTTCATGTAAAAAAACAGATTTTGATGATTAATAAAGATTGAGTTTTCTCCTAAAGTGAGAGCTTCCCTTAGTTCCTGAGCAAAGAACTGAATCCGATCTTATCGAGGCAACTCGTGGCGATCAAACATCCATTGAATTTTCAAAACGATCCTTGCTCTGATACCAAATGATGCGTTCCAATGATGGAGATCAAGGTGCTGTCAAAGCTACTATAAACCGTTCCCAAGATCCTTTGCAAGGGATAGGCGGTCCAATGACTAAGTGCAGGGCGAAGCGGGCCAAAGAAGCTTTACTGGGCTTGATCTTGGATGTGCAAGCTAAAGAGGAAGTTGTTGGGCCAAGTTTAGACATCAAGTGGGCCACACCTTGCAGCTTTGAAGATTGCATTAAAGAGGGCAATTCGGAGGCCCAATAAAGTTTGTTGGATCTTAAAGATAACAAGCTCAAATCTGCATAGGCTAAAGATGTATTATGGGCTTTAGTTTTAAATGTTTTGTTTTGGATATTATTAGCATTTGGGCCCATTCTTTATGTAGCCCAAATAGTAGTTTAATTATGGGTTTGTTTTTGTTAGTTTAGTTAAGCCAGATAATTAATGTTACTTGAGTCAAATTCTATTAGAAGTCCAATTAAGAGTTTTAGGCCTGCTGGCTTTCCTACTAGGGTTAGGTTTAATTGTCTATTTAAGAGTTCTTTAAGTTCATGTAAAAAACAGATTTTGATGATTAATAAAGATTGAGTTTTCTCCTAAAGTGAGAGCTTCCCTTAGTTCTTGAGCAAAGAACTGAATCCGATCTTATCGAGGCAACTCGTGGCGATCAAACATCCATTGAATTTTTAAGACGATCCTTGCTTTCGCCAAACACTCCGTTTCTTCTTTTAGAGGAACGCATCATTTGTCTAGAAGATATGCGTTATTGACATTTTTGCATGCTAAGTTGCTTGGGTTTGAATACATTAAAGACTTGTATGCTAATGATGTTGATTTTGGATCTGTTTGGAATTCTTATGATAAGCGTGTTATTGATGGTTTCTATAGACATAGAGGCTACTTGTTTAAAAAGAATAAACTTTGTGTGCCTAAGTGTTCTATGTGTGCCTTATTAAATAAGGAGAGTCATGGTGGAGGTATAATGGGGCATTTTGGAGTGACTAAAACTTTAGAAATTCTGTATAAACATTTTTATTGGCCTCGCATGAAATATGATGTCATTTCATTTTGTGTTAAGTGTATGGCATGTAAACAAGTTAAGTCTAAGGTTATGTCACATGGTCTTTATATTCCATTACCACATGTTGAGTTTTCTTACAATAGATCTGTGCATTCTACTACTGCTTGTAGTCCTTTTGAAATTTTTTATGGCTTTAATCCTCTAACACTTTTGAATATTTTACCTTTGTCTACTAATGTGTTTGTTAACATGGATGGTAAGCAAAAAGCTGAATATGTAAAGGATTTGCATGCTAAAGTTCGAGGTAACATTGAGAGGAAGAATAAGCAATATGCAACGCAAGCCAACAAGAGCCGAACAAAAATTGTATTTGAACCTGGTGATTCGGTTTGGGTACATATTCATAAAGAGAGGTCTCTGGTTCAGAAAAATTCGTGTCGTTGGAAACAAGCACTCCTTAGAAACTCTATAAAGTTCGTTTCGCGAGATTCCGACTTTTCGGGGATGGAATCGTGCCGTCGAGAAACCCTACGGGCCATTTTCGTGCATCTGGATGTCGGAGACGAAAACTCCAAAAAGTCGTGTCGTTGCAAAGAAGAACTGCTTGGAAACTCTAGAAACTACGTTTCGTGAGATTCTGATTGTCCCGCGATTTAATCGTAACGTCCAGAAGCCCTACGGTCTATTTTCGTGCATACGGATGACGGGGACAAAAATACGAAAAAGTTGTGCCGTTGGAAAGAAGAACTCCTTGGAAACTCTATAAACTTCGTTTCGTGAGATTTTGACAGTCCGGCGATTTAATCGTGCCGTCCAGAAGCCCCACGTTCTATTTTCTTGCATACGGATGACGGGGACAAAAATACGAAAAAGTCGTGTCGTTGAAAGGAAGAACGGATAATAAACTCTATAAAGTTCGTTTCGCGAGATTTCGACCTTCCGGCCATGGAATCGTGCCGTCGAGAAACCCTACGGGCCATTTTCGTGCATACGGATGTCGGAGACGAAAATACGAAAAATTTGTGTCGTTGGAAACAAGCACTCCTTGGAAATTCTATAAAGTTCGTTCCGCGAGAATCCGACTTTCCGGCGATGGAATCGTGCCGTCGAGAAACCCTACGGGCCATTTTTGTGCATACGGATGTCGGAGACGAAAATACGAAAAACTCGTGTCGTTGGAAACAAGCACGCCTTAGAAACTCTATAAAGTTCGTTTCGCGAGATTCCGACTTTCCGGGGATGGAATCGTGCCGTCGAGAAACCCTACGGGCCATTTTCGTGCATCTGGATGTCGGAGACGAAAATTCGAAAAAGTCGTGTCGTTGGAAAGAAGAACTCCTTGGAAACTCTAGAAACTTCGTTTCGTGAGATTCTGACTGTCCGGCGATTTAATCGTGTCGTCCAGAAGCCCTACGTTCTATTTTCTTGCATACGGATGACGGAGACAAAAATACGAAAAAGTCGTGTCGTTGAAAGGAAGAACGGATAATAAACTCTATAAAGTTCGTTTCGCGAGATTTTGACAGTCCGGCGATGGAATCGTGCCGTCGAGAAAACCTACGGGCCATTTTTGTGCATCCCGATGTCGGAGACGAAAATTCGTAAAAGTCGTCTCGTTGGAAAGAACAACTCCTTGGAAACTCTAGAAACTTCGTTTCGTGAGATTTTGACTGTCCGGTGATTTAATCGTGCCGTTCAGAAGCCCTACGTTCTATTTTCTTGCATACGGATGACGGAGACAAAAATACGAAAAAGTCGTGTCGTTGAAAGGAAGAACGGATAATAAACCTTATAAAGTTCGTTTCGCGAGATTCTGAGTTTCCGGCGATGGAATCGTGCCGTCGAGAAACCCTACGGGCCATTTTCGTGCATACAGATGTCGGAGATGAAAATACGAAAAATTCGTGTCGTTGGAAACAAGCACTCCTTAGAAACTCTATAAAGTTCGTTTCGCGAGATTTTGACTTTTCGGGGATGGAATCGTGCCGTCGACAAACCCTACGGGCCATTTTCGTGCATATGGATGTCGGAGACGAAAATTCGAAAAAGTCGTGTCGTTGGAAAGAATAACTCCTTGGAAACTCTAGAAACCTCGTTTCCTGAGATTTTGACTGTCCGGCGATTTAATGGTGCCGTCCAGAAGCCCTACGTTCTATTTTTGTGCATACAGATGACGGGGACAAAAATACGAAATAGTTGTGTCGTTGAAAGGAGGAACGGATAATAAAATCTATAAAGTTCGTTTCGCGAGATTCCGAATTTCCGGCGATGGAATCGTGCCGTCGAGAAACCCTGCGGGCCATATTTGTGCATCCGGATTTCAGAGACGAAAATTCGAAATAGTCGTGTCGTTGGAAAGAAGAACTCCTTGGAAATTCTAGAAACTTCGTTTCGTGGGATTGTGACTGTCCGGCGTTTTAATCATGCCGTTCAGAAGCCCTACGTTCTATTTTCGTGCATACGGATGTCGGAGACGAAAATATGAAAAATTTGTGTCGTTGGAAACAAGCACTCCTTAGAGACTCTATAAAGTTCGTTTCGCGAGATTCCGACTTTTCGGGGATGGAATCGTGCCGTCGAGAAACCCTACGGGCCATTTTCGTGCATCTGGATGTCGGAGACGAAAACTCCAAAAAGTCGTGTCGTTGCAAAGAAGAACTGCTTGGAAACTCTAGAAACTACATTTCGTGAGATTCTGATTGTCCCGCGATTTAATCGTAACGTCCAGAAGCCCTACGGTCTATTTTCGTGCATACGGATGACGGGGACAAAAATACGAAAAAGTCGTGCCGTTGGAAAGAAGAACTCCTTGGAAACTCTATAAACTTCGTTTCGTGAGATTTTGACAGTCCGGCGATTTAATCGTGCCGTCCAGAAGCCCCGCGTTCTATTTTCTTGCATACGGATGACGGGGACAAAAATACGAAAAAGTCGTGTCGTTGAAAGGAAGAACGGATAATAAACTCTATAAAGTTCGTTTCGCGAGATTTCGACCTTCCGGCCATGGAATCGTGCCGTCGAGAAACCCTACGGGCCATTTTCGTGCATACGGATGTCGGAGACGAAAATACGAAAAATTTGTGTCGTTGGAAACAAGCACTCCTTGGAAATTCTATAAAGTTCGTTCCGCGAGAATCCGACTTTCCGGCGATGGAATCGTGCCGTCGAGAAACCCTACGGGCCATTTTTGTGCATACGGATGTCGGAGACGAAAATACGAAAAACTCGTGTCGTTGGAAACAAGCACGCCTTAGAAACTCTATAAAGTTCGTTTCGCGAGATTCCGACTTTCCGGGGATGGAATCGTGCCGTCGAGAAACCCTACGAGCCATTTTCGTGCATCTGGATGTCGGAGACGAAAATTCGAAAAAGTCGTGTCGTTGGAAAGAAGAACTCCTTGGAAACTCTAGAAACTTCATTTCGTGAGATTCTGACTGTCCGGCGATTTAATCGTGTCGTCCAGAAGCCCTACGTTCTATTTTCTTGCATACGGATGACGGAGACAAAAATACGAAAAAGTCGTGTCGTTGAAAGGAAGAACGGATAATAAACTCTATAAAGTTCGTTTCGCGAGATTTTGACAGTCCGGCGATGGAATCGTGCCGTCGAGAAAACCTACGGGCCATTTTTGTGCATCCCGATGTCGGAGACGAAAATTCGTAAAAGTCGTCTCGTTGGAAAGAACAACTCCTTGGAAACTCTAGAAACTTCGTTTCGTGAGATTTTGACTGTCCGGTGATTTAATCGTGCCGTTCAGAAGCCCTACGTTCTATTTTCTTGCATACGGATGACGGAGACAAAAATACGAAAAAGTCGTGTCGTTGAAAGGAAGAACGGATAATAAACCTTATAAAGTTCGTTTCGCGAGATTCTGAGTTTCCGGCGATGGAATCGTGCCGTCGAGAAACCCTACGGGCCATTTTCGTGCATACAGATGTCGGAGATGAAAATACGAAAAATTCGTGTCGTTGGAAACAAGCACTCCTTAGAAACTCTATAAAGTTCGTTTCGCGAGATTTTGACTTTTCGGGGATGGAATCGTGCCGTCGACAAACCCTACGGGCCATTTTCGTGCATATGGATGTCGGAGACGAAAATTCGAAAAAGTCGTGTCGTTGGAAAGAATAACTCCTTGGAAACTCTAGAAACCTCGTTTCCTGAGATTTTGACTGTCCGGCGATTTAATGGTGCCGTCCAGAAGCCCTACGTTCTATTTTTGTGCATACAGATGACGGGGACAAAAATACGAAATAGTTGTGTCGTTGAAAGGAGGAACGGATAATAAAATCTATAAAGTTCGTTTCGCGAGATTCCGAATTTCCGGCGATGGAATCGTGCCGTCGAGAAACCCTGCGGGCCATATTTGTGCATCCGGATTTCAGAGACGAAAATTCGAAATAGTCGTGTCGTTGGAAAGAAGAACTCCTTGGAAATTCTAGAAACTTCGTTTCGTGGGATTGTGACTGTCCGGCGTTTTAATCATGCCGTTCAGAAGCCCTACGTTCTATTTTCGTGCATACGGATGTCGGAGACGAAAATATGAAAAATTCGTGTCGTTGGAAACAAGCACTCCTTAGAAACTCTATAAAGTTCGTTTCGCGAGATTCCGACTTTTCGGGGATGGAATCGTGCCGTCGAGAAACCCTACGGGCCATTTTCGTGCATCTGGATGTCGGAGACGAAAACTCCAAAAAGTCGTGTCGTTGCAAAGAAGAACTGCTTGGAAACTCTAGAAACTACGTTTCGTGAGATTCTGATTGTCCCGCGATTTAATCGTAACGTCCAGAAGCCCTACGGTCTATTTTCGTGCATACGGATGACGGGGACAAAAATACGAAAAAGTCGTGCCGTTGGAAAGAAGAACTCCTTGGAAACTCTATAAACTTCGTTTCGTGAGATTTTGACAGTCCGGCGATTTAATCGTGCCGTCCAGAAGCCCCACGTTCTATTTTCTTGCATACGGATGACGGGGACAAAAATACGAAGAAGTCGCGTCGTTGAAAGGAAGAACGGATAATAAACTCTATAAAGTTCGTTTCGCGAGATTTCGACCTTCCGGCCATGGAATCGTGCCGTCGAGAAACCCTACGGGCCATTTTCGTGCATACGGATGTCGGAGACGAAAATACGAAAAATTTGTGTCGTTGGAAACAAGCACTCCTTGGAAATTCTATAAAGTTCGTTCCGCGAGAATCCGACTTTCCGGCGATGGAATCGTGCCGTCGAGAAACCCTACGGGCCATTTTTGTGCATACGGATGTCGGAGACGAAAATACGAAAAACTCGTGTCGTTGGAAACAAGCACGCCTTAGAAACTCTATAAAGTTCGTTTCGCGAGATTCCGACTTTCCGGGGATGGAATCGTGCCGTCGAGAAACCCTACGGGCCATTTTCGTGCATCTGGATGTCGGAGACGAAAATTCGAAAAAGTCGTGTCGTTGGAAAGAAGAACTCCTTGGAAACTCTAGAAACTTCGTTTCGTGAGATTCTGACTGTCCGGCGATTTAATCGTGTCGTCCAGAAGCCCTACGTTCTATTTTCTTGCATACGGATGACGGAGACAAAAATACGAAAAAGTCGTGTCGTTGAAAGGAAGAACGGATAATAAACTCTATAAAGTTCGTTTCGCGAGATTTTGACAGTCCGGCGATGGAATCGTGCCGTCGAGAAAACCTACGGGCCATTTTTGTGCATCCCGATGTCGGAGACGAAAATTCGTAAAAGTCGTCTCGTTGGAAAGAACAACTCCTTGGAAACTCTAGAAACTTCGTTTCGTGAGATTTTGACTGTCCGGTGATTTAATCGTGCCGTTCAGAAGCCCTACGTTCTATTTTCTTGCATACGGATGACGGAGACAAAAATACGAAAAAGTCGTGTCGTTGAAAGGAAGAACGGATAATAAACCTTATAAAGTTCGTTTCGCGAGATTCTGAGTTTCCGGCGATGGAATCGTGCCGTCGAGAAACCCTACGGGCCATTTTCGTGCATACAGATGTCGGAGATGAAAATACGAAAAATTCGTGTCGTTGGAAACAAGCACTCCTTAGAAACTCTATAAAGTTCGTTTCGCGAGATTTTGACTTTTCGGGGATGGAATCGTGCCGTCGACAAACCCTACGGGCCATTTTCGTGCATATGGATGTCGGAGACGAAAATTCGAAAAAGTCGTGTCGTTGGAAAGAATAACTCCTTGGAAACTCTAGAAACCTCGTTTCCTGAGATTTTGACTGTCCGGCGATTTAATGGTGCCGTCCAGAAGCCCTACGTTCTATTTTTGTGCATACAGATGACGGGGACAAAAATACGAAATAGTTGTGTCGTTGAAAGGAGGAACGGATAATAAAATCTATAAAGTTCGTTTCGCGAGATTCCGAATTTCCGGCGATGGAATCGTGCCGTCGAGAAACCCTGCGGGCCATATTTGTGCATCCGGATTTCAGAGACGAAAATTCGAAATAGTCGTGTCGTTGGAAAGAAGAACTCCTTGGAAATTCTAGAAACTTCGTTTCGTGGGATTGTGACTGTCCGGCGTTTTAATCATGCCGTTCAGAAGCCCTACGTTCTATTTTCGTGCATACGGATGTCGGAGACGAAAATATGAAAAATTCGTGTCGTTGGAAACAAGCACTCCTTAGAAACTCTATAAAGTTCGTTTCGCGAGATTCCGACTTTTCGGGGATGGAATCGTGCCGTCGAGAAACCCTACGGGCCATTTTCGTGCATCTGGATGTCGGAGACGAAAACTCCAAAAAGTCGTGTCGTTGCAAAGAAGAACTGCTTGGAAACTCTAGAAACTACGTTTCGTGAGATTCTGATTGTCCCGCGATTTAATCGTAACGTCCAGAAGCCCTACGGTCTATTTTCGTGCATACGGATGACGGGGACAAAAATACGAAAAAGTCGTGCCGTTGGAAAGAAGAACTCCTTGGAAACTCTATAAACTTCGTTTCGTGAGATTTTGACAGTCCGGCGATTTAATCGTGCCGTCCAGAAGCCCCACGTTCTATTTTCTTGCATACGGATGACGGGGACAAAAATACGAAGAAGTCGCGTCGTTGAAAGGAAGAACGGATAATAAACTCTATAAAGTTCGTTTCGCGAGATTTCGACCTTCCGGCCATGGAATCGTGCCGTCGAGAAACCCTACGGGCCATTTTCGTGCATACGGATGTCGGAGACGAAAATACGAAAAATTTGTGTCGTTGGAAACAAGCACTCCTTGGAAATTCTATAAAGTTCGTTCCGCGAGAATCCGACTTTCCGGCGATGGAATCGTGCCGTCGAGAAACCCTACGGGCCATTTTTGTGCATACGGATGTCGGAGACGAAAATACGAAAAACTCGTGTCGTTGGAAACAAGCACGCCTTAGAAACTCTATAAAGTTCGTTTCGCGAGATTCCGACTTTCCGGGGATGGAATCGTGCCGTCGAGAAACCCTACGGGCCATTTTCGTGCATCTGGATGTCGGAGACGAAAATTCGAAAAAGTCGTGTCGTTGGAAAGAAGAACTCCTTGGAAACTCTAGAAACTTCGTTTCGTGAGATTCTGACTGTCCGGCGATTTAATCGTGTCGTCCAGAAGCCCTACGTTCTATTTTCTTGCATACGGATGACGGAGACAAAAATACGAAAAAGTCGTGTCGTTGAAAGGAAGAACGGATAATAAACTCTATAAAGTTCGTTTCGCGAGATTTTGACAGTCCGGCGATGGAATCGTGCCGTCGAGAAAACCTACGGGCCATTTTTGTGCATCCCGATGTCGGAGACGAAAATTCGTAAAAGTCGTCTCGTTGGAAAGAACAACTCCTTGGAAACTCTAGAAACTTCGTTTCGTGAGATTTTGACTGTCCGGTGATTTAATCGTGCCGTTCAGAAGCCCTACGTTCTATTTTCTTGCATACGGATGACGGAGACAAAAATACGAAAAAGTCGTGTCGTTGAAAGGAAGAACGGATAATAAACCTTATAAAGTTCGTTTCGCGAGATTCTGAGTTTCCGGCGATGGAATCGTGCCGTCGAGAAACCCTACGGGCCATTTTCGTGCATACAGATGTCGGAGATGAAAATACGAAAAATTCGTGTCGTTGGAAACAAGCACTCCTTAGAAACTCTATAAAGTTCGTTTCGCGAGATTTTGACTTTTCGGGGATGGAATCGTGCCGTCGACAAACCCTACGGGCCATTTTCGTGCATATGGATGTCGGAGACGAAAATTCGAAAAAGTCGTGTCGTTGGAAAGAATAACTCCTTGGAAACTCTAGAAACCTCGTTTCCTGAGATTTTGACTGTCCGGCGATTTAATGGTGCCGTCCAGAAGCCCTACGTTCTATTTTTGTGCATACAGATGACGGGGACAAAAATACGAAATAGTTGTGTCGTTGAAAGGAGGAACGGATAATAAAATCTATAAAGTTCGTTTCGCGAGATTCCGAATTTCCGGCGATGGAATCGTGCCGTCGAGAAACCCTGCGGGCCATATTTGTGCATCCGGATTTCAGAGACGAAAATTCGAAATAGTCGTGTCGTTGGAAAGAAGAACTCCTTGGAAATTCTAGAAACTTCGTTTCGTGGGATTGTGACTGTCCGGCGTTTTAATCATGCCGTTCAGAAGCCCTACGTTCTATTTTCGTGCATACGGATGTCGGAGACGAAAATATGAAAAATTCGTGTCGTTGGAAACAAGCACTCCTTAGAAACTCTATAAAGTTCGTTTCGCGAGATTCCGACTTTTCGGGGATGGAATCGTGCCGTCGAGAAACCCTACGGGCCATTTTCGTGCATCTGGATGTCGGAGACGAAAACTCCAAAAAGTCGTGTCGTTGCAAAGAAGAACTGCTTGGAAACTCTAGAAACTACGTTTCGTGAGATTCTGATTGTCCCGCGATTTAATCGTAACGTCCAGAAGCCCTACGGTCTATTTTCGTGCATACGGATGACGGGGACAAAAATACGAAAAAGTCGTGCCGTTGGAAAGAAGAACTCCTTGGAAACTCTATAAACTTCGTTTCGTGAGATTTTGACAGTCCGGCGATTTAATCGTGCCGTCCAGAAGCCCCACGTTCTATTTTCTTGCATACGGATGACGGGGACAAAAATACGAAGAAGTCGCGTCGTTGAAAGGAAGAACGGATAATAAACTCTATAAAGTTCGTTTCGCGAGATTTCGACCTTCCGGCCATGGAATCGTGCCGTCGAGAAACCCTACGGGCCATTTTCGTGCATACGGATGTCGGAGACGAAAATACGAAAAATTTGTGTCGTTGGAAACAAGCACTCCTTGGAAATTCTATAAAGTTCGTTCCGCGAGAATCCGACTTTCCGGCGATGGAATCGTGCCGTCGAGAAACCCTACGGGCCATTTTTGTGCATACGGATGTCGGAGACGAAAATACGAAAAACTCGTGTCGTTGGAAACAAGCACGCCTTAGAAACTCTATAAAGTTCGTTTCGCGAGATTCCGACTTTCCGGGGATGGAATCGTGCCGTCGAGAAACCCTACGGGCCATTTTCGTGCATCTGGATGTCGGAGACGAAAATTCGAAAAAGTCGTGTCGTTGGAAAGAAGAACTCCTTGGAAACTCTAGAAACTTCGTTTCGTGAGATTCTGACTGTCCGGCGATTTAATCGTGTCGTCCAGAAGCCCTACGTTCTATTTTCTTGCATACGGATGACGGAGACAAAAATACGAAAAAGTCGTGTCGTTGAAAGGAAGAACGGATAATAAACTCTATAAAGTTCGTTTCGCGAGATTTTGACAGTCCGGCGATGGAATCGTGCCGTCGAGAAAACCTACGGGCCATTTTTGTGCATCCCGATGTCGGAGACGAAAATTCGTAAAAGTCGTCTCGTTGGAAAGAACAACTCCTTGGAAACTCTAGAAACTTCGTTTCGTGAGATTTTGACTGTCCGGTGATTTAATCGTGCCGTTCAGAAGCCCTACGTTCTATTTTCTTGCATACGGATGACGGAGACAAAAATACGAAAAAGTCGTGTCGTTGAAAGGAAGAACGGATAATAAACCTTATAAAGTTCGTTTCGCGAGATTCTGAGTTTCCGGCGATGGAATCGTGCCGTCGAGAAACCCTACGGGCCATTTTCGTGCATACAGATGTCGGAGATGAAAATACGAAAAATTCGTGTCGTTGGAAACAAGCACTCCTTAGAAACTCTATAAAGTTCGTTTCGCGAGATTTTGACTTTTCGGGGATGGAATCGTGCCGTCGACAAACCCTACGGGCCATTTTCGTGCATATGGATGTCGGAGACGAAAATTCGAAAAAGTCGTGTCGTTGGAAAGAATAACTCCTTGGAAACTCTAGAAACCTCGTTTCCTGAGATTTTGACTGTCCGGCGATTTAATGGTGCCGTCCAGAAGCCCTACGTTCTATTTTTGTGCATACAGATGACGGGGACAAAAATACGAAATAGTTGTGTCGTTGAAAGGAGGAACGGATAATAAAATCTATAAAGTTCGTTTCGCGAGATTCCGAATTTCCGGCGATGGAATCGTGCCGTCGAGAAACCCTGCGGGCCATATTTGTGCATCCGGATTTCAGAGACGAAAATTCGAAATAGTCGTGTCGTTGGAAAGAAGAACTCCTTGGAAATTCTAGAAACTTCGTTTCGTGGGATTGTGACTGTCCGGCGTTTTAATCATGCCGTTCAGAAGCCCTACGTTCTATTTTCGTGCATACGGATGTCGGAGACGAAAATATGAAAAATTCGTGTCGTTGGAAACAAGCACTCCTTAGAAACTCTATAAAGTTCGTTTCGCGAGATTCCGACTTTTCGGGGATGGAATCGTGCCGTCGAGAAACCCTACGGGCCATTTTCGTGCATCTGGATGTCGGAGACGAAAACTCCAAAAAGTCGTGTCGTTGCAAAGAAGAACTGCTTGGAAACTCTAGAAACTACGTTTCGTGAGATTCTGATTGTCCCGCGATTTAATCGTAACGTCCAGAAGCCCTACGGTCTATTTTCGTGCATACGGATGACGGGGACAAAAATACGAAAAAGTCGTGCCGTTGGAAAGAAGAACTCCTTGGAAACTCTATAAACTTCGTTTCGTGAGATTTTGACAGTCCGGCGATTTAATCGTGCCGTCCAGAAGCCCCACGTTCTATTTTCTTGCATACGGATGACGGGGACAAAAATACGAAGAAGTCGCGTCGTTGAAAGGAAGAACGGATAATAAACTCTATAAAGTTCGTTTCGCGAGATTTCGACCTTCCGGCCATGGAATCGTGCCGTCGAGAAACCCTACGGGCCATTTTCGTGCATACGGATGTCGGAGACGAAAATACGAAAAATTTGTGTCGTTGGAAACAAGCACTCCTTGGAAATTCTATAAAGTTCGTTCCGCGAGAATCCGACTTTCCGGCGATGGAATCGTGCCGTCGAGAAACCCTACGGGCCATTTTTGTGCATACGGATGTCGGAGACGAAAATACGAAAAACTCGTGTCGTTGGAAACAAGCACGCCTTAGAAACTCTATAAAGTTCGTTTCGCGAGATTCCGACTTTCCGGGGATGGAATCGTGCCGTCGAGAAACCCTACGGGCCATTTTCGTGCATCTGGATGTCGGAGACGAAAATTCGAAAAAGTCGTGTCGTTGGAAAGAAGAACTCCTTGGAAACTCTAGAAACTTCGTTTCGTGAGATTCTGACTGTCCGGCGATTTAATCGTGTCGTCCAGAAGCCCTACGTTCTATTTTCTTGCATACGGATGACGGAGACAAAAATACGAAAAAGTCGTGTCGTTGAAAGGAAGAACGGATAATAAACTCTATAAAGTTCGTTTCGCGAGATTTTGACAGTCCGGCGATGGAATCGTGCCGTCGAGAAAACCTACGGGCCATTTTTGTGCATCCCGATGTCGGAGACGAAAATTCGTAAAAGTCGTCTCGTTGGAAAGAACAACTCCTTGGAAACTCTAGAAACTTCGTTTCGTGAGATTTTGACTGTCCGGTGATTTAATCGTGCCGTTCAGAAGCCCTACGTTCTATTTTCTTGCATACGGATGACGGAGACAAAAATACGAAAAAGTCGTGTCGTTGAAAGGAAGAACGGATAATAAACCTTATAAAGTTCGTTTCGCGAGATTCTGAGTTTCCGGCGATGGAATCGTGCCGTCGAGAAACCCTACGGGCCATTTTCGTGCATACAGATGTCGGAGATGAAAATACGAAAAATTCGTGTCGTTGGAAACAAGCACTCCTTAGAAACTCTATAAAGTTTGTTTCGCGAGATTTTGACTTTTCGGGGATGGAATCGTGCCGTCGACAAACCCTACGGGCCATTTTCGTGCATATGGATGTCGGAGACGAAAATTCGAAAAAGTCGTGTCGTTGGAAAGAATAACTCCTTGGAAACTCTAGAAACCTCGTTTCCTGAGATTTTGACTGTCCGGCGATTTAATGGTGCCGTCCAGAAGCCCTACGTTCTATTTTTGTGCATACAGATGACGGGGACAAAAATACGAAATAGTTGTGTCGTTGAAAGGAGGAACGGATAATAAAATCTATAAAGTTCGTTTCGCGAGATTCCGAATTTCCGGCGATGGAATCGTGCCGTCGAGAAACCCTGCGGGCCATATTTGTGCATCCGGATTTCAGAGACGAAAATTCGAAATAGTCGTGTCGTTGGAAAGAAGAACTCCTTGGAAATTCTAGAAACTTCGTTTCGTGGGATTGTGACTGTCCGGCGTTTTAATCATGCCGTTCAGAAGCCCTACGTTCTATTTTCGTGCATACGGATGTCGGAGACGAAAATATGAAAAATTCGTGTCGTTGGAAACAAGCACTCCTTAGAAACTCTATAAAGTTCGTTTCGCGAGATTCCGACTTTTCGGGGATGGAATCGTGCCGTCGAGAAACCCTACGGGCCATTTTCGTGCATCTGGATGTCGGAGACGAAAACTCCAAAAAGTCGTGTCGTTGCAAAGAAGAACTGCTTGGAAACTCTAGAAACTACGTTTCGTGAGATTCTGATTGTCCCGCGATTTAATCGTAACGTCCAGAAGCCCTACGGTCTATTTTCGTGCATACGGATGACGGGGACAAAAATACGAAAAAGTCGTGCCGTTGGAAAGAAGAACTCCTTGGAAACTCTATAAACTTCGTTTCGTGAGATTTTGACAGTCCGGCGATTTAATCGTGCCGTCCAGAAGCCCCACGTTCTATTTTCTTGCATACGGATGACGGGGACAAAAATACGAAGAAGTCGCGTCGTTGAAAGGAAGAACGGATAATAAACTCTATAAAGTTCGTTTCGCGAGATTTCGACCTTCCGGCCATGGAATCGTGCCGTCGAGAAACCCTACGGGCCATTTTCGTGCATACGGATGTCGGAGACGAAAATACGAAAAATTTGTGTCGTTGGAAACAAGCACTCCTTGGAAATTCTATAAAGTTCGTTCCGCGAGAATCCGACTTTCCGGCGATGGAATCGTGCCGTCGAGAAACCCTACGGGCCATTTTTGTGCATACGGATGTCGGAGACGAAAATACGAAAAACTCGTGTCGTTGGAAACAAGCACGCCTTAGAAACTCTATAAAGTTCGTTTCGCGAGATTCCGACTTTCCGGGGATGGAATCGTGCCGTCGAGAAACCCTACGGGCCATTTTCGTGCATCTGGATGTCGGAGACGAAAATTCGAAAAAGTCGTGTCGTTGGAAAGAAGAACTCCTTGGAAACTCTAGAAACTTCGTTTCGTGAGATTCTGACTGTCCGGCGATTTAATCGTGTCGTCCAGAAGCCCTACGTTCTATTTTCTTGCATACGGATGACGGAGACAAAAATACGAAAAAGTCGTGTCGTTGAAAGGAAGAACGGATAATAAACTCTATAAAGTTCGTTTCGCGAGATTTTGACAGTCCGGCGATGGAATCGTGCCGTCGAGAAAACCTACGGGCCATTTTTGTGCATCCCGATGTCGGAGACGAAAATTCGTAAAAGTCGTCTCGTTGGAAAGAACAACTCCTTGGAAACTCTAGAAACTTCGTTTCGTGAGATTTTGACTGTCCGGTGATTTAATCGTGCCGTTCAGAAGCCCTACGTTCTATTTTCTTGCATACGGATGACGGAGACAAAAATACGAAAAAGTCGTGTCGTTGAAAGGAAGAACGGATAATAAACCTTATAAAGTTCGTTTCGCGAGATTCTGAGTTTCCGGCGATGGAATCGTGCCGTCGAGAAACCCTACGGGCCATTTTCGTGCATACAGATGTCGGAGATGAAAATACGAAAAATTCGTGTCGTTGGAAACAAGCACTCCTTAGAAACTCTATAAAGTTCGTTTCGCGAGATTTTGACTTTTCGGGGATGGAATCGTGCCGTCGACAAACCCTACGGGCCATTTTCGTGCATATGGATGTCGGAGACGAAAATTCGAAAAAGTCGTGTCGTTGGAAAGAATAACTCCTTGGAAACTCTAGAAACCTCGTTTCCTGAGATTTTGACTGTCCGGCGATTTAATGGTGCCGTCCAGAAGCCCTACGTTCTATTTTTGTGCATACAGATGACGGGGACAAAAATACGAAATAGTTGTGTCGTTGAAAGGAGGAACGGATAATAAAATCTATAAAGTTCGTTTCGCGAGATTCCGAATTTCCGGCGATGGAATCGTGCCGTCGAGAAACCCTGCGGGCCATATTTGTGCATCCGGATTTCAGAGACGAAAATTCGAAATAGTCGTGTCGTTGGAAAGAAGAACTCCTTGGAAATTCTAGAAACTTCGTTTCGTGGGATTGTGACTGTCCGGCGTTTTAATCATGCCGTTCAGAAGCCCTACGTTCTATTTTCGTGCATACGGATGTCGGAGACGAAAATATGAAAAATTCGTGTCGTTGGAAACAAGCACTCCTTAGAAACTCTATAAAGTTCGTTTCGCGAGATTCCGACTTTTCGGGGATGGAATCGTGCCGTCGAGAAACCCTACGGGCCATTTTCGTGCATCTGGATGTCGGAGACGAAAACTCCAAAAAGTCGTGTCGTTGCAAAGAAGAACTGCTTGGAAACTCTAGAAACTACGTTTCGTGAGATTCTGATTGTCCCGCGATTTAATCGTAACGTCCAGAAGCCCTACGGTCTATTTTCGTGCATACGGATGACGGGGACAAAAATACGAAAAAGTCGTGCCGTTGGAAAGAAGAACTCCTTGGAAACTCTATAAACTTCGTTTCGTGAGATTTTGACAGTCCGGCGATTTAATCGTGCCGTCCAGAAGCCCCACGTTCTATTTTCTTGCATACGGATGACGGGGACAAAAATACGAAGAAGTCGCGTCGTTGAAAGGAAGAACGGATAATAAACTCTATAAAGTTCGTTTCGCGAGATTTCGACCTTCCGGCCATGGAATCGTGCCGTCGAGAAACCCTACGGGCCATTTTCGTGCATACGGATGTCGGAGACGAAAATACGAAAAATTTGTGTCGTTGGAAACAAGCACTCCTTGGAAATTCTATAAAGTTCGTTCCGCGAGAATCCGACTTTCCGGCGATGGAATCGTGCCGTCGAGAAACCCTACGGGCCATTTTTGTGCATACGGATGTCGGAGACGAAAATACGAAAAACTCGTGTCGTTGGAAACAAGCACGCCTTAGAAACTCTATAAAGTTCGTTTCGCGAGATTCCGACTTTCCGGGGATGGAATCGTGCCGTCGAGAAACCCTACGGGCCATTTTCGTGCATCTGGATGTCGGAGACGAAAATTCGAAAAAGTCGTGTCGTTGGAAAGAAGAACTCCTTGGAAACTCTAGAAACTTCGTTTCGTGAGATTCTGACTGTCCGGCGATTTAATCGTGTCGTCCAGAAGCCCTACGTTCTATTTTCTTGCATACGGATGACGGAGACAAAAATACGAAAAAGTCGTGTCGTTGAAAGGAAGAACGGATAATAAACTCTATAAAGTTCGTTTCGCGAGATTTTGACAGTCCGGCGATGGAATCGTGCCGTCGAGAAAACCTACGGGCCATTTTTGTGCATCCCGATGTCGGAGACGAAAATTCGTAAAAGTCGTCTCGTTGGAAAGAACAACTCCTTGGAAACTCTAGAAACTTCGTTTCGTGAGATTTTGACTGTCCGGTGATTTAATCGTGCCGTTCAGAAGCCCTACGTTCTATTTTCTTGCATACGGATGACGGAGACAAAAATACGAAAAAGTCGTGTCGTTGAAAGGAAGAACGGATAATAAACCTTATAAAGTTCGTTTCGCGAGATTCTGAGTTTCCGGCGATGGAATCGTGCCGTCGAGAAACCCTACGGGCCATTTTCGTGCATACAGATGTCGGAGATGAAAATACGAAAAATTCGTGTCGTTGGAAACAAGCACTCCTTAGAAACTCTATAAAGTTCGTTTCGCGAGATTTTGACTTTTCGGGGATGGAATCGTGCCGTCGACAAACCCTACGGGCCATTTTCGTGCATATGGATGTCGGAGACGAAAATTCGAAAAAGTCGTGTCGTTGGAAAGAATAACTCCTTGGAAACTCTAGAAACCTCGTTTCCTGAGATTTTGACTGTCCGGCGATTTAATGGTGCCGTCCAGAAGCCCTACGTTCTATTTTTGTGCATACAGATGACGGGGACAAAAATACGAAATAGTTGTGTCGTTGAAAGGAGGAACGGATAATAAAATCTATAAAGTTCGTTTCGCGAGATTCCGAATTTCCGGCGATGGAATCGTGCCGTCGAGAAACCCTGCGGGCCATATTTGTGCATCCGGATTTCAGAGACGAAAATTCGAAATAGTCGTGTCGTTGGAAAGAACTCCTTGGAAATTCTAGAAACTTCGTTTCGTGGGATTGTGACTGTCCGGCGTTTTAATCATGCCGTTCAGAAGCCCTACGTTCTATTTTCGTGCATACGGATGTCGGAGACGAAAATATGAAAAATTCGTGTCGTTGGAAACAAGCACTCCTTAGAAACTCTATAAAGTTCGTTTCGCGAGATTCCGACTTTTCGGGGATGGAATCGTGCCGTCGAGAAACCCTACGGGCCATTTTCGTGCATCTGGATGTCGGAGACGAAAACTCCAAAAAGTCGTGTCGTTGCAAAGAAGAACTGCTTGGAAACTCTAGAAACTACGTTTCGTGAGATTCTGATTGTCCCGCGATTTAATCGTAACGTCCAGAAGCCCTACGGTCTATTTTCGTGCATACGGATGACGGGGACAAAAATACGAAAAAGTCGTGCCGTTGGAAAGAAGAACTCCTTGGAAACTCTATAAACTTCGTTTCGTGAGATTTTGACAGTCCGGCGATTTAATCGTGCCGTCCAGAAGCCCCACGTTCTATTTTCTTGCATACGGATGACGGGGACAAAAATACGAAGAAGTCGCGTCGTTGAAAGGAAGAACGGATAATAAACTCTATAAAGTTCGTTTCGCGAGATTTCGACCTTCCGGCCATGGAATCGTGCCGTCGAGAAACCCTACGGGCCATTTTCGTGCATACGGATGTCGGAGACGAAAATACGAAAAATTTGTGTCGTTGGAAACAAGCACTCCTTGGAAATTCTATAAAGTTCGTTCCGCGAGAATCCGACTTTCCGGCGATGGAATCGTGCCGTCGAGAAACCCTACGGGCCATTTTTGTGCATACGGATGTCGGAGACGAAAATACGAAAAACTCGTGTCGTTGGAAACAAGCACGCCTTAGAAACTCTATAAAGTTCGTTTCGCGAGATTCCGACTTTCCGGGGATGGAATCGTGCCGTCGAGAAACCCTACGGGCCATTTTCGTGCATCTGGATGTCGGAGACGAAAATTCGAAAAAGTCGTGTCGTTGGAAAGAAGAACTCCTTGGAAACTCTAGAAACTTCGTTTCGTGAGATTCTGACTGTCCGGCGATTTAATCGTGTCGTCCAGAAGCCCTACGTTCTATTTTCTTGCATACGGATGACGGAGACAAAAATACGAAAAAGTCGTGTCGTTGAAAGGAAGAACGGATAATAAACTCTATAAAGTTCGTTTCGCGAGATTTTGACAGTCCGGCGATGGAATCGTGCCGTCGAGAAAACCTACGGGCCATTTTTGTGCATCCCGATGTCGGAGACGAAAATTCGTAAAAGTCGTCTCGTTGGAAAGAACAACTCCTTGGAAACTCTAGAAACTTCGTTTCGTGAGATTTTGACTGTCCGGTGATTTAATCGTGCCGTTCAGAAGCCCTACGTTCTATTTTCTTGCATACGGATGACGGAGACAAAAATACGAAAAAGTCGTGTCGTTGAAAGGAAGAACGGATAATAAACCTTATAAAGTTCGTTTCGCGAGATTCTGAGTTTCCGGCGATGGAATCGTGCCGTCGAGAAACCCTACGGGCCATTTTCGTGCATACAGATGTCGGAGATGAAAATACGAAAAATTCGTGTCGTTGGAAACAAGCACTCCTTAGAAACTCTATAAAGTTCGTTTCGCGAGATTTTGACTTTTCGGGGATGGAATCGTGCCGTCGACAAACCCTACGGGCCATTTTCGTGCATATGGATGTCGGAGACGAAAATTCGAAAAAGTCGTGTCGTTGGAAAGAATAACTCCTTGGAAACTCTAGAAACCTCGTTTCCTGAGATTTTGACTGTCCGGCGATTTAATGGTGCCGTCCAGAAGCCCTACGTTCTATTTTTGTGCATACAGATGACGGGGACAAAAATACGAAATAGTTGTGTCGTTGAAAGGAGGAACGGATAATAAAATCTATAAAGTTCGTTTCGCGAGATTCCGAATTTCCGGCGATGGAATCGTGCCGTCGAGAAACCCTGCGGGCAATATTTGTGCATCCGGATTTCAGAGACGAAAATTCGAAATAGTCGTGTCGTTGGAAAGAAGAACTCCTTGGAAATTCTAGAAACTTCGTTTCGTGGGATTGTGACTGTCCGGCGTTTTAATCATGCCGTTCAGAAGCCCTACGTTCTATTTTCGTGCATACGGATGTCGGAGACGAAAATATGAAAAATTCGTGTCGTTGGAAACAAGCACTCCTTAGAAACTCTATAAAGTTCGTTTCGGGAGATTCCGACTTTTCGGGGATGGAATCGTGCCGTCGAGAAACCCTACGGGCCATTTTCGTGCATCTGGATGTCGGAGACGAAAACTCCAAAAAGTCGTGTCGTTGCAAAGAAGAACTGCTTGGAAACTCTAGAAACTACGTTTCGTGAGATTCTGATTGTCCCGCGATTTAATCGTAACGTGTAACATCCTTAATTTCGTTTCTTTTATTGATAAAGGTACATAAAAAATTTAATTAAGGAAATAAAATTTATTAGACAATATTTTAGATATCTAAGGAAATATAATCCTTAGAAATTCTTCACCTTATGTATATGCATAGAAAATGTTTCTAACATTAAGAGAACAAATAAAGAAGGAAAATCTAATAGGAAAGAAATTAGAAATAACATACTAAAGAGATGCAAAATTCTTGGATAAGGAAGATAAATTTTTAGAAACAAGTAAAGGTCTTAAAATTTCAAAGAACATTGAATTAGGGTAATTTTTCCTAATTCAAGAACTATAGTTACTAAGTTTAAAATCTTTACCCATACATTGGGCTTTTACCTATGGACACTTCATATAGAGTTTTTCCACTTCACATAAGTTTCTAGCAAGCCCATTGGATAACCTAAACAAGAAATTAAACATAGACTTGGACTAGGATATAGTAATTTCACCAATAGCCCAAAAATTATGAAAATGTGACCAAGCCCACCAAGAAAGGAAGAATTTTATCCAAAGCAAAGAAAATGGGTAGGACAAGCCCATAATGGGTAAGAATAAGCCCAAATCCAAGAGGAAAAATAAAATAAAATAAATTAGATGATGATATAATAATAAGAATAAAGATTAGGTTACATGGCATTAAGACAAAAATTTAGCAAGTGGTATGATTCTACATTCATTATTTAGGCAAGTGGCATGATAATACAAGGCTTTAGGACAAAAACATCTATATCCTTCACTCATAATTTTAGCAAGTGGTATGATAATACATGGTATTAGGACAAAACATTCATAGCCCACACAAATAATATCAACCAAATAATGGAGATTGAAGGGCTAGAAATTTGCCACTTAAAAAGGCAACCTATCATAATTGATTAAGACAAAAGAAAAATTAAATGAATCCCTAAATCAAAGGGACCTTGTCCCTTATCTTAAGAACATATCATCATAATTTTCAAAATACAAATCTCCTTTTCCTATGCATATCTTGACTAAGGAAGAGGAAGACAAGAACATAAGTTGTTTGTTTTCCAAAAATTCAACAAAGTGTATCTTAATTGTGATAAGGTAGATCCATGATCATGAAAGGTGAATTATTTGGTGGTCTATATAAGAGAACCCACCCTTACAACACTTTAATTTCGTCCAAGTGAGAAAGAGAGAGAAATAGAAGCAAGGTAGAGTGAGGAAAGGAGAGAAGAGAGAAGAAGAAAGGAAGGAAGAAGAAGGAGAAGTTTAGAAAGCTAAAGGTAAGTTTAACAATATTTCTTTTTGAAGAAAACCTTTGAAACTCATAATATTTATATGAGATTTTGATCTTAGAACTTTGATGATTAGGTCATGGATGTTACTATATCATGTTACATATTGATCTTGCATGTGATGTATGTTTGAATACTTAGGTTGGTGTAGATAGTTCTGCATGGGTATGGGTATGGTTGACAGAATTTTAAGCTTCGGTATTTTAATTTCTGGGAACAATCTATAAGGAATTAAAATACATGGTTAACATAAGAATTAAAGATATATGTGTCCCGGATTTATAGCCACTGGAATCATTCCATTTGGAGTCCATATGAGGTAGATATGGTCTGATTAGTAGTCAAAGGTCAGAAAATGAATCATCAGGGAAGAATATGTTAGGATAGCTTCGGTAATTTAATTTCTGGGAATTATTGGTAGGGAATTAAAATAAATGGTTAACATAAGAATTAAAGATATGTATGTCATGGATTTTTAGCCACTGGAATCATTCAATTTGGAGTCCATATGAGGTAGCTATGGTCTGATTAGTAGTCAAAGGTCAGAAAATGAATCATCAGGGAAGAATATGTTAGGATAGCTTCGGTAATTTAATTTCTGGGAATTATTGGTAGGGAATTAAAATAAATGGTTAACATAAGAATTAAAGATATGTATGTCATGGATTTTGAGCCACTGGAATCATTCAATTTGGAGTCCACATGTGGTAGATATGGTCCGATTAGTAAGCCAAGGTCAGAAAATGGTTCATCAGGGAAGATTATGTTAGGACAGCTTTTGTATTTTAATTTCTGGGAATTATTTGTATGAAATTAAAATAAATGGTTAACATGAACCTTATATATCTATGTCTCATGGAAATATGCCCACTGGAATTATGCAATTTGGAGTTCATATGAGGTAGATATGATCCGATTAGTAAGCAGAGGTCAGAAAATGTTTATTCAGGGAAGAGTATGTTATTAATGTTTTAGTTTTTGAATTTCTGGAAATATTCTGTAGAGAATTAAAATAGCGCGCCAACATAACAATTATAGATATATGGCTCATGGAATTTTACCAATTGGAATAACTCAATTTGGAGTTCAAATTTGAGAGATATTGTCTAATTAGTTAGTAAAGGTCAGAACCTAAACGAGAAGAAATAATACTAAATTTAAAGGAGTAATAACACCACAATATCATACTATTTTGTTGATATGATTAACATAATAGTTTTAGATAATTGTCTTAGCTTTTCATAGACACTAATATCATCTTAATCGGAGTTAAAATGAGAGAGTTATGCTCTGATTTGTAAGCAAAGGCTGTGTTAAAAGTTAGTAAACCTATTTTCAATATTTTTCTACCCTAGATGAATTTTTAAGGTAATAATAGAAATCAATTTGAGGAAAAATGCTCTATAAAATTTGTAAGAACATGTGTTGGAAATGATATAAGTAGAAATAAAATGACTAAATGCCTAGACATAAAGAAAATGAAAAGAATTATTCTAGTTACTGGAAAAAAATTGTGATTTGTGAAAAGTGCATGTCTAAGGAAAGCTCTGGCAAGGAAAGACTTGGTACTTAAGCGTGTCCATTAGTGACCCACCTCTCTTTTCTGGGAACTTTCCTGGTGCGCTGTTTACAGACTACAATTACTATCCAGTTATCGAGGTATTAGTGTGAAATTTTAACATGGAAATATTTTATAAAGTGAAAATTAGAAAATGATTATATTCATGGCATAATTTCAGTTTACCAATGAATTTTGAGAATGATTATGTTTTGATACATTATGGCATGAGAATATAATAAACATACTCGTTATTGGAATCATATTTTCGGCTATTAATATGAAAAGAAAAGAAATGAGCACGGTCACATGGCAATCCGTGTGGTGCACCAGTAGGGGACGCCCTACCAACGGTTATGATCATGTTAATAAGAAAAGAAAGAGAAAGTGTGCCATGTCGGACGGAGCGAGATAAGCCCGTACCGAAAAGTAGAGAATACTCACCCTGACCGGGGTAGCTTGAAGTAAGAATAAGTGGATAGCCATCATATGAAACTCGAAAAATAGTTATTCATACCATACATGTCATAACTGTATAATTTTCATGTGCATGATAAAGTGCATTCATGTGACTTAAAGATATTTTCTGTAGTTTATACAGCTGAACATGACATGATGAACTATATTGATGGTAAATTATGATTTATTGTTGAACTTACTGGGATTTAATTCTCACTATATTTCCATATCATGTTCAGAATAATAAATATGCAGATATTCTCTATGACACTTATTATCTCTGTACGTTGGATCGAGGTGCCCTACCTTGGGCAACTTCCAGTTATATCAGATATAACTGTCGTAGATGTAACTGAGATTCCGGTGGACGTGCCACCCGAACCAGTGTCCCCGGAAGTAGTCGATATAGATGATTAGAACTAATATGTATTTTTGTACAAATATTTGTAAAATAATGGTGTGTAGTTTGTAAAATAATATTGTGTATGGAAACTCAGTATTGTATAAATTAAATAAATGTTATATTGAGTTAAGTTGTAACGAGGTAATAATTTCATCGTATTTTGTTTAAAAAAAAAAAAATTTACATAAATGGAGTTGTTACATAATTGGTATCAGAGCAGGTCGATCCTAGATGGCCAGTGGTTGGATGGTTATCTGAATCGATCTTATAGTGTCTTGAGTATGTTGTGGTTGTGCTGTGTAGGGGATCAGTGATTCATATAGGTAAGAAATTACTAGTGTTTCCTATCTATATGCCGAGGTGGTGTTATGACTGCTATTAAATATTTTTGAACTAACTATTGGGCTTGATCACCTCAATAGCAGCATAACTTTGTTTTGTACCATAGTAGGAAATGGCACCACCAAGGAGGAATCCAGCAACCAATGCAGAGGAAACCCTGCACAACCTGGCTACGGCAATTCGAGACCAAGTTATGACCACCAACCAAATTTTACAACATCTCCAGAATGCTAATAACACAAATGTTGAGATTGGTCCTAACAACCGGACGGCTGGAAAAGATAATGGTATATCCGAGTTCCTGAGGACTAGACCACCTTGTTTCCAAGGTGGTTATGACCCAACGGTAGCCGAAAGGTGGATTAGGGAATTAGAGAAAATCTTTGAAGTGATGGGCTGTACTGAAGAGCAGCAAATCATTTTTGCTGCATATATGTTAAAGGATGAAGCAGAATACTGGTGGCGTGGAGCTAGAGAACTTTTAGCTCATCAGGGAAGACAGATCACCTGGCAAGTGTTCAAGGACATTTTCTTTGAAAAGTACTTTCCAAGTACTGTACGGGCAGAGAAAGAGATCGAATTTCTCCAACTCAGGCAAGGAAGCATGACCGTGGACCAGTATATCGCAAGGTTCGAGGAGCTGTCTAAGTTCTCCTCTTATCTGCGATATAACCCAGATGAAGCATGGAAGGCGGTTAAGTTTGAAGCGGGACTAAACCCGGAGTTAAAGAATGCTGTTATAGCTATGGAGATCAGGGAGTTTGTACCTCTGATAAATAAATGCAGACTCCTGGAAAAGAGTTTAAGGGCAGTGGAGGACGAGAAGCAAAGGCGAAACCTATGGAAAAGGAAGAAAAATTTTCCCAACCCTAGAAAGAACGTGAGAAGAAGTGGATATGGAGCTGGTAAGAGGCCATTGATTGCGGGTCCTAGGCCTTTTCAACAAGACCTCGCCTCAGTCAAGTGCGCTAAATGCGGACGCATGCATGGTAACCGGCCATGCTACATGGGACAAGATGTCTGCTTCAATTGCGGACAGAAGGGACATTTTGCGAAAAACTGCCCACAGAATGTAGGAAAGCAGCCAGAACAGAGGCCTCAGGTGAAAGGAAGAGTTTTCACCCTGAGCGGCCAAGAGGCAGCTCAATCTTCTGAAATGATTCAAGGTACATGCTATATTTATGGATTTGCTCTTATGGTGTTATTTGACTCTGGTGCTAGTCATTCATTTATATCGGAAGAATGTATTAGGAAGTTTCAGTTCCCTATTTCTGAAACTCCCTATGAGCTATCTGTAGTAACCCCTACAGGGGAACGGGTATTAACTTCCTCTGTATGTAAGGACTGTCAAGTCACCATCCAGGAGAAAACTTTTTCTGTAGACCTCGTCAGTTTACCTTTAAGAGGTATTGAGGTCATTCTAGGGTTAGACTGGATGTCTAGAAATCGAGTCTTGTTGAATTGTTGTAACAAGACCGTTGAATTTCTACCTTCTACTCCGAAAGAGGAGGTCCAGTTATTGATGTTAAATGCCAATCAAGTTAATAGGGAGTTGAAGAATGGAGTACTTGGATACATTCTCTTGTATTTATCAAACCTAGAAGTCGAACCGAAGCTTGATAAAATTCCAATAGCCAACGAGTTTCCTGAAGTGTTTCCATTAGATATTCCAGGCTTACCTCCCAAGAGAGAGATAGAGTTCTCTATTGATCTCCTACCTGGGACAGGGCCTATCTCTATTGCACCATATCGAATGGCCTCGAAGGAACTACAAGAACTAAAGAAGCAGTTGGAGGAACTATTAGACAAGCAATTCATTAGACCGAGTGTATCACCTTGGGGAGCTCCTGTATTGTTTGTTAAGAAGAAAGACGGGAGTTTAAGACTATGCATAGATTACAGACAGCTGAATAAGGTGACTATCAAAAATAAGTATCCTCTCCCTAGGATAGATGACTTATTGGATCAATTAAAGGGAGCCTTCATCTTTTCTAAAATTGACTTGCGGTCAGGATATCATCAGATTAGGATTAAGGAGGAGGACGTACCAAAAACTGCCTTCAGGACTAGGTATGGGCACTATGAGTTTCTCGTAATGCCCTTCGGGTTAACGAATGCACCTGCAATTTTCATGGATTACATGAATCGCATTTTTCGACCCTACCTAGATCAATTTGTTGTAGTGTTCATTGATGACATCTTGATATATTCTAAGAGTAAGAAAGAACATGAACAACATCTCCGAATCGTGCTGCAAGTGCTGAAAGAGAAAAAGTTATATGCCAAATTGGAGAAATGTGAATTTTGGCTGTCAGAGGTGAAGTTTCTCGGACATGTCATCTCTAATAGAGGGGTAGCCGTAGATCCTAGCAAGACAGAAGCAGTGATTAAGTGGGAGACACCAAAGACGGTTACGGAAATCAGAAGTTTCCTTGGTTTGGCAGGATACTACAGGAGATTTATACAAAACTTCTCTCGTATAGCCTTGCCATTGACTAAATTGACCAGGAAAGGAAGTCCTTTCAAATGGACTGATCAATGTGATGCTAGTTTTCAGGAGCTGAAGACAAGATTGACCACTCCTCCTGTTTTAATTATTCCAGACCCCACAGGACATTTTGAAGTGTATAGTGATGCTTCAAAGAAAGGGCTAGGGTGTGTGTTAATGCAAGACAAGAGAGTAGTTGCTTACGCCTCTAGACAACTAAGACCCCACGAAGGAAACTATCCAACCCATGATCTTGAATTAGCGGCAGTAGTGTTTGCCTTAAAGATTTGGCGACACTATTTGTACGGGGCAACCTTTGAAGTATATTGTGATCATAAGAGTCTTAAATACCTCTTTGATCAGAAGGAGTTAAATATGAGGCAACGAAGATGGGTAGAATTCCTCAATGACTACAAGTTTGAGATAAAGTATCATCCCGGAAAGGCGAATGTTGTAGCAGATGCCTTGAGTCGAAAATCTCTGCATATGGGTCAGATGATGGTGTATGAGATGCAGATGCTAGAGGAGTTTCGAAATTTGAAGCTAGCCACTACTCTTACTCCAAAGAATCTAGTCATTAATGGTTTAAGTATAGGGTCTGACCTTAGAGCCCAGATCAAAGAAGCTCAAGCTCACGATCAATACTTACAAGATCATAAAGACCAAGGTAATTTTTCTGTAATGGAAGATGGAGCAATCATGTATCAGGGAAGGATTTGTGTCCCTCAAGAACAAGAGTTGAGGACTAAGATACTGAAGGAAGCGCATCAAAGTAAATACACAATCCATCCTGGATGCACTAAAATGTACCAGGATTTAAAAAGGATGTATTGGTGGCCAGGGATGAAAAATGACATTGCTGAGTTCGTGGCAAAATGTTTAACTTGTCAGAAGGTGAAAGTGGAACATCAAAAGCCAGCAGGATTTCTTCAACCTCTGGAGATTCCTGAATGGAAATGGGACAGTATTTCGATGGACTTTGTTGTAGGTTTACCTAAGACTTCAGTGGGACATGACTCTATCTGGGTAATAGTTGACAGATTAACCAAATCTGCTCACTTTTTGCCCATAAAAATTAACTTTTCACTAGATAAATTGGCCCAATTGTATGTTCAGGAAATAGTTAGACTTCATGGGATTCCCTTAAATATTGTTTCTGATAGAGATCCGAGGTTCACATCGAGGTTTTGGAAGGCGTTGCAAGAAGCTTTTGGAACCCAGTTGCGGTTCAGTACTGCCTATCATCCTCAAACTGATGGGCAGACTGAACGAACAATTCAAACCCTAGAAGATATGTTGAGGGCCTGTGTGATAGAGCAAGGTAAAGGATGGGATAAGTACCTACCTTTAGTAGAGTTTGCTTATAATAATAGCTATCACTCTAGCATTAAGATGGCCCCCTATGAAGCTTTATACGGTAGAAAGTGCCGATCTCCACTATGTTGGTTCGAGGTAGGAGAAAAGAACTTGTTGGGTCCTGATCTAGTTCAACAAACCTCTGAACAAATCAGGATGATACGAAACAAAATACTTACAGCACAGAGTCGGCAAAAGAGTTACTACGATAAGAGACATAGACCTCTAGAGTTTGAGGAAGGAGACCATGTATTTTTGAAACTTTCCCCGACTACTGGAGTTGGTAGGTCTCTCAAAACAAGAAAGCTAAGTCCGCGATTTTTAGGACCCTACCAAATTCTAAAGAAAGTTGGGACATCAGCATATCAAGTTGCTCTCCCACCTAATTTGTCCAACCTGCATAATGTTTTCCACGTATCACAGTTGCGGAAGTATCTTTCAGATTCATCACATATAATACTGGATGAACCAATCCAAATAAAGGAGAACATGACATACCAGCTACTACCTGCATCCATATTGGACACTGACGTGAAGCAACTGAGAAATAAAACCATTCCCCTAGTTAAGGTGTTATGGGAAGGTTTGACTCCGGAAGAAGCAACTTGGGAGCTGGAAGAAGTCATGAGGAAGAAATATCCGCAATTGTTCTTATAAGGTAATTTCTGAAATTTTGAGGACAAAATTACTTTTAGGGGGAGAGAAATGTAACATCCTTAATTTCGTTTCTTTTATTGATAAAGGTACATAAAAAATTTAATTAAGGAAATAAAATTTATTAGACAATATTTTAGATATCTAAGGAAATATAATCCTTAGAAATTCTTCACCTTATGTATATGCATAGAAAATGTTTCTAACATTAAGAGAACAAATAAAGAAGGAAAATCTAATAGGAAAGAAATTAGAAATAACATACTAAAGAGATGCAAAATTCTTGGATAAGGAAGATAAATTTTTAGAAACAAGTAAAGGTCTTAAAATTTCAAAGAACATTGAATTAGGGTAATTTTTCCTAATTCAAGAACTATAGTTACTAAGTTTAAAATCTTTACCCATACATTGGGCTTTTACCTATGGACACTTCATATAGAGTTTTTCCACTTCACATAAGTTTCTAGCAAGCCCATTGGATAACCTAAACAAGAAATTAAACATAGACTTGGACTAGGATATAGTAATTTCACCAATAGCCCAAAAATTATGAAAATGTGACCAAGCCCACCAAGAAAGGAAGAATTTTATCCAAAGCAAAGAAAATGGGTAGGACAAGCCCATAATGGGTAAGAATAAGCCCAAATCCAAGAGGAAAAATAAAATAAAATAAATTAGATGATGATATAATAATAAGAATAAAGATTAGGTTACATGGCATTAAGACAAAAATTTAGCAAGTGGTATGATTCTACATTCATTATTTAGGCAAGTGGCATGATAATACAAGGCTTTAGGACAAAAACATCTATATCCTTCACTCATAATTTTAGCAAGTGGTATGATAATACATGGTATTAGGACAAAACATTCATAGCCCACACAAATAATATCAACCAAATAATGGAGATTGAAGGGCTAGAAATTTGCCACTTAAAAAGGCAACCTATCATAATTGATTAAGACAAAAGAAAAATTAAATGAATCCCTAAATCAAAGGGACCTTGTCCCTTATCTTAAGAACATATCATCATAATTTTCAAAATACAAATCTCCTTTTCCTATGCATATCTTGACTAAGGAAGAGGAAGACAAGAACATAAGTTGTTTGTTTTCCAAAAATTCAACAAAGTGTATCTTAATTGTGATAAGGTAGATCCATGATCATGAAAGGTGAATTATTTGGTGGTCTATATAAGAGAACCCACCCTTACAACACTTTAATTTCGTCCAAGTGAGAAAGAGAGAGAAATAGAAGCAAGGTAGAGTGAGGAAAGGAGAGAAGAGAGAAGAAGAAAGGAAGGAAGAAGAAGGAGAAGTTTAGAAAGCTAAAGGTAAGTTTAACAATATTTCTTTTTGAAGAAAACCTTTGAAACTCATAATATTTATATGAGATTTTGATCTTAGAACTTTGATGATTAGGTCATGGATGTTACTATATCATGTTACATATTGATCTTGCATGTGATGTATGTTTGAATACTTAGGTTGGTGTAGATAGTTCTGCATGGGTATGGGTATGGTTGACAGAATTTTAAGCTTCGGTATTTTAATTTCTGGGAACAATCTATAAGGAATTAAAATACATGGTTAACATAAGAATTAAAGATATATGTGTCCCGGATTTATAGCCACTGGAATCATTCCATTTGGAGTCCATATGAGGTAGATATGGTCTGATTAGTAGTCAAAGGTCAGAAAATGAATCATCAGGGAAGAATATGTTAGGATAGCTTCGGTAATTTAATTTCTGGGAATTATTGGTAGGGAATTAAAATAAATGGTTAACATAAGAATTAAAGATATGTATGTCATGGATTTTTAGCCACTGGAATCATTCAATTTGGAGTCCATATGAGGTAGCTATGGTCTGATTAGTAGTCAAAGGTCAGAAAATGAATCATCAGGGAAGAATATGTTAGGATAGCTTCGGTAATTTAATTTCTGGGAATTATTGGTAGGGAATTAAAATAAATGGTTAACATAAGAATTAAAGATATGTATGTCATGGATTTTGAGCCACTGGAATCATTCAATTTGGAGTCCACATGTGGTAGATATGGTCCGATTAGTAAGCCAAGGTCAGAAAATGGTTCATCAGGGAAGATTATGTTAGGACAGCTTTTGTATTTTAATTTCTGGGAATTATTTGTATGAAATTAAAATAAATGGTTAACATGAACCTTATATATCTATGTCTCATGGAAATATGCCCACTGGAATTATGCAATTTGGAGTTCATATGAGGTAGATATGATCCGATTAGTAAGCAGAGGTCAGAAAATGTTTATTCAGGGAAGAGTATGTTATTAATGTTTTAGTTTTTGAATTTCTGGAAATATTCTGTAAAGAATTAAAATAGCGCGCCAACATAACAATTATAGATATATGGCTCATGGAATTTTACCAATTGGAATAACTCAATTTGGAGTTCAAATTTGAGAGATATTGTCTAATTAGTTAGTAAAGGTCAGAACCTAAACGAGAAGAAATAATACTAAATTTAAAGGAGTAATAACACCACAATATCATACTATTTTGTTGATATGATTAACATAATAGTTTTAGATAATTGTCTTAGCTTTTCATAGACACTAATATCATCTTAATCGGAGTTAAAATGAGAGAGTTATGCTCTGATTTGTAAGCAAAGGCTGTGTTAAAAGTTAGTAAACCTATTTTCAATATTTTTCTACCCTAGATGAATTTTTAAGGTAATAATAGAAATCAATTTGAGGAAAAATGCTCTATAAAATTTGTAAGAACATGTGTTGGAAATGATATAAGTAGAAATAAAATGACTAAATGCCTAGACATAAAGAAAATGAAAAGAATTATTCTAGTTACTGGAAAAAAATTGTGATTTGTGAAAAGTGCATGTCTAAGGAAAGCTCTGGCAAGGAAAGACTTGGTACTTAAGCGTGTCCATTAGTGACCCACCTCTCTTTTCTGGGAACTTTCCTGGTGCGCTGTTTACAGACTACAATTACTATCCAGTTATCGAGGTATTAGTGTGAAATTTTAACATGGAAATATTTTATAAAGTGAAAATTAGAAAATGATTATATTCATGGCATAATTTCAGTTTACCAATGAATTTTGAGAATGATTATGTTTTGATACATTATGGCATGAGAATATAATAAACATACTCGTTATTGGAATCATATTTTCGGCTATTAATATGAAAAGAAAAGAAATGAGCACGGTCACATGGCAATCCGTGTGGTGCACCAGTAGGGGACGCCCTACCAACGGTTATGATCATGTTAATAAGAAAAGAAAGAGAAAGTGTGCCATGTCGGACGGAGCGAGATAAGCCCGTACCGAAAAGTAGAGAATACTCACCCTGACCGGGGTAGCTTGAAGTAAGAATAAGTGGATAGCCATCATATGAAACTCGAAAAATAGTTATTCATACCATACATGTCATAACTGTATAATTTTCATGTGCATGATAAAGTGCATTCATGTGACTTAAAGATATTTTCTGTAGTTTATACAGCTGAACATGACATGATGAACTATATTGACGGTAAATTATGATTTATTGTTGAACTTACTGGGATTTAATTCTCACTATATTTCCATATCATGTTCAGAATAATAAATATGCAGATATTCTCTATGACACTTATTATCTCTGTACGTTGGATCGAGGTGCCCTACCTTGGGCAACTTCCAGTTATTTCAGATATAACTGTCGTAGATGTAACTGAGATTCCGGTGGACGTGCCACCCGAACCAGTGTCCCCGGAAGTAGTCGATATAGATGATTAGAACTAATATGTATTTTTGTACAAATATTTGTAAAATAATGGTGTGTAGTTTGTAAAATAATATTGTGTATGGAAACTCAGTATTGTATAAATTAAATAAATGTTATATTGAGTTAAGTTGTAACGAGGTAATAATTTCATCGTATTTTGTTTAAAAAAAAAAAAAATTTACATAAATGGAGTTGTTACATAACGTCCAGAAGCCCTACGGTCTATTTTCGTGCATACGGATGACGGGGACAAAAATACGAAAAAGTCGTGCCGTTGGAAAGAAGAACTCCTTGGAAACTCTATAAACTTCGTTTCGTGAGATTTTGACAGTCCGGCGATTTAATCGTGCCGTCCAGAAGCCCCACGTTCTATTTTCTTGCATACGGATGACGGGGACAAAAATACGAAGAAGTCGCGTCGTTGAAAGGAAGAACGGATAATAAACTCTATAAAGTTCGTTTCGCGAGATTTCGACCTTCCGGCCATGGAATCGTGCCGTCGAGAAACCCTACGGGCCATTTTCGTGCATACGGATGTCGGAGACGAAAATACGAAAAATTTGTGTCGTTGGAAACAAGCACTCCTTGGAAATTCTATAAAGTTCGTTCCGCGAGAATCCGACTTTCCGGCGATGGAATCGTGCCGTCGAGAAACCCTACGGGCCATTTTTGTGCATACGGATGTCGGAGACGAAAATACGAAAAACTCGTGTCGTTGGAAACAAGCACGCCTTAGAAACTCTATAAAGTTCGTTTCGCGAGATTCCGACTTTCCGGGGATGGAATCGTGCCGTCGAGAAACCCTACGGGCCATTTTCGTGCATCTGGATGTCGGAGACGAAAATTCGAAAAAGTCGTGTCGTTGGAAAGAAGAACTCCTTGGAAACTCTAGAAACTTCGTTTCGTGAGATTCTGACTGTCCGGCGATTTAATCGTGTCGTCCAGAAGCCCTACGTTCTATTTTCTTGCATACGGATGACGGAGACAAAAATACGAAAAAGTCGTGTCGTTGAAAGGAAGAACGGATAATAAACTCTATAAAGTTCGTTTCGCGAGATTTTGACAGTCCGGCGATGGAATCGTGCCGTCGAGAAAACCTACGGGCCATTTTTGTGCATCCCGATGTCGGAGACGAAAATTCGTAAAAGTCGTCTCGTTGGAAAGAACAACTCCTTGGAAACTCTAGAAACTTCGTTTCGTGAGATTTTGACTGTCCGGTGATTTAATCGTGCCGTTCAGAAGCCCTACGTTCTATTTTCTTGCATACGGATGACGGAGACAAAAATACGAAAAAGTCGTGTCGTTGAAAGGAAGAACGGATAATAAACCTTATAAAGTTCGTTTCGCGAGATTCTGAGTTTCCGGCGATGGAATCGTGCCGTCGAGAAACCCTACGGGCCATTTTCGTGCATACAGATGTCGGAGATGAAAATACGAAAAATTCGTGTCGTTGGAAACAAGCACTCCTTAGAAACTCTATAAAGTTCGTTTCGCGAGATTTTGACTTTTCGGGGATGGAATCGTGCCGTCGACAAACCCTACGGGCCATTTTCGTGCATATGGATGTCGGAGACGAAAATTCGAAAAAGTCGTGTCGTTGGAAAGAATAACTCCTTGGAAACTCTAGAAACCTCGTTTCCTGAGATTTTGACTGTCCGGCGATTTAATGGTGCCGTCCAGAAGCCCTACGTTCTATTTTTGTGCATACAGATGACGGGGACAAAAATACGAAATAGTTGTGTCGTTGAAAGGAGGAACGGATAATAAAATCTATAAAGTTCGTTTCGCGAGATTCCGAATTTCCGGCGATGGAATCGTGCCGTCGAGAAACCCTGCGGGCCATATTTGTGCATCCGGATTTCAGAGACGAAAATTCGAAATAGTCGTGTCGTTGGAAAGAAGAACTCCTTGGAAATTCTAGAAACTTCGTTTCGTGGGATTGTGACTGTCCGGCGTTTTAATCATGCCGTTCAGAAGCCCTACGTTCTATTTTCGTGCATACGGATGTCGGAGACGAAAATATGAAAAATTCGTGTCGTTGGAAACAAGCACTCCTTAGAAACTCTATAAAGTTCGTTTCGCGAGATTCCGACTTTTCGGGGATGGAATCGTGCCGTCGAGAAACCCTACGGGCCATTTTCGTGCATCTGGATGTCGGAGACGAAAACTCCAAAAAGTCGTGTCGTTGCAAAGAAGAACTGCTTGGAAACTCTAGAAACTACGTTTCGTGAGATTCTGATTGTCCCGCGATTTAATCGTAACGTCCAGAAGCCCTACGGTCTATTTTCGTGCATACGGATGACGGGGACAAAAATACGAAAAAGTCGTGCCGTTGGAAAGAAGAACTCCTTGGAAACTCTATAAACTTCGTTTCGTGAGATTTTGACAGTCCGGCGATTTAATCGTGCCGTCCAGAAGCCCCGCGTTCTATTTTCTTGCATACGGATGACGGGGACAAAAATACGAAAAAGTCGTGTCGTTGAAAGGAAGAACGGATAATAAACTCTATAAAGTTCGTTTCGCGAGATTTCGACCTTCCGGCCATGGAATCGTGCCGTCGAGAAACCCTACGGGCCATTTTCGTGCATACGGATGTCGGAGACGAAAATACGAAAAATTTGTGTCGTTGGAAACAAGCACTCCTTGGAAATTCTATAAAGTTCGTTCCGCGAGAATCCGACTTTCCGGCGATGGAATCGTGCCGTCGAGAAACCCTACGGGCCATTTTTGTGCATACGGATGTCGGAGACGAAAATACGAAAAACTCGTGTCGTTGGAAACAAGCACGCCTTAGAAACTCTATAAAGTTCGTTTCGCGAGATTCCGACTTTCCGGGGATGGAATCGTGCCGTCGAGAAACCCTACGGGCCATTTTCGTGCATCTGGATGTCGGAGACGAAAATTCGAAAAAGTCGTGTCGTTGGAAAGAAGAACTCCTTGGAAACTCTAGAAACTTCGTTTCGTGAGATTCTGACTGTCCGGCGATTTAATCGTGTCGTCCAGAAGCCCTACGTTCTATTTTCTTGCATACGGATGACGGAGACAAAAATACGAAAAAGTCGTGTCGTTGAAAGGAAGAACGGATAATAAACTCTATAAAGTTCGTTTCGCGAGATTTTGACAGTCCGGCGATGGAATCGTGCCGTCGAGAAAACCTACGGGCCATTTTTGTGCATCCCGATGTCGGAGACGAAAATTCGTAAAAGTCGTCTCGTTGGAAAGAACAACTCCTTGGAAACTCTAGAAACTTCGTTTCGTGAGATTTTGACTGTCCGGTGATTTAATCGTGCCGTTCAGAAGCCCTACGTTCTATTTTCTTGCATACGGATGACGGAGACTGATGTGAACCCCTGATATGAACCTCACCAAGAGTAGTGAGACCCGGAATCAATATGGGATCCAAATTCAAGGATCGTATTCCAATCAGATTTATAACAAAAATAAATTAAAAATAAAATGACCTTGACCCGTTATCTATAAAGAGATAAGAACCACAGGTATAGAAATATTGTAGACGCCACACTCAAGAAAGAGGAAGAAGATTGTGAGTGATAAGTCTTGCTTGAACGCCACAAGATAAATCTTGATAAGTTCAGAAAAGTTCTTTAAAGAACCAAAGAGAAAACACTCTCAATAATATATATGATAATCTCAATTGTTAATGAGCATACATACCTATTTATAGGCCAATTACCTAAACTTAGAAGGAAAACTATATAGAAAACTCCTATAGGACAAGGAAGAATAGAAATAGGAAACTGTTCTAGAAACTATCAAATAGGAAACTCCTATAGGGCAAGGAAAAATACAAATAGGAAACTCTTCTAGAAACTATGAAATAGGAAACTTTCCTAGTCAAATAAATAAAATACTAAAAGTAAATAAATCAGAAAAAACGTAGCTTAAATTAGGCCATTAAATAAATCCATTATTTTGGGCCGATATTCAATTTTTAGCCTTCAATCTTCTTGCACTTTAAGCCCATATTCAGATTGGCTTGTCTTGACCTATATTCAAGTGGGCTTTAATGATATGGACCAGTTTTGCGCTCTTCTTTTGAATTGATGCAGGTATCTCCTTGTTGGGCTTCTAAAATTAGACCATTAAATTCTTCTTCGAATCTTTTAGCTCGAGCTCTTATGACAGGTCCACTTTGGACTTCCAGCAGGTTTGCATTCCATTTCCATTCGCTAGCCGTGCTCACATCATTCCCCTCCTCTTGAAAATGATTTGTCCTCAAATCAGCACCTACATCAAAAAGAGTTAAATCAATAACTTTAAAACACACACTAACATTATCATTACTTGGAAGATTTAGCTTGTAGGCATTGATATTGATTCTTTCAATCACTTGAAATAAACCATATCCTCTTCGAAGTAGTTTCAAATGTCTTTGAGGTACAATCATTTCCTTTCTCATATGCAACCAAACCCAATCTCCAGGATCAAATATAATTCTTTTGTGTCCCTTTTTAGGTTTATTGACATATTGTTCAATTTTTTTCTCAATGTCTTGCCTTGCCTTCTTATAGATCTGCTTAACAAAATCAACTTTCTTCTTTTCATCTAAGTTAACACAATCATCCATCGATAAAGGAATTAAATCCAAAGGAGTTAATGGATCTAAACCATGCACAATTTCAAAATGTGAAAACTTAGTTGCAAAATGCAAACTCTTATTATATACAAACTTGACATGTTTCAGAAAAAAATTAGACTCAATACTGGGCATGCCACGCAATCTCACAATTTTCTTGAAAAACAAATTAGCAATATGTGATACATCATCGATTTTATGACATGGTATGATATGTGTCATTTTAGAAAATTTGTCAACAACCGTGTATATAGAATCTCTACCCCATTTTGACCTAGGTAAACTCAACACAAAATCTGTAGATAAGTCAATCCAAAGTTCACTAGGTAGATGCAAAGAAGTATATAATCCATTAGGATTCATCTTACCCTTAACTTGCCTACAAGTGATAATCTCCTCATATATTTGTTTCACATCATGTTTCATATGCAAAACATCTAAAATCTTATATATGTCAAAATTCCTCATCAAACCACCTCCTTGTGCTTCCTTAACAAGCAAGTCATGCAATGAATATTTAAGCATAAACAATTTGTTTTCTCTAAACAGAAAATCATTATGCTCAAATAACTTATCAAATGCCACTTTCTCATATGCATTGAGAACATTATCCTGTAAAATAGAAACTTCAATATTTGGTAAGTAAGAGTTAAGCTCATTAATACAATCATTGGCAAAATTGAAAACAAAACATTTTTTTGTCACACTTTCTTTTGCATAAAAATTCATTTGTTTTCTCTCGACTTTTCTTTCGACGACCCAATTGGTTCTTGTAATTTTTCCATCAATTTTCTCAGCCTCTCTTTCATTTTCTCTCTTAACTTTCTCGGCCTCTATCTCTTTTTCTTTCATAATTTTCTCAACCTCTCTCTCTTTTTCTCTCTTAATTTTCTCGGCCTCTCTCTCTTTTTCTCTCTTAATTTTCTCAGCCTCTCTATCTTTTTCTATCATACTTTTTTTGTCCTCTATCTCTTTTTCTCCCATAATTTTCTCAACATCTCTCTCTTTTTCTCTCTTAATTCTTTCACTCATTTTCTTTTCTTCACTCTCTTTCTTTTGCCTCACTTGATCATCATAGTAGTCTCTAACACTTTGAGAACCTTGAGTAGGGCTTCGCAACTTCTTAAATAAGTCCCTATGGTAGTGACTTGGAATAAATCGCTTCCTCATAACTGCTTTCATCTCCTCCCACGTCTTAATGGGTTTTTCTCCATTTCGTCTCCTGCTTAAAATCAATTGATCCCACCAAATAATAGCATAATCAGTAAATCCCATGATAGCCAACTTTACCATTTTCAACTCAGAATAGTTGTGACAACCGAACAACAACTCCATCCTTCTCTCCCAATTTAGATAAGCTTCGGGGTCATTTTTACCTTGAAACGACGGAATCTTCGTCTTAAAACTACTCAAGTTATTATTTTCCCAATTCCTAACTTCTCTAAACCTCCCATCATATTTTTTACTCAAATCTCTGTCAACTTCATCAAAATCATCTCTATAATACTCTCTACTTTCAAAACTTACTTTCCTCGGTTGAACTTTTTCTCTCCTATGCATATTGGGTGTATTTTGAGAATTTTCTACCCGATCTAAATGTTCATGAACTTGTTCTATCTCCTCTTTCAAAACTCGCCTCATCTCACTCACTAAAGTTTCCATCATCTTCTTTGGATCCACCATTCTCGGTACGCCTTCGAAAATATTTTTGTCCTTGTGTTACATGATTTTTCTGCAAAACAATGTTAGAGTAAAATAAATTCTCACAACACTAACTCACGTGTTTCTCTCAAGATTAATGGCACTCACACTCGTGTTTACTCAAATTTGGCTTTTACCCTCTTATAAGCTCACACCCTCATGCCTTTTTCCTCTCTTAGTCCCCTCTTTCAGTTCTTTATTGAACTCAAACAAACACACATAAAAATATTCTTGCAACAATCCAAACTCAACTAATAGAATACAAAGAGTAAAGGAAGAAGAAAAAAAAAACAGAATTTTAAGAAACAAAGGGAACAAAGTAATAGTAGGAAATGAAGAAAATGAAATTAAAGACAAGATAAGCAATTGGAAAAGAAAAATCACAACAAGAAGCAACTAAAATAGAGAAAAATCAATGACTGAAACAATTGAGATAAAAAAATAGTCAAAGTAAGAAAAGCAAATGGAATAAGAGATCAAAGCAAGAACAACACTTGATGCACGTAAAACAATTGGTAAAACTCGAATTTCAACACTACTGAATTCTAGCCCTTTTCTTTTTCGAATTTCTTTTCTTTTTTCTTTTTAGAATTCTGCACTCTCTTTTTTTTTCTTTTTTTTTTAATTCCGAATTTTTTTTTTCAAATTTTTTTTTCGAATTTTTTTTTTTCAGAATATGTACTTGAACTAAGAACAATAGAAATAAAACGAAAATTAGAAGATAAGAACAACGAAGAACACAAAAAAAAATACGAGATAGTAAGATGGAATAAGAATAAGAAAACAAATAGGATAGATCAAACCTGATTTAGAACTTAGTCTCTGATACCAAATGATGTGAACCCCTGATATGAACCTCACCAAGAGTAGTGAGACCCGGAATCAATATGGGATCCAAATTCAAGGATCGTATTCCAATCAGATTTATAACAAAAATAAATTAAAAATAAAATGACCTTGACCCGTTATCTATAAAGAGATAAGAACCACAGGTATAGAAATATTGTAGACGCCACACTCAAGAAAGAGGAAGAAGATTGTGAGTGATAAGTCTTGCTTGAACGCCACAAGATAAATCTTGATAAGTTCAGAAAAGTTCTTTAAAGAACCAAAGAGAAAACACTCTCAATAATATATATGATAATCTCAATTGTTAATGAGCATACATACCTATTTATAGGCCAATTACCTAAACTTAGAAGGAAAACTATATAGAAAACTCCTATAGGACAAGGAAGAATAGAAATAGGAAACTGTTCTAGAAACTATCAAATAGGAAACTCCTATAGGGCAAGGAAAAATACAAATAGGAAACTCTTCTAGAAACTATGAAATAGGAAACTTTCCTAGTCAAATAAATAAAATACTAAAAGTAAATAAATCAGAAAAAACGTAGCTTAAATTAGGCCATTAAATAAATCCATTATTTTGGGCCGATATTCAATTTTTAGCCTTCAATCTTCTTGCACTTTAAGCCCATATTCAGATTGGCTTGTCTTGACCTATATTCAAGTGGGCTTTAATGATATGGACCAGTTTTGCGCTCTTCTTTTGAATTGATGCAGGTATCTCCTTGTTGGGCTTCTAAAATTAGACCATTAAATTCTTCTTCGAATCTTTTAGCTCGAGCTCTTATGACAGGTCCACTTTGGACTTCCAGCAGGTTTGCATTCCATTTCCATTCGCTAGCCGTGCTCACATCAGAGACAAAAATACGAAAAAGTCGTGTCGTTGAAAGGAAGAACGGATAATAAACCTTATAAAGTTCGTTTCGCGAGATTCTGAGTTTCCGGCGATGGAATCGTGCCGTCGAGAAACCCTACGGGCCATTTTCGTGCATACAGATGTCGGAGATGAAAATACGAAAAATTCGTGTCGTTGGAAACAAGCACTCCTTAGAAACTCTATAAAGTTCGTTTCGCGAGATTTTGACTTTTCGGGGATGGAATCGTGCCGTCGACAAACCCTACGGGCCATTTTCGTGCATATGGATGTCGGAGACGAAAATTCGAAAAAGTCGTGTCGTTGGAAAGAATAACTCCTTGGAAACTCTAGAAACCTCGTTTCCTGAGATTTTGACTGTCCGGCGATTTAATGGTGCCGTCCAGAAGCCCTACGTTCTATTTTTGTGCATACAGATGACGGGGACAAAAATACGAAATAGTTGTGTCGTTGAAAGGAGGAACGGATAATAAAATCTATAAAGTTCGTTTCGCGAGATTCCGAATTTCCGGCGATGGAATCGTGCCGTCGAGAAACCCTGCGGGCCATATTTGTGCATCCGGATTTCAGAGACGAAAATTCGAAATAGTCGTGTCGTTGGAAAGAAGAACTCCTTGGAAATTCTAGAAACTTCGTTTCGTGGGATTGTGACTGTCCGGCGTTTTAATCATGCCGTTCAGAAGCCCTACGTTCTATTTTCGTGCATACGGATGTCGGAGACGAAAATATGAAAAATTCGTGTCGTTGGAAACAAGCACTCCTTAGAAACTCTATAAAGTTCGTTTCGGGAGATTCCGACTTTTCGGGGATGGAATCGTGCCGTCGAGAAACCCTACGGGCCATTTTCGTGCATCTGGATGTCGGAGACGAAAACTCCAAAAAGTCGTGTCGTTGCAAAGAAGAACTGCTTGGAAACTCTAGAAACTACGTTTCGTGAGATTCTGATTGTCCCGCGATTTAATCGTAACGTCCAGAAGCCCTACGGTCTATTTTCGTGCATACGGATGACGGGGACAAAAATACGAAAAAGTCGTGCCGTTGGAAAGAAGAACTCCTTGGAAACTCTATAAACTTCGTTTCGTGAGATTTTGACAGTCCGGCGATTTAATCGTGCCGTCCAGAAGCCCCACGTTCTATTTTCTTGCATACGGATGACGGGGACAAAAATACGAAGAAGTCGCGTCGTTGAAAGGAAGAACGGATAATAAACTCTATAAAGTTCGTTTCGCGAGATTTCGACCTTCCGGCCATGGAATCGTGCCGTCGAGAAACCCTACGGGCCATTTTCGTGCATACGGATGTCGGAGACGAAAATACGAAAAATTTGTGTCGTTGGAAACAAGCACTCCTTGGAAATTCTATAAAGTTCGTTCCGCGAGAATCCGACTTTCCGGCGATGGAATCGTGCCGTCGAGAAACCCTACGGGCCATTTTTGTGCATACGGATGTCGGAGACGAAAATACGAAAAACTCGTGTCGTTGGAAACAAGCACGCCTTAGAAACTCTATAAAGTTCGTTTCGCGAGATTCCGACTTTCCGGGGATGGAATCGTGCCGTCGAGAAACCCTACGGGCCATTTTCGTGCATCTGGATGTCGGAGACGAAAATTCGAAAAAGTCGTGTCGTTGGAAAGAAGAACTCCTTGGAAACTCTAGAAACTTCGTTTCGTGAGATTCTGACTGTCCGGCGATTTAATCGTGTCGTCCAGAAGCCCTACGTTCTATTTTCTTGCATACGGATGACGGAGACAAAAATACGAAAAAGTCGTGTCGTTGAAAGGAAGAACGGATAATAAACTCTATAAAGTTCGTTTCGCGAGATTTTGACAGTCCGGCGATGGAATCGTGCCGTCGAGAAAACCTACGGGCCATTTTTGTGCATCCCGATGTCGGAGACGAAAATTCGTAAAAGTCGTCTCGTTGGAAAGAACAACTCCTTGGAAACTCTAGAAACTTCGTTTCGTGAGATTTTGACTGTCCGGTGATTTAATCGTGCCGTTCAGAAGCCCTACGTTCTATTTTCTTGCATACGGATGACGGAGACAAAAATACGAAAAAGTCGTGTCGTTGAAAGGAAGAACGGATAATAAACCTTATAAAGTTCGTTTCGCGAGATTCTGAGTTTCCGGCGATGGAATCGTGCCGTCGAGAAACCCTACGGGCCATTTTCGTGCATACAGATGTCGGAGATGAAAATACGAAAAATTCGTGTCGTTGGAAACAAGCACTCCTTAGAAACTCTATAAAGTTCGTTTCGCGAGATTTTGACTTTTCGGGGATGGAATCGTGCCGTCGACAAACCCTACGGGCCATTTTCGTGCATATGGATGTCGGAGACGAAAATTCGAAAAAGTCGTGTCGTTGGAAAGAATAACTCCTTGGAAACTCTAGAAACCTCGTTTCCTGAGATTTTGACTGTCCGGCGATTTAATGGTGCCGTCCAGAAGCCCTACGTTCTATTTTTGTGCATACAGATGACGGGGACAAAAATACGAAATAGTTGTGTCGTTGAAAGGAGGAACGGATAATAAAATCTATAAAGTTCGTTTCGCGAGATTCCGAATTTCCGGCGATGGAATCGTGCCGTCGAGAAACCCTGCGGGCCATATTTGTGCATCCGGATTTCAGAGACGAAAATTCGAAATAGTCGTGTCGTTGGAAAGAAGAACTCCTTGGAAATTCTAGAAACTTCGTTTCGTGGGATTGTGACTGTCCGGCGTTTTAATCATGCCGTTCAGAAGCCCTACGTTCTATTTTCGTGCATACGGATGTCGGAGACGAAAATATGAAAAATTCGTGTCGTTGGAAACAAGCACTCCTTAGAAACTCTATAAAGTTCGTTTCGCGAGATTCCGACTTTTCGGGGATGGAATCGTGCCGTCGAGAAACCCTACGGGCCATTTTCGTGCATCTGGATGTCGGAGACGAAAACTCCAAAAAGTCGTGTCGTTGCAAAGAAGAACTGCTTGGAAACTCTAGAAACTACGTTTCGTGAGATTCTGATTGTCCCGCGATTTAATCGTAACGTCCAGAAGCCCTACGGTCTATTTTCGTGCATACGGATGACGGGGACAAAAATACGAAAAAGTCGTGCCGTTGGAAAGAAGAACTCCTTGGAAACTCTATAAACTTCGTTTCGTGAGATTTTGACAGTCCGGCGATTTAATCGTGCCGTCCAGAAGCCCCGCGTTCTATTTTCTTGCATACGGATGACGGGGACAAAAATACGAAAAAGTCGTGTCGTTGAAAGGAAGAACGGATAATAAACTCTATAAAGTTCGTTTCGCGAGATTTCGACCTTCCGGCCATGGAATCGTGCCGTCGAGAAACCCTACGGGCCATTTTCGTGCATACGGATGTCGGAGACGAAAATACGAAAAATTTGTGTCGTTGGAAACAAGCACTCCTTGGAAATTCTATAAAGTTCGTTCCGCGAGAATCCGACTTTCCGGCGATGGAATCGTGCCGTCGAGAAACCCTACGGGCCATTTTTGTGCATACGGATGTCGGAGACGAAAATACGAAAAACTCGTGTCGTTGGAAACAAGCACGCCTTAGAAACTCTATAAAGTTCGTTTCGCGAGATTCCGACTTTCCGGGGATGGAATCGTGCCGTCGAGAAACCCTACGGGCCATTTTCGTGCATCTGGATGTCGGAGACGAAAATTCGAAAAAGTCGTGTCGTTGGAAAGAAGAACTCCTTGGAAACTCTAGAAACTTCGTTTCGTGAGATTCTGACTGTCCGGCGATTTAATCGTGTCGTCCAGAAGCCCTACGTTCTATTTTCTTGCATACGGATGACGGAGACAAAAATACGAAAAAGTCGTGTCGTTGAAAGGAAGAACGGATAATAAACTCTATAAAGTTCGTTTCGCGAGATTTTGACAGTCCGGCGATGGAATCGTGCCGTCGAGAAAACCTACGGGCCATTTTTGTGCATCCCGATGTCGGAGACGAAAATTCGTAAAAGTCGTCTCGTTGGAAAGAACAACTCCTTGGAAACTCTAGAAACTTCGTTTCGTGAGATTTTGACTGTCCGGTGATTTAATCGTGCCGTTCAGAAGCCCTACGTTCTATTTTCTTGCATACGGATGACGGAGACAAAAATACGAAAAAGTCGTGTCGTTGAAAGGAAGAACGGATAATAAACCTTATAAAGTTCGTTTCGCGAGATTCTGAGTTTCCGGCGATGGAATCGTGCCGTCGAGAAACCCTACGGGCCATTTTCGTGCATACAGATGTCGGAGATGAAAATACGAAAAATTCGTGTCGTTGGAAACAAGCACTCCTTAGAAACTCTATAAAGTTCGTTTCGCGAGATTTTGACTTTTCGGGGATGGAATCGTGCCGTCGACAAACCCTACGGGCCATTTTCGTGCATATGGATGTCGGAGACGAAAATTCGAAAAAGTCGTGTCGTTGGAAAGAATAATTCCTTGGAAACTCTAGAAACCTCGTTTCCTGAGATTTTGACTGTCCGGCGATTTAATGGTGCCGTCCAGAAGCCCTACGTTCTATTTTTGTGCATACAGATGACGGGGACAAAAATACGAAATAGTTGTGTCGTTGAAAGGAGGAACGGATAATAAAATCTATAAAGTTCGTTTCGCGAGATTCCGAATTTCCGGCGATGGAATCGTGCCGTCGAGAAACCCTGCGGGCCATATTTGTGCATCCGGATTTCAGAGACGAAAATTCGAAATAGTCGTGTCGTTGGAAAGAAGAACTCCTTGGAAATTCTAGAAACTTCGTTTCGTGGGATTGTGACTGTCCGGCGTTTTAATCATGCCGTTCAGAAGCCCTACGTTCTATTTTCGTGCATACGGATGTCGGAGACGAAAATATGAAAAATTCGTGTCGTTGGAAACAAGCACTCCTTAGAAACTCTATAAAGTTCGTTTCGGGAGATTCCGACTTTTCGGGGATGGAATCGTGCCGTCGAGAAACCCTACGGGCCATTTTCGTGCATCTGGATGTCGGAGACGAAAACTCCAAAAAGTCGTGTCGTTGCAAAGAAGAACTGCTTGGAAACTCTAGAAACTACGTTTCGTGAGATTCTGATTGTCCCGCGATTTAATCGTAACGTCCAGAAGCCCTACGGTCTATTTTCGTGCATACGGATGACGGGGACAAAAATACGAAAAAGTCGTGCCGTTGGAAAGAAGAACTCCTTGGAAACTCTATAAACTTCGTTTCGTGAGATTTTGACAGTCCGGCGATTTAATCGTGCCGTCCAGAAGCCCCACGTTCTATTTTCTTGCATACGGATGACGGGGACAAAAATACGAAGAAGTCGCGTCGTTGAAAGGAAGAACGGATAATAAACTCTATAAAGTTCGTTTCGCGAGATTTCGACCTTCCGGCCATGGAATCGTGCCGTCGAGAAACCCTACGGGCCATTTTCGTGCATACGGATGTCGGAGACGAAAATACGAAAAATTTGTGTCGTTGGAAACAAGCACTCCTTGGAAATTCTATAAAGTTCGTTCCGCGAGAATCCGACTTTCCGGCGATGGAATCGTGCCGTCGAGAAACCCTACGGGCCATTTTTGTGCATACGGATGTCGGAGACGAAAATACGAAAAACTCGTGTCGTTGGAAACAAGCACGCCTTAGAAACTCTATAAAGTTCGTTTCGCGAGATTCCGACTTTCCGGGGATGGAATCGTGCCGTCGAGAAACCCTACGGGCCATTTTCGTGCATCTGGATGTCGGAGACGAAAATTCGAAAAAGTCGTGTCGTTGGAAAGAAGAACTCCTTGGAAACTCTAGAAACTTCGTTTCGTGAGATTCTGACTGTCCGGCGATTTAATCGTGTCGTCCAGAAGCCCTACGTTCTATTTTCTTGCATACGGATGACGGAGACAAAAATACGAAAAAGTCGTGTCGTTGAAAGGAAGAACGGATAATAAACTCTATAAAGTTCGTTTCGCGAGATTTTGACAGTCCGGCGATGGAATCGTGCCGTCGAGAAAACCTACGGGCCATTTTTGTGCATCCCGATGTCGGAGACGAAAATTCGTAAAAGTCGTCTCGTTGGAAAGAACAACTCCTTGGAAACTCTAGAAACTTCGTTTCGTGAGATTTTGACTGTCCGGTGATTTAATCGTGCCGTTCAGAAGCCCTACGTTCTATTTTCTTGCATACGGATGACGGAGACAAAAATACGAAAAAGTCGTGTCGTTGAAAGGAAGAACGGATAATAAACCTTATAAAGTTCGTTTCGCGAGATTCTGAGTTTCCGGCGATGGAATCGTGCCGTCGAGAAACCCTACGGGCCATTTTCGTGCATACAGATGTCGGAGATGAAAATACGAAAAATTCGTGTCGTTGGAAACAAGCACTCCTTAGAAACTCTATAAAGTTCGTTTCGCGAGATTTTGACTTTTCGGGGATGGAATCGTGCCGTCGACAAACCCTACGGGCCATTTTCGTGCATATGGATGTCGGAGACGAAAATTCGAAAAAGTCGTGTCGTTGGAAAGAATAACTCCTTGGAAACTCTAGAAACCTCGTTTCCTGAGATTTTGACTGTCCGGCGATTTAATGGTGCCGTCCAGAAGCCCTACGTTCTATTTTTGTGCATACAGATGACGGGGACAAAAATACGAAATAGTTGTGTCGTTGAAAGGAGGAACGGATAATAAAATCTATAAAGTTCGTTTCGCGAGATTCCGAATTTCCGGCGATGGAATCGTGCCGTCGAGAAACCCTGCGGGCCATATTTGTGCATCCGGATTTCAGAGACGAAAATTCGAAATAGTCGTGTCGTTGGAAAGAAGAACTCCTTGGAAATTCTAGAAACTTCGTTTCGTGGGATTGTGACTGTCCGGCGTTTTAATCATGCCGTTCAGAAGCCCTACGTTCTATTTTCGTGCATACGGATGTCGGAGACGAAAATATGAAAAATTCGTGTCGTTGGAAACAAGCACTCCTTAGAAACTCTATAAAGTTCGTTTCGCGAGATTCCGACTTTTCGGGGATGGAATCGTGCCGTCGAGAAACCCTACGGGCCATTTTCGTGCATCTGGATGTCGGAGACGAAAACTCCAAAAAGTCGTGTCGTTGCAAAGAAGAACTGCTTGGAAACTCTAGAAACTACGTTTCGTGAGATTCTGATTGTCCCGCGATTTAATCGTAACGTCCAGAAGCCCTACGGTCTATTTTCGTGCATACGGATGACGGGGACAAAAATACGAAAAAGTCGTGCCGTTGGAAAGAAGAACTCCTTGGAAACTCTATAAACTTCGTTTCGTGAGATTTTGACAGTCCGGCGATTTAATCGTGCCGTCCAGAAGCCCCGCGTTCTATTTTCTTGCATACGGATGACGGGGACAAAAATACGAAAAAGTCGTGTCGTTGAAAGGAAGAACGGATAATAAACTCTATAAAGTTCGTTTCGCGAGATTTCGACCTTCCGGCCATGGAATCGTGCCGTCGAGAAACCCTACGGGCCATTTTCGTGCATACGGATGTCGGAGACGAAAATACGAAAAATTTGTGTCGTTGGAAACAAGCACTCCTTGGAAATTCTATAAAGTTCGTTCCGCGAGAATCCGACTTTCCGGCGATGGAATCGTGCCGTCGAGAAACCCTACGGGCCATTTTTGTGCATACGGATGTCGGAGACGAAAATACGAAAAACTCGTGTCGTTGGAAACAAGCACGCCTTAGAAACTCTATAAAGTTCGTTTCGCGAGATTCCGACTTTCCGGGGATGGAATCGTGCCGTCGAGAAACCCTACGGGCCATTTTCGTGCATCTGGATGTCGGAGACGAAAATTCGAAAAAGTCGTGTCGTTGGAAAGAAGAACTCCTTGGAAACTCTAGAAACTTCGTTTCGTGAGATTCTGACTGTCCGGCGATTTAATCGTGTCGTCCAGAAGCCCTACGTTCTATTTTCTTGCATACGGATGACGGAGACAAAAATACGAAAAAGTCGTGTCGTTGAAAGGAAGAACGGATAATAAACTCTATAAAGTTCGTTTCGCGAGATTTTGACAGTCCGGCGATGGAATCGTGCCGTCGAGAAAACCTACGGGCCATTTTTGTGCATCCCGATGTCGGAGACGAAAATTCGTAAAAGTCGTCTCGTTGGAAAGAACAACTCCTTGGAAACTCTAGAAACTTCGTTTCGTGAGATTTTGACTGTCCGGTGATTTAATCGTGCCGTTCAGAAGCCCTACGTTCTATTTTCTTGCATACGGATGACGGAGACAAAAATACGAAAAAGTCGTGTCGTTGAAAGGAAGAACGGATAATAAACCTTATAAAGTTCGTTTCGCGAGATTCTGAGTTTCCGGCGATGGAATCGTGCCGTCGAGAAACCCTACGGGCCATTTTCGTGCATACAGATGTCGGAGATGAAAATACGAAAAATTCGTGTCGTTGGAAACAAGCACTCCTTAGAAACTCTATAAAGTTCGTTTCGCGAGATTTTGACTTTTCGGGGATGGAATCGTGCCGTCGACAAACCCTACGGGCCATTTTCGTGCATATGGATGTCGGAGACGAAAATTCGAAAAAGTCGTGTCGTTGGAAAGAATAACTCCTTGGAAACTCTAGAAACCTCGTTTCCTGAGATTTTGACTGTCCGGCGATTTAATGGTGCCGTCCAGAAGCCCTACGTTCTATTTTTGTGCATACAGATGACGGGGACAAAAATACGAAATAGTTGTGTCGTTGAAAGGAGGAACGGATAATAAAATCTATAAAGTTCGTTTCGCGAGATTCCGAATTTCCGGCGATGGAATCGTGCCGTCGAGAAACCCTGCGGGCCATATTTGTGCATCCGGATTTCAGAGACGAAAATTCGAAATAGTCGTGTCGTTGGAAAGAAGAACTCCTTGGAAATTCTAGAAACTTCGTTTCGTGGGATTGTGACTGTCCGGCGTTTTAATCATGCCGTTCAGAAGCCCTACGTTCTATTTTCGTGCATACGGATGTCGGAGACGAAAATATGAAAAATTCGTGTCGTTGGAAACAAGCACTCCTTAGAAACTCTATAAAGTTCGTTTCGCGAGATTCCGACTTTTCGGGGATGGAATCGTGCCGTCGAGAAACCCTACGGGCCATTTTCGTGCATCTGGATGTCGGAGACGAAAACTCCAAAAAGTCGTGTCGTTGCAAAGAAGAACTGCTTGGAAACTCTAGAAACTACGTTTCGTGAGATTCTGATTGTCCCGCGATTTAATCGTAACGTCCAGAAGCCCTACGGTCTATTTTCGTGCATACGGATGACGGGGACAAAAATACGAAAAAGTCGTGCCGTTGGAAAGAAGAACTCCTTGGAAACTCTATAAACTTCGTTTCGTGAGATTTTGACAGTCCGGCGATTTAATCGTGCCGTCCAGAAGCCCCACGTTCTATTTTCTTGCATACGGATGACGGGGACAAAAATACGAAGAAGTCGCGTCGTTGAAAGGAAGAACGGATAATAAACTCTATAAAGTTCGTTTCGCGAGATTTCGACCTTCCGGCCATGGAATCGTGCCGTCGAGAAACCCTACGGGCCATTTTCGTGCATACGGATGTCGGAGACGAAAATACGAAAAATTTGTGTCGTTGGAAACAAGCACTCCTTGGAAATTCTATAAAGTTCGTTCCGCGAGAATCCGACTTTCCGGCGATGGAATCGTGCCGTCGAGAAACCCTACGGGCCATTTTTGTGCATACGGATGTCGGAGACGAAAATACGAAAAACTCGTGTCGTTGGAAACAAGCACGCCTTAGAAACTCTATAAAGTTCGTTTCGCGAGATTCCGACTTTCCGGGGATGGAATCGTGCCGTCGAGAAACCCTACGGGCCATTTTCGTGCATCTGGATGTCGGAGACGAAAATTCGAAAAAGTCGTGTCGTTGGAAAGAAGAACTCCTTGGAAACTCTAGAAACTTCGTTTCGTGAGATTCTGACTGTCCGGCGATTTAATCGTGTCGTCCAGAAGCCCTACGTTCTATTTTCTTGCATACGGATGACGGAGACAAAAATACGAAAAAGTCGTGTCGTTGAAAGGAAGAACGGATAATAAACTCTATAAAGTTCGTTTCGCGAGATTTTGACAGTCCGGCGATGGAATCGTGCCGTCGAGAAAACCTACGGGCCATTTTTGTGCATCCCGATGTCGGAGACGAAAATTCGTAAAAGTCGTCTCGTTGGAAAGAACAACTCCTTGGAAACTCTAGAAACTTCGTTTCGTGAGATTTTGACTGTCCGGTGATTTAATCGTGCCGTTCAGAAGCCCTACGTTCTATTTTCTTGCATACGGATGACGGAGACAAAAATACGAAAAAGTCGTGTCGTTGAAAGGAAGAACGGATAATAAACCTTATAAAGTTCGTTTCGCGAGATTCTGAGTTTCCGGCGATGGAATCGTGCCGTCGAGAAACCCTACGGGCCATTTTCGTGCATACAGATGTCGGAGATGAAAATACGAAAAATTCGTGTCGTTGGAAACAAGCACTCCTTAGAAACTCTATAAAGTTCGTTTCGCGAGATTTTGACTTTTCGGGGATGGAATCGTGCCGTCGACAAACCCTACGGGCCATTTTCGTGCATATGGATGTCGGAGACGAAAATTCGAAAAAGTCGTGTCGTTGGAAAGAATAACTCCTTGGAAACTCTAGAAACCTCGTTTCCTGAGATTTTGACTGTCCGGCGATTTAATGGTGCCGTCCAGAAGCCCTACGTTCTATTTTTGTGCATACAGATGACGGGGACAAAAATACGAAATAGTTGTGTCGTTGAAAGGAGGAACGGATAATAAAATCTATAAAGTTCGTTTCGCGAGATTCCGAATTTCCGGCGATGGAATCGTGCCGTCGAGAAACCCTGCGGGCCATATTTGTGCATCCGGATTTCAGAGACGAAAATTCGAAATAGTCGTGTCGTTGGAAAGAAGAACTCCTTGGAAATTCTAGAAACTTCGTTTCGTGGGATTGTGACTGTCCGGCGTTTTAATCATGCCGTTCAGAAGCCCTACGTTCTATTTTCGTGCATACGGATGTCGGAGACGAAAATATGAAAAATTCGTGTCGTTGGAAACAAGCACTCCTTAGAAACTCTATAAAGTTCGTTTCGCGAGATTCCGACTTTTCGGGGATGGAATCGTGCCGTCGAGAAACCCTACGGGCCATTTTCGTGCATCTGGATGTCGGAGACGAAAACTCCAAAAAGTCGTGTCGTTGCAAAGAAGAACTGCTTGGAAACTCTAGAAACTACGTTTCGTGAGATTCTGATTGTCCCGCGATTTAATCGTAACGTCCAGAAGCCCTACGGTCTATTTTCGTGCATACGGATGACGGGGACAAAAATACGAAAAAGTCGTGCCGTTGGAAAGAAGAACTCCTTGGAAACTCTATAAACTTCGTTTCGTGAGATTTTGACAGTCCGGCGATTTAATCGTGCCGTCCAGAAGCCCCACGTTCTATTTTCTTGCATACGGATGACGGGGACAAAAATACGAAGAAGTCGCGTCGTTGAAAGGAAGAACGGATAATAAACTCTATAAAGTTCGTTTCGCGAGATTTCGACCTTCCGGCCATGGAATCGTGCCGTCGAGAAACCCTACGGGCCATTTTCGTGCATACGGATGTCGGAGACGAAAATACGAAAAATTTGTGTCGTTGGAAACAAGCACTCCTTGGAAATTCTATAAAGTTCGTTCCGCGAGAATCCGACTTTCCGGCGATGGAATCGTGCCGTCGAGAAACCCTACGGGCCATTTTTGTGCATACGGATGTCGGAGACGAAAATACGAAAAACTCGTGTCGTTGGAAACAAGCACGCCTTAGAAACTCTATAAAGTTCGTTTCGCGAGATTCCGACTTTCCGGGGATGGAATCGTGCCGTCGAGAAACCCTACGGGCCATTTTCGTGCATCTGGATGTCGGAGACGAAAATTCGAAAAAGTCGTGTCGTTGGAAAGAAGAACTCCTTGGAAACTCTAGAAACTTCGTTTCGTGAGATTCTGACTGTCCGGCGATTTAATCGTGTCGTCCAGAAGCCCTACGTTCTATTTTCTTGCATACGGATGACGGAGACAAAAATACGAAAAAGTCGTGTCGTTGAAAGGAAGAACGGATAATAAACTCTATAAAGTTCGTTTCGCGAGATTTTGACAGTCCGGCGATGGAATCGTGCCGTCGAGAAAACCTACGGGCCATTTTTGTGCATCCCGATGTCGGAGACGAAAATTCGTAAAAGTCGTCTCGTTGGAAAGAACAACTCCTTGGAAACTCTAGAAACTTCGTTTCGTGAGATTTTGACTGTCCGGTGATTTAATCGTGCCGTTCAGAAGCCCTACGTTCTATTTTCTTGCATACGGATGACGGAGACAAAAATACGAAAAAGTCGTGTCGTTGAAAGGAAGAACGGATAATAAACCTTATAAAGTTCGTTTCGCGAGATTCTGAGTTTCCGGCGATGGAATCGTGCCGTCGAGAAACCCTACGGGCCATTTTCGTGCATACAGATGTCGGAGATGAAAATACGAAAAATTCGTGTCGTTGGAAACAAGCACTCCTTAGAAACTCTATAAAGTTCGTTTCGCGAGATTTTGACTTTTCGGGGATGGAATCGTGCCGTCGACAAACCCTACGGGCCATTTTCGTGCATATGGATGTCGGAGACGAAAATTCGAAAAAGTCGTGTCGTTGGAAAGAATAACTCCTTGGAAACTCTAGAAACCTCGTTTCCTGAGATTTTGACTGTCCGGCGATTTAATGGTGCCGTCCAGAAGCCCTACGTTCTATTTTTGTGCATACAGATGACGGGGACAAAAATACGAAATAGTTGTGTCGTTGAAAGGAGGAACGGATAATAAAATCTATAAAGTTCGTTTCGCGAGATTCCGAATTTCCGGCGATGGAATCGTGCCGTCGAGAAACCCTGCGGGCCATATTTGTGCATCCGGATTTCAGAGACGAAAATTCGAAATAGTCGTGTCGTTGGAAAGAAGAACTCCTTGGAAATTCTAGAAACTTCGTTTCGTGGGATTGTGACTGTCCGGCGTTTTAATCATGCCGTTCAGAAGCCCTACGTTCTATTTTCGTGCATACGGATGTCGGAGACGAAAATATGAAAAATTCGTGTCGTTGGAAACAAGCACTCCTTAGAAACTCTATAAAGTTCGTTTCGCGAGATTCCGACTTTTCGGGGATGGAATCGTGCCGTCGAGAAACCCTACGGGCCATTTTCGTGCATCTGGATGTCGGAGACGAAAACTCCAAAAAGTCGTGTCGTTGCAAAGAAGAACTGCTTGGAAACTCTAGAAACTACGTTTCGTGAGATTCTGATTGTCCCGCGATTTAATCGTAACGTCCAGAAGCCCTACGGTCTATTTTCGTGCATACGGATGACGGGGACAAAAATACGAAAAAGTCGTGCCGTTGGAAAGAAGAACTCCTTGGAAACTCTATAAACTTCGTTTCGTGAGATTTTGACAGTCCGGCGATTTAATCGTGCCGTCCAGAAGCCCCACGTTCTATTTTCTTGCATACGGATGACGGGGACAAAAATACGAAGAAGTCGCGTCGTTGAAAGGAAGAACGGATAATAAACTCTATAAAGTTCGTTTCGCGAGATTTCGACCTTCCGGCCATGGAATCGTGCCGTCGAGAAACCCTACGGGCCATTTTCGTGCATACGGATGTCGGAGACGAAAATACGAAAAATTTGTGTCGTTGGAAACAAGCACTCCTTGGAAATTCTATAAAGTTCGTTCCGCGAGAATCCGACTTTCCGGCGATGGAATCGTGCCGTCGAGAAACCCTACGGGCCATTTTTGTGCATACGGATGTCGGAGACGAAAATACGAAAAACTCGTGTCGTTGGAAACAAGCACGCCTTAGAAACTCTATAAAGTTCGTTTCGCGAGATTCCGACTTTCCGGGGATGGAATCGTGCCGTCGAGAAACCCTACGGGCCATTTTCGTGCATCTGGATGTCGGAGACGAAAATTCGAAAAAGTCGTGTCGTTGGAAAGAAGAACTCCTTGGAAACTCTAGAAACTTCGTTTCGTGAGATTCTGACTGTCCGGCGATTTAATCGTGTCGTCCAGAAGCCCTACGTTCTATTTTCTTGCATACGGATGACGGAGACAAAAATACGAAAAAGTCGTGTCGTTGAAAGGAAGAACGGATAATAAACTCTATAAAGTTCGTTTCGCGAGATTTTGACAGTCCGGCGATGGAATCGTGCCGTCGAGAAAACCTACGGGCCATTTTTGTGCATCCCGATGTCGGAGACGAAAATTCGTAAAAGTCGTCTCGTTGGAAAGAACAACTCCTTGGAAACTCTAGAAACTTCGTTTCGTGAGATTTTGACTGTCCGGTGATTTAATCGTGCCGTTCAGAAGCCCTACGTTCTATTTTCTTGCATACGGATGACGGAGACAAAAATACGAAAAAGTCGTGTCGTTGAAAGGAAGAACGGATAATAAACCTTATAAAGTTCGTTTCGCGAGATTCTGAGTTTCCGGCGATGGAATCGTGCCGTCGAGAAACCCTACGGGCCATTTTCGTGCATACAGATGTCGGAGATGAAAATACGAAAAATTCGTGTCGTTGGAAACAAGCACTCCTTAGAAACTCTATAAAGTTCGTTTCGCGAGATTTTGACTTTTCGGGGATGGAATCGTGCCGTCGACAAACCCTACGGGCCATTTTCGTGCATATGGATGTCGGAGACGAAAATTCGAAAAAGTCGTGTCGTTGGAAAGAATAACTCCTTGGAAACTCTAGAAACCTCGTTTCCTGAGATTTTGACTGTCCGGCGATTTAATGGTGCCGTCCAGAAGCCCTACGTTCTATTTTTGTGCATACAGATGACGGGGACAAAAATACGAAATAGTTGTGTCGTTGAAAGGAGGAACGGATAATAAAATCTATAAAGTTCGTTTCGCGAGATTCCGAATTTCCGGCGATGGAATCGTGCCGTCGAGAAACCCTGCGGGCCATATTTGTGCATCCGGATTTCAGAGACGAAAATTCGAAATAGTCGTGTCGTTGGAAAGAAGAACTCCTTGGAAATTCTAGAAACTTCGTTTCGTGGGATTGTGACTGTCCGGCGTTTTAATCATGCCGTTCAGAAGCCCTACGTTCTATTTTCGTGCATACGGATGTCGGAGACGAAAATATGAAAAATTCGTGTCGTTGGAAACAAGCACTCCTTAGAAACTCTATAAAGTTCGTTTCGCGAGATTCCGACTTTTCGGGGATGGAATCGTGCCGTCGAGAAACCCTACGGGCCATTTTCGTGCATCTGGATGTCGGAGACGAAAACTCCAAAAAGTCGTGTCGTTGCAAAGAAGAACTGCTTGGAAACTCTAGAAACTACGTTTCGTGAGATTCTGATTGTCCCGCGATTTAATCGTAACGTCCAGAAGCCCTACGGTCTATTTTCGTGCATACGGATGACGGGGACAAAAATACGAAAAAGTCGTGCCGTTGGAAAGAAGAACTCCTTGGAAACTCTATAAACTTCGTTTCGTGAGATTTTGACAGTCCGGCGATTTAATCGTGCCGTCCAGAAGCCCCACGTTCTATTTTCTTGCATACGGATGACGGGGACAAAAATACGAAGAAGTCGCGTCGTTGAAAGGAAGAACGGATAATAAACTCTATAAAGTTCGTTTCGCGAGATTTCGACCTTCCGGCCATGGAATCGTGCCGTCGAGAAACCCTACGGGCCATTTTCGTGCATACGGATGTCGGAGACGAAAATACGAAAAATTTGTGTCGTTGGAAACAAGCACTCCTTGGAAATTCTATAAAGTTCGTTCCGCGAGAATCCGACTTTCCGGCGATGGAATCGTGCCGTCGAGAAACCCTACGGGCCATTTTTGTGCATACGGATGTCGGAGACGAAAATACGAAAAACTCGTGTCGTTGGAAACAAGCACGCCTTAGAAACTCTATAAAGTTCGTTTCGCGAGATTCCGACTTTCCGGGGATGGAATCGTGCCGTCGAGAAACCCTACGGGCCATTTTCGTGCATCTGGATGTCGGAGACGAAAATTCGAAAAAGTCGTGTCGTTGGAAAGAAGAACTCCTTGGAAACTCTAGAAACTTCGTTTCGTGAGATTCTGACTGTCCGGCGATTTAATCGTGTCGTCCAGAAGCCCTACGTTCTATTTTCTTGCATACGGATGACGGAGACAAAAATACGAAAAATTCGTGTCGTTGAAAGGAAGAACGGATAATAAACTCTATAAAGTTCGTTTCGCGAGATTTTGACAGTCCGGCGATGGAATCGTGCCGTCGAGAAAACCTACGGGCCATTTTTGTGCATCCCGATGTCGGAGACGAAAATTCGTAAAAGTCGTCTCGTTGGAAAGAACAACTCCTTGGAAACTCTAGAAACTTCGTTTCGTGAGATTTTGACTGTCCGGTGATTTAATCGTGCCGTTCAGAAGCCCTACGTTCTATTTTCTTGCATACGGATGACGGAGACAAAAATACGAAAAAGTCGTGTCGTTGAAAGGAAGAACGGATAATAAACCTTATAAAGTTCGTTTCGCGAGATTCTGAGTTTCCGGCGATGGAATCGTGCCGTCGAGAAACCCTACGGGCCATTTTCGTGCATACAGATGTCGGAGATGAAAATACGAAAAATTCGTGTCGTTGGAAACAAGCACTCCTTAGAAACTCTATAAAGTTCGTTTCGCGAGATTTTGACTTTTCGGGGATGGAATCGTGCCGTCGACAAACCCTACGGGCCATTTTCGTGCATATGGATGTCGGAGACGAAAATTCGAAAAAGTCGTGTCGTTGGAAAGAATAACTCCTTGGAAACTCTAGAAACCTCGTTTCCTGAGATTTTGACTGTCCGGCGATTTAATGGTGCCGTCCAGAAGCCCTACGTTCTATTTTTGTGCATACAGATGACGGGGACAAAAATACGAAATAGTTGTGTCGTTGAAAGGAGGAACGGATAATAAAATCTATAAAGTTCGTTTCGCGAGATTCCGAATTTCCGGCGATGGAATCGTGCCGTCGAGAAACCCTGCGGGCCATATTTGTGCATCCGGATTTCAGAGACGAAAATTCGAAATAGTCGTGTCGTTGGAAAGAAGAACTCCTTGGAAATTCTAGAAACTTCGTTTCGTGGGATTGTGACTGTCCGGCGTTTTAATCATGCCGTTCAGAAGCCCTACGTTCTATTTTCGTGCATACGGATGTCGGAGACGAAAATATGAAAAATTCGTGTCGTTGGAAACAAGCACTCCTTAGAAACTCTATAAAGTTCGTTTCGCGAGATTCCGACTTTTCGGGGATGGAATCGTGCCGTCGAGAAACCCTACGGGCCATTTTCGTGCATCTGGATGTCGGAGACGAAAACTCCAAAAAGTCGTGTCGTTGCAAAGAAGAACTGCTTGGAAACTCTAGAAACTACGTTTCGTGAGATTCTGATTGTCCCGCGATTTAATCGTAACGTCCAGAAGCCCTACGGTCTATTTTCGTGCATACGGATGACGGGGACAAAAATACGAAAAAGTCGTGCCGTTGGAAAGAAGAACTCCTTGGAAACTCTATAAACTTCGTTTCGTGAGATTTTGACAGTCCGGCGATTTAATCGTGCCGTCCAGAAGCCCCACGTTCTATTTTCTTGCATACGGATGACGGGGACAAAAATACGAAGAAGTCGCGTCGTTGAAAGGAAGAACGGATAATAAACTCTATAAAGTTCGTTTCGCGAGATTTCGACCTTCCGGCCATGGAATCGTGCCGTCGAGAAACCCTACGGGCCATTTTCGTGCATACGGATGTCGGAGACGAAAATACGAAAAATTTGTGTCGTTGGAAACAAGCACTCCTTGGAAATTCTATAAAGTTCGTTCCGCGAGAATCCGACTTTCCGGCGATGGAATCGTGCCGTCGAGAAACCCTACGGGCCATTTTTGTGCATACGGATGTCGGAGACGAAAATACGAAAAACTCGTGTCGTTGGAAACAAGCACGCCTTAGAAACTCTATAAAGTTCGTTTCGCGAGATTCCGACTTTCCGGGGATGGAATCGTGCCGTCGAGAAACCCTACGGGCCATTTTCGTGCATCTGGATGTCGGAGACGAAAATTCGAAAAAGTCGTGTCGTTGGAAAGAAGAACTCCTTGGAAACTCTAGAAACTTCGTTTCGTGAGATTCTGACTGTCCGGCGATTTAATCGTGTCGTCCAGAAGCCCTACGTTCTATTTTCTTGCATACGGATGACGGAGACAAAAATACGAAAAAGTCGTGTCGTTGAAAGGAAGAACGGATAATAAACTCTATAAAGTTCGTTTCGCGAGATTTTGACAGTCCGGCGATGGAATCGTGCCGTCGAGAAAACCTACGGGCCATTTTTGTGCATCCCGATGTCGGAGACGAAAATTCGTAAAAGTCGTCTCGTTGGAAAGAACAACTCCTTGGAAACTCTAGAAACTTCGTTTCGTGAGATTTTGACTGTCCGGTGATTTAATCGTGCCGTTCAGAAGCCCTACGTTCTATTTTCTTGCATACGGATGACGGAGACAAAAATACGAAAAAGTCGTGTCGTTGAAAGGAAGAACGGATAATAAACCTTATAAAGTTCGTTTCGCGAGATTCTGAGTTTCCGGCGATGGAATCGTGCCGTCGAGAAACCCTACGGGCCATTTTCGTGCATACAGATGTCGGAGATGAAAATACGAAAAATTCGTGTCGTTGGAAACAAGCACTCCTTAGAAACTCTATAAAGTTCGTTTCGCGAGATTTTGACTTTTCGGGGATGGAATCGTGCCGTCGACAAACCCTACGGGCCATTTTCGTGCATATGGATGTCGGAGACGAAAATTCGAAAAAGTCGTGTCGTTGGAAAGAATAACTCCTTGGAAACTCTAGAAACCTCGTTTCCTGAGATTTTGACTGTCCGGCGATTTAATGGTGCCGTCCAGAAGCCCTACGTTCTATTTTTGTGCATACAGATGACGGGGACAAAAATACGAAATAGTTGTGTCGTTGAAAGGAGGAACGGATAATAAAATCTATAAAGTTCGTTTCGCGAGATTCCGAATTTCCGGCGATGGAATCGTGCCGTCGAGAAACCCTGCGGGCCATATTTGTGCATCCGGATTTCAGAGACGAAAATTCGAAATAGTCGTGTCGTTGGAAAGAAGAACTCCTTGGAAATTCTAGAAACTTCGTTTCGTGGGATTGTGACTGTCCGGCGTTTTAATCATGCCGTTCAGAAGCCCTACGTTCTATTTTCGTGCATACGGATGTCGGAGACGAAAATATGAAAAATTCGTGTCGTTGGAAACAAGCACTCCTTAGAAACTCTATAAAGTTCGTTTCGCGAGATTCCGACTTTTCGGGGATGGAATCGTGCCGTCGAGAAACCCTACGGGCCATTTTCGTGCATCTGGATGTCGGAGACGAAAACTCCAAAAAGTCGTGTCGTTGCAAAGAAGAACTGCTTGGAAACTCTAGAAACTACGTTTCGTGAGATTCTGATTGTCCCGCGATTTAATCGTAACGTCCAGAAGCCCTACGGTCTATTTTCGTGCATACGGATGACGGGGACAAAAATACGAAAAAGTCGTGCCGTTGGAAAGAAGAACTCCTTGGAAACTCTATAAACTTCGTTTCGTGAGATTTTGACAGTCCGGCGATTTAATCGTGCCGTCCAGAAGCCCCGCGTTCTATTTTCTTGCATACGGATGACGGGGACAAAAATACGAAAAAGTCGTGTCGTTGAAAGGAAGAACGGATAATAAACTCTATAAAGTTCGTTTCGCGAGATTTCGACCTTCCGGCCACGGAATCGTGCCGTCGAGAAACCCTACGGGCCATTTTCGTGCATACGGATGTCGGAGACGAAAATACGAAAAATTTGTGTCGTTGGAAACAAGCACTCCTTGGAAATTCTATAAAGTTCGTTCCGCGAGAATCCGACTTTCCGGCGATGGAATCGTGCCGTCGAGAAACCCTACGGGCCATTTTTGTGCATACGGATGTCGGAGACGAAAATACGAAAAACTCGTGTCGTTGGAAACAAGCACGCCTTAGAAACTCTATAAAGTTCGTTTCGCGAGATTCCGACTTTCCGGGGATGGAATCGTGCCGTCGAGAAACCCTACGGGCCATTTTCGTGCATCTGGATGTCGGAGACGAAAATTCGAAAAAGTCGTGTCGTTGGAAAGAAGAACTCCTTGGAAACTCTAGAAACTTCGTTTCGTGAGATTCTGACTGTCCGGCGATTTAATCGTGTCGTCCAGAAGCCCTACGTTCTATTTTCTTGCATACGGATGACGGAGACAAAAATACGAAAAAGTCGTGTCGTTGAAAGGAAGAACGGATAATAAACTCTATAAAGTTCGTTTCGCGAGATTTTGACAGTCCGGCGATGGAATCGTGCCGTCGAGAAAACCTACGGGCCATTTTTGTGCATCCCGATGTCGGAGACGAAAATTCGTAAAAGTCGTCTCGTTGGAAAGAACAACTCCTTGGAAACTCTAGAAACTTCGTTTCGTGAGATTTTGACTGTCCGGTGATTTAATCGTGCCGTTCAGAAGCCCTACGTTCTATTTTCTTGCATACGGATGACGGAGACAAAAATACGAAAAAGTCGTGTCGTTGAAAGGAAGAACGGATAATAAACCTTATAAAGTTCGTTTCGCGAGATTCTGAGTTTCCGGCGATGGAATCGTGCCGTCGAGAAACCCTACGGGCCATTTTCGTGCATACAGATGTCGGAGATGAAAATACGAAAAATTCGTGTCGTTGGAAACAAGCACTCCTTAGAAACTCTATAAAGTTCGTTTCCCGAGATTTTGACTTTTCGGGGATGGAATCGTGCCGTCGACAAACCCTACGGGCCATTTTCGTGCATATGGATGTCGGAGACGAAAATTCGAAAAAGTCGTGTCGTTGGAAAGAATAACTCCTTGGAAACTCTAGAAACCTCGTTTCCTGAGATTTTGACTGTCCGGCGATTTAATGGTGCCGTCCAGAAGCCCTACGTTCTATTTTTGTGCATACAGATGACGGGGACAAAAATACGAAATAGTTGTGTCGTTGAAAGGAGGAACGGATAATAAAATCTATAAAGTTCGTTTCGCGAGATTCCGAATTTCCGGCGATGGAATCGTGCCGTCGAGAAACCCTGCGGGCCATATTTGTGCATCCGGATTTCAGAGACGAAAATTCGAAATAGTCGTGTCGTTGGAAAGAAGAACTCCTTGGAAATTCTAGAAACTTCGTTTCGTGGGATTGTGACTGTCCGGCGTTTTAATCATGCCGTTCAGAAGCCCTACGTTCTATTTTCGTGCATACGGATGTCGGAGACGAAAATATGAAAAATTCGTGTCGTTGGAAACAAGCACTCCTTAGAAACTCTATAAAGTTCGTTTCGCGAGATTCCGACTTTTCGGGGATGGAATCGTGCCGTCGAGAAACCCTACGGGCCATTTTCGTGCATCTGGATGTCGGAGACGAAAACTCCAAAAAGTCGTGTCGTTGCAAAGAAGAACTGCTTGGAAACTCTAGAAACTACGTTTCGTGAGATTCTGATTGTCCCGCGATTTAATCGTAACGTCCAGAAGCCCTACGGTCTATTTTCGTGCATACGGATGACGGGGACAAAAATACGAAAAAGTCGTGCCGTTGGAAAGAAGAACTCCTTGGAAACTCTATAAACTTCGTTTCGTGAGATTTTGACAGTCCGGCGATTTAATCGTGCCGTCCAGAAGCCCCGCGTTCTATTTTCTTGCATACGGATGACGGGGACAAAAATACGAAAAAGTCGTGTCGTTGAAAGGAAGAACGGATAATAAACTCTATAAAGTTCGTTTCGCGAGATTTCGACCTTCCGGCCACGGAATCGTGCCGTCGAGAAACCCTACGGGCCATTTTCGTGCATACGGATGTCGGAGACGAAAATACGAAAAATTTGTGTCGTTGGAAACAAGCACTCCTTGGAAATTCTATAAAGTTCGTTCCGCGAGAATCCGACTTTCCGGCGATGGAATCGTGCCGTCGAGAAACCCTACGGGCCATTTTTGTGCATACGGATGTCGGAGACGAAAATACGAAAAACTCGTGTCGTTGGAAACAAGCACGCCTTAGAAACTCTATAAAGTTCGTTTCGCGAGATTCCGACTTTCCGGGGATGGAATCGTGCCGTCGAGAAACCCTACGGGCCATTTTCGTGCATCTGGATGTCGGAGACGAAAATTCGAAAAAGTCGTGTCGTTGGAAAGAAGAACTCCTTGGAAACTCTAGAAACTTCGTTTCGTGAGATTCTGACTGTCCGGCGATTTAATCGTGTCGTCCAGAAGCCCTACGTTCTATTTTCTTGCATACGGATGACGGAGACAAAAATACGAAAAAGTCGTGTCGTTGAAAGGAAGAACGGATAATAAACTCTATAAAGTTCGTTTCGCGAGATTTTGACAGTCCGGCGATGGAATCGTGCCGTCGAGAAAACCTACGGGCCATTTTTGTGCATCCCGATGTCGGAGACGAAAATTCGTAAAAGTCGTCTCGTTGGAAAGAACAACTCCTTGGAAACTCTAGAAACTTCGTTTCGTGAGATTTTGACTGTCCGGTGATTTAATCGTGCCGTTCAAAAGCCCTACGTTCTATTTTCTTGCATACGGATGACGGAGACAAAAATACGAAAAAGTCGTGTCGTTGAAAGGAAGAACGGATAATAAACCTTATAAAGTTCGTTTCGCGAGATTCTGAGTTTCCGGCGATGGAATCGTGCCGTCGAGAAACCCTACGGGCCATTTTCGTGCATACAGATGTCGGAGATGAAAATACGAAAAATTCGTGTCGTTGGAAACAAGCACTCCTTAGAAACTCTATAAAGTTCGTTTCGCGAGATTTTGACTTTTCGGGGATGGAATCGTGCCGTCGACAAACCCTACGGGCCATTTTCGTGCATATGGATGTCGGAGACGAAAATTCGAAAAAGTCGTGTCGTTGGAAAGAATAACTCCTTGGAAACTCTAGAAACCTCGTTTCCTGAGATTTTGACTGTCCGGCGATTTAATGGTGCCGTCCAGAAGCCCTACGTTCTATTTTTGTGCATACAGATGACGGGGACAAAAATACGAAATAGTTGTGTCGTTGAAAGGAGGAACGGATAATAAAATCTATAAAGTTCGTTTCGCGAGATTCCGAATTTCCGGCGATGGAATCGTGCCGTCGAGAAACCCTGCGGGCCATATTTGTGCATCCGGATTTCAGAGACGAAAATTCGAAATAGTCGTGTCGTTGGAAAGAAGAACTCCTTGGAAATTCTAGAAACTTCGTTTCGTGGGATTGTGACTGTCCGGCGTTTTAATCATGCCGTTCAGAAGCCCTACGTTCTATTTTCGTGCATACGGATGTCGGAGACGAAAATATGAAAAATTCGTGTCGTTGGAAACAAGCACTCCTTAGAAACTCTATAAAGTTCGTTTCGCGAGATTCCGACTTTTCGGGGATGGAATCGTGCCGTCGAGAAACCCTACGGGCCATTTTCGTGCATCTGGATGTCGGAGACGAAAACTCCAAAAAGTCGTGTCGTTGCAAAGAAGAACTGCTTGGAAACTCTAGAAACTACGTTTCGTGAGATTCTGATTGTCCCGCGATTTAATCGTAACGTCCAGAAGCCCTACGGTCTATTTTCGTGCATACGGATGACGGGGACAAAAATACGAAAAAGTCGTGCCGTTGGAAAGAAGAACTCCTTGGAAACTCTATAAACTTCGTTTCGTGAGATTTTGACAGTCCGGCGATTTAATCGTGCCGTCCAGAAGCCCCGCGTTCTATTTTCTTGCATACGGATGACGGGGACAAAAATACGAAAAAGTCGTGTCGTTGAAAGGAAGAACGGATAATAAACTCTATAAAGTTCGTTTCGCGAGATTTCGACCTTCCGGCCACGGAATCGTGCCGTCGAGAAACCCTACGGGCCATTTTCGTGCATACGGATGTCGGAGACGAAAATACGAAAAATTTGTGTCGTTGGAAACAAGCACTCCTTGGAAATTCTATAAAGTTCGTTCCGCGAGAATCCGACTTTCCGGCGATGGAATCGTGCCGTCGAGAAACCCTACGGGCCATTTTTGTGCATACGGATGTCGGAGACGAAAATACGAAAAACTCGTGTCGTTGGAAACAAGCACGCCTTAGAAACTCTATAAAGTTCGTTTCGCGAGATTCCGACTTTCCGGGGATGGAATCGTGCCGTCGAGAAACCCTACGGGCCATTTTCGTGCATCTGGATGTCGGAGACGAAAATTCGAAAAAGTCGTGTCGTTGGAAAGAAGAACTCCTTGGAAACTCTAGAAACTTCGTTTCGTGAGATTCTGACTGTCCGGCGATTTAATCGTGTCGTCCAGAAGCCCTACGTTCTATTTTCTTGCATACGGATGACGGAGACAAAAATACGAAAAAGTCGTGTCGTTGAAAGGAAGAACGGATAATAAACTCTATAAAGTTCGTTTCGCGAGATTTTGACAGTCCGGCGATGGAATCGTGCCGTCGAGAAAACCTACGGGCCATTTTTGTGCATCCCGATGTCGGAGACGAAAATTCGTAAAAGTCGTCTCGTTGGAAAGAACAACTCCTTGGAAACTCTAGAAACTTCGTTTCGTGAGATTTTGACTGTCCGGTGATTTAATCGTGCCGTTCAGAAGCCCTACGTTCTATTTTCTTGCATACGGATGACGGAGACAAAAATACGAAAAAGTCGTGTCGTTGAAAGGAAGAACGGATAATAAACCTTATAAAGTTCGTTTCGCGAGATTCTGAGTTTCCGGCGATGGAATCGTGCCGTCGAGAAACCCTACGGGCCATTTTCGTGCATACAGATGTCGGAGATGAAAATACGAAAAATTCGTGTCGTTGGAAACAAGCACTCCTTAGAAACTCTATAAAGTTCGTTTCGCGAGATTTTGACTTTTCGGGGATGGAATCGTGCCGTCGACAAACCCCACGGGCCATTTTCGTGCATATGGATGTCGGAGACGAAAATTCGAAAAAGTCGTGTCGTTGGAAAGAATAACTCCTTGGAAACTCTAGAAACCTCGTTTCCTGAGATTTTGACTGTCCGGCGATTTAATGGTGCCGTCCAGAAGCCCTACGTTCTATTTTTGTGCATACAGATGACGGGGACAAAAATACGAAATAGTTGTGTCGTTGAAAGGAGGAACGGATAATAAAATCTATAAAGTTCGTTTCGCGAGATTCCGAATTTCCGGCGATGGAATCGTGCCGTCGAGAAACCCTGCGGGCCATATTTGTGCATCCGGATTTCAGAGACGAAAATTCGAAATAGTCGTGTCGTTGGAAAGAAGAACTCCTTGGAAATTCTAGAAACTTCGTTTCGTGGGATTGTGACTGTCCGGCGTTTTAATCATGCCGTTCAGAAGCCCTACGTTCTATTTTCGTGCATACGGATGTCGGAGACGAAAATATGAAAAATTCGTGTCGTTGGAAACAAGCACTCCTTAGAAACTCTATAAAGTTCGTTTCGCGAGATTCCGACTTTTCGGGGATGGAATCGTGCCGTCGAGAAACCCTACGGGCCATTTTCGTGCATCTGGATGTCGGAGACGAAAACTCCAAAAAGTCGTGTCGTTGCAAAGAAGAACTGCTTGGAAACTCTAGAAACTACGTTTCGTGAGATTCTGATTGTCCCGCGATTTAATCGTAACGTCCAGAAGCCCTACGGTCTATTTTCGTGCATACGGATGACGGGGACAAAAATACGAAAAAGTCGTGCCGTTGGAAAGAAGAACTCCTTGGAAACTCTATAAACTTCGTTTCGTGAGATTTTGACAGTCCGGCGATTTAATCGTGCCGTCCAGAAGCCCCGCGTTCTATTTTCTTGCATACGGATGACGGGGACAAAAATACGAAAAAGTCGTGTCGTTGAAAGGAAGAACGGATAATAAACTCTATAAAGTTCGTTTCGCGAGATTTCGACCTTCCGGCCACGGAATCGTGCCGTCGAGAAACCCTACGGGCCATTTTCGTGCATACGGATGTCGGAGACGAAAATACGAAAAATTTGTGTCGTTGGAAACAAGCACTCCTTGGAAATTCTATAAAGTTCGTTCCGCGAGAATCCGACTTTCCGGCGATGGAATCGTGCCGTCGAGAAACCCTACGGGCCATTTTTGTGCATACGGATGTCGGAGACGAAAATACGAAAAACTCGTGTCGTTGGAAACAAGCACGCCTTAGAAACTCTATAAAGTTCGTTTCGCGAGATTCCGACTTTCCGGGGATGGAATCGTGCCGTCGAGAAACCCTACGGGCCATTTTCGTGCATCTGGATGTCGGAGACGAAAATTCGAAAAAGTCGTGTCGTTGGAAAGAAGAACTCCTTGGAAACTCTAGAAACTTCGTTTCGTGAGATTCTGACTGTCCGGCGATTTAATCGTGTCGTCCAGAAGCCCTACGTTCTATTTTCTTGCATACGGATGACGGAGACAAAAATACGAAAAAGTCGTGTCGTTGAAAGGAAGAACGGATAATAAACTCTATAAAGTTCGTTTCGCGAGATTTTGACAGTCCGGCGATGGAATCGTGCCGTCGAGAAAACCTACGGGCCATTTTTGTGCATCCCGATGTCGGAGACGAAAATTCGTAAAAGTCGTCTCGTTGGAAAGAACAACTCCTTGGAAACTCTAGAAACTTCGTTTCGTGAGATTTTGACTGTCCGGTGATTTAATCGTGCCGTTCAGAAGCCCTACGTTCTATTTTCTTGCATACGGATGACGGAGACAAAAATACGAAAAAGTCGTGTCGTTGAAAGGAAGAACGGATAATAAACCTTATAAAGTTCGTTTCGCGAGATTCTGAGTTTCCGGCGATGGAATCGTGCCGTCGAGAAACCCTACGGGCCATTTTCGTGCATACAGATGTCGGAGATGAAAATACGAAAAATTCGTGTCGTTGGAAACAAGCACTCCTTAGAAACTCTATAAAGTTCGTTTCGCGAGATTTTGACTTTTCGGGGATGGAATCGTGCCGTCGACAAACCCCACGGGCCATTTTCGTGCATATGGATGTCGGAGACGAAAATTCGAAAAAGTCGTGTCGTTGGAAAGAATAACTCCTTGGAAACTCTAGAAACCTCGTTTCCTGAGATTTTGACTGTCCGGCGATTTAATGGTGCCGTCCAGAAGCCCTACGTTCTATTTTTGTGCATACAGATGACGGGGACAAAAATACGAAATAGTTGTGTCGTTGAAAGGAGGAACGGATAATAAAATCTATAAAGTTCGTTTCGCGAGATTCCGAATTTCCGGCGATGGAATCGTGCCGTCGAGAAACCCTGCGGGCCATATTTGTGCATCCGGATTTCAGAGACGAAAATTCGAAATAGTCGTGTCGTTGGAAAGAAGAACTCCTTGGAAATTCTAGAAACTTCGTTTCGTGGGATTGTGACTGTCCGGCGTTTTAATCATGCCGTTCAGAAGCCCTACGTTCTATTTTCGTGCATACGGATGTCGGAGACGAAAATATGAAAAATTCGTGTCGTTGGAAACAAGCACTCCTTAGAAACTCTATAAAGTTCGTTTCGCGAGATTCCGACTTTTCGGGGATGGAATCGTGCCGTCGAGAAACCCTACGGGCCATTTTCGTGCATCTGGATGTCGGAGACGAAAACTCCAAAAAGTCGTGTCGTTGCAAAGAAGAACTGCTTGGAAACTCTAGAAACTACGTTTCGTGAGATTCTGATTGTCCCGCGATTTAATCGTAACGTCCAGAAGCCCTACGGTCTATTTTCGTGCATACGGATGACGGGGACAAAAATACGAAAAAGTCGTGCCGTTGGAAAGAAGAACTCCTTGGAAACTCTATAAACTTCGTTTCGTGAGATTTTGACAGTCCGGCGATTTAATCGTGCCGTCCAGAAGCCCCGCGTTCTATTTTCTTGCATACGGATGACGGGGACAAAAATACGAAAAAGTCGTGTCGTTGAAAGGAAGAACGGATAATAAACTCTATAAAGTTCGTTTCGCGAGATTTCGACCTTCCGGCCACGGAATCGTGCCGTCGAGAAACCCTACGGGCCATTTTCGTGCATACGGATGTCGGAGACGAAAATACGAAAAATTTGTGTCGTTGGAAACAAGCACTCCTTGGAAATTCTATAAAGTTCGTTCCGCGAGAATCCGACTTTCCGGCGATGGAATCGTGCCGTCGAGAAACCCTACGGGCCATTTTTGTGCATACGGATGTCGGAGACGAAAATACGAAAAACTCGTGTCGTTGGAAACAAGCACGCCTTAGAAACTCTATAAAGTTCGTTTCGCGAGATTCCGACTTTCCGGGGATGGAATCGTGCCGTCGAGAAACCCTACGGGCCATTTTCGTGCATCTGGATGTCGGAGACGAAAATTCGAAAAAGTCGTGTCGTTGGAAAGAAGAACTCCTTGGAAACTCTAGAAACTTCGTTTCGTGAGATTCTGACTGTCCGGCGATTTAATCGTGTCGTCCAGAAGCCCTACGTTCTATTTTCTTGCATACGGATGACGGAGACAAAAATACGAAAAAGTCGTGTCGTTGAAAGGAAGAACGGATAATAAACTCTATAAAGTTCGTTTCGCGAGATTTTGACAGTCCGGCGATGGAATCGTGCCGTCGAGAAAACCTACGGGCCATTTTTGTGCATCCCGATGTCGGAGACGAAAATTCGTAAAAGTCGTCTCGTTGGAAAGAACAACTCCTTGGAAACTCTAGAAACTTCGTTTCGTGAGATTTTGACTGTCCGGTGATTTAATCGTGCCGTTCAGAAGCCCTACGTTCTATTTTCTTGCATACGGATGACGGAGACAAAAATACGAAAAAGTCGTGTCGTTGAAAGGAAGAACGGATAATAAACCTTATAAAGTTCGTTTCGCGAGATTCTGAGTTTCCGGCGATGGAATCGTGCCGTCGAGAAACCCTACGGGCCATTTTCGTGCATACAGATGTCGGAGATGAAAATACGAAAAATTCGTGTCGTTGGAAACAAGCACTCCTTAGAAACTCTATAAAGTTCGTTTCGCGAGATTTTGACTTTTCGGGGATGGAATCGTGCCGTCGACAAACCCTACGGGCCATTTTCGTGCATATGGATGTCGGAGACGAAAATTCGAAAAAGTCGTGTCGTTGGAAAGAATAACTCCTTGGAAACTCTAGAAACCTCGTTTCCTGAGATTTTGACTGTCCGGCGATTTAATGGTGCCGTCCAGAAGCCCTACGTTCTATTTTTGTGCATACAGATGACGGGGACAAAAATACGAAATAGTTGTGTCGTTGAAAGGAGGAACGGATAATAAAATCTATAAAGTTCGTTTCGCGAGATTCCGAATTTCCGGCGATGGAATCGTGCCGTCGAGAAACCCTGCGGGCCATATTTGTGCATCCGGATTTCAGAGACGAAAATTCGAAATAGTCGTGTCGTTGGAAAGAAGAACTCCTTGGAAATTCTAGAAACTTCGTTTCGTGGGATTGTGACTGTCCGGCGTTTTAATCATGCCGTTCAGAAGCCCTACGTTCTATTTTCGTGCATACGGATGTCGGAGACGAAAATATGAAAAATTCGTGTCGTTGGAAACAAGCACTCCTTAGAAACTCTATAAAGTTCGTTTCGCGAGATTCCGACTTTTCGGGGATGGAATCGTGCCGTCGAGAAACCCTACGGGCCATTTTCGTGCATCTGGATGTCGGAGACGAAAACTCCAAAAAGTCGTGTCGTTGCAAAGAAGAACTGCTTGGAAACTCTAGAAACTACGTTTCGTGAGATTCTGATTGTCCCGCGATTTAATCGTAACGTCCAGAAGCCCTACGGTCTATTTTCGTGCATACGGATGACGGGGACAAAAATACGAAAAAGTCGTGCCGTTGGAAAGAAGAACTCCTTGGAAACTCTATAAACTTCGTTTCGTGAGATTTTGACAGTCCGGCGATTTAATCGTGCCGTCCAGAAGCCCCGCGTTCTATTTTCTTGCATACGGATGACGGGGACAAAAATACGAAAAAGTCGTGTCGTTGAAAGGAAGAACGGATAATAAACTCTATAAAGTTCGTTTCGCGAGATTTCGACCTTCCGGCCACGGAATCGTGCCGTCGAGAAACCCTACGGGCCATTTTCGTGCATACGGATGTCGGAGACGAAAATACGAAAAATTTGTGTCGTTGGAAACAAGCACTCCTTGGAAATTCTATAAAGTTCGTTCCGCGAGAATCCGACTTTCCGGCGATGGAATCGTGCCGTCGAGAAACCCTACGGGCCATTTTTGTGCATACGGATGTCGGAGACGAAAATACGAAAAACTCGTGTCGTTGGAAACAAGCACGCCTTAGAAACTCTATAAAGTTCGTTTCGCGAGATTCCGACTTTCCGGGGATGGAATCGTGCCGTCGAGAAACCCTACGGGCCATTTTCGTGCATCTGGATGTCGGAGACGAAAATTCGAAAAAGTCGTGTCGTTGGAAAGAAGAACTCCTTGGAAACTCTAGAAACTTCGTTTCGTGAGATTCTGACTGTCCGGCGATTTAATCGTGTCGTCCAGAAGCCCTACGTTCTATTTTCTTGCATACGGATGACGGAGACAAAAATACGAAAAAGTCGTGTCGTTGAAAGGAAGAACGGATAATAAACTCTATAAAGTTCGTTTCGCGAGATTTTGACAGTCCGGCGATGGAATCGTGCCGTCGAGAAAACCTACGGGCCATTTTTGTGCATCCCGATGTCGGAGACGAAAATTCGTAAAAGTCGTCTCGTTGGAAAGAACAACTCCTTGGAAACTCTAGAAACTTCGTTTCGTGAGATTTTGACTGTCCGGTGATTTAATCGTGCCGTTCAGAAGCCCTACGTTCTATTTTCTTGCATACGGATGACGGAGACAAAAATACGAAAAAGTCGTGTCGTTGAAAGGAAGAACGGATAATAAACCTTATAAAGTTCGTTTCGCGAGATTCTGAGTTTCCGGCGATGGAATCGTGCCGTCGAGAAACCCTACGGGCCATTTTCGTGCATACAGATGTCGGAGATGAAAATACGAAAAATTCGTGTCGTTGGAAACAAGCACTCCTTAGAAACTCTATAAAGTTCGTTTCGCGAGATTTTGACTTTTCGGGGATGGAATCGTGCCGTCGACAAACCCTACGGGCCATTTTCGTGCATATGGATGTCGGAGACGAAAATTCGAAAAAGTCGTGTCGTTGGAAAGAATAACTCCTTGGAAACTCTAGAAACCTCGTTTCCTGAGATTTTGACTGTCCGGCGATTTAATGGTGCCGTCCAGAAGCCCTACGTTCTATTTTTGTGCATACAGATGACGGGGACAAAAATACGAAATAGTTGTGTCGTTGAAAGGAGGAACGGATAATAAAATCTATAAAGTTCGTTTCGCGAGATTCCGAATTTCCGGCGATGGAATCGTGCCGTCGAGAAACCCTGCGGGCCATATTTGTGCATCCGGATTTCAGAGACGAAAATTCGAAATAGTCGTGTCGTTGGAAAGAAGAACTCCTTGGAAATTCTAGAAACTTCGTTTCGTGGGATTGTGACTGTCCGGCGTTTTAATCATGCCGTTCAGAAGCCCTACGTTCTATTTTCGTGCATACGGATGTCGGAGACGAAAATATGAAAAATTCGTGTCGTTGGAAACAAGCACTCCTTAGAAACTCTATAAAGTTCGTTTCGCGAGATTCCGACTTTTCGGGGATGGAATCGTGCCGTCGAGAAACCCTACGGGCCATTTTCGTGCATCTGGATGTCGGAGACGAAAACTCCAAAAAGTCGTGTCGTTGCAAAGAAGAACTGCTTGGAAACTCTAGAAACTACGTTTCGTGAGATTCTGATTGTCCCGCGATTTAATCGTAACGTCCAGAAGCCCTACGGTCTATTTTCGTGCATACGGATGACGGGGACAAAAATACGAAAAAGTCGTGCCGTTGGAAAGAAGAACTCCTTGGAAACTCTATAAACTTCGTTTCGTGAGATTTTGACAGTCCGGCGATTTAATCGTGCCGTCCAGAAGCCCCGCGTTCTATTTTCTTGCATACGGATGACGGGGACAAAAATACGAAAAAGTCGTGTCGTTGAAAGGAAGAACGGATAATAAACTCTATAAAGTTCGTTTCGCGAGATTTCGACCTTCCGGCCACGGAATCGTGCCGTCGAGAAACCCTACGGGCCATTTTCGTGCATACGGATGTCGGAGACGAAAATACGAAAAATTTGTGTCGTTGGAAACAAGCACTCCTTGGAAATTCTATAAAGTTCGTTCCGCGAGAATCCGACTTTCCGGCGATGGAATCGTGCCGTCGAGAAACCCTACGGGCCATTTTTGTGCATACGGATGTCGGAGACGAAAATACGAAAAACTCGTGTCGTTGGAAACAAGCACGCCTTAGAAACTCTATAAAGTTCGTTTCGCGAGATTCCGACTTTCCGGGGATGGAATCGTGCCGTCGAGAAACCCTACGGGCCATTTTCGTGCATCTGGATGTCGGAGACGAAAATTCGAAAAAGTCGTGTCGTTGGAAAGAAGAACTCCTTGGAAACTCTAGAAACTTCGTTTCGTGAGATTCTGACTGTCCGGCGATTTAATCGTGTCGTCCAGAAGCCCTACGTTCTATTTTCTTGCATACGGATGACGGAGACAAAAATACGAAAAAGTCGTGTCGTTGAAAGGAAGAACGGATAATAAACTCTATAAAGTTCGTTTCGCGAGATTTTGACAGTCCGGCGATGGAATCGTGCCGTCGAGAAAACCTACGGGCCATTTTTGTGCATCCCGATGTCGGAGACGAAAATTCGTAAAAGTCGTCTCGTTGGAAAGAACAACTCCTTGGAAACTCTAGAAACTTCGTTTCGTGAGATTTTGACTGTCCGGTGATTTAATCGTGCCGTTCAGAAGCCCTACGTTCTATTTTCTTGCATACGGATGACGGAGACAAAAATACGAAAAAGTCGTGTCGTTGAAAGGAAGAACGGATAATAAACCTTATAAAGTTCGTTTCGCGAGATTCTGAGTTTCCGGCGATGGAATCGTGCCGTCGAGAAACCCTACGGGCCATTTTCGTGCATACAGATGTCGGAGATGAAAATACGAAAAATTCGTGTCGTTGGAAACAAGCACTCCTTAGAAACTCTATAAAGTTCGTTTCGCGAGATTTTGACTTTTCGGGGATGGAATCGTGCCGTCGACAAACCCTACGGGCCATTTTCGTGCATATGGATGTCGGAGACGAAAATTCGAAAAAGTCGTGTCGTTGGAAAGAATAACTCCTTGGAAACTCTAGAAACCTCGTTTCCTGAGATTTTGACTGTCCGGCGATTTAATGGTGCCGTCCAGAAGCCCTACGTTCTATTTTTGTGCATACAGATGACGGGGACAAAAATACGAAATAGTTGTGTCGTTGAAAGGAGGAACGGATAATAAAATCTATAAAGTTCGTTTCGCGAGATTCCGAATTTCCGGCGATGGAATCGTGCCGTCGAGAAACCCTGCGGGCCATATTTGTGCATCCGGATTTCAGAGACGAAAATTCGAAATAGTCGTGTCGTTGGAAAGAAGAACTCCTTGGAAATTCTAGAAACTTCGTTTCGTGGGATTGTGACTGTCCGGCGTTTTAATCATGCCGTTCAGAAGCCCTACGTTCTATTTTCGTGCATACGGATGTCGGAGACGAAAATATGAAAAATTCGTGTCGTTGGAAACAAGCACTCCTTAGAAACTCTATAAAGTTCGTTTCGCGAGATTCCGACTTTTCGGGGATGGAATCGTGCCGTCGAGAAACCCTACGGGCCATTTTCGTGCATCTGGATGTCGGAGACGAAAACTCCAAAAAGTCGTGTCGTTGCAAAGAAGAACTGCTTGGAAACTCTAGAAACTACGTTTCGTGAGATTCTGATTGTCCCGCGATTTAATCGTAACGTCCAGAAGCCCTACGGTCTATTTTCGTGCATACGGATGACGGGGACAAAAATACGAAAAAGTCGTGCCGTTGGAAAGAAGAACTCCTTGGAAACTCTATAAACTTCGTTTCGTGAGATTTTGACAGTCCGGCGATTTAATCGTGCCGTCCAGAAGCCCCGCGTTCTATTTTCTTGCATACGGATGACGGGGACAAAAATACGAAAAAGTCGTGTCGTTGAAAGGAAGAACGGATAATAAACTCTATAAAGTTCGTTTCGCGAGATTTCGACCTTCCGGCCACGGAATCGTGCCGTCGAGAAACCCTACGGGCCATTTTCGTGCATACGGATGTCGGAGACGAAAATACGAAAAATTTGTGTCGTTGGAAACAAGCACTCCTTGGAAATTCTATAAAGTTCGTTCCGCGAGAATCCGACTTTCCGGCGATGGAATCGTGCCGTCGAGAAACCCTACGGGCCATTTTTGTGCATACGGATGTCGGAGACGAAAATACGAAAAACTCGTGTCGTTGGAAACAAGCACGCCTTAGAAACTCTATAAAGTTCGTTTCGCGAGATTCCGACTTTCCGGGGATGGAATCGTGCCGTCGAGAAACCCTACGGGCCATTTTCGTGCATCTGGATGTCGGAGACGAAAATTCGAAAAAGTCGTGTCGTTGGAAAGAAGAACTCCTTGGAAACTCTAGAAACTTCGTTTCGTGAGATTCTGACTGTCCGGCGATTTAATCGTGTCGTCCAGAAGCCCTACGTTCTATTTTCTTGCATACGGATGACGGAGACAAAAATACGAAAAAGTCGTGTCGTTGAAAGGAAGAACGGATAATAAACTCTATAAAGTTCGTTTCGCGAGATTTTGACAGTCCGGCGATGGAATCGTGCCGTCGAGAAAACCTACGGGCCATTTTTGTGCATCCCGATGTCGGAGACGAAAATTCGTAAAAGTCGTCTCGTTGGAAAGAACAACTCCTTGGAAACTCTAGAAACTTCGTTTCGTGAGATTTTGACTGTCCGGTGATTTAATCGTGCCGTTCAGAAGCCCTACGTTCTATTTTCTTGCATACGGATGACGGAGACAAAAATACGAAAAAGTCGTGTCGTTGAAAGGAAGAACGGATAATAAACCTTATAAAGTTCGTTTCGCGAGATTCTGAGTTTCCGGCGATGGAATCGTGCCGTCGAGAAACCCTACGGGCCATTTTCGTGCATACAGATGTCGGAGATGAAAATACGAAAAATTCGTGTCGTTGGAAACAAGCACTCCTTAGAAACTCTATAAAGTTCGTTTCGCGAGATTTTGACTTTTCGGGGATGGAATCGTGCCGTCGACAAACCCTACGGGCCATTTTCGTGCATATGGATGTCGGAGACGAAAATTCGAAAAAGTCGTGTCGTTGGAAAGAATAACTCCTTGGAAACTCTAGAAACCTCGTTTCCTGAGATTTTGACTGTCCGGCGATTTAATGGTGCCGTCCAGAAGCCCTACGTTCTATTTTTGTGCATACAGATGACGGGGACAAAAATACGAAATAGTTGTGTCGTTGAAAGGAGGAACGGATAATAAAATCTATAAAGTTCGTTTCGCGAGATTCCGAATTTCCGGCGATGGAATCGTGCCGTCGAGAAACCCTGCGGGCCATATTTGTGCATCCGGATTTCAGAGACGAAAATTCGAAATAGTCGTGTCGTTGGAAAGAAGAACTCCTTGGAAATTCTAGAAACTTCGTTTCGTGGGATTGTGACTGTCCGGCGTTTTAATCATGCCGTTCAGAAGCCCTACGTTCTATTTTCGTGCATACGGATGTCGGAGACGAAAATATGAAAAATTCGTGTCGTTGGAAACAAGCACTCCTTAGAAACTCTATAAAGTTCGTTTCGCGAGATTCCGACTTTTCGGGGATGGAATCGTGCCGTCGAGAAACCCTACGGGCCATTTTCGTGCATCTGGATGTCGGAGACGAAAACTCCAAAAAGTCGTGTCGTTGCAAAGAAGAACTGCTTGGAAACTCTAGAAACTACGTTTCGTGAGATTCTGATTGTCCCGCGATTTAATCGTAACGTCCAGAAGCCCTACGGTCTATTTTCGTGCATACGGATGACGGGGACAAAAATACGAAAAAGTCGTGCCGTTGGAAAGAAGAACTCCTTGGAAACTCTATAAACTTCGTTTCGTGAGATTTTGACAGTCCGGCGATTTAATCGTGCCGTCCAGAAGCCCCGCGTTCTATTTTCTTGCATACGGATGACGGGGACAAAAATACGAAAAAGTCGTGTCGTTGAAAGGAAGAACGGATAATAAACTCTATAAAGTTCGTTTCGCGAGATTTCGACCTTCCGGCCACGGAATCGTGCCGTCGAGAAACCCTACGGGCCATTTTCGTGCATACGGATGTCGGAGACGAAAATACGAAAAATTTGTGTCGTTGGAAACAAGCACTCCTTGGAAATTCTATAAAGTTCGTTCCGCGAGAATCCGACTTTCCGGCGATGGAATCGTGCCGTCGAGAAACCCTACGGGCCATTTTTGTGCATACGGATGTCGGAGACGAAAATACGAAAAACTCGTGTCGTTGGAAACAAGCACGCCTTAGAAACTCTATAAAGTTCGTTTCGCGAGATTCCGACTTTCCGGGGATGGAATCGTGCCGTCGAGAAACCCTACGGGCCATTTTCGTGCATCTGGATGTCGGAGACGAAAATTCGAAAAAGTCGTGTCGTTGGAAAGAAGAACTCCTTGGAAACTCTAGAAACTTCGTTTCGTGAGATTCTGACTGTCCGGCGATTTAATCGTGTCGTCCAGAAGCCCTACGTTCTATTTTCTTGCATACGGATGACGGAGACAAAAATACGAAAAAGTCGTGTCGTTGAAAGGAAGAACGGATAATAAACTCTATAAAGTTCGTTTCGCGAGATTTTGACAGTCCGGCGATGGAATCGTGCCGTCGAGAAAACCTACGGGCCATTTTTGTGCATCCCGATGTCGGAGACGAAAATTCGTAAAAGTCGTCTCGTTGGAAAGAACAACTCCTTGGAAACTCTAGAAACTTCGTTTCGTGAGATTTTGACTGTCCGGTGATTTAATCGTGCCGTTCAGAAGCCCTACGTTCTATTTTCTTGCATACGGATGACGGAGACAAAAATACGAAAAAGTCGTGTCGTTGAAAGGAAGAACGGATAATAAACCTTATAAAGTTCGTTTCGCGAGATTCTGAGTTTCCGGCGATGGAATCGTGCCGTCGAGAAACCCTACGGGCCATTTTCGTGCATACAGATGTCGGAGATGAAAATACGAAAAATTCGTGTCGTTGGAAACAAGCACTCCTTAGAAACTCTATAAAGTTCGTTTCGCGAGATTTTGACTTTTCGGGGATGGAATCGTGCCGTCGACAAACCCTACGGGCCATTTTCGTGCATATGGATGTCGGAGACGAAAATTCGAAAAAGTCGTGTCGTTGGAAAGAATAACTCCTTGGAAACTCTAGAAACCTCGTTTCCTGAGATTTTGACTGTCCGGCGATTTAATGGTGCCGTCCAGAAGCCCTACGTTCTATTTTTGTGCATACAGATGACGGGGACAAAAATACGAAATAGTTGTGTCGTTGAAAGGAGGAACGGATAATAAAATCTATAAAGTTCGTTTCGCGAGATTCCGAATTTCCGGCGATGGAATCGTGCCGTCGAGAAACCCTGCGGGCCATATTTGTGCATCCGGATTTCAGAGACGAAAATTCGAAATAGTCGTGTCGTTGGAAAGAAGAACTCCTTGGAAATTCTAGAAACTTCGTTTCGTGGGATTGTGACTGTCCGGCGTTTTAATCATGCCGTTCAGAAGCCCTACGTTCTATTTTCGTGCATACGGATGTCGGAGACGAAAATATGAAAAATTCGTGTCGTTGGAAACAAGCACTCCTTAGAAACTCTATAAAGTTCGTTTCGCGAGATTCCGACTTTTCGGGGATGGAATCGTGCCGTCGAGAAACCCTACGGGCCATTTTCGTGCATCTGGATGTCGGAGACGAAAACTCCAAAAAGTCGTGTCGTTGCAAAGAAGAACTGCTTGGAAACTCTAGAAACTACGTTTCGTGAGATTCTGATTGTCCCGCGATTTAATCGTAACGTCCAGAAGCCCTACGGTCTATTTTCGTGCATACGGATGACGGGGACAAAAATACGAAAAAGTCGTGCCGTTGGAAAGAAGAACTCCTTGGAAACTCTATAAACTTCGTTTCGTGAGATTTTGACAGTCCGGCGATTTAATCGTGCCGTCCAGAAGCCCCGCGTTCTATTTTCTTGCATACGGATGACGGGGACAAAAATACGAAAAAGTCGTGTCGTTGAAAGGAAGAACGGATAATAAACTCTATAAAGTTCGTTTCGCGAGATTTCGACCTTCCGGCCACGGAATCGTGCCGTCGAGAAACCCTACGGGCCATTTTCGTGCATACGGATGTCGGAGACGAAAATACGAAAAATTTGTGTCGTTGGAAACAAGCACTCCTTGGAAATTCTATAAAGTTCGTTCCGCGAGAATCCGACTTTCCGGCGATGGAATCGTGCCGTCGAGAAACCCTACGGGCCATTTTTGTGCATACGGATGTCGGAGACGAAAATACGAAAAACTCGTGTCGTTGGAAACAAGCACGCCTTAGAAACTCTATAAAGTTCGTTTCGCGAGATTCCGACTTTCCGGGGATGGAATCGTGCCGTCGAGAAACCCTACGGGCCATTTTCGTGCATCTGGATGTCGGAGACGAAAATTCGAAAAAGTCGTGTCGTTGGAAAGAAGAACTCCTTGGAAACTCTAGAAACTTCGTTTCGTGAGATTCTGACTGTCCGGCGATTTAATCGTGTCGTCCAGAAGCCCTACGTTCTATTTTCTTGCATACGGATGACGGAGACAAAAATACGAAAAAGTCGTGTCGTTGAAAGGAAGAACGGATAATAAACTCTATAAAGTTCGTTTCGCGAGATTTTGACAGTCCGGCGATGGAATCGTGCCGTCGAGAAAACCTACGGGCCATTTTTGTGCATCCCGATGTCGGAGACGAAAATTCGTAAAAGTCGTCTCGTTGGAAAGAACAACTCCTTGGAAACTCTAGAAACTTCGTTTCGTGAGATTTTGACTGTCCGGTGATTTAATCGTGCCGTTCAGAAGCCCTACGTTCTATTTTCTTGCATACGGATGACGGAGACAAAAATACGAAAAAGTCGTGTCGTTGAAAGGAAGAACGGATAATAAACCTTATAAAGTTCGTTTCGCGAGATTCTGAGTTTCCGGCGATGGAATCGTGCCGTCGAGAAACCCTACGGGCCATTTTCGTGCATACAGATGTCGGAGATGAAAATACGAAAAATTCGTGTCGTTGGAAACAAGCACTCCTTAGAAACTCTATAAAGTTCGTTTCGCGAGATTTTGACTTTTCGGGGATGGAATCGTGCCGTCGACAAACCCTACGGGCCATTTTCGTGCATATGGATGTCGGAGACGAAAATTCGAAAAAGTCGTGTCGTTGGAAAGAATAACTCCTTGGAAACTCTAGAAACCTCGTTTCCTGAGATTTTGACTGTCCGGCGATTTAATGGTGCCGTCCAGAAGCCCTACGTTCTATTTTTGTGCATACAGATGACGGGGACAAAAATACGAAATAGTTGTGTCGTTGAAAGGAGGAACGGATAATAAAATCTATAAAGTTCGTTTCGCGAGATTCCGAATTTCCGGCGATGGAATCGTGCCGTCGAGAAACCCTGCGGGCCATATTTGTGCATCCGGATTTCAGAGACGAAAATTCGAAATAGTCGTGTCGTTGGAAAGAAGAACTCCTTGGAAATTCTAGAAACTTCGTTTCGTGGGATTGTGACTGTCCGGCGTTTTAATCATGCCGTTCAGAAGCCCTACGTTCTATTTTCGTGCATACGGATGTCGGAGACGAAAATATGAAAAATTCGTGTCGTTGGAAACAAGCACTCCTTAGAAACTCTATAAAGTTCGTTTCGCGAGATTCCGACTTTTCGGGGATGGAATCGTGCCGTCGAGAAACCCTACGGGCCATTTTCGTGCATCTGGATGTCGGAGACGAAAACTCCAAAAAGTCGTGTCGTTGCAAAGAAGAACTGCTTGGAAACTCTAGAAACTACGTTTCGTGAGATTCTGATTGTCCCGCGATTTAATCGTAACGTCCAGAAGCCCTACGGTCTATTTTCGTGCATACGGATGACGGGGACAAAAATACGAAAAAGTCGTGCCGTTGGAAAGAAGAACTCCTTGGAAACTCTATAAACTTCGTTTCGTGAGATTTTGACAGTCCGGCGATTTAATCGTGCCGTCCAGAAGCCCCGCGTTCTATTTTCTTGCATACGGATGACGGGGACAAAAATACGAAAAAGTCGTGTCGTTGAAAGGAAGAACGGATAATAAACTCTATAAAGTTCGTTTCGCGAGATTTCGACCTTCCGGCCACGGAATCGTGCCGTCGAGAAACCCTACGGGCCATTTTCGTGCATACGGATGTCGGAGACGAAAATACGAAAAATTTGTGTCGTTGGAAACAAGCACTCCTTGGAAATTCTATAAAGTTCGTTCCGCGAGAATCCGACTTTCCGGCGATGGAATCGTGCCGTCGAGAAACCCTACGGGCCATTTTTGTGCATACGGATGTCGGAGACGAAAATACGAAAAACTCGTGTCGTTGGAAACAAGCACGCCTTAGAAACTCTATAAAGTTCGTTTCGCGAGATTCCGACTTTCCGGGGATGGAATCGTGCCGTCGAGAAACCCTACGGGCCATTTTCGTGCATCTGGATGTCGGAGACGAAAATTCGAAAAAGTCGTGTCGTTGGAAAGAAGAACTCCTTGGAAACTCTAGAAACTTCGTTTCGTGAGATTCTGACTGTCCGGCGATTTAATCGTGTCGTCCAGAAGCCCTACGTTCTATTTTCTTGCATACGGATGACGGAGACAAAAATACGAAAAAGTCGTGTCGTTGAAAGGAAGAACGGATAATAAACTCTATAAAGTTCGTTTCGCGAGATTTTGACAGTCCGGCGATGGAATCGTGCCGTCGAGAAAACCTACGGGCCATTTTTGTGCATCCCGATGTCGGAGACGAAAATTCGTAAAAGTCGTCTCGTTGGAAAGAACAACTCCTTGGAAACTCTAGAAACTTCGTTTCGTGAGATTTTGACTGTCCGGTGATTTAATCGTGCCGTTCAGAAGCCCTACGTTCTATTTTCTTGCATACGGATGACGGAGACAAAAATACGAAAAAGTCGTGTCGTTGAAAGGAAGAACGGATAATAAACCTTATAAAGTTCGTTTCGCGAGATTCTGAGTTTCCGGCGATGGAATCGTGCCGTCGAGAAACCCTACGGGCCATTTTCGTGCATACAGATGTCGGAGATGAAAATACGAAAAATTCGTGTCGTTGGAAACAAGCACTCCTTAGAAACTCTATAAAGTTCGTTTCGCGAGATTTTGACTTTTCGGGGATGGAATCGTGCCGTCGACAAACCCTACGGGCCATTTTCGTGCATATGGATGTCGGAGACGAAAATTCGAAAAAGTCGTGTCGTTGGAAAGAATAACTCCTTGGAAACTCTAGAAACCTCGTTTCCTGAGATTTTGACTGTCCGGCGATTTAATGGTGCCGTCCAGAAGCCCTACGTTCTATTTTTGTGCATACAGATGACGGGGACAAAAATACGAAATAGTTGTGTCGTTGAAAGGAGGAACGGATAATAAAATCTATAAAGTTCGTTTCGCGAGATTCCGAATTTCCGGCGATGGAATCGTGCCGTCGAGAAACCCTGCGGGCCATATTTGTGCATCCGGATTTCAGAGACGAAAATTCGAAATAGTCGTGTCGTTGGAAAGAAGAACTCCTTGGAAATTCTAGAAACTTCGTTTCGTGGGATTGTGACTGTCCGGCGTTTTAATCATGCCGTTCAGAAGCCCTACGTTCTATTTTCGTGCATACGGATGTCGGAGACGAAAATATGAAAAATTCGTGTCGTTGGAAACAAGCACTCCTTAGAAACTCTATAAAGTTCGTTTCGCGAGATTCCGACTTTTCGGGGATGGAATCGTGCCGTCGAGAAACCCTACGGGCCATTTTCGTGCATCTGGATGTCGGAGACGAAAACTCCAAAAAGTCGTGTCGTTGCAAAGAAGAACTGCTTGGAAACTCTAGAAACTACGTTTCGTGAGATTCTGATTGTCCCGCGATTTAATCGTAACGTCCAGAAGCCCTACGGTCTATTTTCGTGCATACGGATGACGGGGACAAAAATACGAAAAAGTCGTGCCGTTGGAAAGAAGAACTCCTTGGAAACTCTATAAACTTCGTTTCGTGAGATTTTGACAGTCCGGCGATTTAATCGTGCCGTCCAGAAGCCCCGCGTTCTATTTTCTTGCATACGGATGACGGGGACAAAAATACGAAAAAGTCGTGTCGTTGAAAGGAAGAACGGATAATAAACTCTATAAAGTTCGTTTCGCGAGATTTCGACCTTCCGGCCACGGAATCGTGCCGTCGAGAAACCCTACGGGCCATTTTCGTGCATACGGATGTCGGAGACGAAAATACGAAAAATTTGTGTCGTTGGAAACAAGCACTCCTTGGAAATTCTATAAAGTTCGTTCCGCGAGAATCCGACTTTCCGGCGATGGAATCGTGCCGTCGAGAAACCCTACGGGCCATTTTTGTGCATACGGATGTCGGAGACGAAAATACGAAAAACTCGTGTCGTTGGAAACAAGCACGCCTTAGAAACTCTATAAAGTTCGTTTCGCGAGATTCCGACTTTCCGGGGATGGAATCGTGCCGTCGAGAAACCCTACGGGCCATTTTCGTGCATCTGGATGTCGGAGACGAAAATTCGAAAAAGTCGTGTCGTTGGAAAGAAGAACTCCTTGGAAACTCTAGAAACTTCGTTTCGTGAGATTCTGACTGTCCGGCGATTTAATCGTGTCGTCCAGAAGCCCTACGTTCTATTTTCTTGCATACGGATGACGGAGACAAAAATACGAAAAAGTCGTGTCGTTGAAAGGAAGAACGGATAATAAACTCTATAAAGTTCGTTTCGCGAGATTTTGACAGTCCGGCGATGGAATCGTGCCGTCGAGAAAACCTACGGGCCATTTTTGTGCATCCCGATGTCGGAGACGAAAATTCGTAAAAGTCGTCTCGTTGGAAAGAACAACTCCTTGGAAACTCTAGAAACTTCGTTTCGTGAGATTTTGACTGTCCGGTGATTTAATCGTGCCGTTCAGAAGCCCTACGTTCTATTTTCTTGCATACGGATGACGGAGACAAAAATACGAAAAAGTCGTGTCGTTGAAAGGAAGAACGGATAATAAACCTTATAAAGTTCGTTTCGCGAGATTCTGAGTTTCCGGCGATGGAATCGTGCCGTCGAGAAACCCTACGGGCCATTTTCGTGCATACAGATGTCGGAGATGAAAATACGAAAAATTCGTGTCGTTGGAAACAAGCACTCCTTAGAAACTCTATAAAGTTCGTTTCGCGAGATTTTGACTTTTCGGGGATGGAATCGTGCCGTCGACAAACCCTACGGGCCATTTTCGTGCATATGGATGTCGGAGACGAAAATTCGAAAAAGTCGTGTCGTTGGAAAGAATAACTCCTTGGAAACTCTAGAAACCTCGTTTCCTGAGATTTTGACTGTCCGGCGATTTAATGGTGCCGTCCAGAAGCCCTACGTTCTATTTTTGTGCATACAGATGACGGGGACAAAAATACGAAATAGTTGTGTCGTTGAAAGGAGGAACGGATAATAAAATCTATAAAGTTCGTTTCGCGAGATTCCGAATTTCCGGCGATGGAATCGTGCCGTCGAGAAACCCTGCGGGCCATATTTGTGCATCCGGATTTCAGAGACGAAAATTCGAAATAGTCGTGTCGTTGGAAAGAAGAACTCCTTGGAAATTCTAGAAACTTCGTTTCGTGGGATTGTGACTGTCCGGCGTTTTAATCATGCCGTTCAGAAGCCCTACGTTCTATTTTCGTGCATACGGATGTCGGAGACGAAAATATGAAAAATTCGTGTCGTTGGAAACAAGCACTCCTTAGAAACTCTATAAAGTTCGTTTCGCGAGATTCCGACTTTTCGGGGATGGAATCGTGCCGTCGAGAAACCCTACGGGCCATTTTCGTGCATCTGGATGTCGGAGACGAAAACTCCAAAAAGTCGTGTCGTTGCAAAGAAGAACTGCTTGGAAACTCTAGAAACTACGTTTCGTGAGATTCTGATTGTCCCGCGATTTAATCGTAACGTCCAGAAGCCCTACGGTCTATTTTCGTGCATACGGATGACGGGGACAAAAATACGAAAAAGTCGTGCCGTTGGAAAGAAGAACTCCTTGGAAACTCTATAAACTTCGTTTCGTGAGATTTTGACAGTCCGGCGATTTAATCGTGCCGTCCAGAAGCCCCGCGTTCTATTTTCTTGCATACGGATGACGGGGACAAAAATACGAAAAAGTCGTGTCGTTGAAAGGAAGAACGGATAATAAACTCTATAAAGTTCGTTTCGCGAGATTTCGACCTTCCGGCCACGGAATCGTGCCGTCGAGAAACCCTACGGGCCATTTTCGTGCATACGGATGTCGGAGACGAAAATACGAAAAATTTGTGTCGTTGGAAACAAGCACTCCTTGGAAATTCTATAAAGTTCGTTCCGCGAGAATCCGACTTTCCGGCGATGGAATCGTGCCGTCGAGAAACCCTACGGGCCATTTTTGTGCATACGGATGTCGGAGACGAAAATACGAAAAACTCGTGTCGTTGGAAACAAGCACGCCTTAGAAACTCTATAAAGTTCGTTTCGCGAGATTCCGACTTTCCGGGAATGGAATCGTGCCGTCGAGAAACCCTACGTGCCATTTTCGTGCATCTGGATGTCGGAGACGAAAATTCGAAAAAGTCGTGTCGTTGGAAAGAAGAACTCCTTGGAAACTCTAGAAACTTCGTTTCGTGAGATTCTGACTGTCCGGCGATTTAATCGTGTCGTCCAGAAGCCCTACGTTCTATTTTCTTGCATACGGATGACGGAGACAAAAATATGAAAAAGTCGTGTCGTTGAAAGGAAGAACGGATAATAAACTCTATAAAGTTCGTTTCGCGAGATTTTGACAGTCCGGCGATGGAATCGTGCCGTCGAGAAAACCTACGGGCCATTTTTGTGCATCCCGATGTCGGAGACGAAAATTCGTAAAAGTCGTCTCGTTGGAAAGAACAACTCCTTGGAAACTCTAGAAACTTCGTTTGGTGAGATTTTGACTGTCCGGTGATTTAATCGTGCCGTTCAGAAGCCCTACGTTCTATTTTCTTGCATACGGATGACGGAGACAAAAATACGAAAAAGTCGTGTCGTTGAAAGGAAGAACGGATAATAAACCTTATAAAGTTCGTTTCGCGAGATTCTGAGTTTCCGGCGATGGAATCGTGCCGTCGAGAAACCCTACGGGCCATTTTCGTGCATACAGATGTCGGAGATGAAAATACGAAAAATTCGTGTCGTTGGAAACAAGCACTCCTTAGAAACTCTATAAAGTTCGTTTCGCGAGATTTTGACTTTTCGGGGATGGAATCGTGCCGTCGACAAACCCCACGGGCCATTTTCGTGCATATGGATGTCGGAGACGAAAATTCGAAAAAGTCGTGTCGTTGGAAAGAATAACTCCTTGGAAACTCTAGAAACCTCGTTTCCTGAGATTTTGACTGTCCGGCGATTTAATGGTGCCGTCCAGAAGCCCTACGTTCTATTTTTGTGCATACAGATGACGGGGACAAAAATACGAAATAGTTGTGTCGTTGAAAGGAGGAACGGATAATAAAATCTATAAAGTTCGTTTCGCGAGATTCCGAATTTCCGGCGATGGAATCGTGCCGTCGAGAAACCCTGCGGGCCATATTTGTGCATCCGGATTTCAGAGACGAAAATTCGAAATAGTCGTGTCGTTGGAAAGAAGAACTCCTTGGAAATTCTAGAAACTTCGTTTCGTGGGATTGTGACTGTCCGGCGTTTTAATCATGCCGTTCAGAAGCCCTACGTTCTATTTTCGTGCATACGGATGTCGGAGACGAAAATATGAAAAATTCGTGTCGTTGGAAACAAGCACTCCTTAGAAACTCTATAAAGTTCGTTTCGCGAGATTCCGACTTTTCGGGGATGGAATCGTGCCGTCGAGAAACCCTACGGGCCATTTTCGTGCATCTGGATGTCGGAGACGAAAACTCCAAAAAGTCGTGTCGTTGCAAAGAAGAACTGCTTGGAAACTCTAGAAACTACGTTTCGTGAGATTCTGATTGTCCCGCGATTTAATCGTAACGTCCAGAAGCCCTACGGTCTATTTTCGTGCATACGGATGACGGGGACAAAAATACGAAAAAGTCGTGCCGTTGGAAAGAAGAACTCCTTGGAAACTCTATAAACTTCGTTTCGTGAGATTTTGACAGTCCGGCGATTTAATCGTGCCGTCCAGAAGCCCCGCGTTCTATTTTCTTGCATACGGATGACGGGGACAAAAATACGAAAAAGTCGTGTCGTTGAAAGGAAGAACGGATAATAAACTCTATAAAGTTCGTTTCGCGAGATTTCGACCTTCCGGCCACGGAATCGTGCCGTCGAGAAACCCTACGGGCCATTTTCGTGCATACGGATGTCGGAGACGAAAATACGAAAAATTTGTGTCGTTGGAAACAAGCACTCCTTGGAAATTCTATAAAGTTCGTTCCGCGAGAATCCGACTTTCCGGCGATGGAATCGTGCCGTCGAGAAACCCTACGGGCCATTTTTGTGCATACGGATGTCGGAGACGAAAATACGAAAAACTCGTGTCGTTGGAAACAAGCACGCCTTAGAAACTCTATAAAGTTCGTTTCGCGAGATTCCGACTTTCCGGGGATGGAATCGTGCCGTCGAGAAACCCTACGGGCCATTTTCGTGCATCTGGATGTCGGAGACGAAAATTCGAAAAAGTCGTGTCGTTGGAAAGAAGAACTCCTTGGAAACTCTAGAAACTTCGTTTCGTGAGATTCTGACTGTCCGGCGATTTAATCGTGTCGTCCAGAAGCCCTACGTTCTATTTTCTTGCATACGGATGACGGAGACAAAAATACGAAAAAGTCGTGTCGTTGAAAGGAAGAACGGATAATAAACTCTATAAAGTTCGTTTCGCGAGATTTTGACAGTCCGGCGATGGAATCGTGCCGTCGAGAAAACCTACGGGCCATTTTTGTGCATCCCGATGTCGGAGACGAAAATTCGTAAAAGTCGTGCCGTTGGAAAGAAGAACTCCTTGGAAACTCTATAAACTTCGTTTCGTGAGATTTTGACAGTCCGGCGATTTAATCGTGCCGTCCAGAAGCCCCGCGTTCTATTTTCTTGCATACGGATGACGGGGACAAAAATACGAAAAAGTCGTGTCGTTGAAAGGAAGAACGGATAATAAACTCTATAAAGTTCGTTTCGCGAGATTTCGACCTTCCGGCCATGGAATCGTGCCGTCGAGAAACCCTACGGGCCATTTTCGTGCATACGGATGTCGGAGACGAAAATACGAAAAATTTGTGTCGTTGGAAACAAGCACTCCTTGGAAATTCTATAAAGTTCGTTCCGCGAGAATCCGACTTTCCGGCGATGGAATCGTGCCGTCGAGAAACCCTACGGGCCATTTTTGTGCATACGGATGTCGGAGACGAAAATACGAAAAACTCGTGTCGTTGGAAACAAGCACGCCTTAGAAACTCTATAAAGTTCGTTTCGCGAGATTCCGACTTTCCGGGGATGGAATCGTGCCGTCGAGAAACCCTACGGGCCATTTTCGTGCATCTGGATGTCGGAGACGAAAATTCGAAAAAGTCGTGTCGTTGGAAAGAAGAACTCCTTGGAAACTCTAGAAACTTCGTTTCGTGAGATTCTGACTGTCCGGCGATTTAATCGTGTCGTCCAGAAGCCCTACGTTCTATTTTCTTGCATACGGATGACGGAGACAAAAATACGAAAAAGTCGTGTCGTTGAAAGGAAGAACGGATAATAAACTCTATAAAGTTCGTTTCGCGAGATTTTGACAGTCCGGCGATGGAATCGTGCCGTCGAGAAAACCTACGGGCCATTTTTGTGCATCCCGATGTCGGAGACGAAAATTCGTAAAAGTCGTCTCGTTGGAAAGAACAACTCCTTGGAAACTCTAGAAACTTCGTTTCGTGAGATTTTGACTGTCCGGTGATTTAATCGTGCCGTTCAGAAGCCCTACGTTCTATTTTCTTGCATACGGATGACGGAGACAAAAATACGAAAAAGTCGTGTCGTTGAAAGGAAGAACGGATAATAAACCTTATAAAGTTCGTTTCGCGAGATTCTGAGTTTCCGGCGATGGAATCGTGCCGTCGAGAAACCCTACGGGCCATTTTCGTGCATACAGATGTCGGAGATGAAAATACGAAAAATTCGTGTCGTTGGAAACAAGCACTCCTTAGAAACTCTATAAAGTTCGTTTCGCGAGATTTTGACTTTTCGGGGATGGAATCGTGCCGTCGACAAACCCCACGGGCCATTTTCGTGCATATGGATGTCGGAGACGAAAATTCGAAAAAGTCGTGTCGTTGGAAAGAATAACTCCTTGGAAACTCTAGAAACCTCGTTTCCTGAGATTTTGACTGTCCGGCGATTTAATGGTGCCGTCCAGAAGCCCTACGTTCTATTTTTGTGCATACAGATGACGGGGACAAAAATACGAAATAGTTGTGTCGTTGAAAGGAGGAACGGATAATAAAATCTATAAAGTTCGTTTCGCGAGATTCCGAATTTCCGGCGATGGAATCGTGCCGTCGAGAAACCCTGCGGGCCATATTTGTGCATCCGGATTTCAGAGACGAAAATTCGAAATAGTCGTGTCGTTGGAAAGAAGAACTCCTTGGAAATTCTAGAAACTTCGTTTCGTGGGATTGTGACTGTCCGGCGTTTTAATCATGCCGTTCAGAAGCCCTACGTTCTATTTTCGTGCATACGGATGTCGGAGACGAAAATATGAAAAATTCGTGTCGTTGGAAACAAGCACTCCTTAGAAACTCTATAAAGTTCGTTTCGCGAGATTCCGACTTTTCGGGGATGGAATCGTGCCGTCGAGAAACCCTACGGGCCATTTTCGTGCATCTGGATGTCGGAGACGAAAACTCCAAAAAGTCGTGTCGTTGCAAAGAAGAACTGCTTGGAAACTCTAGAAACTACGTTTCGTGAGATTCTGATTGTCCCGCGATTTAATCGTAACGTCCAGAAGCCCTACGGTCTATTTTCGTGCATACGGATGACGGGGACAAAAATACGAAAAAGTCGTGCCGTTGGAAAGAAGAACTCCTTGGAAACTCTATAAACTTCGTTTCGTGAGATTTTGACAGTCCGGCGATTTAATCGTGCCGTCCAGAAGCCCCGCGTTCTATTTTCTTGCATACGGATGACGGGGACAAAAATACGAAAAAGTCGTGTCGTTGAAAGGAAGAACGGATAATAAACTCTATAAAGTTCGTTTCGCGAGATTTCGACCTTCCGGCCATGGAATCGTGCCGTCGAGAAACCCTACGGGCCATTTTCGTGCATACGGATGTCGGAGACGAAAATACGAAAAATTTGTGTCGTTGGAAACAAGCACTCCTTGGAAATTCTATAAAGTTCGTTCCGCGAGAATCCGACTTTCCGGCGATGGAATCGTGCCGTCGAGAAACCCTACGGGCCATTTTTGTGCATACGGATGTCGGAGACGAAAATACGAAAAACTCGTGTCGTTGGAAACAAGCACGCCTTAGAAACTCTATAAAGTTCGTTTCGCGAGATTCCGACTTTCCGGGGATGGAATCGTGCCGTCGAGAAACCCTACGGGCCATTTTCGTGCATCTGGATGTCGGAGACGAAAATTCGAAAAAGTCGTGTCGTTGGAAAGAAGAACTCCTTGGAAACTCTAGAAACTTCGTTTCGTGAGATTCTGACTGTCCGGCGATTTAATCGTGTCGTCCAGAAGCCCTACGTTCTATTTTCTTGCATACGGATGACGGAGACAAAAATACGAAAAAGTCGTGTCGTTGAAAGGAAGAACGGATAATAAACTCTATAAAGTTCGTTTCGCGAGATTTTGACAGTCCGGCGATGGAATCGTGCCGTCGAGAAAACCTACGGGCCATTTTTGTGCATCCCGATGTCGGAGACGAAAATTCGTAAAAGTCGTCTCGTTGGAAAGAACAACTCCTTGGAAACTCTAGAAACTTCGTTTCGTGAGATTTTGACTGTCCGGTGATTTAATCGTGCCGTTCAGAAGCCCTACGTTCTATTTTCTTGCATACGGATGACGGAGACAAAAATACGAAAAAGTCGTGTCGTTGAAAGGAAGAACGGATAATAAACCTTATAAAGTTCGTTTCGCGAGATTCTGAGTTTCCGGCGATGGAATCGTGCCGTCGAGAAACCCTACGGGCCATTTTCGTGCATACAGATGTCGGAGATGAAAATACGAAAAATTCGTGTCGTTGGAAACAAGCACTCCTTAGAAACTCTATAAAGTTCGTTTCGCGAGATTTTGACTTTTCGGGGATGGAATCGTGCCGTCGACAAACCCCACGGGCCATTTTCGTGCATATGGATGTCGGAGACGAAAATTCGAAAAAGTCGTGTCGTTGGAAAGAATAACTCCTTGGAAACTCTAGAAACCTCGTTTCCTGAGATTTTGACTGTCCGGCGATTTAATGGTGCCGTCCAGAAGCCCTACGTTCTATTTTTGTGCATACAGATGACGGGGACAAAAATACGAAATAGTTGTGTCGTTGAAAGGAGGAACGGATAATAAAATCTATAAAGTTCGTTTCGCGAGATTCCGAATTTCCGGCGATGGAATCGTGCCGTCGAGAAACCCTGCGGGCCATATTTGTGCATCCGGATTTCAGAGACGAAAATTCGAAATAGTCGTGTCGTTGGAAAGAAGAACTCCTTGGAAATTCTAGAAACTTCGTTTCGTGGGATTGTGACTGTCCGGCGTTTTAATCATGCCGTTCAGAAGCCCTACGTTCTATTTTCGTGCATACGGATGTCGGAGACGAAAATATGAAAAATTCGTGTCGTTGGAAACAAGCACTCCTTAGAAACTCTATAAAGTTCGTTTCGCGAGATTCCGACTTTTCGGGGATGGAATCGTGCCGTCGAGAAACCCTACGGGCCATTTTCGTGCATCTGGATGTCGGAGACGAAAACTCCAAAAAGTCGTGTCGTTGCAAAGAAGAACTGCTTGGAAACTCTAGAAACTACGTTTCGTGAGATTCTGATTGTCCCGCGATTTAATCGTAACGTCCAGAAGCCCTACGGTCTATTTTCGTGCATACGGATGACGGGGACAAAAATACGAAAAAGTCGTGCCGTTGGAAAGAAGAACTCCTTGGAAACTCTATAAACTTCGTTTCGTGAGATTTTGACAGTCCGGCGATTTAATCGTGCCGTCCAGAAGCCCCGCGTTCTATTTTCTTGCATACGGATGACGGGGACAAAAATACGAAAAAGTCGTGTCGTTGAAAGGAAGAACGGATAATAAACTCTATAAAGTTCGTTTCGCGAGATTTCGACCTTCCAGCCATGGAATCGTGCCGTCGAGAAACCCTACGGGCCATTTTCGTGCATACGGATGTCGGAGACGAAAATACGAAAAATTTGTGTCGTTGGAAACAAGCACTCCTTGGAAATTCTATAAAGTTCGTTCCGCGAGAATCCGACTTTCCGGCGATGGAATCGTGCCGTCGAGAAACTCTACGGGCCATTTTTGTGCATACGGATGTCGGAGACGAAAATACGAAAAACTCGTGTCGTTGGAAACAAGCACGCCTTAGAGACTCTATAAAGTTCGTTTCGCGAGATTCCGACTTTCCGGGGATGGAATCGTGCCGTCGAGAAACCCTTCGGGCCATTTTCGTGCATCTGGATGTCGGAGACGAAAATTCGAAAAAGTCGTGTCGTTGGAAAGAAGAACTCCTTGGAAACTCTAGAAACTTCGTTTCGTGAGATTCTGACTGTCCGGCGATTTAATCGTGTCGTCCAGAATCCCTACGTTCTATTTTCTTGCATACGGATGACGGAGACAAAAATACGAAAAAGTCGTGTCGTTGAAAGGAAGAACGGATAATAAACTCTATAAAGTTCGTTTCGCGAGATTTTGACAGTCCGGCGATGGAATCGTGCCGTCGAGAAAACCTACGGGCCATTTTTGTGCATCCCGATGTCGGAGACGAAAATTCGTAAAAGTCGTCTCGTTGGAAAGAACAACTCCTTGGAAACTCTAGAAACTTCGTTTCGTGAGATTTTGACTGTCCGGTGATTTAATCGTGCCGTTCAGAAGCCCTACGTTCTATTTTCTTGCATACGGATGACGGAGACAAAAATACGAAAAAGTCGTGTCGTTGAAAGGAAGAACGGATAATAAACCTTATAAAGTTCGTTTCGCGAGATTCTGAGTTTCCGGCGATGGAATCGTGCCGTCGAGAAACCCTACGGGCCATTTTCGTGCATACAGATGTCGGAGATGAAAATACGAAAAATTCGTGTCGTTGGAAACAAGCACTCCTTAGAAACTCTATAAAGTTCGTTTCGCGAGATTTTGACTTTTCGGGGATGGAATCGTGCCGTCGACAAACCCCACGGGCCATTTTCGTGCATATGGATGTCGGAGACGAAAATTCGAAAAAGTCGTGTCGTTGGAAAGAATAACTCCTTGGAAACTCTAGAAACCTCGTTTCCTGAGATTTTGACTGTCCGGCGATTTAATGGTGCCGTCCAGAAGCCCTACGTTCTATTTTTGTGCATACAGATGACGGGGACAAAAATACGAAATAGTTGTGTCGTTGAAAGGAGGAACGGATAATAAAATCTATAAAGTTCGTTTCGCGAGATTCCGAATTTCCGGCGATGGAATCGTGCCGTCGAGAAACCCTGCGGGCCATATTTGTGCATCCGGATTTCAGAGACGAAAATTCGAAATAGTCGTGTCGTTGGAAAGAAGAACTCCTTGGAAATTCTAGAAACTTCGTTTCGTGGGATTGTGACTGTCCGGCGTTTTAATCATGCCGTTCAGAAGCCCTACGTTCTATTTTCGTGCATACGGATGTCGGAGACGAAAATATGAAAAATTCGTGTCGTTGGAAACAAGCACTCCTTAGAAACTCTATAAAGTTCGTTTCGCGAGATTCCGACTTTTCGGGGATGGAATCGTGCCGTCGAGAAACCCTACGGGCCATTTTCGTGCATCTGGATGTCGGAGACGAAAACTCCAAAAAGTCGTGTCGTTGCAAAGAAGAACTGCTTGGAAACTCTAGAAACTACGTTTCGTGAGATTCTGATTGTCCCGCGATTTAATCGTAACGTCCAGAAGCCCTACGGTCTATTTTCGTGCATACGGATGACGGGGACAAAAATACGAAAAAGTCGTGCCGTTGGAAAGAAGAACTCCTTGGAAACTCTATAAACTTCGTTTCGTGAGATTTTGACAGTCCGGCGATTTAATCGTGCCGTCCAGAAGCCCCGCGTTCTATTTTCTTGCATACGGATGACGGGGACAAAAATACGAAAAAGTCGTGTCGTTGAAAGGAAGAACGGATAATAAACTCTATAAAGTTCGTTTCGCGAGATTTCGACCTTCCGGCCACGGAATCGTGCCGTCGAGAAACCCTACGGGCCATTTTCGTGCATACGGATGTCGGAGACGAAAATACGAAAAATTTGTGTCGTTGGAAACAAGCACTCCTTGGAAATTCTATAAAGTTCGTTCCGCGAGAATCCGACTTTCCGGCGATGGAATCGTGCCGTCGAGAAACCCTACGGGCCATTTTTGTGCATACGGATGTCGGAGACGAAAATACGAAAAACTCGTGTCGTTGGAAACAAGCACGCCTTAGAAACTCTATAAAGTTCGTTTCGCGAGATTCCGACTTTCCGGGGATGGAATCGTGCCGTCGAGAAACCCTACGGGCCATTTTCGTGCATCTGGATGTCGGAGACGAAAATTCGAAAAAGTCGTGTCGTTGGAAAGAAGAACTCCTTGGAAACTCTAGAAACTTCGTTTCGTGAGATTCTGACTGTCCGGCGATTTAATCGTGTCGTCCAGAAGCCCTACGTTCTATTTTCTTGCATACGGATGACGGAGACAAAAATACGAAAAAGTCGTGTCGTTGAAAGGAAGAACGGATAATAAACTCTATAAAGTTCGTTTCGCGAGATTTTGACAGTCCGGCGATGGAATCGTGCCGTCGAGAAAACCTACGGGCCATTTTTGTGCATCCCGATGTCGGAGACGAAAATTCGTAAAAGTCGTGCCGTTGGAAAGAAGAACTCCTTGGAAACTCTATAAACTTCGTTTCGTGAGATTTTGACAGTCCGGCGATTTAATCGTGCCGTCCAGAAGCCCCGCGTTCTATTTTCTTGCATACGGATGACGGGGACAAAAATACGAAAAAGTCGTGTCGTTGAAAGGAAGAACGGATAATAAACTCTATAAAGTTCGTTTCGCGAGATTTCGACCTTCCGGCCATGGAATCGTGCCGTCGAGAAACCCTACGGGCCATTTTCGTGCATACGGATGTCGGAGACGAAAATACGAAAAATTTGTGTCGTTGGAAACAAGCACTCCTTGGAAATTCTATAAAGTTCGTTCCGCGAGAATCCGACTTTCCGGCGATGGAATCGTGCCGTCGAGAAACCCTACGGGCCATTTTTGTGCATACGGATGTCGGAGACGAAAATACGAAAAACTCGTGTCGTTGGAAACAAGCACGCCTTAGAGACTCTATAAAGTTCGTTTCGCGAGATTCCGACTTTCCGGGGATGGAATCGTGCCGTCGAGAAACCCTTCGGGCCATTTTCGTGCATCTGGATGTCGGAGACGAAAATTCGAAAAAGTCGTGTCGTTGGAAAGAAGAACTCCTTGGAAACTCTAGAAACTTCGTTTCGTGAGATTCTGACTGTCCGGCGATTTAATCGTGTCGTCCAGAATCCCTACGTTCTATTTTCTTGCATACGGATGACGGAGACAAAAATACGAAAAAGTCGTGTCGTTGAAAGGAAGAACGGATAATAAACTCTATAAAGTTCGTTTCGCGAGATTTTGACAGTCCGGCGATGGAATCGTGCCGTCGAGAAAACCTACGGGCCATTTTTGTGCATCCCGATGTCGGAGACGAAAATTCGTAAAAGTCGTCTCGTTGGAAAGAACAACTCCTTGGAAACTCTAGAAACTTCGTTTCGTGAGATTTTGACTGTCCGGTGATTTAATCGTGCCGTTCAGAAGCCCTACGTTCTATTTTCTTGCATACGGATGACGGAGACAAAAATACGAAAAAGTCGTGTCGTTGAAAGGAAGAACGGATAATAAACCTTATAAAGTTCGTTTCGCGAGATTCTGAGTTTCCGGCGATGGAATCGTGCCGTCGAGAAACCCTACGGGCCATTTTCGTGCATACAGATGTCGGAGATGAAAATACGAAAAATTCGTGTCGTTGGAAACAAGCACTCCTTAGAAACTCTATAAAGTTCGTTTCGCGAGATTTTGACTTTTCGGGGATGGAATCGTGCCGTCGACAAACCCCACGGGCCATTTTCGTGCATATGGATGTCGGAGACGAAAATTCGAAAAAGTCGTGTCGTTGGAAAGAATAACTCCTTGGAAACTCTAGAAACCTCGTTTCCTGAGATTTTGACTGTCCGGCGATTTAATGGTGCCGTCCAGAAGCCCTACGTTCTATTTTTGTGCATACAGATGACGGGGACAAAAATACGAAATAGTTGTGTCGTTGAAAGGAGGAACGGATAATAAAATCTATAAAGTTCGTTTCGCGAGATTCCGAATTTCCGGCGATGGAATCGTGCCGTCGAGAAACCCTGCGGGCCATATTTGTGCATCCGGATTTCAGAGACGAAAATTCGAAATAGTCGTGTCGTTGGAAAGAAGAACTCCTTGGAAATTCTAGAAACTTCGTTTCGTGGGATTGTGACTGTCCGGCGTTTTAATCATGCCGTTCAGAAGCCCTACGTTCTATTTTCGTGCATACGGATGTCGGAGACGAAAATATGAAAAATTCGTGTCGTTGGAAACAAGCACTCCTTATGATGTGGGGTAAGCCACAAACTCTAGATCTAGACACCAAACCTTGACAGAACTCAAAGAAGACAACAATGGAGGTTAAATCTGAAAATAGAAGAAAACAGAAATAAAAGGAATAGAAGTAGAACCAATTCACACAATGGAACAACCCTTGTTCTCTGAATCAAGAACTGAACCAAATGATGAAGAAACCCTACCAGTACAACCTTACACAATGGCCATGGCAGCCAAGCACAAGGAGGAGGCTTATGGAGGCTTGAGAACACCAATCTCTAGGGAGATTGACACACACAAGAACAACTAAGCAAGATCAATCAGCAAAGCTCTCTTCTCTCAAAAGCACTCTTTTGATAGAAGGGAAAATAAGTATCTGAGTTACAAAATGTCTAATCCCCTAAAAACATGCTAAGGAGGGCCTTTTATAGTCCTAGTGCTGGCCTCCCTTTATAAAAACGAAATATTAAAAGTTAAATAAGGAAATTGTCTTAAAACAGAAAAGACTACAAGCAAAACATCCAATCACTTCATGGAGTCTTCTCTTCACCCCTAGGGTCTTCATGAGCTGCAATGGCCACCATTGACTTGATGGACAGATCCTTGATTGATGGCTCGAAGAAGGCTGTTAACATGGAAGGCTCCTTGGACAAGAAAAAGGTTATCACCTTGTCTAATTTTTGTTTGATCTCCTTAGCCCTTGCCCTAGTGATAGGACCTTCAAATGTAGGAACTTGAGGTGTAGGTGATCCCTCATCATCCTTGATCTCCTTAGCCCTTGCCCTAGTGATAGGACCTTCAAATGTAGGAACTTGAGGTGTAGGTGATCCCTCATCATCCTCCCCTTCTTGAAAAGGATTCGACCTCGAATCATCCAGCTCCTCATCATGTCCCTCATAAAGTGTAAGGTCTCCAACATTGAAGGTTGCACTCACGCCATACTCCCCGGGCAGCTCCAGCACATAAGCATTATCTCCAACTCTTTTCAAAACCTTGAATGGACCATCTCCTCTTGGTGAAAGCTTGGACTTGCGTTTTTCAGGAAAACGCTCCTTCCTCAAATGAACCCAAACAAGATCCCCCGGTTTGAAGATCACTCTCCTTCTTCCTTGGTTTGCCTTGGCAGCATTGTACTCTCCCTTTTGTTGTAGCTTTGCCCTAATTCTTTCATGCATCTCCCGAATGAACTCCACATGTTTTCCTGCATTGAAATCTGCTCGTTCCTTCATAGGCAACGGCGTAAGATCAAGTGGGGTTAAAGGATTCAAACCATAAACACACTCAAAAGGACTTAGAGAAGTAGAAGAATGAACAGCCCTATTATATGCAAATTCTACATGAGGTAATGCATCTTCCCAAGCCTTCAGATTCTTTCTAATGATAGCCCTTAAGATAGTTGTGAGAGTCCTATTGGTCACTTCAGTTTGACCATCAGTTTGTGGATGACTAGAAGTAGAAAATAACAATCTAGTCCCTAGTTTTCCCCAAAGAGTTTTCCAAAAATAGCTAAGGAACTTCACATCCCTATCACTCACAATAGTTTTAGGCACTCCATGTAACCTAACTATTTCCCTAAAGAACAAGTTAGCTACATTAGAAGCATCATCAGTCTTATGGCAAGCAATAAAATGAGCCATTTTAGAAAATCTATCAACAACCACAAATATAGAATCTCTCCCCTTCTTAGTCCTAGGCAACCCTACAATGAAATCCATACTAATATCTTCCCAAGGGGCTGTAGGAATAGGTAAAGGAGTATACAAACCATGTGGCTTAATTCTAGACTTGGCTTTTAGGCACTCTAAACATCTCTTCACTAAGTGTTCTACGTCCCTAAGCATGTGTGGCCAAAAGAAATGTGTATGCAGCATATGATATGTCTTATCCCTACCAAAGTGTCCCATTAAACCTCCCTTATGGGCTTCCTCGACAAGTAACGTCCTCAAGGAACACCTAGGAATGCACACCTTATCAATTCTGAACAAAAATCCCTCAAACAAGTAAAACTTATCTAAGGAACCTTTCTGCACACAATGCTTATAAGTAGCACCAAAATCAATGTCATCTGCATATAACTCTTTAATGTAAGTGAATCCTAACACCTTAGAGTCTAATGTGGTCAACAAAACATGTCTCCTAGAAAGTGCGTCAGCAACAACATTATCTTTTCCCTTTTTATACTTAATGACATATGGAAATGTTTCAATGAATTCCATCCATCTACCATGCCTCCTATCAAGTTTATCTTGACTCCTAAAATGCTTTAAAGACTCATGATCAGTATGCAAAATAAACTCTCTAGGCCATAAGTAATGTTGCCAAGTCTTAAGCACTCTATATAAAGCATACAACTCTTTGTCATAAGTAGAGTAGTTAAGACATGCACCTTTCAATTTTTCAGAGAAGAAGGCAATAGGCTTACATTCTTGCATGAGTACACCTCCAATACCAATTCCAGAAGCGTCACACTCTACTTCAAATGGGCGAGTAAAATCTGGGAGCACTAGAAGTGGCGCCTTGGTGAGCCTCCACTTCAGATTGTTGAAGGCCCTCTCTTGTGCCTCTCCCCACACGAATGGAGCATGCTTCTTGGTGATCTCAGTCAAGGGTGCAGCAATGGTGCTAAAATCCTTGACAAAGCGCCTATAGAAGCTAGCTAGTCCATGAAAACTCCTCACTTGTCCAATTGAAGTTGGAGTTGGCCAATCTTGAATGGCTCTTATCTTCTCTTCATCCACTTGCAGCCCTTGTGTACTCACTACAAAACCAAGAAATGTGACTTTATTAGTGCAGAAATCACACTTTTTCAAATTGGCATACAAGTACTCTTCTCTAAGGGTAGAAAGAACTTCCCTTAAGTGTTCTTCATGCTCCTTTAGGGACCTGCTATAGATGAGTATATCATCAAAGTATACTACAACAAATTTCCCTATAAAGTTCCTCAAAACATAATTCATCAATCTCATGAAAGTAGAAGGAGCATTTGTCAAACCAAATGGCATCACAAGCCATTCATAGAGACCAAACTTGGTCTTGAATGCAGTCTTCCATTCGTCTCCTTCTTTCATCCTAATCTGATGATATCCACTCCTTAGATCAATCTTTGTGAAGATGGTGGCACCATGGAGCTCGTCCAACATGTCGTCCAGCCTCGGAATTGGATGGCGGTACTTTATGGTGATGTTGTTGATGGCTCTACAGTCAACACACATCCTCCATGTGTTGTCCTTCTTTGGCACAAGTAGAACTGGCACGGCACAAGGAGATAGGCTCTCTCTCACATAACCCTTGTCTAGGAGCTCTTGCACTTGGGTCTGGATTTCTTGGCTCTCCTTAGGGTTCATTCTATAAGCTGGCCTATTTGGTAAGGTGGCTCCGGGAATAAGATCTATTTGGTGCTCTATGCCTCTCAAAGGGGGTAGGCCAGGGGGTATATCATCCGGAAATACATCCTTAAACTCTTCTAAAAGGGCTTGGATAGGAGGGGGTAGGGCAGCCTTAGTTTCTTCACTTAGCATGGCCAGTTTCTTGCACAAAAGCATGAGGGTGGTTTCTAGGGGTAGATACTCACCTTGTAGCTCACTTTTGGATGCTAATAAGACACTAGAAGGCTGTATTGCTAATGCTTGGCTTGGCTTTGAGGGGGTGTCTACTTGCTGCCGAGTTGTGCTCTTGCCTTGCTTCTTCTCCTCTCCTTGTTCCTTGTCGTTTTCCTTCTTCCTTTCATAGGCCTCGGCAATCTGCATAGGAGACATAGGTTTTAAGACAACATTCTTGCCATTAAATGTAAAGGAATGCTTATTAGTGTGACCATCATGCATGACTCTTCTATCATATTGCCATGGTCTTCCTAACAAGATGTGACAAGCTTGCATAGGAACAACATCACACAGAATTGTATCCTCATAGTGACCTAATGTGATAGTAACTTTAACTTGCTTATTCACTTTCAATTCTCCACAATCATTCATCCAATGCAGTTTGTAAGGCCTAGGGTGATGAAAAGTAGTAATTTGCAACTTAGAAATCAATTCAGTACTAGCAATGTTGCAACAACTACCTCCATCAATTATCATGTTGCACACCTTTCCCTTAACTAAGCATCTAGTATGAAACAAGTTTTCCCTTTGATTATCCTCACAAGGGGCAGGTTGTACATGCAATGTTCTCTTACAAATTAAAGACTCTCCATGCTCATACTCAATCTCATCCTCATTATCAAAACCAGATTCATGTTTATTCACCTCATTAACACACTCTTCATTATCTTCTTTGTCACTTTCAGATTCATATTGTCCTAAGTGGTTAATCATGAGCGTTTTTCTATTAGGACAATCCTTCATCATATGACCTCTTCCTCTACATTTAAAGCATTCAATGTCCCTAGTTCTAAGAGTAGGGTTAGAGGTACTCCCTTTGGATCCATTAGAGGAACCAGTTGTGGCTCGTGGAGGGTAGGGTGTGGCACTAGGTGGTGCACTTCTTTTCTGTCCGACTTGCTCTAAGTATGGCTCTCTTTGTGAAGACTCCCGGCCATAGGATTGAGAGCTACGTCCTTGCTGGTTTCTCCAAGTGTTGGATGTTCCACTTGAGCTCTTGTTTCCTTGGTTCCTAGCCCTTGTCTTTCTTTCTACTTTGATTGCTAAGTGTAGCAATTCTGTCATAGAGCTGTATGGATACAAGTCGACTTCATTAGCCAGAAATGAATTGAGAATTCTAAGATACCTGGCCATGGTTGTCTCTTCATCTTCAATCACATTAGCTTTCACCATTGCCACTTGCATGGCATTGTAGGTCTCTTCTGCACTCATTGACCCTTGTCTTAAATTCTCCAATCTTTGCCTTAAATCCCTTGTATGATGTTGAGGCACAAATCTAGCCTTCATCAAAGCTTTCATTTGCTCCCATGTGGCCACGTCTGGATCAAGTACTCTTCTTCTTTCCTTGACCAGGTTGTCCCACCATATGAGGGCATAGCCATTGAACTCCAATGCAGCTAACTGGACCTTTTTATGCTCAGCAAAGTTGTGACATGACCAGATTTGTTCTATCTTGGTCTCCCACTCCATGTATGCATCTGGATCACACTTGCCTTCAAAACTTGGGATCTTCACTTTGATCTTCCCAATGCCATCTTGCTCTGGCTCACGTCCTCTTCTAGCTTGGTATCCCCTAGGTGGCTCAGCTTGCCAGCCTTCATACTCCAATTCCTCATCTTGGTAACCCTGAAATGTATTAAAACGATTAGGTGCATAATGATTTCGTCTATGTAAAGGAGAGTTATGGACAGAGAGTTGCTCATTGTGAGCATGGACTGGAGTGCCATGATGTGGGGCAGCGCCTTCTGATCTTCCAAGGTGAGAAGCGGTGCCTGGAGGGACTTGTTGGTGTGCGCCTCGAGCTGCATCATAAGCACTCCTTTGATCAGGTAGGGGCGCTCTTGCGGCGACATTGGAAGGGCCTCCATCCTCAGCATAGGTGCCTAGAGGGACGAGGGCGGGTGGTGCTGGCCTTGACTCCAAAACAGCCATCCGAGCAGTCAAGTGGGCTAAGTTGTCCGACATGGTCTTGAGCATGTTGAACATCTCAGGCGGTATTGGTGAAGAACTCCTTGAGTGTGGAGGACTTGGTGACCTAGACATGTTCAAAAGAAGACTAACACCTAAACAAGTCAGATTAGAGAAATCAAAATCACCTCACTAGTGTTTCACTCTTGTGTTTGATCTCTCTCTCCTAATTGTTGTTGATGTACGTTTTTTTTTTTCTTTTTTTTTTTAATGGATTGTCTTGTATGAATCAAATAACCTACGTGAACAGAGTGTTCTAAGCCAACAATCGCCAAGAAATGGTGAATTATAGAAAGGATAAGTTCGGCAGAGGATTAAACAAGCAAATGACTCAGAAAAAGAAAGAAAATAAGATTGAACAAGACAATTACAAGAAGGTAATACAATTAGACAAAGTATACTCAATCAATCTGAACTCAAGAAGGAAGAATTGTACCTTACTTGTCTCAACTTGTACCAATGGAGATTAGAAGGGTGAGGTTCGAAATCTGGCTAAGTGTGGGACAAGGCTAAGGTATGGCTAGGGCTTGTAGGACTCCTTGGTGTATCTGAAGCCTCTTGGCAATCCCTTTGAGTTTCACTTGAGAAATGACTAAGTACAAACTACTTCTATGAAATGATTACAACTTAGGATAGTATGAAATACAAATGCAATGCTGAAATGAGACTTGAATTTCTTTTTCTTTTCTTTTCGTTTTTTTTTTTTCGTTTTTTTTTCTTTTTGTCTCAAGAATAAATAAAATACAGAAATGAAACTTGGAATATCAGAAATAAGAAATTAACACCTGGAATTTCAATTTAAATTTCAAAAATAACTTCTAATAGCAGATTGGACTTAATCTTCCTGATTTTAAGGAACAAGTATAACAGCTGCAAATCAAATCTCCCTGATTTGAGGAACAAATATAACAGCTACAAATCAAATCCCCTGATTTTAGGAGCAATTATAACAGCTGAAAATCAAATATCCCTTATTTTATGGAGTAATTAAGACAGCTACAAAAACAAATCCCTGATTTTTAGGAGCAATTAATGCTCAGCCATGGAAGTCAAACCTGGTTGATGCAATAAAGGAATGCAGCCTGATTTGTAGGGAGCAGCTAATGTTCAGCCTTAGAAATCAAATCTGGCTATTGCAGCAAGTCATGGACGTTTTTCTGGATGGTGAAGGCTAGGAATGGTGGTTGGTGGTTGAACAAGGCTGCAGCAAGTGTTCTATGGTGGTTCACGATGATGTAGGTGAGGGAATGTGTCCAAATCTCCAAAACCACAAGCAATTCAAGCAAAGCACAACAATGAAAGACCAGAAATGACTCAAAAACGAAAATGACAGAAAACTGAAATGGCAAAGACTCCAGATGAACAAAGCAAACCAGCGGCAGTGCTTTGGTGGTGATGTGGTGGTGGTAAGGTGTCACCTTGCTCTGATACCAATTTGATGTGGGGTAAGCCACAAACTCTAGATCTAGACACCAAACCTTGACAGAACTCAAAGAAGACAACAATGGAGGTTAAATCTGAAAATAGAAGAAAACAGAAATAAAAGGAATAGAAGTAGAACCAATTCACACAATGGAACAACCCTTGTTCTCTGAATCAAGAACTGAACCAAATGATGAAGAAACCCTACCAGTACAACCTTACACAATGGCCATGGCAGCCAAGCACAAGGAGGAGGCTTATGGAGGCTTGAGAACACCAATCTCTAGGGAGATTGACACACACAAGAACAACTAAGCAAGATCAATCAGCAAAGCTCTCTTCTCTCAAAAGCACTCTTTTGATAGAAGGGAAAATAAGTATCTGAGTTACAAAATGTCTAATCCCCTAAAAACATGCTAAGGAGGGCCTTTTATAGTCCTAGTGCTGGCCTCCCTTTATAAAAACGAAATATTAAAAGTTAAATAAGGAAATTGTCTTAAAACAGAAAAGACTACAAGCAAAACATCCAATCACTTCATGGAGTCTTCTCTTCACCCCTAGGGTCTTCATGAGCTGCAATGGCCACCATTGACTTGATGGACAGATCCTTGATTGATGGCTCGAAGAAGGCTGTTAACATGGAAGGCTCCTTGGACAAGAAAAAGGTTATCACCTTGTCTAATTTTTGTTTGATCTCCTTAGCCCTTGCCCTAGTGATAGGACCTTCAAATGTAGGAACTTGAGGTGTAGGTGATCCCTCATCATCCTTGATCTCCTTAGCCCTTGCCCTAGTGATAGGACCTTCAAATGTAGGAACTTGAGGTGTAGGTGATCCCTCATCACCTTAGAAACTCTATAAAGTTCGTTTCGCGAGATTCCGACTTTTCGGGGATGGAATCGTGCCGTCGAGAAACCCTACGGGCCATTTTCGTGCATCTGGATGTCGGAGACGAAAACTCCAAAAAGTCGTGTCGTTGCAAAGAAGAACTGCTTGGAAACTCTAGAAACTACGTTTCGTGAGATTCTGATTGTCCCGCGATTTAATCGTAACGTCCAGAAGCCCTACGGTCTATTTTCGTGCATACGGATGACGGGGACAAAAATACGAAAAAGTCGTGCCGTTGGAAAGAAGAACTCCTTGGAAACTCTATAAACTTCGTTTCGTGAGATTTTGACAGTCCGGCGATTTAATCGTGCCGTCCAGAAGCCCCGCGTTCTATTTTCTTGCATACGGATGACGGGGACAAAAATACGAAAAAGTCGTGTCGTTGAAAGGAAGAACGGATAATAAACTCTATAAAGTTCGTTTCGCGAGATTTCGACCTTCCGGCCATGGAATCGTGCCGTCGAGAAACCCTACGGGCCATTTTCGTGCATACGGATGTCGGAGACGAAAATACGAAAAATTTGTGTCGTTGGAAACAAGCACTCCTTGGAAATTCTATAAAGTTCGTTCCGCGAGAATCCGACTTTCCGGCGATGGAATCGTGCCGTCAAGAAACTCTACGGGCCATTTTTGTTCATACGGATGTCGGAGACGAAAATACGAAAAACTCGTGTCGTTGGAAACAAGCACGCCTTAGAGACTCTATAAAGTTCGTTTCGCGAGATTCCGACTTTCCGGGGATGGAATCGTGCCGTCGAGAAACCCTTCGGGCCATTTTCGTGCATCTGGATGTCGGAGACGAAAATTCGAAAAAGTCGTGTCGTTGGAAAGAAGAACTCCTTGGAAACTCTAGAAACTTCGTTTCGTGAGATTCTGACTGTCCGGCGATTTAATCGTGTCGTCCAGAATCCCTACGTTCTATTTTCTTGCATACGGATGACGGAGACAAAAATACGAAAAAGTCGTGTCGTTGAAAGGAGGAACGGATAATAAACTCTATAAAGTTCGTTTCGCGAGATTTTGACAGTCCGGCGATGGAATCGTGCCGTCGAGAAAACCTACGGGCCATTTTTGTGCATCCCGATGTCGGAGACGAAAATTCGTAAAAGTCGTCTCGTTGGAAAGAACAACTCCTTGGAAACTCTAGAAACTTCGTTTCGTGAGATTTTGACTGTCCGGTGATTTAATCGTGCCGTTCAGAAGCCCTACGTTCTATTTTCTTGCATACGGATGACGGAGACAAAAATACGAAAAAGTCGTGTCGTTGAAAGGAAGAACGGATAATAAACCTTATAAAGTTCGTTTCGCGAGATTCTGAGTTTCCGGCGATGGAATCGTGCCGTCGAGAAACCCTACGGGCCATTTTCGTGCATACAGATGTCGGAGATGAAAATACGAAAAATTCGTGTCGTTGGAAACAAGCACTCCTTAGAAACTCTATAAAGTTCGTTTCGCGAGATTTTGACTTTTCGGGGATGGAATCGTGCCGTCGACAAACCCTACGGGCCATTTTCGTGCATATGGATGTCGGAGACGAAAATTCGAAAAAGTCGTGTCGTTGGAAAGAATAACTCCTTGGAAACTCTAGAAACCTCGTTTCCTGAGATTTTGACTGTCCGGCGATTTAATGGTGCCGTCCAGAAGCCCTACGTTCTATTTTTGTGCATACAGATGACGGGGACAAAAATACGAAATAGTTGTGTCGTTGAAAGGAGGAACGGATAATAAAATCTATAAAGTTCGTTTCGTGAGATTCCGAATTTCCGGCGATGGAATCGTGCCGTCGAGAAACCCTGCGGGCCATATTTGTGCATCCGGATTTCAGAGACGAAAATTCGAAATAGTCGTGTCGTTGGAAAGAAGAACTCCTTGGAAATTCTAGAAACTTCGTTTCGTGGGATTGTGACTGTCCGGCGTTTTAATCATGCCGTTCAGAAGCCCTACGTTCTATTTTCGTGCATACGGATGTCGGAGACGAAAATATGAAAAATTCGTGTCGTTGGAAACAAGCACTCCTTAGAAACTCTATAAAGTTCGTTTCGCGAGATTCCGACTTTTCGGGGATGGAATCGTGCCGTCGAGAAACCCTACGGGCCATTTTCGTGCATCTGGATGTCGGAGACGAAAACTCCAAAAAGTCGTGTCGTTGCAAAGAAGAACTGCTTGGAAACTCTAGAAACTACGTTTCGTGAGATTCTGATTGTCCCGCGATTTAATCGTAACGTCCAGAAGCCCTACGGTCTATTTTCGTGCATACGGATGACGGGGACAAAAATACGAAAAAGTCGTGCCGTTGGAAAGAAGAACTCCTTGGAAACTCTATAAACTTCGTTTCGTGAGATTTTGACAGTCCGGCGATTTAATCGTGCCGTCCAGAAGCCCCACGTTCTATTTTCTTGCATACGGATGACGGGGACAAAAATACGAAAAAGTCGTGACGTTGAAAGGAAGAACGGATAATAAACTCTATAAAGTTCGTTTCGCGAGATTTCGACCTTCCGGCCATGGAATCGTGCCGTCGAGAAACCCTACGGGCCATTTTCGTGCATACGGATGTCGGAGACGAAAATACGAAAAATTTGTGTCGTTGGAAACAAGCACTCCTTGGAAATTCTATAAAGTTCGTTCCGCGAGAATCCGACTTTCCGGCGATGGAATCGTGCCGTCGAGAAACCCTACGGGCCATTTTTGTGCATACGGATGTCGGAGACGAAAATACGAAAAACTCGTGTCGTTGGAAACAAGCACGCCTTAGAAACTCTATAAAGTTCGTTTCGCGAGATTCCGACTTTCCGGGGATGGAATCGTGCCGTCGAGAAACCCTACGGGCCATTTTCGTGCATCTGGATGTCGGAGACGAAAATTCGAAAAAGTCGTGTCGTTGAAAAGAAGAACTCCTTGGTAACTCTAGAAACTTCGTTTCGTGAGATTCTGACTGTCCGGCGATTTAATCGTGTCGTCCAGAAGCCCTACGTTCTATTTTCTTGCATACGGATGACGGAGACAAAAATACGAAAAAGTCGTGTCGTTGAAAGGAAGAACGGATAATAAACTCTATAAAGTTCGTTTCGCGAGATTTTGACAGTCCGGCGATGGAATCGTGCCGTCGAGAAAACCTACGGGCCATTTTTGTGCATCCCGATGTCGGAGACGAAAATTCGTAAAAGTCGTCTCGTTGGAAAGAACAACTCCTTGGAAACTCTAGAAACTTCGTTTCGTGAGATTTTGACTGTCCGGTGATTTAATCGTGCCGTTCAGAAGCCCTACGTTCTATTTTCTTGCATACGGATGACGGAGACAAAAATACGAAAAAGTCGTGTCGTTGAAAGGAAGAACGGATAATAAACCTTATAAAGTTCGTTTCGCGAGATTCTGAGTTTCCGGCGATGGAATCGTGCCGTCGAGAAACCCTACGGGCCATTTTCGTGCATACAGATGTCGGAGATGAAAATACGAAAAATTCGTGTCGTTGGAAACAAGCACTCCTTAGAAACTCTATAAAGTTCGTTTCGCGAGATTTTGACTTTTCGGGGATGGAATCGTGCCGTCGACAAACCCCACGGGCCATTTTCGTGCATATGGATGTCGGAGACGAAAATTCGAAAAAGTCGTGTCGTTGGAAAGAATAACTCCTTGGAAACTCTAGAAACCTCGTTTCCTGAGATTTTGACTGTCCGGCGATTTAATGGTGCCGTCCAGAAGCCCTACGTTCTATTTTTGTGCATACAGATGACGGGGACAAAAATACGAAATAGTTGTGTCGTTGAAAGGAGGAACGGATAATAAAATCTATAAAGTTCGTTTCGCGAGATTCCGAATTTCCGGCGATGGAATCGTGCCGTCGAGAAACCCTGCGGGCCATATTTGTGCATCCGGATTTCAGAGACGAAAATTCGAAATAGTCGTGTCGTTGGAAAGAAGAACTCCTTGGAAATTCTAGAAACTTCGTTTCGTGGGATTGTGACTGTCCGGCGTTTTAATCATGCCGTTCAGAAGCCCTACGTTCTATTTTCGTGCATACGGATGTCGGAGACGAAAATATGAAAAATTCGTGTCGTTGGAAACAAGCACTCCTTAGAAACTCTATAAAGTTCGTTTCGCGAGATTCCGACTTTTCGGGGATGGAATCGTGCCGTCGAGAAACCCTACGGGCCATTTTCGTGCATCTGGATGTCGGAGACGAAAACTCCAAAAAGTCGTGTCGTTGCAAAGAAGAACTGCTTGGAAACTCTAGAAACTACGTTTCGTGAGATTCTGATTGTCCCGCGATTTAATCGTAACGTCCAGAAGCCCTACGGTCTATTTTCGTGCATACGGATGACGGGGACAAAAATACGAAAAAGTCGTGCCGTTGGAAAGAAGAACTCCTTGGAAACTCTATAAACTTCGTTTCGTGAGATTTTGACAGTCCGGCGATTTAATCGTGCCGTCCAGAAGCCCCGCGTTCTATTTTCTTGCATACGGATGACGGGGACAAAAATACGAAAAAGTCGTGTCGTTGAAAGGAAGAACGGATAATAAACTCTATAAAGTTCGTTTCGCGAGATTTCGACCTTCCGGCCATGGAATCGTGCCGTCGAGAAACCCTACGGGCCATTTTCGTGCATACGGATGTCGGAGACGAAAATACGAAAAATTTGTGTCGTTGGAAACAAGCACTCCTTGGAAATTCTATAAAGTTCGTTCCGCGAGAATCCGACTTTCCGGCGATGGAATCGTGCCGTCGAGAAACCCTACGGGCCATTTTTGTGCATACGGATGTCGGAGACGAAAATACGAAAAACTCGTGTCGTTGGAAACAAGCACGCCTTAGAAACTCTATAAAGTTCGTTTCGCGAGATTCCGACTTTCCGGGGATGGAATCGTGCCGTCGAGAAACCCTACGGGCCATTTTCGTGCATCTGGATGTCGGAGACGAAAATTCGAAAAAGTCGTGTCGTTGGAAAGAAGAACTCCTTGGAAACTCTAGAAACTTCGTTTCGTGAGATTCTGACTGTCCGGCGATTTAATCGTGTCGTCCAGAAGCCCTACGTTCTATTTTCTTGCATACGGATGACGGAGACAAAAATACGAAAAAGTCGTGTCGTTGAAAGGAAGAACGGATAATAAACTCTATAAAGTTCGTTTCGCGAGATTTTGACAGTCCGGCGATGGAATCGTGCCGTCGAGAAAACCTACGGGCCATTTTTGTGCATCCCGATGTCGGAGACGAAAATTCGTAAAAGTCGTCTCGTTGGAAAGAACAACTCCTTGGAAACTCTAGAAACTTCGTTTCGTGAGATTTTGACTGTCCGGTGATTTAATCGTGCCGTTCAGAAGCCCTACGTTCTATTTTCTTGCATACGGATGACGGAGACAAAAATACGAAAAAGTCGTGTCGTTGAAAGGAAGAACGGATAATAAACCTTATAAAGTTCGTTTCGCGAGATTCTGAGTTTCCGGCGATGGAATCGTGCCGTCGAGAAACCCTACGGGCCATTTTCGTGCATACAGATGTCGGAGATGAAAATACGAAAAATTCGTGTCGTTGGAAACAAGCACTCCTTAGAAACTCTATAAAGTTCGTTTCGCGAGATTTTGACTTTTCGGGGATGGAATCGTGCCGTCGACAAACCCCACGGGCCATTTTCGTGCATATGGATGTCGGAGACGAAAATTCGAAAAAGTCGTGTCGTTGGAAAGAATAACTCCTTGGAAACTCTAGAAACCTCGTTTCCTGAGATTTTGACTGTCCGGCGATTTAATGGTGCCGTCCAGAAGCCCTACGTTCTATTTTTGTGCATACAGATGACGGGGACAAAAATACGAAATAGTTGTGTCGTTGAAAGGAGGAACGGATAATAAAATCTATAAAGTTCGTTTCGCGAGATTCCGAATTTCCGGCGATGGAATCGTGCCGTCGAGAAACCCTGCGGGCCATATTTGTGCATCCGGATTTCAGAGACGAAAATTCGAAATAGTCGTGTCGTTGGAAAGAAGAACTCCTTGGAAATTCTAGAAACTTCGTTTCGTGGGATTGTGACTGTCCGGCGTTTTAATCATGCCGTTCAGAAGCCCTACGTTCTATTTTCGTGCATACGGATGTCGGAGACGAAAATATGAAAAATTCGTGTCGTTGGAAACAAGCACTCCTTAGAAACTCTATAAAGTTCGTTTCGCGAGATTCCGACTTTTCGGGGATGGAATCGTGCCGTCGAGAAACCCTACGGGCCATTTTCGTGCATCTGGATGTCGGAGACGAAAACTCCAAAAAGTCGTGTCGTTGCAAAGAAGAACTGCTTGGAAACTCTAGAAACTACGTTTCGTGAGATTCTGATTGTCCCGCGATTTAATCGTAACGTCCAGAAGCCCTACGGTCTATTTTCGTGCATACGGATGACGGGGACAAAAATACGAAAAAGTCGTGCCGTTGGAAAGAAGAACTCCTTGGAAACTCTATAAACTTCGTTTCGTGAGATTTTGACAGTCCGGCGATTTAATCGTGCCGTCCAGAAGCCCCGCGTTCTATTTTCTTGCATACGGATGACGGGGACAAAAATACGAAAAAGTCGTGTCGTTGAAAGGAAGAACGGATAATAAACTCTATAAAGTTCGTTTCGCGAGATTTCGACCTTCCGGCCATGGAATCGTGCCGTCGAGAAACCCTACGGGCCATTTTCGTGCATACGGATGTCGGAGACGAAAATACGAAAAATTTGTGTCGTTGGAAACAAGCACTCCTTGGAAATTCTATAAAGTTCGTTCCGCGAGAATCCGACTTTCCGGCGATGGAATCGTGCCGTCGAGAAACCCTACGGGCCATTTTTGTGCATACGGATGTCGGAGACGAAAATACGAAAAACTCGTGTCGTTGGAAACAAGCACGCCTTAGAAACTCTATAAAGTTCGTTTCGCGAGATTCCGACTTTCCGAGGATGGAATCGTGCCGTCGAGAAACCCTACGGGCCATTTTCGTGCATCTGGATGTCGGAGACGAAAATTCGAAAAAGTCGTGTCGTTGGAAAGAAGAACTCCTTGGAAACTCTAGAAACTTCGTTTCGTGAGATTCTGACTGTCCGGCGATTTAATCGTGTCGTCCAGAAGCCCTACGTTCTATTTTCTTGCATACGGATGACGGAGACAAAAATACGAAAAAGTCGTGTCGTTGAAAGGAAGAACGGATAATAAACTCTATAAAGTTCGTTTCGCGAGATTTTGACAGTCCGGCGATGGAATCGTGCCGTCGAGAAAACCTACGGGCCATTTTTGTGCATCCCGATGTCGGAGACGAAAATTCGTAAAAGTCGTCTCGTTGGAAAGAACAACTCCTTGGAAACTCTAGAAACTTCGTTTCGTGAGATTTTGACTGTCCGGTGATTTAATCGTGCCGTTCAGAAGCCCTACGTTCTATTTTCTTGCATACGGATGACGGAGACAAAAATACGAAAAAGTCGTGTCGTTGAAAGGAAGAACGGATAATAAACCTTATAAAGTTCGTTTCGCGAGATTCTGAGTTTCCGGCGATGGAATCGTGCCGTCGAGAAACCCTACGGGCCATTTTCGTGCATACAGATGTCGGAGATGAAAATACGAAAAATTCGTGTCGTTGGAAACAAGCACTCCTTAGAAACTCTATAAAGTTCGTTTCGCGAGATCTTGACTTTTCGGGGATGGAATCGTGCCGTCGACAAACCCCACGGGCCATTTTCGTGCATATGGATGTCGGAGACGAAAATTCGAAAAAGTCGTGTCGTTGGAAAGAATAACTCCTTGGAAACTCTAGAAACCTCGTTTCCTGAGATTTTGACTGTCCGGCGATTTAATGGTGCCGTCCAGAAGCCCTACGTTCTATTTTTGTGCATACAGATGACGGGGACAAAAATACGAAATAGTTGTGTCGTTGAAAGGAGGAACGGATAATAAAATCTATAAAGTTCGTTTCGCGAGATTCCGAATTTCCGGCGATGGAATCGTGCCGTCGAGAAACCCTGCGGGCCATATTTGTGCATCCGGATTTCAGAGACGAAAATTCGAAATAGTCGTGTCGTTGGAAAGAAGAACTCCTTGGAAATTCTAGAAACTTCGTTTCGTGGGATTGTGACTGTCCGGCGTTTTAATCATGCCGTTCAGAAGCCCTACGTTCTATTTTCGTGCATACGGATGTCGGAGACGAAAATATGAAAAATTCGTGTCGTTGGAAACAAGCACTCCTTAGAAACTCTATAAAGTTCGTTTCGCGAGATTCCGACTTTTCGGGGATGGAATCGTGCCGTCGAGAAACCCTACGGGCCATTTTCGTGCATCTGGATGTCGGAGACGAAAACTCCAAAAAGTCGTGTCGTTGCAAAGAAGAACTGCTTGGAAACTCTAGAAACTACGTTTCGTGAGATTCTGATTGTCCCGCGATTTAATCGTAACGTCCAGAAGCCCTACGGTCTATTTTCGTGCATACGGATGACGGGGACAAAAATACGAAAAAGTCGTGCCGTTGGAAAGAAGAACTCCTTGGAAACTCTATAAACTTCGTTTCGTGAGATTTTGACAGTCCGGCGATTTAATCGTGCCGTCCAGAAGCCCCGCGTTCTATTTTCTTGCATACGGATGACGGGGACAAAAATACGAAAAAGTCGTGTCGTTGAAAGGAAGAACGGATAATAAACTCTATAAAGTTCGTTTCGCGAGATTTCGACCTTCCGGCCATGGAATCGTGCCGTCGAGAAACCCTACGGGCCATTTTCGTGCATACGGATGTCGGAGACGAAAATACGAAAAATTTGTGTCGTTGGAAACAAGCACTCCTTGGAAATTCTATAAAGTTCGTTCCGCGAGAATCCGACTTTCCGGCGATGGAATCGTGCCGTCGAGAAACCCTACGGGCCATTTTTGTGCATACGGATGTCGGAGACGAAAATACGAAAAACTCGTGTCGTTGGAAACAAGCACGCCTTAGAAACTCTATAAAGTTCGTTTCGCGAGATTCCGACTTTCCGGGGATGGAATCGTGCCGTCGAGAAACCCTACGGGCCATTTTCGTGCATCTGGATGTCGGAGACGAAAATTCGAAAAAGTCGTGTCGTTGGAAAGAAGAACTCCTTGGAAACTCTAGAAACTTCGTTTCGTGAGATTCTGACTGTCCGGCGATTTAATCGTGTCGTCCAGAAGCCCTACGTTCTATTTTCTTGCATACGGATGACGGAGACAAAAATACGAAAAAGTCGTGTCGTTGAAAGGAAGAACGGATAATAAACTCTATAAAGTTCGTTTCGCGAGATTTTGACAGTCCGGCGATGGAATCGTGCCGTCGAGAAAACCTACGGGCCATTTTTGTGCATCCCGATGTCGGAGACGAAAATTCGTAAAAGTCGTCTCGTTGGAAAGAACAACTCCTTGGAAACTCTAGAAACTTCGTTTCGTGAGATTTTGACTGTCCGGTGATTTAATCGTGCCGTTCAGAAGCCCTACGTTCTATTTTCTTGCATACGGATGACGGAGACAAAAATACGAAAAAGTCGTGTCGTTGAAAGGAAGAACGGATAATAAACCTTATAAAGTTCGTTTCGCGAGATTCTGAGTTTCCGGCGATGGAATCGTGCCGTCGAGAAACCCTACGGGCCATTTTCGTGCATACAGATGTCGGAGATGAAAATACGAAAAATTCGTGTCGTTGGAAACAAGCACTCCTTAGAAACTCTATAAAGTTCGTTTCGCGAGATCTTGACTTTTCGGGGATGGAATCGTGCCGTCGACAAACCCCACGGGCCATTTTCGTGCATATGGATGTCGGAGACGAAAATTCGAAAAAGTCGTGTCGTTGGAAAGAATAACTCCTTGGAAACTCTAGAAACCTCGTTTCCTGAGATTTTGACTGTCCGGCGATTTAATGGTGCCGTCCAGAAGCCCTACGTTCTATTTTTGTGCATACAGATGACGGGGACAAAAATACGAAATAGTTGTGTCGTTGAAAGGAGGAACGGATAATAAAATCTATAAAGTTCGTTTCGCGAGATTCCGAATTTCCGGCGATGGAATCGTGCCGTCGAGAAACCCTGCGGGCCATATTTGTGCATCCGGATTTCAGAGACGAAAATTCGAAATAGTCGTGTCGTTGGAAAGAAGAACTCCTTGGAAATTCTAGAAACTTCGTTTCGTGGGATTGTGACTGTCCGGCGTTTTAATCATGCCGTTCAGAAGCCCTACGTTCTATTTTCGTGCATACGGATGTCGGAGACGAAAATATGAAAAATTCGTGTCGTTGGAAACAAGCACTCCTTAGAAACTCTATAAAGTTCGTTTCGCGAGATTCCGACTTTTCGGGGATGGAATCGTGCCGTCGAGAAACCCTACGGGCCATTTTCGTGCATCTGGATGTCGGAGACGAAAACTCCAAAAAGTCGTGTCGTTGCAAAGAAGAACTGCTTGGAAACTCTAGAAACTACGTTTCGTGAGATTCTGATTGTCCCGCGATTTAATCGTAACGTCCAGAAGCCCTACGGTCTATTTTCGTGCATACGGATGACGGGGACAAAAATACGAAAAAGTCGTGCCGTTGGAAAGAAGAACTCCTTGGAAACTCTATAAACTTCGTTTCGTGAGATTTTGACAGTCCGGCGATTTAATCGTGCCGTCCAGAAGCCCCGCGTTCTATTTTCTTGCATACGGATGACGGGGACAAAAATACGAAAAAGTCGTGTCGTTGAAAGGAAGAACGGATAATAAACTCTATAAAGTTCGTTTCGCGAGATTTCGACCTTCCGGCCATGGAATCGTGCCGTCGAGAAACCCTACGGGCCATTTTCGTGCATACGGATGTCGGAGACGAAAATACGAAAAATTTGTGTCGTTGGAAACAAGCACTCCTTGGAAATTCTATAAAGTTCGTTCCGCGAGAATCCGACTTTCCGGCGATGGAATCGTGCCGTCGAGAAACCCTACGGGCCATTTTTGTGCATACGGATGTCGGAGACGAAAATACGAAAAACTCGTGTCGTTGGAAACAAGCACGCCTTAGAAACTCTATAAAGTTCGTTTCGCGAGATTCCGACTTTCCGGGGATGGAATCGTGCCGTCGAGAAACCCTACGGGCCATTTTCGTGCATCTGGATGTCGGAGACGAAAATTCGAAAAAGTCGTGTCGTTGGAAAGAAGAACTCCTTGGAAACTCTAGAAACTTCGTTTCGTGAGATTCTGACTGTCCGGCGATTTAATCGTGTCGTCCAGAAGCCCTACGTTCTATTTTCTTGCATACGGATGACGGAGACAAAAATACGAAAAAGTCGTGTCGTTGAAAGGAAGAACGGATAATAAACTCTATAAAGTTCGTTTCGCGAGATTTTGACAGTCCGGCGATGGAATCGTGCCGTCGAGAAAACCTACGGGCCATTTTTGTGCATCCCGATGTCGGAGACGAAAATTCGTAAAAGTCGTCTCGTTGGAAAGAACAACTCCTTGGAAACTCTAGAAACTTCGTTTCGTGAGATTTTGACTGTCCGGTGATTTAATCGTGCCGTTCAGAAGCCCTACGTTCTATTTTCTTGCATACGGATGACGGAGACAAAAATACGAAAAAGTCGTGTCGTTGAAAGGAAGAACGGATAATAAACCTTATAAAGTTCGTTTCGCGAGATTCTGAGTTTCCGGCGATGGAATCGTGCCGTCGAGAAACCCTACGGGCCATTTTCGTGCATACAGATGTCGGAGATGAAAATACGAAAAATTCGTGTCGTTGGAAACAAGCACTCCTTAGAAACTCTATAAAGTTCGTTTCGCGAGATCTTGACTTTTCGGGGATGGAATCGTGCCGTCGACAAACCCCACGGGCCATTTTCGTGCATATGGATGTCGGAGACGAAAATTCGAAAAAGTCGTGTCGTTGGAAAGAATAACTCCTTGGAAACTCTAGAAACCTCGTTTCCTGAGATTTTGACTGTCCGGCGATTTAATGGTGCCGTCCAGAAGCCCTACGTTCTATTTTTGTGCATACAGATGACGGGGACAAAAATACGAAATAGTTGTGTCGTTGAAAGGAGGAACGGATAATAAAATCTATAAAGTTCGTTTCGCGAGATTCCGAATTTCCGGCGATGGAATCGTGCCGTCGAGAAACCCTGCGGGCCATATTTGTGCATCCGGATTTCAGAGACGAAAATTCGAAATAGTCGTGTCGTTGGAAAGAAGAACTCCTTGGAAATTCTAGAAACTTCGTTTCGTGGGATTGTGACTGTCCGGCGTTTTAATCATGCCGTTCAGAAGCCCTACGTTCTATTTTCGTGCATACGGATGTCGGAGACGAAAATATGAAAAATTCGTGTCGTTGGAAACAAGCACTCCTTAGAAACTCTATAAAGTTCGTTTCGCGAGATTCCGACTTTTCGGGGATGGAATCGTGCCGTCGAGAAACCCTACGGGCCATTTTCGTGCATCTGGATGTCGGAGACGAAAACTCCAAAAAGTCGTGTCGTTGCAAAGAAGAACTGCTTGGAAACTCTAGAAACTACGTTTCGTGAGATTCTGATTGTCCCGCGATTTAATCGTAACGTCCAGAAGCCCTACGGTCTATTTTCGTGCATACGGATGACGGGGACAAAAATACGAAAAAGTCGTGCCGTTGGAAAGAAGAACTCCTTGGAAACTCTATAAACTTCGTTTCGTGAGATTTTGACAGTCCGGCGATTTAATCGTGCCGTCCAGAAGCCCCGCGTTCTATTTTCTTGCATACGGATGACGGGGACAAAAATACGAAAAAGTCGTGTCGTTGAAAGGAAGAACGGATAATAAACTCTATAAAGTTCGTTTCGCGAGATTTCGACCTTCCGGCCATGGAATCGTGCCGTCGAGAAACCCTACGGGCCATTTTCGTGCATACGGATGTCGGAGACGAAAATACGAAAAATTTGTGTCGTTGGAAACAAGCACTCCTTGGAAATTCTATAAAGTTCGTTCCGCGAGAATCCGACTTTCCGGCGATGGAATCGTGCCGTCGAGAAACCCTACGGGCCATTTTTGTGCATACGGATGTCGGAGACGAAAATACGAAAAACTCGTGTCGTTGGAAACAAGCACGCCTTAGAAACTCTATAAAGTTCGTTTCGCGAGATTCCGACTTTCCGGGGATGGAATCGTGCCGTCGAGAAACCCTACGGGCCATTTTCGTGCATCTGGATGTCGGAGACGAAAATTCGAAAAAGTCGTGTCGTTGGAAAGAAGAACTCCTTGGAAACTCTAGAAACTTCGTTTCGTGAGATTCTGACTGTCCGGCGATTTAATCGTGTCGTCCAGAAGCCCTACGTTCTATTTTCTTGCATACGGATGACGGAGACAAAAATACGAAAAAGTCGTGTCGTTGAAAGGAAGAACGGATAATAAACTCTATAAAGTTCGTTTCGCGAGATTTTGACAGTCCGGCGATGGAATCGTGCCGTCGAGAAAACCTACGGGCCATTTTTGTGCATCCCGATGTCGGAGACGAAAATTCGTAAAAGTCGTCTCGTTGGAAAGAACAACTCCTTGGAAACTCTAGAAACTTCGTTTCGTGAGATTTTGACTGTCCGGTGATTTAATCGTGCCGTTCAGAAGCCCTACGTTCTATTTTCTTGCATACGGATGACGGAGACAAAAATACGAAAAAGTCGTGTCGTTGAAAGGAAGAACGGATAATAAACCTTATAAAGTTCGTTTCGCGAGATTCTGAGTTTCCGGCGATGGAATCGTGCCGTCGAGAAACCCTACGGGCCATTTTCGTGCATACAGATGTCGGAGATGAAAATACGAAAAATTCGTGTCGTTGGAAACAAGCACTCCTTAGAAACTCTATAAAGTTCGTTTCGCGAGATCTTGACTTTTCGGGGATGGAATCGTGCCGTCGACAAACCCCACGGGCCATTTTCGTGCATATGGATGTCGGAGACGAAAATTCGAAAAAGTCGTGTCGTTGGAAAGAATAACTCCTTGGAAACTCTAGAAACCTCGTTTCCTGAGATTTTGACTGTCCGGCGATTTAATGGTGCCGTCCAGAAGCCCTACGTTCTATTTTTGTGCATACAGATGACGGGGACAAAAATACGAAATAGTTGTGTCGCTGAAAGGAGGAACGGATAATAAAATCTATAAAGTTCGTTTCGCGAGATTCCGAATTTCCGGCGATGGAATCGTGCCGTCGAGAAACCCTGCGGGCCATATTTGTGCATCCGGATTTCAGAGACGAAAATTCGAAATAGTCGTGTCGTTGGAAAGAAGAACTCCTTGGAAATTCTAGAAACTTCGTTTCGTGGGATTGTGACTGTCCGGCGTTTTAATCATGCCGTTCAGAAGCCCTACGTTCTATTTTCGTGCATACGGATGTCGGAGACGAAAATATGAAAAATTCGTGTCGTTGGAAACAAGCACTCCTTAGAAACTCTATAAAGTTCGTTTCGCGAGATTCCGACTTTTCGGGGATGGAATCGTGCCGTCGAGAAACCCTACGGGCCATTTTCGTGCATCTGGATGTCGGAGACGAAAACTCCAAAAAGTCGTGTCGTTGCAAAGAAGAACTGCTTGGAAACTCTAGAAACTACGTTTCGTGAGATTCTGATTGTCCCGCGATTTAATCGTAACGTCCAGAAGCCCTACGGTCTATTTTCGTGCATACGGATGACGGGGACAAAAATACGAAAAAGTCGTGCCGTTGGAAAGAAGAACTCCTTGGAAACTCTATAAACTTCGTTTCGTGAGATTTTGACAGTCCGGCGATTTAATCGTGCCGTCCAGAAGCCCCGCGTTCTATTTTCTTGCATACGGATGACGGGGACAAAAATACGAAAAAGTCGTGTCGTTGAAAGGAAGAACGGATAATAAACTCTATAAAGTTCGTTTCGCGAGATTTCGACCTTCCGGCCATGGAATCGTGCCGTCGAGAAACCCTACGGGCCATTTTCGTGCATACGGATGTCGGAGACGAAAATACGAAAAATTTGTGTCGTTGGAAACAAGCACTCCTTGGAAATTCTATAAAGTTCGTTCCGCGAGAATCCGACTTTCCGGCGATGGAATCGTGCCGTCGAGAAACCCTACGGGCCATTTTTGTGCATACGGATGTCGGAGACGAAAATACGAAAAACTCGTGTCGTTGGAAACAAGCACGCCTTAGAAACTCTATAAAGTTCGTTTCGCGAGATTCCGACTTTCCGGGGATGGAATCGTGCCGTCGAGAAACCCTACGGGCCATTTTCGTGCATCTGGATGTCGGAGACGAAAATTCGAAAAAGTCGTGTCGTTGGAAAGAAGAACTCCTTGGAAACTCTAGAAACTTCGTTTCGTGAGATTCTGACTGTCCGGCGATTTAATCGTGTCGTCCAGAAGCCCTACGTTCTATTTTCTTGCATACGGATGACGGAGACAAAAATACGAAAAAGTCGTGTCGTTGAAAGGAAGAACGGATAATAAACTCTATAAAGTTCGTTTCGCGAGATTTTGACAGTCCGGCGATGGAATCGTGCCGTCGAGAAAACCTACGGGCCATTTTTGTGCATCCCGATGTCGGAGACGAAAATTCGTAAAAGTCGTCTCGTTGGAAAGAACAACTCCTTGGAAACTCTAGAAACTTCGTTTCGTGAGATTTTGACTGTCCGGTGATTTAATCGTGCCGTTCAGAAGCCCTACGTTCTATTTTCTTGCATACGGATGACGGAGACAAAAATACGAAAAAGTCGTGTCGTTGAAAGGAAGAACGGATAATAAACCTTATAAAGTTCGTTTCGCGAGATTCTGAGTTTCCGGCGATGGAATCGTGCCGTCGAGAAACCCTACGGGCCATTTTCGTGCATACAGATGTCGGAGATGAAAATACGAAAAATTCGTGTCGTTGGAAACAAGCACTCCTTAGAAACTCTATAAAGTTCGTTTCGCGAGATCTTGACTTTTCGGGGATGGAATCGTGCCGTCGACAAACCCCACGGGCCATTTTCGTGCATATGGATGTCGGAGACGAAAATTCGAAAAAGTCGTGTCGTTGGAAAGAATAAAACCTTGGAAACTCTAGAAACCTCGTTTCCTGAGATTTTGACTGTCCGGCGATTTAATGGTGCCGTCCAGAAGCCCTACGTTCTATTTTTGTGCATACAGATGACGGGGACAAAAATACGAAATAGTTGTGTCGTTGAAAGGAGGAACGGATAATAAAATCTATAAAGTTCGTTTCGCGAGATTCCGAATTTCCGGCGATGGAATCGTGCCGTCGAGAAACCCTGCGGGCCATATTTGTGCATCCGGATTTCAGAGACGAAAATTCGAAATAGTCGTGTCGTTGGAAAGAAGAACTCCTTGGAAATTCTAGAAACTTCGTTTCGTGGGATTGTGACTGTCCGGCGTTTTAATCATGCCGTTCAGAAGCCCTACGTTCTATTTTCGTGCATACGGATGTCGGAGACGAAAATATGAAAAATTCGTGTCGTTGGAAACAAGCACTCCTTAGAAACTCTATAAAGTTCGTTTCGCGAGATTCCGACTTTTCGGGGATGGAATCGTGCCGTCGAGAAACCCTACGGGCCATTTTCGTGCATCTGGATGTCGGAGACGAAAACTCCAAAAAGTCGTGTCGTTGCAAAGAAGAACTGCTTGGAAACTCTAGAAACTACGTTTCGTGAGATTCTGATTGTCCCGCGATTTAATCGTAACGTCCAGAAGCCCTACGGTCTATTTTCGTGCATACGGATGACGGGGACAAAAATACGAAAAAGTCGTGCCGTTGGAAAGAAGAACTCCTTGGAAACTCTATAAACTTCGTTTCGTGAGATTTTGACAGTCCGGCGATTTAATCGTGCCGTCCAGAAGCCCCGCGTTCTATTTTCTTGCATACGGATGACGGGGACAAAAATACGAAAAAGTCGTGTCGTTGAAAGGAAGAACGGATAATAAACTCTATAAAGTTCGTTTCGCGAGATTTCGACCTTCCGGCCATGGAATCGTGCCGTCGAGAAACCCTACGGGCCATTTTCGTGCATACGGATGTCGGAGACGAAAATACGAAAAATTTGTGTCGTTGGAAACAAGCACTCCTTGGAAATTCTATAAAGTTCGTTCCGCGAGAATCCGACTTTCCGGCGATGGAATCGTGCCGTCGAGAAACCCTACGGGCCATTTTTGTGCATACGGATGTCGGAGACGAAAATACGAAAAACTCGTGTCGTTGGAAACAAGCACGCCTTAGAAACTCTATAAAGTTCGTTTCGCGAGATTCCGACTTTCCGGGGATGGAATCGTGCCGTCGAGAAACCCTACGGGCCATTTTCGTGCATCTGGATGTCGGAGACGAAAATTCGAAAAAGTCGTGTCGTTGGAAAGAAGAACTCCTTGGAAACTCTAGAAACTTCGTTTCGTGAGATTCTGACTGTCCGGCGATTTAATCGTGTCGTCCAGAAGCCCTACGTTCTATTTTCTTGCATACGGATGACGGAGACAAAAATACGAAAAAGTCGTGTCGTTGAAAGGAAGAACGGATAATAAACTCTATAAAGTTCGTTTCGCGAGATTTTGACAGTCCGGCGATGGAATCGTGCCGTCGAGAAAACCTACGGGCCATTTTTGTGCATCCCGATGTCGGAGACGAAAATTCGTAAAAGTCGTCTCGTTGGAAAGAACAACTCCTTGGAAACTCTAGAAACTTCGTTTCGTGAGATTTTGACTGTCCGGTGATTTAATCGTGCCGTTCAGAAGCCCTACGTTCTATTTTCTTGCATACGGATGACGGAGACAAAAATACGAAAAAGTCGTGTCGTTGAAAGGAAGAACGGATAATAAACCTTATAAAGTTCGTTTCGCGAGATTCTGAGTTTCCGGCGATGGAATCGTGCCGTCGAGAAACCCTACGGGCCATTTTCGTGCATACAGATGTCGGAGATGAAAATACGAAAAATTCGTGTCGTTGGAAACAAGCACTCCTTAGAAACTCTATAAAGTTCGTTTCGCGAGATCTTGACTTTTCGGGGATGGAATCGTGCCGTCGACAAACCCCACGGGCCATTTTCGTGCATATGGATGTCGGAGACGAAAATTCGAAAAAGTCGTGTCGTTGGAAAGAATAACTCCTTGGAAACTCTAGAAACCTCGTTTCCTGAGATTTTGACTGTCCGGCGATTTAATGGTGCCGTCCAGAAGCCCTACGTTCTATTTTTGTGCATACAGATGACGGGGACAAAAATACGAAATAGTTGTGTCGCTGAAAGGAGGAACGGATAATAAAATCTATAAAGTTCGTTTCGCGAGATTCCGAATTTCCGGCGATGGAATCGTGCCGTCGAGAAACCCTGCGGGCCATATTTGTGCATCCGGATTTCAGAGACGAAAATTCGAAATAGTCGTGTCGTTGGAAAGAAGAACTCCTTGGAAATTCTAGAAACTTCGTTTCGTGGGATTGTGACTGTCCGGCGTTTTAATCATGCCGTTCAGAAGCCCTACGTTCTATTTTCGTGCATACGGATGTCGGAGACGAAAATATGAAAAATTCGTGTCGTTGGAAACAAGCACTCCTTAGAAACTCTATAAAGTTCGTTTCGCGAGATTCCGACTTTTCGGGGATGGAATCGTGCCGTCGAGAAACCCTACGGGCCATTTTCGTGCATCTGGATGTCGGAGACGAAAACTCCAAAAAGTCGTGTCGTTGCAAAGAAGAACTGCTTGGAAACTCTAGAAACTACGTTTCGTGAGATTCTGATTGTCCCGCGATTTAATCGTAACGTCCAGAAGCCCTACGGTCTATTTTCGTGCATACGGATGACGGGGACAAAAATACGAAAAAGTCGTGCCGTTGGAAAGAAGAACTCCTTGGAAACTCTATAAACTTCGTTTCGTGAGATTTTGACAGTCCGGCGATTTAATCGTGCCGTCCAGAAGCCCCGCGTTCTATTTTCTTGCATACGGATGACGGGGACAAAAATACGAAAAAGTCGTGTCGTTGAAAGGAAGAACGGATAATAAACTCTATAAAGTTCGTTTCGCGAGATTTCGACCTTCCGGCCATGGAATCGTGCCGTCGAGAAACCCTACGGGCCATTTTCGTGCATACGGATGTCGGAGACGAAAATACGAAAAATTTGTGTCGTTGGAAACAAGCACTCCTTGGAAATTCTATAAAGTTCGTTCCGCGAGAATCCGACTTTCCGGCGATGGAATCGTGCCGTCGAGAAACCCTACGGGCCATTTTTGTGCATACGGATGTCGGAGACGAAAATACGAAAAACTCGTGTCGTTGGAAACAAGCACGCCTTAGAAACTCTATAAAGTTCGTTTCGCGAGATTCCGACTTTCCGGGGATGGAATCGTGCCGTCGAGAAACCCTACGGGCCATTTTCGTGCATCTGGATGTCGGAGACGAAAATTCGAAAAAGTCGTGTCGTTGGAAAGAAGAACTCCTTGGAAACTCTAGAAACTTCGTTTCGTGAGATTCTGACTGTCCGGCGATTTAATCGTGTCGTCCAGAAGCCCTACGTTCTATTTTCTTGCATACGGATGACGGAGACAAAAATACGAAAAAGTCGTGTCGTTGAAAGGAAGAACGGATAATAAACTCTATAAAGTTCGTTTCGCGAGATTTTGACAGTCCGGCGATGGAATCGTGCCGTCGAGAAAACCTACGGGCCATTTTTGTGCATCCCGATGTCGGAGACGAAAATTCGTAAAAGTCGTCTCGTTGGAAAGAACAACTCCTTGGAAACTCTAGAAACTTCGTTTCGTGAGATTTTGACTGTCCGGTGATTTAATCGTGCCGTTCAGAAGCCCTACGTTCTATTTTCTTGCATACGGATGACGGAGACAAAAATACGAAAAAGTCGTGTCGTTGAAAGGAAGAACGGATAATAAACCTTATAAAGTTCGTTTCGCGAGATTCTGAGTTTCCGGCGATGGAATCGTGCCGTCGAGAAACCCTACGGGCCATTTTCGTGCATACAGATGTCGGAGATGAAAATACGAAAAATTCGTGTCGTTGGAAACAAGCACTCCTTAGAAACTCTATAAAGTTCGTTTCGCGAGATCTTGACTTTTCGGGGATGGAATCGTGCCGTCGACAAACCCCACGGGCCATTTTCGTGCATATGGATGTCGGAGACGAAAATTCGAAAAAGTCGTGTCGTTGGAAAGAATAACTCCTTGGAAACTCTAGAAACCTCGTTTCCTGAGATTTTGACTGTCCGGCGATTTAATGGTGCCGTCCAGAAGCCCTACGTTCTATTTTTGTGCATACAGATGACGGGGACAAAAATACGAAATAGTTGTGTCGCTGAAAGGAGGAACGGATAATAAAATCTATAAAGTTCGTTTCGCGAGATTCCGAATTTCCGGCGATGGAATCGTGCCGTCGAGAAACCCTGCGGGCCATATTTGTGCATCCGGATTTCAGAGACGAAAATTCGAAATAGTCGTGTCGTTGGAAAGAAGAACTCCTTGGAAATTCTAGAAACTTCGTTTCGTGGGATTGTGACTGTCCGGCGTTTTAATCATGCCGTTCAGAAGCCCTACGTTCTATTTTCGTGCATACGGATGTCGGAGACGAAAATATGAAAAATTCGTGTCGTTGGAAACAAGCACTCCTTAGAAACTCTATAAAGTTCGTTTCGCGAGATTCCGACTTTTCGGGGATGGAATCGTGCCGTCGAGAAACCCTACGGGCCATTTTCGTGCATCTGGATGTCGGAGACGAAAACTCCAAAAAGTCGTGTCGTTGCAAAGAAGAACTGCTTGGAAACTCTAGAAACTACGTTTCGTGAGATTCTGATTGTCCCGCGATTTAATCGTAACGTCCAGAAGCCCTACGGTCTATTTTCGTGCATACGGATGACGGGGACAAAAATACGAAAAAGTCGTGCCGTTGGAAAGAAGAACTCCTTGGAAACTCTATAAACTTCGTTTCGTGAGATTTTGACAGTCCGGCGATTTAATCGTGCCGTCCAGAAGCCCCGCGTTCTATTTTCTTGCATACGGATGACGGGGACAAAAATACGAAAAAGTCGTGTCGTTGAAAGGAAGAACGGATAATAAACTCTATAAAGTTCGTTTCGCGAGATTTCGACCTTCCGGCCATGGAATCGTGCCGTCGAGAAACCCTACGGGCCATTTTCGTGCATACGGATGTCGGAGACGAAAATACGAAAAATTTGTGTCGTTGGAAACAAGCACTCCTTGGAAATTCTATAAAGTTCGTTCCGCGAGAATCCGACTTTCCGGCGATGGAATCGTGCCGTCGAGAAACCCTACGGGCCATTTTTGTGCATACGGATGTCGGAGACGAAAATACGAAAAACTCGTGTCGTTGGAAACAAGCACGCCTTAGAAACTCTATAAAGTTCGTTTCGCGAGATTCCGACTTTCCGGGGATGGAATCGTGCCGTCGAGAAACCCTACGGGCCATTTTCGTGCATCTGGATGTCGGAGACGAAAATTCGAAAAAGTCGTGTCGTTGGAAAGAAGAACTCCTTGGAAACTCTAGAAACTTCGTTTCGTGAGATTCTGACTGTCCGGCGATTTAATCGTGTCGTCCAGAAGCCCTACGTTCTATTTTCTTGCATACGGATGACGGAGACAAAAATACGAAAAAGTCGTGTCGTTGAAAGGAAGAACGGATAATAAACTCTATAAAGTTCGTTTCGCGAGATTTTGACAGTCCGGCGATGGAATCGTGCCGTCGAGAAAACCTACGGGCCATTTTTGTGCATCCCGATGTCGGAGACGAAAATTCGTAAAAGTCGTCTCGTTGGAAAGAACAACTCCTTGGAAACTCTAGAAACTTCGTTTCGTGAGATTTTGACTGTCCGGTGATTTAATCGTGCCGTTCAGAAGCCCTACGTTCTATTTTCTTGCATACGGATGACGGAGACAAAAATACGAAAAAGTCGTGTCGTTGAAAGGAAGAACGGATAATAAACCTTATAAAGTTCGTTTCGCGAGATTCTGAGTTTCCGGCGATGGAATCGTGCCGTCGAGAAACCCTACGGGCCATTTTCGTGCATACAGATGTCGGAGATGAAAATACGAAAAATTCGTGTCGTTGGAAACAAGCACTCCTTAGAAACTCTATAAAGTTCGTTTCGCGAGATCTTGACTTTTCGGGGATGGAATCGTGCCGTCGACAAACCCCACGGGCCATTTTCGTGCATATGGATGTCGGAGACGAAAATTCGAAAAAGTCGTGTCGTTGGAAAGAATAACTCCTTGGAAACTCTAGAAACCTCGTTTCCTGAGATTTTGACTGTCCGGCGATTTAATGGTGCCGTCCAGAAGCCCTACGTTCTATTTTTGTGCATACAGATGACGGGGACAAAAATACGAAATAGTTGTGTCGCTGAAAGGAGGAACGGATAATAAAATCTATAAAGTTCGTTTCGCGAGATTCCGAATTTCCGGCGATGGAATCGTGCCGTCGAGAAACCCTGCGGGCCATATTTGTGCATCCGGATTTCAGAGACGAAAATTCGAAATAGTCGTGTCGTTGGAAAGAAGAACTCCTTGGAAATTCTAGAAACTTCGTTTCGTGGGATTGTGACTGTCCGGCGTTTTAATCATGCCGTTCAGAAGCCCTACGTTCTATTTTCGTGCATACGGATGTCGGAGACGAAAATATGAAAAATTCGTGTCGTTGGAAACAAGCACTCCTTAGAAACTCTATAAAGTTCGTTTCGCGAGATTCCGACTTTTCGGGGATGGAATCGTGCCGTCGAGAAACCCTACGGGCCATTTTCGTGCATCTGGATGTCGGAGACGAAAACTCCAAAAAGTCGTGTCGTTGCAAAGAAGAACTGCTTGGAAACTCTAGAAACTACGTTTCGTGAGATTCTGATTGTCCCGCGATTTAATCGTAACGTCCAGAAGCCCTACGGTCTATTTTCGTGCATACGGATGACGGGGACAAAAATACGAAAAAGTCGTGCCGTTGGAAAGAAGAACTCCTTGGAAACTCTATAAACTTCGTTTCGTGAGATTTTGACAGTCCGGCGATTTAATCGTGCCGTCCAGAAGCCCCGCGTTCTATTTTCTTGCATACGGATGACGGGGACAAAAATACGAAAAAGTCGTGTCGTTGAAAGGAAGAACGGATAATAAACTCTATAAAGTTCGTTTCGCGAGATTTCGACCTTCCGGCCATGGAATCGTGCCGTCGAGAAACCCTACGGGCCATTTTCGTGCATACGGATGTCGGAGACGAAAATACGAAAAATTTGTGTCGTTGGAAACAAGCACTCCTTGGAAATTCTATAAAGTTCGTTCCGCGAGAATCCGACTTTCCGGCGATGGAATCGTGCCGTCGAGAAACCCTACGGGCCATTTTTGTGCATACGGATGTCGGAGACGAAAATACGAAAAACTCGTGTCGTTGGAAACAAGCACGCCTTAGAAACTCTATAAAGTTCGTTTCGCGAGATTCCGACTTTCCGGGGATGGAATCGTGCCGTCGAGAAACCCTACGGGCCATTTTCGTGCATCTGGATGTCGGAGACGAAAATTCGAAAAAGTCGTGTCGTTGGAAAGAAGAACTCCTTGGAAACTCTAGAAACTTCGTTTCGTGAGATTCTGACTGTCCGGCGATTTAATCGTGTCGTCCAGAAGCCCTACGTTCTATTTTCTTGCATACGGATGACGGAGACAAAAATACGAAAAAGTCGTGTCGTTGAAAGGAAGAACGGATAATAAACTCTATAAAGTTCGTTTCGCGAGATTTTGACAGTCCGGCGATGGAATCGTGCCGTCGAGAAAACCTACGGGCCATTTTTGTGCATCCCGATGTCGGAGACGAAAATTCGTAAAAGTCGTCTCGTTGGAAAGAACAACTCCTTGGAAACTCTAGAAACTTCGTTTCGTGAGATTTTGACTGTCCGGTGATTTAATCGTGCCGTTCAGAAGCCCTACGTTCTATTTTCTTGCATACGGATGACGGAGACAAAAATACGAAAAAGTCGTGTCGTTGAAAGGAAGAACGGATAATAAACCTTATAAAGTTCGTTTCGCGAGATTCTGAGTTTCCGGCGATGGAATCGTGCCGTCGAGAAACCCTACGGGCCATTTTCGTGCATACAGATGTCGGAGATGAAAATACGAAAAATTCGTGTCGTTGGAAACAAGCACTCCTTAGAAACTCTATAAAGTTCGTTTCGCGAGATCTTGACTTTTCGGGGATGGAATCGTGCCGTCGACAAACCCCACGGGCCATTTTCGTGCATATGGATGTCGGAGACGAAAATTCGAAAAAGTCGTGTCGTTGGAAAGAATAACTCCTTGGAAACTCTAGAAACCTCGTTTCCTGAGATTTTGACTGTCCGGCGATTTAATGGTGCCGTCCAGAAGCCCTACGTTCTATTTTTGTGCATACAGATGACGGGGACAAAAATACGAAATAGTTGTGTCGCTGAAAGGAGGAACGGATAATAAAATCTATAAAGTTCGTTTCGCGAGATTCCGAATTTCCGGCGATGGAATCGTGCCGTCGAGAAACCCTGCGGGCCATATTTGTGCATCCGGATTTCAGAGACGAAAATTCGAAATAGTCGTGTCGTTGGAAAGAAGAACTCCTTGGAAATTCTAGAAACTTCGTTTCGTGGGATTGTGACTGTCCGGCGTTTTAATCATGCCGTTCAGAAGCCCTACGTTCTATTTTCGTGCATACGGATGTCGGAGACGAAAATATGAAAAATTCGTGTCGTTGGAAACAAGCACTCCTTAGAAACTCTATAAAGTTCGTTTCGCGAGATTCCGACTTTTCGGGGATGGAATCGTGCCGTCGAGAAACCCTACGGGCCATTTTCGTGCATCTGGATGTCGGAGACGAAAACTCCAAAAAGTCGTGTCGTTGCAAAGAAGAACTGCTTGGAAACTCTAGAAACTACGTTTCGTGAGATTCTGATTGTCCCGCGATTTAATCGTAACGTCCAGAAGCCCTACGGTCTATTTTCGTGCATACGGATGACGGGGACAAAAATACGAAAAAGTCGTGCCGTTGGAAAGAAGAACTCCTTGGAAACTCTATAAACTTCGTTTCGTGAGATTTTGACAGTCCGGCGATTTAATCGTGCCGTCCAGAAGCCCCGCGTTCTATTTTCTTGCATACGGATGACGGGGACAAAAATACGAAAAAGTCGTGTCGTTGAAAGGAAGAACGGATAATAAACTCTATAAAGTTCGTTTCGCGAGATTTCGACCTTCCGGCCATGGAATCGTGCCGTCGAGAAACCCTACGGGCCATTTTCGTGCATACGGATGTCGGAGACGAAAATACGAAAAATTTGTGTCGTTGGAAACAAGCACTCCTTGGAAATTCTATAAAGTTCGTTCCGCGAGAATCCGACTTTCCGGCGATGGAATCGTGCCGTCGAGAAACCCTACGGGCCATTTTTGTGCATACGGATGTCGGAGACGAAAATACGAAAAACTCGTGTCGTTGGAAACAAGCACGCCTTAGAAACTCTATAAAGTTCGTTTCGCGAGATTCCGACTTTCCGGGGATGGAATCGTGCCGTCGAGAAACCCTACGGGCCATTTTCGTGCATCTGGATGTCGGAGACGAAAATTCGAAAAAGTCGTGTCGTTGGAAAGAAGAACTCCTTGGAAACTCTAGAAACTTCGTTTCGTGAGATTCTGACTGTCCGGCGATTTAATCGTGTCGTCCAGAAGCCCTACGTTCTATTTTCTTGCATACGGATGACGGAGACAAAAATACGAAAAAGTCGTGTCGTTGAAAGGAAGAACGGATAATAAACTCTATAAAGTTCGTTTCGCGAGATTTTGACAGTCCGGCGATGGAATCGTGCCGTCGAGAAAACCTACGGGCCATTTTTGTGCATCCCGATGTCGGAGACGAAAATTCGTAAAAGTCGTCTCGTTGGAAAGAACAACTCCTTGGAAACTCTAGAAACTTCGTTTCGTGAGATTTTGACTGTCCGGTGATTTAATCGTGCCGTTCAGAAGCCCTACGTTCTATTTTCTTGCATACGGATGACGGAGACAAAAATACGAAAAAGTCGTGTCGTTGAAAGGAAGAACGGATAATAAACCTTATAAAGTTCGTTTCGCGAGATTCTGAGTTTCCGGCGATGGAATCGTGCCGTCGAGAAACCCTACGGGCCATTTTCGTGCATACAGATGTCGGAGATGAAAATACGAAAAATTCGTGTCGTTGGAAACAAGCACTCCTTAGAAACTCTATAAAGTTCGTTTCGCGAGATCTTGACTTTTCGGGGATGGAATCGTGCCGTCGACAAACCCCACGGGCCATTTTCGTGCATATGGATGTCGGAGACGAAAATTCGAAAAAGTCGTGTCGTTGGAAAGAATAACTCCTTGGAAACTCTAGAAACCTCGTTTCCTGAGATTTTGACTGTCCGGCGATTTAATGGTGCCGTCCAGAAGCCCTACGTTCTATTTTTGTGCATACAGATGACGGGGACAAAAATACGAAATAGTTGTGTCGCTGAAAGGAGGAACGGATAATAAAATCTATAAAGTTCGTTTCGCGAGATTCCGAATTTCCAGCGATGGAATCGTGCCGTCGAGAAACCCTGCGGGCCATATTTGTGCATCCGGATTTCAGAGACGAAAATTCGAAATAGTCGTGTCGTTGGAAAGAAGAACTCCTTGGAAATTCTAGAAACTTCGTTTCGTGGGATTGTGACTGTCCGGCGTTTTAATCATGCCGTTCAGAAGCCCTACGTTCTATTTTCGTGCATACGGATGTCGGAGACGAAAATATGAAAAATTCGTGTCGTTGGAAACAAGCACTCCTTAGAAACTCTATAAAGTTCGTTTCGCGAGATTCCGACTTTTCGGGGATGGAATCGTGCCGTCGAGAAACCCTACGGGCCACTTTCGTGCATCTGGATGTCGGAGACGAAAACTCCAAAAAGTCGTGTCGTTGCAAAGAAGAACTGCTTGGAAACTCTAGAAACTACGTTTCGTGAGATTCTGATTGTCCCGCGATTTAATCGTAACGTCCAGAAGCCCTACGGTCTATTTTCGTGCATACGGATGACGGGGACAAAAATACGAAAAAGTCGTGCCGTTGGAAAGAAGAACTCCTTGGAAACTCTATAAACTTCGTTTCGTGAGATTTTGACAGTCCGGCGATTTAATCGTGCCGTCCAGAAGCCCCGCGTTCTATTTTCTTGCATACGGATGACGGGGACAAAAATACGAAAAAGTCGTGTCGTTGAAAGGAAGAACGGATAATAAACTCTATAAAGTTCGTTTCGCGAGATTTCGACCTTCCGGCCACGGAATCGTGCCGTCGAGAAACCCTACGGGCCATTTTCGTGCATACGGATGTCGGAGACGAAAATATGAAAAATTTGTGTCGTTGGAAACAAGCACTCCTTGGAAATTCTATAAAGTTCGTTCCGCGAGAATCCGACTTTCCGGCGATGGAATCGTGCCGTCGAGAAACCCTACGGGCCATTTTTGTGCATACGGATGTCGGAGACGAAAATACGAAAAACTCGTGTCGTTGGAAACAAGCACGCCTTAGAAACTCTATAAAGTTCGTTTCGCGAGATTCCGACTTTCCGGGGATGGAATCGTGCCGTCGAGAAACCCTACGGGCCATTTTCGTGCATCTGGATGTCGGAGACGAAAATTCGAAAAAGTCGTGTCGTTGGAAAGAAGAACTCCTTGGAAACTCTAGAAACTTCGTTTCGTGAGATTCTGACTGTCCGGCGATTTAATCGTGTCGTCCAGAAGCCCTACGTTCTATTTTCTTGCATACGGATGACGGAGACAAAAATACGAAAAAGTCGTGTCGTTGAAAGGAAGAACGGATAATAAACTCTATAAAGTTCGTTTCGCGAGATTTTGACAGTCCGGCGATGGAATCGTGCCGTCGAGAAAACCTACGGGCCATTTTTGTGCATCCCGATGTCGGAGACGAAAATTCGTAAAAGTCGTCTCGTTGGAAAGAACAACTCCTTGGAAACTCTAGAAACTTCGTTTCGTGAGATTTTGACTGTCCGGTGATTTAATCGTGCCGTTCAGAAGCCCTACGTTCTATTTTCTTGCATACGGATGACGGAGACAAAAATACGAAAAAGTCGTGTCGTTGAAAGGAAGAACGGATAATAAACCTTATAAAGTTCGTTTCGCGAGATTCTGAGTTTCCGGCGATGGAATCGTGCCGTCGAGAAACCCTACGGGCCATTTTCGTGCATACAGATGTCGGAGATGAAAATACGAAAAATTCGTGTCGTTGGAAACAAGCACTCCTTAGAAACTCTATAAAGTTCGTTTCGCGAGATTTTGACTTTTCGGGGATGGAATCGTGCCGTCGACAAACCCTACGGGCCATTTTCGTGCATATGGATGTCGGAGACGAAAATTCGAAAAAGTCGTGTCGTTGGAAAGAATAACTCCTTGGAAACTCTAGAAACCTCGTTTCCTGAGATTTTGACTGTCCGGCGATTTAATGGTGCCGTCCAGAAGCCCTACGTTCTATTTTTGTGCATACAGATGACGGGGACAAAAATACGAAATAGTTGTGTCGTTGAAAGGAGGAACGGATAATAAAATCTATAAAGTTCGTTTCGCGAGATTCCGAATTTCCGGCGATGGAATCGTGCCGTCGAGAAACCCTGCGGGCCATATTTGTGCATCCGGATTTCAGAGACGAAAATTCGAAATAGTCGTGTCGTTGGAAAGAAGAACTCCTTGGAAATTCTAGAAACTTCGTTTCGTGGGATTGTGACTGTCCGGCGTTTTAATCATGCCGTTCAGAAGCCCTACGTTCTATTTTCGTGCATACGGATGTCGGAGACGAAAATATGAAAAATTCGTGTCGTTGGAAACAAGCACTCCTTAGAAACTCTATAAAGTTCGTTTCGCGAGATTCCGACTTTTCGGGGATGGAATCGTGCCGTCGAGAAACCCTACGGGCCATTTTCGTGCATCTGGATGTCGGAGACGAAAACTCCAAAAAGTCGTGTCGTTGCAAAGAAGAACTGCTTGGAAACTCTAGAAACTATGTTTCGTGAGATTCTGATTGTCCCGCGATTTAATCGTAACGTCCAGAAGCCCTACGGTCTATTTTCGTGCATACGGATGACGGGGACAAAAATACGAAAAAGTCGTGCCGTTGGAAAGAAGAACTCCTTGGAAACTCTATAAACTTCGTTTCGTGAGATTTTGACAGTCCGGCGATTTAATCGTGCCGTCCAGAAGCCCCGCGTTCTATTTTCTTGCATACGGATGACGGGGACAAAAATACGAAAAAGTCGTGTCGTTGAAAGGAAGAACGGATAATAAACTCTATAAAGTTCGTTTCGCGAGATTCCGACCTTCCGGCCATGGAATCGTGCCGTCGAGAAACCCTACGGGCCATTTTCGTGCATACGGATGTCGGAGACGAAAATACGAAAAATTTGTGTCGTTGGAAACAAGCACTCCTTGGAAATTCTATAAAGTTCGTTCCGCGAGAATCCGACTTTCCGGCGATGGAATCGTGCCGTCGAGAAACCCTACGGGCCATTTTTGTGCATACGGATGTCGGAGACGAAAATACGAAAAACTCGTGTCGTTGGAAACAAGCACGCCTTAGAAACTCTATAAAGTTCGTTTCGCGAGATTCCGACTTTCCGGGGATGGAATCGTGCCGTCGAGAAACCCTACGGGCCATTTTCGTGCATCTGGATGTCGGAGACGAAAATTCGAAAAAGTCGTGTCGTTGGAAAGAAGAACTCCTTGGAAACTCTAGAAACTTCGTTTCGTGAGATTCTGACTGTCCGGCGATTTAATCGTGTCGTCCAGAAGCCCTACGTTCTATTTTCTTGCATACGGATGACGGAGACAAAAATACGAAAAAGTCGTGTCGTTGAAAGGAAGAACGGATAATAAACTCTATAAAGTTCGTTTCGCGAGATTTTGACAGTCCGGCGATGGAATCGTGCCGTCGAGAAAACCTACGGGCCATTTTTGTGCATCCCGATGTCGGAGACGAAAATTCGTAAAAGTCGTCTCGTTGGAAAGAACAACTCCTTGGAAACTCTAGAAACTTCGTTTCGTGAGATTTTGACTGTCCGGTGATTTAATCGTGCCGTTCAGAAGCCCTACGTTCTATTTTCTTGCATACGGATGACGGAGACAAAAATACGAAAAAGTCGTGTCGTTGAAAGGAAGAACGGATAATAAACCTTATAAAGTTCGTTTCGCGAGATTCTGAGTTTCCGGCAATGGAATCGTGCCGTCGAGAAACCCTACGGGCCATTTTCGTGCATACAGATGTCGGAGATGAAAATACGAAAAATTCGTGTCGTTGGAAACAAGCACTCCTTAGAAACTCTATAAAGTTCGTTTCGCGAGATCTTGACTTTTCGGGGATGGAATCGTGCCGTCGACAAACCCCACGGGCCATTTTCGTGCATATGGATGTCGGAGACGAAAATTCGAAAAAGTCGTGTCGTTGGAAAGAATAACTCCTTGGAAACTCTAGAAACCTCGTTTCCTGAGATTTTGACTGTCCGGCGATTTAATGGTGCCGTCCAGAAGCCCTACGTTCTATTTTTGTGCATACAGATGACGGGGACAAAAATACGAAATAGTTGTGTCGCTGAAAGGAGGAACGGATAATAAAATCTATAAAGTTCGTTTCGCGAGATTCCGAATTTCCGGCGATGGAATCGTGCCGTCGAGAAACCCTGCGGGCCATATTTGTGCATCCGGATTTCAGAGACGAAAATTCGAAATAGTCGTGTCGTTGGAAAGAAGAACTCCTTGGAAATTCTAGAAACTTCGTTTCGTGGGATTGTGACTGTCCGGCGTTTTAATCATGCCGTTCAGAAGCCCTACGTTCTATTTTCGTGCATACGGATGTCGGAGACGAAAATATGAAAAATTCGTGTCGTTGGAAACAAGCACTCCTTAGAAACTCTATAAAGTTCGTTTCGCGAGATTCCGACTTTTCGGGGATGGAATCGTGCCGTCGAGAAACCCTACGGGCCATTTTCGTGCATCTGGATGTCGGAGACGAAAACTCCAAAAAGTCGTGTCGTTGCAAAGAAGAACTGCTTGGAAACTCTAGAAACTACGTTTCGTGAGATTCTGATTGTCCCGCGATTTAATCGTAACGTCCAGAAGCCCTACGGTCTATTTTCGTGCATACGGATGACGGGGACAAAAATACGAAAAAGTCGTGCCGTTGGAAAGAAGAACTCCTTGGAAACTCTATAAACTTCGTTTCGTGAGATTTTGACAGTCCGGCGATTTAATCGTGCCGTCCAGAAGCCCCGCGTTCTATTTTCTTGCATACGGATGACGGGGACAAAAATACGAAAAAGTCGTGTCGTTGAAAGGAAGAACGGATAATAAACTCTATAAAGTTCGTTTCGCGAGATTCCGACCTTCCGGCCATGGAATCGTGCCGTCGAGAAACCCTACGGGCCATTTTCGTGCATACGGATGTCGGAGACGAAAATACGAAAAATTTGTGTCGTTGGAAACAAGCACTCCTTGGAAATTCTATAAAGTTCGTTCCGCGAGAATCCGACTTTCCGGCGATGGAATCGTGCCGTCGAGAAACCCTACGGGCCATTTTTGTGCATACGGATGTCGGAGACGAAAATACGAAAAACTCGTGTCGTTGGAAACAAGCACGCTTTAGAAACTCTATAAAGTTCGTTTCGCGAGATTCCGACTTTCCGGGGATGGAATCGTGCCGTCGAGAAACCCTACGGGCCATTTTCGTGCATCTGGATGTCGGAGACGAAAATTCGAAAAAGTCGTGTCGTTGGAAAGAAGAACTCCTTGGAAACTCTAGAAACTTCGTTTCGTGAGATTCTGACTGTCCGGCGATTTAATCGTGTCGTCCAGAAGCCCTACGTTCTATTTTCTTGCATACGGATGACGGAGACAAAAATACGAAAAAGTCGTGTCGTTGAAAGGAAGAACGGATAATAAACTCTATAAAGTTCGTTTCGCGAGATTTTGACAGTCCGGCGATGGAATCGTGCCGTCGAGAAAACCTACGGGCCATTTTTGTGCATCCCGATGTCGGAGACGAAAATTCGTAAAAGTCGTCTCGTTGGAAAGAACAACTCCTTGGAAACTCTAGAAACTTCGTTTCGTGAGATTTTGACTGTCCGGTGATTTAATCGTGCCGTTCAGAAGCCCTACGTTCTATTTTCTTGCATACGGATGACGGAGACAAAAATACGAAAAAGTCGTGTCGTTGAAAGGAAGAACGGATAATAAACCTTATAAAGTTCGTTTCGCGAGATTCTGAGTTTCCGGCGATGGAATCGTGCCGTCGAGAAACCCTACGGGCCATTTTCGTGCATACAGATGTCGGAGATGAAAATACGAAAAATTCGTGTCGTTGGAAACAAGCACTCCTTAGAAACTCTATAAAGTTCGTTTCGCGAGATTTTGACTTTTCGGGGATGGAATCGTGCCGTCGACAAACCCCACGTGCCATTTTCGTGCATATGGATGTCGGAGACGAAAATTCGAAAAAGTCGTGTCGTTGGAAAGAATAACTCCTTGGAAACTCTAGAAACCTCGTTTCCTGAGATTTTGACTGTCCGGCGATTTAATGGTGCCGTCCAGAAGCCCTACGTTCTATTTTTGTGCATACAGATGACGGGGACAAAAATACGAAATAGTTGTGTCGTTGAAAGGAGGAACGGATAATAAAATCTATAAAGTTCGTTTCGCGAGATTCCGAATTTCCGGCGATGGAATCGTGCCGTCGAGAAACCCTGCGGGCCATATTTGTGCATCCGGATTTCAGAGACGAAAATTCGAAATAGTCGTGTCGTTGGAAAGAAGAACTCCTTGGAAATTCTAGAAACTTCGTTTCGTGGGATTGTGACTGTCCGGCGTTTTAATCATGCCGTTCAGAAGCCCTACGTTCTATTTTCGTGCATACGGATGTCGGAGACGAAAATATGAAAAATTCGTGTCGTTGGAAACAAGCACTCCTTAGAAACTCTATAAAGTTCGTTTCGCGAGATTCCGACTTTTCGGGGATGGAATCGTGCCGTCGAGAAACCCTACAGGCCATTTTCGTGCATCTGGATGTCGGAGACGAAAACTCCAAAAAGTCGTGTCGTTGCAAAGAAGAACTGCTTGGAAACTCTAGAAACTACGTTTCGTGAGATTCTGATTGTCCCGCGATTTAATCGTAACGTCCAGAAGCCCTACGGTCTATTTTCGTGCATACGGATGACGGGGACAAAAATACGAAAAAGTCGTGCCGTTGGAAAGAAGAACTCCTTGGAAACTCTATAAACTTCGTTTCGTGAGATTTTGACAGTCCGGCGATTTAATCGTGCCGTCCAGAAGCCCCGCGTTCTATTTTCTTGCATACGGATGACGGGGACAAAAATACGAAAAAGTCGTGTCGTTGAAAGGAAGAACGGATAATAAACTCTATAAAGTTCGTTTCGCGAGATTCCGACCTTCCGGCCATGGAATCGTGCCGTCGAGAAACCCTACGGGCCATTTTCGTGCATACGGATGTCGGAGACGAAAATACGAAAAATTTGTGTCGTTGGAAACAAGCACTCCTTGGAAATTCTATAAAGTTCGTTCCGCGAGAATCCGACTTTCCGGCGATGGAATCGTGCCGTCGAGAAACCCTACGGGCCATTTTTGTGCATACGGATGTCGGAGACGAAAATACGAAAAACTCGTGTCGTTGGAAACAAGCACGCCTTAGAAACTCTATAAAGTTCGTTTCGCGAGATTCCGACTTTCCGGGGATGGAATCGTGCCGTCGAGAAACCCTACGGGCCATTTTCGTGCATCTGGATGTCGGAGACGAAAATTCGAAAAAGTCGTGTCGTTGGAAAGAAGAACTCCTTGGAAACTCTAGAAACTTCGTTTCGTGAGATTCTGACTGTCCGGCGATTTAATCGTGTCGTCCAGAAGCCCTACGTTCTATTTTCTTGCATACGGATGACGGAGACAAAAATACGAAAAAGTCGTGTCGTTGAAAGGAAGAACGGATAATAAACTCTATAAAGTTCGTTTCGCGAGATTTTGACAGTCCGGCGATGGAATCGTGCCGTCGAGAAAACCTACGGGCCATTTTTGTGCATCCCGATGTCGGAGACGAAAATTCGTAAAAGTCGTCTCGTTGGAAAGAACAACTCCTTGGAAACTCTAGAAACTTCGTTTCGTGAGATTTTGACTGTCCGGTGATTTAATCGTGCCGTTCAGAAGCCCTACGTTCTATTTTCTTGCATACGGATGACGGAGACAAAAATACGAAAAAGTCGTGTCGTTGAAAGGAAGAACGGATAATAAACCTTATAAAGTTCGTTTCGCGAGATTCTGAGTTTCCGGCGATGGAATCGTGCCGTCGAGAAACCCTACGGGCCATTTTCGTGCATACAGATGTCGGAGATGAAAATACGAAAAATTCGTGTCGTTGGAAACAAGCACTCCTTAGAAACTCTATAAAGTTCGTTTCGCGAGATTTTGACTTTTCGGGGATGGAATCGTGCCGTCGACAAACCCTACGGGCCATTTTCGTGCATATGGATGTCGGAGACGAAAATTCGAAAAAGTCGTGTCGTTGGAAAGAATAACTCCTTGGAAACTCTAGAAACCTCGTTTCCTGAGATTTTGACTGTCCGGCGATTTAATGGTGCCGTCCAGAAGCCCTACGTTCTATTTTTGTGCATACAGATGACGGGGACAAAAATACGAAATAGTTGTGTCGTTGAAAGGAGGAACGGATAATAAAATCTATAAAGTTCGTTTCGCGAGATTCCGAATTTCCGGCGATGGAATCGTGCCGTCGAGAAACCCTGCGGGCCATATTTGTGCATCCGGATTTCAGAGACGAAAATTCGAAATAGTCGTGTCGTTGGAAAGAAGAACTCCTTGGAAATTCTAGAAACTTCGTTTCGTGGGATTGTGACTGTCCGGCGTTTTAATCATGCCGTTCAGAAGCCCTACGTTCTATTTTCGTGCATACGGATGTCGGAGACGAAAATATGAAAAATTCGTGTCGTTGGAAACAAGCACTCCTTAGAAACTCTATAAAGTTCGTTTCGCGAGATTCCGACTTTTCGGGGATGGAATCGTGCCGTCGAGAAACCCTACGGGCCATTTTCGTGCATCTGGATGTCGGAGACGAAAACTCCAAAAAGTCGTGTCGTTGCAAAGAAGAACTGCTTGGAAACTCTAGAAACTACGTTTCGTGAGATTCTGATTGTCCCGCGATTTAATCGTAACGTCCAGAAGCCCTACGGTCTATTTTCGTGCATACGGATGACGGGGACAAAAATACGAAAAAGTCGTGCCGTTGGAAAGAAGAACTCCTTGGAAACTCTATAAACTTCGTTTCGTGAGATTTTGACAGTCCGGCGATTTAATCGTGCCGTCCAGAAGCCCCGCGTTCTATTTTCTTGCATACGGATGACGGGGACAAAAATACGAAAAAGTCGTGTCGTTGAAAGGAAGAACGGATAATAAACTCTATAAAGTTCGTTTCGCGAGATTCCGACCTTCCGGCCATGGAATCGTGCCGTCGAGAAACCCTACGGGCCATTTTCGTGCATACGGATGTCGGAGACGAAAATACGAAAAATTTGTGTCGTTGGAAACAAGCACTCCTTGGAAATTCTATAAAGTTCGTTCCGCGAGAATCCGACTTTCCGGCGATGGAATCGTGCCGTCGAGAAACCCTACGGGCCATTTTTGTGCATACGGATGTCGGAGACGAAAATACGAAAAACTCGTGTCGTTGGAAACAAGCACGCCTTAGAAACTCTATAAAGTTCGTTTCGCGAGATTCCGACTTTCCGGGGATGGAATCGTGCCGTCGAGAAACCCTACGGGCCATTTTCGTGCATCTGGATGTCGGAGACGAAAATTCGAAAAAGTCGTGTCGTTGGAAAGAAGAACTCCTTGGAAACTCTAGAAACTTCGTTTCGTGAGATTCTGACTGTCCGGCGATTTAATCGTGTCGTCCAGAAGCCCTACGTTCTATTTTCTTGCATACGGATGACGGAGACAAAAATACGAAAAAGTCGTGTCGTTGAAAGGAAGAACGGATAATAAACTCTATAAAGTTCGTTTCGCGAGATTTTGACAGTCCGGCGATGGAATCGTGCCGTCGAGAAAACCTACGGGCCATTTTTGTGCATCCCGATGTCGGAGACGAAAATTCGTAAAAGTCGTCTCGTTGGAAAGAACAACTCCTTGGAAACTCTAGAAACTTCGTTTCGTGAGATTTTGACTGTCCGGTGATTTAATCGTGCCGTTCAGAAGCCCTACGTTCTATTTTCTTGCATACGGATGACGGAGACAAAAATACGAAAAAGTCGTGTCGTTGAAAGGAAGAACGGATAATAAACCTTATAAAGTTCGTTTCGCGAGATTCTGAGTTTCCGGCGATGGAATCGTGCCGTCGAGAAACCCTACGGGCCATTTTCGTGCATACAGATGTCGGAGATGAAAATACGAAAAATTCGTGTCGTTGGAAACAAGCACTCCTTAGAAACTCTATAAAGTTCGTTTCGCGAGATTTTGACTTTTCGGGGATGGAATCGTGCCGTCGACAAACCCTACGGGCCATTTTCGTGCATATGGATGTCGGAGACGAAAATTCGAAAAAGTCGTGTCGTTGGAAAGAATAACTCCTTGGAAACTCTAGAAACCTCGTTTCCTGAGATTTTGACTGTCCGGCGATTTAATGGTGCCGTCCAGAAGCCCTACGTTCTATTTTTGTGCATACAGATGACGGGGACAAAAATACGAAATAGTTGTGTCGTTGAAAGGAGGAACGGATAATAAAATCTATAAAGTTCGTTTCGCGAGATTCCGAATTTCCGGCGATGGAATCGTGCCGTCGAGAAACCCTGCGGGCCATATTTGTGCATCCGGATTTCAGAGACGAAAATTCGAAATAGTCGTGTCGTTGGAAAGAAGAACTCCTTGGAAATTCTAGAAACTTCGTTTCGTGGGATTGTGACTGTCCGGCGTTTTAATCATGCCGTTCAGAAGCCCTACGTTCTATTTTCGTGCATACGGATGTCGGAGACGAAAATATGAAAAATTCGTGTCGTTGGAAACAAGCACTCCTTAGAAACTCTATAAAGTTCGTTTCGCGAGATTCCGACTTTTCGGGGATGGAATCGTGCCGTCGAGAAACCCTACGGGCCATTTTCGTGCATCTGGATGTCGGAGACGAAAACTCCAAAAAGTCGTGTCGTTGCAAAGAAGAACTGCTTGGAAACTCTAGAAACTACGTTTCGTGAGATTCTGATTGTCCCGCGATTTAATCGTAACGTCCAGAAGCCCTACGGTCTATTTTCGTGCATACGGATGACGGGGACAAAAATACGAAAAAGTCGTGCCGTTGGAAAGAAGAACTCCTTGGAAACTCTATAAACTTCGTTTCGTGAGATTTTGACAGTCCGGCGATTTAATCGTGCCGTCCAGAAGCCCCGCGTTCTATTTTCTTGCATACGGATGACGGGGACAAAAATACGAAAAAGTCGTGTCGTTGAAAGGAAGAACGGATAATAAACTCTATAAAGTTCGTTTCGCGAGATTCCGACCTTCCGGCCATGGAATCGTGCCGTCGAGAAACCCTACGGGCCATTTTCGTGCATACGGATGTCGGAGACGAAAATACGAAAAATTTGTGTCGTTGGAAACAAGCACTCCTTGGAAATTCTATAAAGTTCGTTCCGCGAGAATCCGACTTTCCGGCGATGGAATCGTGCCGTCGAGAAACCCTACGGGCCATTTTTGTGCATACGGATGTCGGAGACGAAAATACGAAAAACTCGTGTCGTTGGAAACAAGCACGCCTTAGAAACTCTATAAAGTTCGTTTCGCGAGATTCCGACATTCCGGGGATGGAATCGTGCCGTCGAGAAACCCTACGGGCCATTTTCGTGCATCTGGATGTCGGAGACGAAAATTCGAAAAAGTCGTGTCGTTGGAAAGAAGAACTCCTTGGAAACTCTAGAAACTTCGTTTCGTGAGATTCTGACTGTCCGGCGATTTAATCGTGTCGTCCAGAAGCCCTACGTTCTATTTTCTTGCATACGGATGACGGAGACAAAAATACGAAAAAGTCGTGTCGTTGAAAGGAAGAACGGATAATAAACTCTATAAAGTTCGTTTCGCGAGATTTTGACAGTCCGGCGATGGAATCGTGCCGTCGAGAAAACCTACGGGCCATTTTTGTGCATCCCGATGTCGGAGACGAAAATTCGTAAAAGTCGTCTCGTTGGAAAGAACAACTCCTTGGAAACTCTAGAAACTTCGTTTCGTGAGATTTTGACTGTCCGGTGATTTAATCGTGCCGTTCAGAAGCCCTACGTTCTATTTTCTTGCATACGGATGACGGAGACAAAAATACGAAAAAGTCGTGTCATTGAAAGGAAGAACGGATAATAAACCTTATAAAGTTCGTTTCGCGAGATTCTGAGTTTCCGGCGATGGAATCGTGCCGTCGAGAAACCCTACGGGCCATTTTCGTGCATACAGATGTCGGAGATGAAAATACGAAAAATTCGTGTCGTTGGAAACAAGCACTCCTTAGAAACTCTATAAAGTTCGTTTCGCGAGATCTTGACTTTTCGGGGATGGAATCGTGCCGTCGACAAACCCCACGGGCCATTTTCGTGCATATGGATGTCGGAGACGAAAATTCGAAAAAGTCGTGTCGTTGGAAAGAATAACTCCTTGGAAACTCTAGAAACCTCGTTTCCTGAGATTTTGACTGTCCGGCGATTTAATGGTGCCGTCCAGAAGCCCTACGTTCTATTTTTGTGCATACAGATGACGGGGACAAAAATACGAAATAGTTGTGTCGTTGAAAGGAGGAACGGATAATAAAATCTATAAAGTTCGTTTCGCGAGATTCCGAATTTCCGGCGATGGAATCGTGCCGTCGAGAAACCCTGCGGGCCATATTTGTGCATCCGGATTTCAGAGACGAAAATTCGAAATAGTCGTGTCGTTGGAAAGAAGAACTCCTTGGAAATTCTAGAAACTTCGTTTCGTGGGATTGTGACTGTCCGGCGTTTTAATCATGCCGTTCAGAAGCCCTACGTTCTATTTTCGTGCATACGGATGTCGGAGACGAAAATATGAAAAATTCGTGTCGTTGGAAACAAGCACTCCTTAGAAACTCTATAAAGTTCGTTTCGCGAGATTCCGACTTTTCGGGGATGGAATCGTGCCGTCGAGAAACCCTACGGGCCATTTTTGTGCATACGGATGTCGGAGACGAAAATACGAAAAACTCGTGTCGTTGGAAACAAGCACGCCTTAGAAACTCTATAAAGTTCGTTTCGCGAGATTCCGAATTTCCGGCGATGGAATCGTGCCGTCGAGAAACCCTGCGGGCCATATTTGTGCATCCGGATTTCAGAGACGAAAATTCGAAATAGTCGTGTCGTTGGAAAGAAGAACTCCTTGGAAACTCTAGAAACTTCGTTTCGTGAGATTCTGACTGTCCGGCGATTTAATCGTGTCGTCCAGAAGCCCTACGTTCTATTTTCTTGCATACGGATGACGGAGACAAAAATACGAAAAAGTCGTGTCGTTGAAAGGAAGAACGGATAATAAACTCTATAAAGTTCGTTTCGCGAGATTTTGACAGTCCGGCGATGGAATCGTGCCGTCGAGAAAACCTACGGGCCATTTTTGTGCATCCCGATGTCGGAGACGAAAATTCGTAAAAGTCGTCTCGTTGGAAAGAACAACTCCTTGGAAACTCTAGAAACTTCGTTTCGTGAGATTTTGACTGTCCGGTGATTTAATCGTGCCGTTCAGAAGCCCTACGTTCTATTTTCATGCATACGGATGACGGAGACAAAAATACGAAAAAGTCGTGTCGTTGAAAGGAAGAACGGATAATAAACCTTATAAAGTTCGTTTCGCGAGATTCTGAGTTTCCGGCGATGGAATCGTGCCGTCGAGAAACCCTACGGGCCATTTTCGTGCATACAGATGTCGGAGATGAAAATACGAAAAATTCGTGTCGTTGGAAACAAGCACTCCTTAGAAACTCTATAAAGTTCGTTTCGCGAGATTTTGACTTTTCGGGGATGGAATCGTGCCGTCGACAAACCCTACGGGCCATTTTCGTGCATATGGATGTCGGAGACGAAAATTCGAAAAAGTCGTGTCGTTGGAAAGAATAACTCCTTGGAAACTCTAGAAACCTCGTTTCCTGATATTTTGACTGTCCGGCGATTTAATGGTGCCGTCCAGAAGCCCTACGTTCTATTTTTGTGCATACAGATGACGGGGACAAAAATACGAAATAGTTGTGTCGTTGAAAGGAGGAACGGATAATAAAATCTATAAAGTTCGTTTCGCGAGATTCCGAATTTCCGGCGATGGAATCGTGCCGTCGAGAAACCCTGCGGGCCATATTTGTGCATCCGGATTTCAGAGACGAAAATTCGAAATAGTCGTGTCGTTGGAAAGAAGAACTCCTTGGAAATTCTAGAAACTTCGTTTCGTGGGATTGTGACTGTCCGGCGTTTTAATCATGCCGTTCAGAAGCCCTACGTTCTATTTTCGTGCATACGGATGTCGGAGACGAAAATATGAAAAATTCGTGTCGTTGGAAACAAGCACTCCTTAGAAACTCTATAAAGTTCGTTTCGCGAGATTCCGACTTTTCGGGGATGGAATCGTGCCGTCGAGAAACCCTACGGGCCATTTTCGTGCATCTGGATGTCGGAGACGAAAACTCCAAAAAGTCGTGTCGTTGCAAAGAAGAACTGCTTGGAAACTCTAGAAACTACGTTTCGTGAGATTCTGATTGTCCCGCGATTTAATCGTAACGTCCAGAAGCCCTACGGTCTATTTTCGTGCATACGGATGACGGGGACAAAAATACGAAAAAGTCGTGCCGTTGGAAAGAAGAACTCCTTGGAAACTCTATAAACTTCGTTTCGTGAGATTTTGACAGTCCGGCGATTTAATCGTGCCGTCCAGAAGCCCCACGTTCTATTTTCTTGCATACGGATGACGGGGACAAAAATACGAAAAAGTCGTGTCGTTGAAAGGAAGAACGGATAATAAACTCTATAAAGTTCGTTTCGCGAGATTTCGACCTTCCGGCCATGGAATCGTGCCGTCGAGAAACCCTACGGGCCATTTTCGTGCATACGGATGTCGGAGACGAAAATACGAAAAATTTGTGTCGTTGGAAACAAGCACTCCTTGGAAATTCTATAAAGTTCGTTCCGCGAGAATCCGACTTTCCGGCGATGGAATCGTGCCGTCGAGAAACCCTACGGGCCATTTTTGTGCATACGGATGTCGGAGACGAAAATACGAAAAACTCGTGTCGTTGGAAACAAGCACGCCTTAGAAACTCTATAAAGTTCGTTTCGCGAGATTCCGACTTTCCGGGGATGGAATCGTGCCGTCGAGAAACCCTACGGGCCATTTTCGTGCATCTGGATGTCGGAGACGAAAATTCGAAAAAGTCGTGTCGTTGGAAAGAAGAACTCCTTGGAAACTCTAGAAACTTCATTTCGTGAGATTCTGACTGTCCGGCGATTTAATCGTGTCGTCCAGAAGCCCTACGTTCTATTTTCTTGCATACGGATGACGGAGACAAAAATACGAAAAAGTCGTGTCGTTGAAAGGAAGAACGGATAATAAACTCTATAAAGTTCGTTTCGCGAGATTTTGACAGTCCGGCGATGGAATCGTGCCGTCGAGAAAACCTACGGGCCATTTTTGTGCATCCCGATGTCGGAGACGAAAATTCGTAAAAGTCGTCTCGTTGGAAAGAACAACTCCTTGGAAACTCTAGAAACTTCGTTTCGTGAGATTTTGACTGTCCGGTGATTTAATCGTGCCGTTCAGAAGCCCTACGTTCTATTTTCATGCATACGGATGACGGAGACAAAAATACGAGAAAGTCGTGTCGTTGAAAGGAAGAACGGATAATAAACCTTATAAAGTTCGTTTCGCGAGATTCTGAGTTTCCGGCGATGGAATCGTGCCGTCGAGAAACCCTACGGGCCATTTTCGTGCATACAGATGTCGGAGATGAAAATACGAAAAATTCGTGTCGTTGGAAACAAGCACTCCTTAGAAACTCTATAAAGTTCGTTTCGCGAGATTTTGACTTTTCGGGGATGGAATCGTGCCGTCGACAAACCCTACGGGCCATTTTCGTGCATATGGATGTCGGAGACGAAAATTCGAAAAAGTCGTGTCGTTGGAAAGAATAACTCCTTGGAAACTCTAGAAACCTCGTTTCCTGAGATTTTGACTGTCCGGCGATTTAATGGTGCCGTCCAGAAGCCCTACGTTCTATTTTTGTGCATACAGATGACGGGGACAAAAATACGAAATAGTTGTGTCGTTGAAAGGAGGAACGGATAATAAAATCTATAAAGTTCGTTTCGCGAGATTCCGAATTTCCGGCGATGGAATCGTGCCGTCGAGAAACCCTGCGGGCCATATTTGTGCATCCGGATTTCAGAGACGAAAATTCGAAATAGTCGTGTCGTTGGAAAGAAGAACTCCTTGGAAATTCTAGAAACTTCGTTTCGTGGGATTGTGACTGTCCGGCGTTTTAATCATGCCGTTCAGAAGCCCTACGTTCTATTTTCGTGCATACGGATGTCGGAGACGAAAATATGAAAAATTCGTGTCGTTGGAAACAAGCACTCCTTAGAAACTCTATAAAGTTCGTTTCGCGAGATTCCGACTTTTCGGGGATGGAATCGTGCCGTCGAGAAACCCTACGGGCCATTTTCGTGCATCTGGATGTCGGAGACGAAAACTCCAAAAAGTCGTGTCGTTGCAAAGAAGAACTGCTTGGAAACTCTAGAAACTACGTTTCGTGAGATTCTGATTGTCCCGCGATTTAATCGTAACGTCCAGAAGCCCTACGGTCTATTTTCGTGCATACGGATGACGGGGACAAAAATACGAAAAAGTCGTGCCGTTGGAAAGAAGAACTCCTTGGAAACTCTATAAACTTCGTTTCGTGAGATTTTGACAGTCCGGCGATTTAATCGTGCCGTCCAGAAGCCCCACGTTCTATTTTCTTGCATACGGATGACGGGGACAAAAATACGAAAAAGTCGTGTCGTTGTAAGGAAGAACGGATAATAAACTCTATAAAGTTCGTTTCGCGAGATTTCGACCTTCCGGCCATGGAATCGTGCCGTCGAGAAACCCTACGGGCCATTTTCGTGCATACGGATGTCGGAGACGAAAATACGAAAAATTTGTGTCGTTGGAAACAAGCACTCCTTGGAAATTCTATAAAGTTCGTTCCGCGAGAATCCGACTTTCCGGCGATGGAATCGTGCCGTCGAGAAACCCTACGAGCCATTTTTGTGCATACGGATGTCGGAGACGAAAATACGAAAAACTCGTGTCGTTGGAAACAAGCACGCCTTAGAAACTCTATAAAGTTCGTTTCGCGAGATTCCGACTTTCCGGGGATGGAATCGTGCCGTCGAGAAACCCTACGGGCCATTTTCGTGCATCTGGATGTCGGAGACGAAAATTCGAAAAAGTCGTGTCGTTGGAAAGAAGAACTCCTTGGAAACTCTAGAAACTTCGTTTCGTGAGATTCTGACTGTCCGGCGATTTAATCGTGTCGTCCAGAAGCCCTACGTTCTATTTTCTTGCATACGGATGACGGAGACAAAAATACGAAAAAGTCGTGTCGTTGAAAGGAAGAACGGATAATAAACTCTATAAAGTTCGTTTCGCGAGATTTTGACAGTCCGGCGATGGAATCGTGCCGTCGAGAAAACCTACGGGCCATTTTTGTGCATCCCGATGTCGGAGACGAAAATTCGTAAAAGTCGTCTCGTTGGAAAGAACAACTCCTTGGAAACTCTAGAAACTTCGTTTCGTGAGATTTTGACTGTCCGGTGATTTAATCGTGCCGTTCAGAAGCCCTACGTTCTATTTTCATGCATACGGATGACGGAGACAAAAATACGAGAAAGTCGTGTCGTTGAAAGGAAGAACGGATAATAAACCTTATAAAGTTCGTTTCGCGAGATTCTGAGTTTCCGGCGATGGAATCGTGCCGTCGAGAAACCCTACGGGCCATTTTCGTGCATACAGATGTCGGAGATGAAAATACGAAAAATTCGTGTCGTTGGAAACAAGCACTCCTTAGAAACTCTATAAAGTTCGTTTCGCGAGATTTTGACTTTTCGGGGATGGAATCGTGCCGTCGACAAACCCTACGGGCCATTTTCGTGCATATGGATGTCGGAGACGAAAATTCGAAAAAGTCGTGTCGTTGGAAAGAATAACTCCTTGGAAACTCTAGAAACCTCGTTTCCTGAGATTTTGACTGTCCGGCGATTTAATGGTGCCGTCCAGAAGCCCTACGTTCTATTTTTGTGCATACAGATGACGGGGACAAAAATACGAAATAGTTGTGTCGTTGAAAGGAGGAACGGATAATAAAATCTATAAAGTTCGTTTCGCGAGATTCCGAATTTCCGGCGATGGAATCGTGCCGTCGAGAAACCCTGCGGGCCATATTTGTGCATCCGGATTTCAGAGACGAAAATTCGAAATAGTCGTGTCGTTGGAAAGAAGAACTCCTTGGAAATTCTAGAAACTTCGTTTCGTGGGATTGTGACTGTCCGGCGTTTTAATCATGCCGTTCAGAAGCCCTACGTTCTATTTTCGTGCATACGGATGTCGGAGACGAAAATATGAAAAATTCGTGTCGTTGGAAACAAGCACTCCTTAGAAACTCTATAAAGTTCGTTTCGCGAGATTCCGACTTTTCGGGGATGGAATCGTGCCGTCGAGAAACCCTACGGGCCATTTTCGTGCATCTGGATGTCGGAGACGAAAACTCCAAAAAGTCGTGTCGTTGCAAAGAAGAACTGCTTGGAAACTCTAGAAACTACGTTTCGTGAGATTCTGATTGTCCCGCGATTTAATCGTAACGTCCAGAAGCCCTACGGTCTATTTTCGTGCATACGGATGACGGGGACAAAAATACGAAAAAGTCGTGCCGTTGGAAAGAAGAACTCCTTGGAAACTCTATAAACTTCGTTTCGTGAGATTTTGACAGTCCGGCGATTTAATCGTGCCGTCCAGAAGCCCCGCGTTCTATTTTCTTGCATACGGATGACGGGGACAAAAATACGAAAAAGTCGTGTCGTTGAAAGGAAGAACGGATAATAAACTCTATAAAGTTCGTTTCGCGAGATTTCGACCTTCCGGCCACGGAATCGTGCCGTCGAGAAACCCTACGGGCCATTTTCGTGCATACGGATGTCGGAGACGAAAATACGAAAAATTTGTGTCGTTGGAAACAAGCACTCCTTGGAAATTCTATAAAGTTCGTTCCGCGAGAATCCGACTTTCCGGCGATGGAATCGTGCCGTCGAGAAACCCTACGGGCCATTTTTGTGCATACGGATGACGGAGACGAAAATACGAAAAACTCGTGTCGTTGGAAACAAGCACGCCTTAGAAACTCTATAAAGTTCGTTTCGCGAGATTCCGACTTTCCGGGGATGGAATCGTGCCGTCGAGAAACCCTACGGGCCATTTTCGTGCATCTGGATGTCGGAGACGAAAATTCGAAAAAGTCGTGTCGTTGGAAAGAAGAACTCCTTGGAAACTCTAGAAACTTCGTTTCGTGAGATTCTGACTGTCCGGCGATTTAATCGTGTCGTCCAGAAGCCCTACGTTCTATTTTCTTGCATAAGGATGACGGAGACAAAAATACGAAAAAGTCGTGTCGTTGAAAGGAAGAACGGATAATAAACTCTATAAAGTTCGTTTCGCGAGATTTTGACAGTCCGGCGATGGAATCGTGCCGTCGAGAAAACCTACGGGCCATTTTTGTGCATCCCGATGTCGGAGACGAAAATTCGTAAAAGTCGTCTCGTTGGAAAGAACAACTCCTTGGAAACTCTAGAAACTTCGTTTCGTGAGATTTTGACTGTCCGGTGATTTAATCGTGCCGTTCAGAAGCCCTACGTTCTATTTTCTTGCATACGGATGACGGAGACAAAAATACGAAAAAGTCGTGTCGTTGAAAGGAAGAACGGATAATAAACCTTATAAAGTTCGTTTCGCGAGATTCTGAGTTTCCGGCGATGGAATCGTGCCGTCGAGAAACCCTACGGGCCATTTTCGTGCATACAGATGTCGGAGATGAAAATACGAAAAATTCGTGTCGTTGGAAACAAGCACTCCTTAGAAACTCTATAAAGTTCGTTTCGCGAGATTTTGACTTTTCGGGGATGGAATCGTGCCGTCGACAAACCCTACGGGCCATTTTCGTGCATATGGATGTCGGAGACGAAAATTCGAAAAAGTCGTGTCGTTGGAAAGAATAACTCCTTGGAAACTCTAGAAACCTCGTTTCCTGAGATTTTGACTGTCCGGCGATTTAATGGTGCCGTCCAGAAGCCCTACGTTCTATTTTTGTGCATACAGATGACGGGGACAAAAATACGAAATAGTTGTGTCGTTGAAAGGAGGAACGGATAATAAAATCTATAAAGTTCGTTTCGCGAGATTCCGAATTTCCGGCGATGGAATCGTGCCGTCGAGAAACCCTGCGGGCCATATTTGTGCATCCGGATTTCAGAGACGAAAATTCGAAATAGTCGTGTCGTTGGAAAGAAGAACTCCTTGGAAATTCTAGAAACTTCGTTTCGTGGGATTGTGACTGTCCGGCGTTTTAATCATGCCGTTCAGAAGCCCTACGTTCTATTTTCGTGCATACGGATGTCGGAGACGAAAATATGAAAAATTCGTGTCGTTGGAAACAAGCACTCCTTAGAAACTCTATAAAGTTCGTTTCGCGAGATTCCGACTTTTCGGGGATGGAATCGTGCCGTCGAGAAACCCCTACGGGCCATTTTCGTGCATCTGGATGTCGGAGACGAAAACTCCAAAAAGTCGTGTCGTTGCAAAGAAGAACTGCTTGGAAACTCTAGAAACTACGTTTCGTGAGATTCTGATTGTCCCGCGATTTAATCGTAACGTCCAGAAGCCCTACGGTCTATTTTCGTGCATACGGATGACGGGGACAAAAATACGAAAAAGTCGTGCCGTTGGAAAGAAGAACTCCTTGGAAACTCTATAAACTTCGTTTCGTGAGATTTTGACAGTCCGGCGATTTAATCGTGCCGTCCAGAAGCCCCACGTTCTATTTTCTTGCATACGGATGGAGGGGACAAAAATACGAAAAAGTCGTGTCGTTGAAAGGAAGAACGGATAATAAACTCTATAAAGTTCGTTTCGCGAGATTTCGACCTTCCGGCCATGGAATCGTGCCGTCGAGAAACCCTACGGGCCATTTTCGTGCATACGGATGTCGGAGACGAAAATACGAAAAATTTGTGACGTTGGAAACAAGCACTCCTTGGAAATTCTATAAAGTTCGTTCCGCGAGAATCCGACTTTCCGGCGATGGAATCGTGCCGTCGAGAAACCCTACGGGCCATTTTTGTGCATACGGATGTCGGAGACGAAAATACGAAAAACTCGTGTCGTTGGAAACAAGCACGCCTTAGAAACTCTATAAAGTTCGTTTCGCGAGATTCCGACTTTCCGGGGATGGAATCGTGCCGTCGAGAAACCCTACGGGCCATTTTCGTGCATCTGGATGTCGGAGACGAAAATTCGAAAAAGTCGTGTCGTTGGAAAGAAGAACTCCTTGGAAACTCTAGAAACTTCGTTTCGTGAGATGCTGACTGTCCGGCGATTTAATCGTGTCGTCCAGAAGCCCTACGTTCTATTTTCTTGCATACGGATGACGGAGACAAAAATACGAAAAAGTCGTGTCGTTGAAAGGAAGAACGGATAATAAACTCTATAAAGTTCGTTTCGCGAGATTTTGACAGTCCGGCGATGGAATCGTGCCGTCGAGAAAACCTACGGGCCATTTTTGTGCATCCCGATGTCGGAGACGAAAATTCGTAAAAGTCGTCTCGTTGGAAAGAACAACTCCTTGGAAACTCTAGAAACTTCGTTTCGTGAGATTTTGACTGTCCGGTGATTTAATCGTGCCGTTCAGAAGCCCTACGTTCTATTTTCTTGCATACGGATGACGGAGACAAAAATACGAAAAAGTCGTGTCGTTGAAAGAAAGAACGGATAATAAACCTTATAAAGTTCGTTTCGCGAGATTCTGAGTTTCCGGCGATGGAATCGTGCCGTCGAGAAACCCTACGGGCCATTTTCGTGCATACAGATGTCGGAGATGAAAATACGAAAAATTCGTGTCGTTGGAAACAAGCACTCCTTAGAAACTCTATAAAGTTCGTTTCGCGAGATTTTGACTTTTCGGGGATGGAATCGTGCCGTCGACAAACCCTACGGGCCATTTTCGTGCATATGGATGTCGGAGACGAAAATTCGAAAAAGTCGTGTCGTTGGAAAGAATAACTCCTTGGAAACTCTAGAAACCTCGTTTCCTGAGATTTTGACTGTCCGGCGATTTAATGGTGCCGTCCAGAAGCCCTACGTTCTATTTTTGTGCATACAGATGACGGGGACAGAAATACGAAATAGTTGTGTCGTTGAAAGGAGGAACGGATAATAAAATCTATAAAGTTCGTTTCGCGAGATTCCGAATTTCCGGCGATGGAATCGTGCCGTCGAGAAACCCTGCGGGCCATATTTGTGCATCCGGATTTCAGAGACGAAAATTCGAAATAGTCGTGTCGTTGGAAAGAAGAACTCCTTGGAAATTCTAGAAACTTCGTTTCGTGGGATTGTGACTGTCCGGCGTTTTAATCATGCCGTTCAGAAGCCCTACGTTCTATTTTCGTGCATACGGATGTCGGAGACGAAAATATGAAAAATTCGTGTCGTTGGAAACAAGCACTCCTTAGAAACTCTATAAAGTTCGTTTCGCGAGATTCCGACTTTTCGGGGATGGAATCGTGCCGTCGAGAAACCCTACGGGCCATTTTCGTGCATCTGGATGTCGGAGACGAAAACTCCAAAAAGTCGTGTCGTTGCAAAGAAGAACTGCTTGGAAACTCTAGAAACTACGTTTCGTGAGATTCTGATTGTCCCGCGATTTAATCGTAACGTCCAGAAGCCCTACGGTCTATTTTCGTGCATACGGATGACGGGGACAAAAATACGAAAAAGTCGTGCCGTTGGAAAGAAGAACTCCTTGGAAACTCTATAAACTTCGTTTCGTGAGATTTTGACAGTCCGGCGATTTAATCGTGCCGTCCAGAAGCCCCGCGTTCTATTTTCTTGCATACGGATGACGGGGACAAAAATACGAAAAAGTCGTGTCGTTGAAAGGAAGAACGGATAATAAACTCTATAAAGTTCGTTTCGCGAGATTTCGACCTTCCGGCCATGGAATCGTGCCGTCGAGAAACCCTACGGGCCATTTTCGTGCATACGGATGTCGGAGACGAAAATACGAAAAATTTGTGTCGTTGGAAACAAGCACTCCTTGGAAATTCTATAAAGTTCGTTCCGCGAGAATCCGACTTTCCGGCGATGGAATCGTGCCGTCGAGAAACCCTACGGGCCATTTTTGTGCATACGGATGTCGGAGACGAAAATACGAAAAACTCGTGTCGTTGGAAACAAGCACGCCTTAGAAACTCTATAAAGTTCGTTTCGCGAGATTCCGACTTTCCGGGGATGGAATCGTGCCGTCGAGAAACCCTACGGGCCATTTTCGTGCATCTGGATGTCGGAGACGAAAATTCGAAAAAGTCGTGTCGTTGGAAAGAAGAACTCCTTGGAAACTCTAGAAACTTCGTTTCGTGAGATGCTGACTGTCCGGCGATTTAATCGTGTCGTCCAGAAGCCCTACGTTCTATTTTCTTGCATACGGATGACGGAGACAAAAATACGAAAAAGTCGTGTCGTTGAAAGGAAGAACGGATAATAAACTCTATAAAGTTCGTTTCGCGAGATTTTGACAGTCCGGCGATGGAATCGTGCCGTCGAGAAAACCTACGGGCCATTTTTGTGCATCCCGATGTCGGAGACGAAAATTCGTAAAAGTCGTCTCGTTGGAAAGAACAACTCCTTGGAAACTCTAGAAACTTCGTTTCGTGAGATTTTGACTGACCGGTGATTTAATCGTGCCGTTCAGAAGCCCTACGTTCTATTTTCTTGCATACGGATGACGGAGACAAAAATACGAAAAAGTCGTGTCGTTGAAAGGAAGAACGGATAATAAACCTTATAAAGTTCGTTTCGCGAGATTCTGAGTTTCCGGCGATGGAATCGTGCCGTCGAGAAACCCTACGGGCCATTTTCGTGCATACAGATGTCGGAGATGAAAATACGAAAAATTCGTGTCGTTGGAAACAAGCACTCCTTAGAAACTCTATAAAGTTCGTTTCGCGAGATTTTGACTTTTCGGGGATGGAATCGTGCCGTCGACAAACCCTACGGGCCATTTTCGTGCATATGGATGTCGGAGACGAAAATTCGAAAAAGTCGTGTCGTTGGAAAGAATAACTCCTTGGAAACTCTAGAAACCTCGTTTCCTGAGATTTTGACTGTCCGGCGATTTAATGGTGCCGTCCAGAAGCCCTACGTTCTATTTTTGTGCATACAGATGACGGGGACAGAAATACGAAATAGTTGTGTCGTTGAAAGGAGGAACGGATAATAAAATCTATAAAGTTCGTTTCGCGAGATTCCGAATTTCCGGCGATGGAATCGTGCCGTCGAGAAACCCTGCGGGCCATATTTGTGCATCCGGATTTCAGAGACGAAAATTCGAAATAGTCGTGTCGTTGGAAAGAAGAACTCCTTGGAAATTCTAGAAACTTCGTTTCGTGGGATTGTGACTGTCCGGCGTTTTAATCATGCCGTTCAGAAGCCCTACGTTCTATTTTCGTGCATACGGATGTCGGAGACGAAAATATGAAAAATTCGTGTCGTTGGAAACAAGCACTCCTTAGAAACTCTATAAAGTTCGTTTCGCGAGATTCCGACTTTTCGGGGATGGAATCGTGCCGTCGAGAAACCCTACGGGCCATTTTCGTGCATCTGGATGTCGGAGACGAAAACTCCAAAAAGTCGTGTCGTTGCAAAGAAGAACTGCTTGGAAACTCTAGAAACTACGTTTCGTGAGATTCTGATTGTCCCGCGATTTAATCGTAACGTCCAGAAGCCCTACGGTCTATTTTCGTGCATACGGATGACGGGGACAAAAATACGAAAAAGTCGTGCCGTTGGAAAGAAGAACTCCTTGGAAACTCTATAAACTTCGTTTCGTGAGATTTTGACAGTCCGGCGATTTAATCGTGCCGTCCAGAAGCCCCGCGTTCTATTTTCTTGCATACGGATGACGGGGACAAAAATACGAAAAAGTCGTGTCGTTGAAAGGAAGAACGGATAATAAACTCTATAAAGTTCGTTTCGCGAGATTTCGACCTTCCGGCCATGGAATCGTGCCGTCGAGAAACCCTACGGGCCATTTTCGTGCATACGGATGTCGGAGACGAAAATACGAAAAATTTGTGTCGTTGGAAACAAGCACTCCTTGGAAATTCTATAAAGTTCGTTCCGCGAGAATCCGACTTTCCGGCGATGGAATCGTGCCGTCGAGAAACCCTACGGGCCATTTTTGTGCATACGGATGTCGGAGACGAAAATACGAAAAACTCGTGTCGTTGGAAACAAGCACGCCTTAGAAACTCTATAAAGTTCGTTTCGCGAGATTCCGACTTTCCGGGGATGGAATCGTGCCGTCGAGAAACCCTACGGGCCATTTTCGTGCATCTGGATGTCGGAGACGAAAATTCGAAAAAGTCGTGTCGTTGGAAAGAAGAACTCCTTGGAAACTCTAGAAACTTCGTTTCGTGAGATGCTGACTGTCCGGCGATTTAATCGTGTCGTCCAGAAGCCCTACGTTCTATTTTCTTGCATACGGATGACGGAGACAAAAATACGAAAAAGTCGTGTCGTTGAAAGGAAGAACGGATAATAAACTCTATAAAGTTCGTTTCGCGAGATTTTGACAGTCCGGCGATGGAATCGTGCCGTCGAGAAAACCTACGGGCCATTTTTGTGCATCCCGATGTCGGAGACGAAAATTCGTAAAAGTCGTCTCGTTGGAAAGAACAACTCCTTGGAAACTCTAGAAACTTCGTTTCGTGAGATTTTGACTGACCGGTGATTTAATCGTGCCGTTCAGAAGCCCTACGTTCTATTTTCTTGCATACGGATGACGGAGACAAAAATACGAAAAAGTCGTGTCGTTGAAAGGAAGAACGGATAATAAACCTTATAAAGTTCGTTTCGCGAGATTCTGAGTTTCCGGCGATGGAATCGTGCCGTCGAGAAACCCTACGGGCCATTTTCGTGCATACAGATGTCGGAGATGAAAATACGAAAAATTCGTGTCGTTGGAAACAAGCACTCCTTAGAAACTCTATAAAGTTCGTTTCGCGAGATTTTGACTTTTCGGGGATGGAATCGTGCCGTCGACAAACCCTACGGGCCATTTTCGTGCATATGGATGTCGGAGACGAAAATTCGAAAAAGTCGTGTCGTTGGAAAGAATAACTCCTTGGAAACTCTAGAAACCTCGTTTCCTGAGATTTTGACTGTCCGGCGATTTAATGGTGCCGTCCAGAAGCCCTACGTTCTATTTTTGTGCATACAGATGACGGGGACAGAAATACGAAATAGTTGTGTCGTTGAAAGGAGGAACGGATAATAAAATCTATAAAGTTCGTTTCGCGAGATTCCGAATTTCCGGCGATGGAATCGTGCCGTCGAGAAACCCTGCGGGCCATATTTGTGCATCCGGATTTCAGAGACGAAAATTCGAAATAGTCGTGTCGTTGGAAAGAAGAACTCCTTGGAAATTCTAGAAACTTCGTTTCGTGGGATTGTGACTGTCCGGCGTTTTAATCATGCCGTTCAGAAGCCCTACGTTCTATTTTCGTGCATACGGATGTCGGAGACGAAAATATGAAAAATTCGTGTCGTTGGAAACAAGCACTCCTTAGAAACTCTATAAAGTTCGTTTCGCGAGATTCCGACTTTTCGGGGATGGAATCGTGCCGTCGAGAAACCCTACGGGCCATTTTCGTGCATCTGGATGTCGGAGACGAAAACTCCAAAAAGTCGTGTCGTTGCAAAGAAGAACTGCTTGGAAACTCTAGAAACTACGTTTCGTGAGATTCTGATTGTCCCGCGATTTAATCGTAACGTCCAGAAGCCCTACGGTCTATTTTCGTGCATACGGATGACGGGGACAAAAATACGAAAAAGTCGTGCCGTTGGAAAGAAGAACTCCTTGGAAACTCTATAAACTTCGTTTCGTGAGATTTTGACAGTCCGGCGATTTAATCGTGCCGTCCAGAAGCCCCACGTTCTATTTTCTTGCATACGGATGACGGGGACAAAAATACGAAAAAGTCGTGTCGTTGAAAGGAAGAACGGATAATAAACTCTATAAAGTTCGTTTCGCGAGATTTCGACCTTCCGGCCATGGAATCGTGCCGTCGAGAAACCCTACGGGCCATTTTCGTGCATACGGATGTCGGAGACGAAAATACGAAAAATTTGTGTCGTTGGAAACAAGCACTCCTTGGAAATTCTATAAAGTTCGTTCCGCGAGAATCCGACTTTCCGGCGATGGAATCGTGCCGTCGAGAAACCCTACGGGCCATTTTTGTGCATACGGATGTCGGAGACGAAAATACGAAAAACTCGTGTCGTTGGAAACAAGCACGCCTTAGAAACTCTATAAAGTTCGTTTCGCGAGATTCCGACTTTCCGGGGATGGAATCGTGCCGTCGAGAAACCCTACGGGCCATTTTCGTGCATCTGGATGTCGGAGACGAAAATTCGAAAAAGTCGTGTCGTTGGAAAGAAGAACTCCTTGGAAACTCTAGAAACTTCGTTTCGTGAGATGCTGACTGTCCGGCGATTTAATCGTGTCGTCCAGAAGCCCTACGTTCTATTTTCTTGCATACGGATGACGGAGACAAAAATACGAAAAAGTCGTGTCGTTGAAAGGAAGAACGGATAATAAACTCTATAAAGTTCGTTTCGCGAGATTTTGACAGTCCGGCGATGGAATCGTGCCGTCGAGAAAACCTACGGGCCATTTTTGTGCATCCCGATGTCGGAGACGAAAATTCGTAAAAGTCGTCTCGTTGGAAAGAACAACTCCTTGGAAACTCTAGAAACTTCGTTTCGTGAGATTTTGACTGACCGGTGATTTAATCGTGCCGTTCAGAAGCCCTACGTTCTATTTTCTTGCATACGGATGACGGAGACAAAAATACGAAAAAGTCGTGTCGTTGAAAGGAAGAACGGATAATAAACCTTATAAAGTTCGTTTCGCGAGATTCTGAGTTTCCGGCGATGGAATCGTGCCGTCGAGAAACCCTACGGGCCATTTTCGTGCATACAGATGTCGGAGATGAAAATACGAAAAATTCGTGTCGTTGGAAACAAGCACTCCTTAGAAACTCTATAAAGTTCGTTTCGCGAGATTTTGACTTTTCGGGGATGGAATCGTGCCGTCGACAAACCCTACGGGCCATTTTCGTGCATATGGATGTCGGAGACGAAAATTCGAAAAAGTCGTGTCGTTGGAAAGAATAACTCCTTGGAAACTCTAGAAACCTCGTTTCCTGAGATTTTGACTGTCCGGCGATTTAATGGTGCCGTCCAGAAGCCCTACGTTCTATTTTTGTGCATACAGATGACGGGGACAGAAATACGAAATAGTTGTGTCGTTGAAAGGAGGAACGGATAATAAAATCTATAAAGTTCGTTTCGCGAGATTCCGAATTTCCGGCGATGGAATCGTGCCGTCGAGAAACCCTGCGGGCCATATTTGTGCATCCGGATTTCAGAGACGAAAATTCGAAATAGTCGTGTCGTTGGAAAGAAGAACTCCTTGGAAATTCTAGAAACTTCGTTTCGTGGGATTGTGACTGTCCGGCGTTTTAATCATGCCGTTCAGAAGCCCTACGTTCTATTTTCGTGCATACGGATGTCGGAGACGAAAATATGAAAAATTCGTGTCGTTGGAAACAAGCACTCCTTAGAAACTCTATAAAGTTCGTTTCGCGAGATTCCGACTTTTCGGGGATGGAATCGTGCCGTCGAGAAACCCTACGGGCCATTTTCGTGCATCTGGATGTCGGAGACGAAAACTCCAAAAAGTCGTGTCGTTGCAAAGAAGAACTGCTTGGAAACTCTAGAAACTACGTTTCGTGAGATTCTGATTGTCCCGCGATTTAATCGTAACGTCCAGAAGCCCTACGGTCTATTTTCGTGCAAACGGATGACGGGGACAAAAATACGAAAAAGTCGTGCCGTTGGAAAGAAGAACTCCTTGGAAACTCTATAAACTTCGTTTCGTGAGATTTTGACAGTCCGGCGATTTAATCGTGCCGTCCAGAAGCCCCACGTTCTATTTTCTTGCATACGGATGACGGGGACAAAAATACGAAAAAGTCGTGTCGTTGAAAGGAAGAACGGATAATAAACTCTATAAAGTTCGTTTCGCGAGATTTCGACCTTCCGGCCATGGAATCGTGCCGTCGAGAAACCCTACGGGCCATTTTCGTGCATACGGATGTCGGAGACGAAAATACGAAAAATTTGTGTCGTTGGAAACAAGCACTCCTTGGAAATTCTATAAAGTTCGTTCCGCGAGAATCCGACTTTCCGGCGATGGAATCGTGCCGTCGAGAAACCCTACGGGCCATTTTTGTGCATACGGATGTCGGAGACGAAAATACGAAAAACTCGTGTCGTTGGAAACAAGCACGCCTTAGAAACTCTATAAAGTTCGTTTCGCGAGATTCCGACTTTCCGGGGATGGAATCGTGCCGTCGAGAAACCCTACGGGCCATTTTCGTGCATCTGGATGTCGGAGACGAAAATTCGAAAAAGTCGTGTCGTTGGAAAGAAGAACTCCTTGGAAACTCTAGAAACTTCGTTTCGTGAGATGCTGACTGTCCGGCGATTTAATCGTGTCGTCCAGAAGCCCTACGTTCTATTTTCTTGCATACGGATGACGGAGACAAAAATACGAAAAAGTCGTGTCGTTGAAAGGAAGAACGGATAATAAACTCTATAAAGTTCGTTTCGCGAGATTTTGACAGTCCGGCGATGGAATCGTGCCGTCGAGAAAACCTACGGGCCATTTTTGTGCATCCCGATGTCGGAGACGAAAATTCGTAAAAGTCGTCTCGTTGGAAAGAACAACTCCTTGGAAACTCTAGAAACTTCGTTTCGTGAGATTTTGACTGACCGGTGATTTAATCGTGCCGTTCAGAAGCCCTACGTTCTATTTTCTTGCATACGGATGACGGAGACAAAAATACGAAAAAGTCGTGTCGTTGAAAGGAAGAACGGATAATAAACCTTATAAAGTTCGTTTCGCGAGATTCTGAGTTTCCGGCGATGGAATCGTGCCGTCGAGAAACCCTACGGGCCATTTTCGTGCATACAGATGTCGGAGATGAAAATACGAAAAATTCGTGTCGTTGGAAACAAGCACTCCTTAGAAACTCTATAAAGTTCGTTTCGCGAGATTTTGACTTTTCGGGGATGGAATCGTGCCGTCGACAAACCCTACGGGCCATTTTCGTGCATATGGATGTCGGAGACGAAAATTCGAAAAAGTCGTGTCGTTGGAAAGAATAACTCCTTGGAAACTCTAGAAACCTCGTTTCCTGAGATTTTGACTGTCCGGCGATTTAATGGTGCCGTCCAGAAGCCCTACGTTCTATTTTTGTGCATACAGATGACGGGGACAGAAATACGAAATAGTTGTGTCGTTGAAAGGAGGAACGGATAATAAAATCTATAAAGTTCGTTTCGCGAGATTCCGAATTTCCGGCGATGGAATCGTGCCGTCGAGAAACCCTGCGGGCCATATTTGTGCATCCGGATTTCAGAGACGAAAATTCGAAATAGTCGTGTCGTTGGAAAGAAGAACTCCTTGGAAATTCTAGAAACTTCGTTTCGTGGGATTGTGACTGTCCGGCGTTTTAATCATGCCGTTCAGAAGCCCTACGTTCTATTTTCGTGCATACGGATGTCGGAGACGAAAATATGAAAAATTCGTGTCGTTGGAAACAAGCACTCCTTAGAAACTCTATAAAGTTCGTTTCGCGAGATTCCGACTTTTCGGGGATGGAATCGTGCCGTCGAGAAACCCTACGGGCCATTTTCGTGCATCTGGATGTCGGAGACGAAAACTCCAAAAAGTCGTGTCGTTGCAAAGAAGAACTGCTTGGAAACTCTAGAAACTACGTTTCGTGAGATTCTGATTGTCCCGCGATTTAATCGTAACGTCCAGAAGCCCTACGGTCTATTTTCGTGCAAACGGATGACGGGGACAAAAATACGAAAAAGTCGTGCCGTTGGAAAGAAGAACTCCTTGGAAACTCTATAAACTTCGTTTCGTGAGATTTTGACAGTCCGGCGATTTAATCGTGCCGTCCAGAAGCCCCACGTTCTATTTTCTTGCATACGGATGACGGGGACAAAAATACGAAAAAGTCGTGTCGTTGAAAGGAAGAACGGATAATAAACTCTATAAAGTTCGTTTCGCGAGATTTCGACCTTCCGGCCATGGAATCGTGCCGTCGAGAAACCCTACGGGCCATTTTCGTGCATACGGATGTCGGAGACGAAAATACGAAAAATTTGTGTCGTTGGAAACAAGCACTCCTTGGAAATTCTATAAAGTTCGTTCCGCGAGAATCCGACTTTCCGGCGATGGAATCGTGCCGTCGAGAAACCCTACGGGCCATTTTTGTGCATACGGATGTCGGAGACGAAAATACGAAAAACTCGTGTCGTTGGAAACAAGCACGCCTTAGAAACTCTATAAAGTTCGTTTCGCGAGATTCCGACTTTCCGGGGATGGAATCGTGCCGTCGAGAAACCCTACGGGCCATTTTCGTGCATCTGGATGTCGGAGACGAAAATTCGAAAAAGTCGTGTCGTTGGAAAGAAGAACTCCTTGGAAACTCTAGAAACTTCGTTTCGTGAGATGCTGACTGTCCGGCGATTTAATCGTGTCGTCCAGAAGCCCTACGTTCTATTTTCTTGCATACGGATGACGGAGACAAAAATACGAAAAAGTCGTGTCGTTGAAAGGAAGAACGGATAATAAACTCTATAAAGTTCGTTTCGCGAGATTTTGACAGTCCGGCGATGGAATCGTGCCGTCGAGAAAACCTACGGGCCATTTTTGTGCATCCCGATGTCGGAGACGAAAATTCGTAAAAGTCGTCTCGTTGGAAAGAACAACTCCTTGGAAACTCTAGAAACTTCGTTTCGTGAGATTTTGACTGTCCGGTGATTTAATCGTGCCGTTCAGAAGCCCTACGTTCTATTTTCTTGCATACGGATGACGGAGACAAAAATACGAAAAAGTCGTGTCGTTGAAAGGAAGAACGGATAATAAACCTTATAAAGTTCGTTTCGCGAGATTCTGAGTTTCCGGCGATGGAATCGTGCCGTCGAGAAACCCTACGGGCCATTTTCGTGCATACAGATGTCGGAGATGAAAATACGAAAAATTCGTGTCGTTGGAAACAAGCACTCCTTAGAAACTCTATAAAGTTCGTTTCGCGAGATTTTGACTTTTCGGGGATGGAATCGTGCCGTCGACAAACCCTACGGGCCATTTTCGTGCATATGGATGTCGGAGACGAAAATTCGAAAAAGTCGTGTCGTTGGAAAGAATAACTCCTTGGAAACTCTAGAAACCTCGTTTCCTGAGATTTTGACTGTCCGGCGATTTAATGGTGCCGTCCAGAAGCCCTACGTTCTATTTTTGTGCATACAGATGACGGGGACAGAAATACGAAATAGTTGTGTCGTTGAAAGGAGGAACGGATAATAAAATCTATAAAGTTCGTTTCGCGAGATTCCGAATTTCCGGCGATGGAATCGTGCCGTCGAGAAACCCTGCGGGCCATATTTGTGCATCCGGATTTCAGAGACGAAAATTCGAAATAGTCGTGTCGTTGGAAAGAAGAACTCCTTGGAAATTCTAGAAACTTCGTTTCGTGGGATTGTGACTGTCCGGCGTTTTAATCATGCCGTTCAGAAGCCCTACGTTCTATTTTCGTGCATACGGATGTCGGAGACGAAAATATGAAAAATTCGTGTCGTTGGAAACAAGCACTCCTTAGAAACTCTATAAAGTTCGTTTCGCGAGATTCCGACTTTTCGGGGATGGAATCGTGCCGTCGAGAAACCCTACGGGCCATTTTCGTGCATCTGGATGTCGGAGACGAAAACTCCAAAAAGTCGTGTCGTTGCAAAGAAGAACTGCTTGGAAACTCTAGAAACTACGTTTCGTGAGATTCTGATTGTCCCGCGATTTAATCGTAACGTCCAGAAGCCCTACGGTCTATTTTCGTGCATACGGATGACGGGGACAAAAATACGAAAAAGTCGTGCCGTTGGAAAGAAGAACTCCTTGGAAACTCTATAAACTTCGTTTCGTGAGATTTTGACAGTCCGGCGATTTAATCGTGCCGTCCAGAAGCCCCACGTTCTATTTTCTTGCATACGGATGACGGGGACAAAAATACGAAAAAGTCGTGTCGTTGAAAGGAAGAACGGATAATAAACTCTATAAAGTTCGTTTCGCGAGATTTCGACCTTCCGGCCATGGAATCGTGCCGTCGAGAAACCCTACGGGCCATTTTCGTGCATACGGATGTCGGAGACGAAAATACGAAAAATTTGTGTCGTTGGAAACAAGCACTCCTTGGAAATTCTATAAAGTTCGTTCCGCGAGAATCCGACTTTCCGGCGATGGAATCGTGCCGTCGAGAAACCCTACGGGCCATTTTTGTGCATACGGATGTCGGAGACGAAAATACGAAAAACTCGTGTCGTTGGAAACAAGCACGCCTTAGAAACTCTATAAAGTTCGTTTCGCGAGATTCCGACTTTCCGGGGATGGAATCGTGCCGTCGAGAAACCCTACGGGCCATTTTCGTGCATCTGGATGTCGGAGACGAAAATTCGAAAAAGTCGTGTCGTTGGAAAGAAGAACTCCTTGGAAACTCTAGAAACTTCGTTTCGTGAGATGCTGACTGTCCGGCGATTTAATCGTGTCGTCCAGAAGCCCTACGTTCTATTTTCTTGCATACGGATGACGGAGACAAAAATACGAAAAAGTCGTGTCGTTGAAAGGAAGAACGGATAATAAACTCTATAAAGTTCGTTTCGCGAGATTTTGACAGTCCGGCGATGGAATCGTGCCGTCGAGAAATCCTACGGGCCATTTTTGTGCATCCCGATGTCGGAGACGAAAATTCGTAAAAGTCGTCTCGTTGGAAAGAACAACTCCTTGGAAACTCTAGAAACTTCGTTTCGTGAGATTTTGACTGACCGGTGATTTAATCGTGCCGTTCAGAAGCCCTACGTTCTATTTTCTTGCATACGGATGACGGAGACAAAAATACGAAAAAGTCGTGTCGTTGAAAGGAAGAACGGATAATAAACCTTATAAAGTTCGTTTCGCGAGATTCTGAGTTTCCGGCGATGGAATCGTGCCGTCGAGAAACCCTACGGGCCATTTTCGTGCATACAGATGTCGGAGATGAAAATACGAAAAATTCGTGTCGTTGGAAACAAGCACTCCTTAGAAACTCTATAAAGTTCGTTTCGCGAGATCTTGACTTTTCGGGGATGGAATCGTGCCGTCGACAAACCCCACGGGCCATTTTCGTGCATATGGATGTCGGAGACGAAAATTCGAAAAAGTCGTGTCGTTGGAAAGAATAAAACCTTGGAAACTCTAGAAACCTCGTTTCCTGAGATTTTGACTGGCCGGCGATTTAATGGTGCCGTCCAGAAGCCCTACGTTCTATTTTTGTGCATACAGATGACGGGGACAAAAATACGAAATAGTTGTGTCGTTGAAAGGAGGAACGGATAATAAAATCTATAAAGTTCGTTTCGCGAGATTCCGAATTTCCGGCGATGGAATCGTGCCGTCGAGAAACCCTGCGGGCCATATTTGTGCATCCGGATTTCAGAGACGAAAATTCGAAATAGTCGTGTCGTTGGAAAGAAGAACTCCTTGGAAATTCTAGAAACTTCGTTTCGTGGGATTGTGACTGTCCGGCGTTTTAATCATGCCGTTCAGAAGCCCTACGTTCTATTTTCGTGCATACGGATGTCGGAGACGAAAATATGAAAAATTCGTGTCGTTGGAAACAAGCACTCCTTAGAAACTCTATAAAGTTCGTTTCGCGAGATTCCGACTTTTCGGGGATGGAATCGTGCCGTCGAGAAACCCTACGGGCCATTTTCGTGCATCTGGATGTCGGAGACGAAAACTCCAAAAAGTCGTGTCGTTGCAAAGAAGAACTGCTTGGAAACTCTAGAAACTACGTTTCGTGAGATTCTGATTGTCCCGCGATTTAATCGTAACGTCCAGAAGCCCTACGGTCTATTTTCGTGCATACGGATGACGGGGACAAAAATACGAAAAAGTCGTGCCGTTGGAAAGAAGAACTCCTTGGAAACTCTATAAACTTCGTTTCGTGAGATTTTGACAGTCCAGCGATTTAATCGTGCCGTCCAGAAGCCCCGCGTTCTATTTTCTTGCATACGGATGACGGGGACAAAAATACGAAAAAGTCGTGTCGTTGAAAGGAAGAACGGATAATAAACTCTATAAAGTTCGTTTCGCGAGATTTCGACCTTCCGGCCATGGAATCGTGCCGTCGAGAAACCCTACGGGCCATTTTCGTGCATACGGATGTCGGAGACGAAAATACGAAAAATTTGTGTCGTTGGAAACAAGCACTCCTTGGAAATTCTATAAAGTTCGTTCCGCGAGAATCCGACTTTCCGGCGATGGAATCGTGCCGTCGAGAAACCCTACGGGCCATTTTTGTGCATACGGATGTCGGAGACGAAAATACGAAAAACTCGTGTCGTTGGAAACAAGCACGCCTTAGAAACTCTATAAAGTTCGTTTCGCGAGATTCCGACTTTCCGGGGATGGAATCGTGCCGTCGAGAAACCCTACGGGCCATTTTCGTGCATCTGGATGTCGGAGACGAAAATTCGAAAAAGTCGTGTCGTTGGAAAGAAGAACTCCTTGGAAACTCTAGAAACTTCGTTTCGTGAGATTCTGACTGTCCGGCGATTTAATCGTGTCGTCCAGAAGCCCTACGTTCTATTTTCTTGCATACGGATGACGGAGACAAAAATACGAAAAAGTCGTGTCGTTGAAAGGAAGAACGGATAATAAACTCTATAAAGTTCGTTTCGCGAGATTTTGACAGTCCGGCGATGGAATCGTGCCGTCGAGAAAACCTACGGGCCATTTTTGTGCATCCCGATGTCGGAGACGAAAATTCGTAAAAGTCGTCTCGTTGGAAAGAACAACTCCTTGGAAACTCTAGAAACTTCGTTTCGTGAGATTTTGACTGTCCGGTGATTTAATCGTGCCGTTCAGAAGCCCTACGTTCTATTTTCTTGCATACGGATGACGGAGACAAAAATACGAAAAAGTCGTGTCGTTGAAAGGAAGAACGGATAATAAACCTTATAAAGTTCGTTTCGCGAGATTCTGAGTTTCCGGCGATGGAATCGTGCCGTCGAGAAACCCTACGGGCCATTTTCGTGCATACAGATGTCGGAGATGAAAATACGAAAAATTCGTGTCGTTGGAAACAAGCACTCCTTAGAAACTCTATAAAGTTCGTTTCGCGAGATCTTGACTTTTCGGGGATGGAATCGTGCCGTCGACAAACCCCACGGGCCATTTTCGTGCATATGGATGTCGGAGACGAAAATTCGAAAAAGTCGTGTCGTTGGAAAGAATAACTCCTTGGAAACTCTAGAAACCTCGTTTCCTGAGATTTTGACTGTCCGGCGATTTAATGGTGCCGTCCAGAAGCCCTACGTTCTATTTTTGTGCATACAGATGACGGGGACAAAAATACGAAATAGTTGTGTCGCTGAAAGGAGGAACGGATAATAAAATCTATAAAGTTCGTTTCGCGAGATTCCGAATTTCCGGCGATGGAATCGTGCCGTCGAGAAACCCTGCGGGCCATATTTGTGCATCCGGATTTCAGAGACGAAAATTCGAAATAGTCGTGTCGTTGGAAAGAAGAACTCCTTGGAAATTCTAGAAACTTCGTTTCGTGGGATTGTGACTGTCCGGCGTTTTAATCATGCCGTTCAGAAGCCCTACGTTCTATTTTCGTGCATACGGATGTCGGAGACGAAAATATGAAAAATTCGTGTCGTTGGAAACAAGCACTCCTTAGAAACTCTATAAAGTTCGTTTCGCGAGATTCCGACTTTTCGGGGATGGAATCGTGCCGTCGAGAAACCCTACGGGCCATTTTCGTGCATCTGGATGTCGGAGACGAAAACTCCAAAAAGTCGTGTCGTTGCAAAGAAGAACTGCTTGGAAACTCTAGAAACTACGTTTCGTGAGATTCTGATTGTCCCGCGATTTAATCGTAACGTCCAGAAGCCCTACGGTCTATTTTCGTGCATACGGATGACGGGGACAAAAATACGAAAAAGTCGTGCCGTTGGAAAGAAGAACTCCTTGGAAACTCTATAAACTTCGTTTCGTGAGATTTTGACAGTCCGGCGATTTAATCGTGCCGTCCAGAAGCCCCGCGTTCTATTTTCTTGCATACGGATGACGGGGACAAAAATACGAAAAAGTCGTGTCGTTGAAAGGAAGAACGGATAATAAACTCTATAAAGTTCGTTTCGCGAGATTTCGACCTTCCGGCCATGGAATCGTGCCGTCGAGAAACCCTACGGGCCATTTTCGTGCATACGGATGTCGGAGACGAAAATACGAAAAATTTGTGTCGTTGGAAACAAGCACTCCTTGGAAATTCTATAAAGTTCGTTCCGCGAGAATCCGACTTTCCGGCGATGGAATCGTGCCGTCGAGAAACCCTACGGGCCATTTTTGTGCATACGGATGTCGGAGACGAAAATACGAAAAACTCGTGTCGTTGGAAACAAGCACGCCTTAGAAACTCTATAAAGTTCGTTTCGCGAGATTCCGACTTTCCGGGGATGGAATCGTGCCGTCGAGAAACCCTACGGGCCATTTTCGTGCATCTGGATGTCGGAGACGAAAATTCGAAAAAGTCGTGTCGTTGGAAAGAAGAACTCCTTGGAAACTCTAGAAACTTCGTTTCGTGAGATTCTGACTGTCCGGCGATTTAATCGTGTCGTCCAGAAGCCCTACGTTCTATTTTCTTGCATACGGATGACGGAGACAAAAATACGAAAAAGTCGTGTCGTTGAAAGGAAGAACGGATAATAAACTCTATAAAGTTCGTTTCGCGAGATTTTGACAGTCCGGCGATGGAATCGTGCCGTCGAGAAAACCTACGGGCCATTTTTGTGCATCCCGATGTCGGAGACGAAAATTCGTAAAAGTCGTCTCGTTGGAAAGAACAACTCCTTGGAAACTCTAGAAACTTCGTTTCGTGAGATTTTGACTGTCCGGTGATTTAATCGTGCCGTTCAGAAGCCCTACGTTCTATTTTCTTGCATACGGATGACGGAGACAAAAATACGAAAAAGTCGTGTCGTTGAAAGGAAGAACGGATAATAAACCTTATAAAGTTCGTTTCGCGAGATTCTGAGTTTCCGGCGATGGAATCGTGCCGTCGAGAAACCCTACGGGCCATTTTCGTGCATACAGATGTCGGAGATGAAAATACGAAAAATTCGTGTCGTTGGAAACAAGCACTCCTTAGAAACTCTATAAAGTTCGTTTCGCGAGATCTTGACTTTTCGGGGATGGAATCGTGCCGTCGACAAACCCCACGGGCCATTTTCGTGCATATGGATGTCGGAGACGAAAATTCGAAAAAGTCGTGTCGTTGGAAAGAATAACTCCTTGGAAACTCTAGAAACCTCGTTTCCTGAGATTTTGACTGTCCGGCGATTTAATGGTGCCGTCCAGAAGCCCTACGTTCTATTTTTGTGCATACAGATGACGGGGACAAAAATACGAAATAGTTGTGTCGCTGAAAGGAGGAACGGATAATAAAATCTATAAAGTTCGTTTCGCGAGATTCCGAATTTCCGGCGATGGAATCGTGCCGTCGAGAAACCCTGCGGGCCATATTTGTGCATCCGGATTTCAGAGACGAAAATTCGAAATAGTCGTGTCGTTGGAAAGAAGAACTCCTTGGAAATTCTAGAAACTTCGTTTCGTGGGATTGTGACTGTCCGGCGTTTTAATCATGCCGTTCAGAAGCCCTACGTTCTATTTTCGTGCATACGGATGTCGGAGACGAAAATATGAAAAATTCGTGTCGTTGGAAACAAGCACTCCTTAGAAACTCTATAAAGTTCGTTTCGCGAGATTCCGACTTTTCGGGGATGGAATCGTGCCGTCGAGAAACCCTACGGGCCATTTTCGTGCATCTGGATGTCGGAGACGAAAACTCCAAAAAGTCGTGTCGTTGCAAAGAAGAACTGCTTGGAAACTCTAGAAACTACGTTTCGTGAGATTCTGATTGTCCCGCGATTTAATCGTAACGTCCAGAAGCCCTACGGTCTATTTTCGTGCATACGGATGACGGGGACAAAAATACGAAAAAGTCGTGCCGTTGGAAAGAAGAACTCTGATGTGATCATGGAATACCACATTTCAAGTTATGACAAGAAAATACCTTCAATTGGGCCTTTAACTCGTGCAAGAGCTAAGAGGCTGGGAATGAACCTAGTTACCTTGCTGAAAATTGAAGACACTTGAAGAAATGTAGTCAAGAGGCTATACATCTGAATATCCTTTTAATTTCCTCTGAATTTGAATAATTGCTAGTGTGTGGTAGGTGATTATGTGCCATGAAGTCATATGTACGTTTTTTTCTTGTAAATGGCAGAATGCATAGACTTTCTGCCATCTAGCATTTATTTCTTGTATTTCCTAGGTGCAGCCTTGCATTTATTGCTCTTAGACTTTTAGTCACTAGCATTTATTGCTACTTTTAGACTTGTTGCCATCTATGTACGTTTTTTAGGACTTTTCCTTGTAAATGGCAGAAAGCATAGACTTTCTGCCATCTAGCATTTAATTCTTGTATTTTCTAGGTGCTGCTCCTTTATATATAGGATGTATCACACAAGATCAGAGAATGGAATGAGCATTTCGAATTTTCAGTATTGTTCAAGTGTGTTTCTTGAAAATACAGCTTCTCTTATCTAACTTAGGTTAGTGGCGAGAAACTTCTGATTTCTTATCACTCACATCCCTCTAATTCTTGAGTGTGGTGAAATCAGTCCAAATCAGCTTAATTGTGGCGCCCTAGGCTTATCAATTGAGTGATTTGGTTTTCTTCTTTGTTTGTTTCAAGCTAAACCAGAAACGAAGTCCAGTGCTCATCCTCTTCACGTTTTGAGAGCACATCATATTGGTATCAGAGCTTCTGGTTAGTAAACCTGAGTTTAAACACTTAGAGAGTGATCTACCCCTATCAAACACCTAGACCAGCAACCTAAAAAAATCATCATGGCAGAAGGGAGTGATTCTGGAGTCCCTAGAGGGATTAGCCTAGAACAAGCTCAAATTATTGGCCTGCAGAGGAGACAAGAAGAGATTATGGAACAAATGGCTCAACTCACCAATCAGATGACAAGACTCATGGATCTACAGCTAAGACAACCAAGAAGAGAGGAGAATGCTGAGTCTAACGGTGCCGAAGCTGAGTTTGAGGAGGATGAACAACCCTTGCATAGGAGGCAGCCTAGAGCACGGGAGATTAACATCAAAATGAAAGTTCCTCCATTTAGGGGAACAAGTTCTCCTGAAGAATATTTAGAATGGGAACAACGAGTGGAGAAAGTCTTTGAATGTCAAGAGTATTCTGAGATAACCAAATGCCGCCTTGCTGCCCTTGAATTCACTGATTATGCAAATCTGTGGTGGGAGAACTTGAAGAATCAGCGAAGGAGAGATGGTGAAGAAGAAGTGAGAAGTTGGAGGCTAATGAAGAGACTCATGCAAAAAAGGTTTGTGCCTGACTATTATAGGCAAGAACTTTATTTTAGACTTCAAAACTTGAGGCAAGGAGGTATGAATGTGGAAGACTATGTGAAGGAATACGAAACCTTGATGATTAGGTGTGGGCTGAATGAACCACAAGAGCAAACCATAGCTCGATTTTTGGGTGGTCTAAACAAGGAAATTGCTGATCTAGTAGAGTTGCAGAATTATGTTTTCTTTGAAGATGTAATTAAATTAGCCATCAAAGTAGAAAGGCAGAAGAAAAGAGTGTATGGGAGGAACTTTGGGGTGACTAAACCTGTGGGAGGAAAATCATTCCAAACACTTTCTCAAACACCAGCAAAACCTACCAAAGGGGACAGTAAAGAAATGGAGAAAAAAGGATCAACCAGAACTGAGAGTTTTAGAGAAAGGGAGAAAGCAGTAGAAAACCATCCCCCTAGAAGAAGCAGAGATATTAAGTGCTTTAAATGTTTGGGGCATGGCCATATTGCATCAGAATGTCCTAACAAAAGGGTGATGATTTTGAAGGAAACACAAGGGGAGATAGAGAGTGACGATGAGGGTGTTTTGGAGGACTATGATGGGAATGAGTATCTAAAAGAGGCAGAGGTTGTTGAATATGCAGATGAGGGTGAAATTCTGGTTATTAGGCGCGTCTTGAATATCCAAACCAAAGCAGAGGAAGAACAACGAGAGAATATTTTTCATACGAGGTGTACTATTGAAGGCAAAGTTTGTAATGTCATTATTGACAGTGGAAGCTGCACCAATGTTGCTTCCACCACTTTAGTTGATAAACTAAAGTTAACTACCATGAACCACCCCCAACCATACAAATTGCAGTGGCTGAATGACAAAGGCGAAGTGAAAGTCACGAAACAAGTGAAGGTTCCAATCTCTATTGGGAAGAATTACAGAGATGAGGTATTATGTGACATTGTCCCAATGAGTGCTGGACATTTGCTGCTAGGGAGGCCATGGCAATTCGATAGGAGAGCACTGCATGATGGCTACAAAAATACCTATGCCTTTGAGAAGGATGGAAAAAAGATTGTGTTGGCACCACTTAAGCCAATGCAAGTACAGCAAGAGAAGACAGTAAAAGAAGAGCAGAAAGCAAGTTGCTTGGCTACTAAAAATGAGATGAAGAAAACGTTGAATAAAGGTAGCCTCATTCTATTGCTAATGCTTAAGGAGTTTCAAGAGTTAGAAAATGAAGTATCCCCACATGTGAGGAAACTATTAGAAGAATTTAGAGATGTCTTTCCTGAAGAGCTGCCTAAGGGATTACCACCCTTAAGGGGGATTGAGCATCAAATTGATTTGGTACCAGGTGCTGCTTTGCCTAACCGACCTGCCTACCGAATGAATCCCACAGAGGCAAATGAAATTAAAAGACAAGTTGAGGAGCTGATTGAAAGAGGCTATGTAAGGGAATCCATGAGTCCATGTTCTGTTCCAGCATTATTAGTACCAAAAAAAGATGGTTCTATGAGAATGTGTGTAGACAGCAGGGCTATCAACAAGATCACTATCAAATACCGCTATCCAATTCCGAGATTGGATGACATGCTTGATGAGTTACATGGTGCTAAGGTGTTCTCAAAAGTTGATTTGAAGAGTGGCTATCACCAAATTCGTATGAAGGAAGGAGATGAGTGGAAAACAGCATTCAAAACAAAGCATGGCCTTTATGAGTGGATGGTAATGCCTTTTGGGCTATCTAATGCCCCTAGCACTTTTATGCGTCTAATGAATTTTGTGCTCAGATATTTCATTGGCAGATTTGTCGTAGTGTATTTCGATGATATTCTAATCTACAGCCAAAGTTATGATGAGCATGTAGAACATTTGAGGCAAGTATTGGAAGTGCTGAAAAAAGAGAAACTCTATGCAAATCTGAAGAAATGCTACTTTTGTCAAGATCATGTAAATTTTCTTGGCTTTGTAGTATCTCATCAAGGCGTGGAAGTTGATGAAGAGAAAATCAAAGCAATCAAAGAATGGCCTATTCCCAGAACCATAAATGAAGTAAGGAGTTTCCATGGACTCGCATCTTTCTATAGAAGGTTTGTTCGAGATTTCAGCACTATCCTAGCACCATTAACAGAATGTATAAAGGGGGGAAAAGAGTTTGGATGGAATAATGCAGCCCAGAGGAGTTTTGAACTGATTAAGGAGAAATTATGCAATGCCCCTATATTAGCACTACCAGACTTCTCCAAGACATTTGAGATTGAATGTGATGCTAGTGGAGTGGGGATTGGTGCTGTTCTACTACAAGAAAGGCGCCCTATTGCATATTTTAGTGAGAAGCTGAGTGGGGCTTGTCTTAATTATTCAACCTATGATAAGGAGTTCTATTCCCTGATTAGAGCTCTTGAAACATGGCAGCATTATTTGTTACCAAGAGAATTTGTTATCCATACAGATCACGAATCCCTTAAACATTTGAAAGGGCAGAGCAAGCTGAACCGAAGACATGCCAAATGGGTGGAATTTCTTGAAGTATTTCCATATGTTCTAAAATACAAGAAAGGGGAGACCAATGTTGTTGCTGATGCTTTATCCAGGAGGTATGCGTTGCTTTCTATGATGAATGCAAAATTGTTCGGTTTTGAATTTATTAAGGATCAATATGTTGAAGATCCTACACTTGCTAAAACTTACCAAGCTTGTGAAAAAATAGCATACAAAGGGTTTTATAGGCATGAAGGGTTCTTATTTCGTTTGGGAAAGCTTGTAATCCCAGATTGCTCCATGCGGGAATTGCTTGTCCGAGAAGCACATGGGGGAGGATTGGCTGGCCATTTTGGCGAAGCAAAGACATTAGAGATGCTGAAAGAACACTTTTATTGGCCTAATATGATCAGGGATGTTCATCATGTGCTTGAGAGATGTATTGTGTGTAAAAAGGCCAAAAGCAAGGAAGCTGCCCATGGTCTTTACATGCCCTTGCCTGTACCAGATCAGCCTTGGGAAGATATAAGTATGGATTTTGTGCTTGGCCTGCCTAGAACTCAGAGGGGAAAGGATTCAATCATGGTTGTTGTGGATCGATTTTCAAAAATGTCACATTTCATTCCATGCCACAAGTCCGATGATGCTGTGAATATTGCCAATCTGTTTTTCAAGGAAATTGTTCGACTCCATGGCATTCCAAAGAGCATTGTTTCAGACCGTGACTCAAAATTTCTTAGTTACTTTTGGAAGACCTTATGGCGAAAATTAGGCACAAGATTGCTTTTTAGCACTGCATGTCACCCACAAACTGATGGACAAACAGAAGTGGTAAACCGTACACTCTCTACTTTGCTCAGAACTGTCATTAGTAAAAATTTGAAGAATTGGGATGAATGTTTGGCATATGTTGAATTTGCCTATAACAGAAATGTGCATAGTGCTACTAAACGTTCTCCTTTTGAAGTGGTTTATGGATTCAATCCATTAACCCCACTTGACTTAGCACCACTGCCACTTGATGCTCGAGAATGTTTGGATGGAAAACAGAAGGCTGAGATGATCAAGAAATTGCACGAAAATGTTAAAATGCAAATTGAGAAGAAGACCTCAATCTATGAGAAGGCTGCAAATAAAGGGAGAAAAATTGTGCAATTCAACCCTGGAGATTTTGTATGGATCCATCTTCGAAAAGAGCGGTTTCCAAACAAAAGGAAGTCCAAATTAATGCCCAGGGCAGATGGTCCATTTCGAGTCTTAGCAAAGGTAAATGACAATGCATACAAAATAGAGTTGCCTGGTGATTATGGAGTTTCAGCTACCTTCAATGTCAGAGATATTTCTCCTTATTTGCAAGATGAAGAAGATTTGGATTTGAGGGCAAATCCTTCTCAACCAGGGGAGGATGATGTGATCATGGAATACCACATTTCAAGTTATGACAAGAAAATACCTTCAATTGGGCCTTTAACTCGTGCAAGAGCTAAGAGGCTGGGAATGAACCTAGTTACCTTGCTGAAAATTGAAGACACTTGAAGAAATGTAGTCAAGAGGCTATACATCTGAATATCCTTTTAATTTCCTCTGAATTTGAATAATTGCTAGTGTGTGGTAGGTGATTATGTGCCATGAAGTCATATGTACGTTTTTTTCTTGTAAATGGCAGAATGCATAGACTTTCTGCCATCTAGCATTTATTTCTTGTATTTCCTAGGTGCAGCCTTGCATTTATTGCTCTTAGACTTTTAGTCACTAGCATTTATTGCTACTTTTAGACTTGTTGCCATCTATGTACGTTTTTTAGGACTTTTCCTTGTAAATGGCAGAAAGCATAGACTTTCTGCCATCTAGCATTTAATTCTTGTATTTTCTAGGTGCTGCTCCTTTATATATAGGATGTATCACACAAGATCAGAGAATGGAATGAGCATTTCGAATTTTCAGTATTGTTCAAGTGTGTTTCTTGAAAATACAGCTTCTCTTATCTAACTTAGGTTAGTGGCGAGAAACTTCTGATTTCTTATCACTCACATCCCTCTAATTCTTGAGTGTGGTGAAATCAGTCCAAATCAGCTTAATTGTGGCGCCCTAGGCTTATCAATTGAGTGATTTGGTTTTCTTCTTTGTTTGTTTCAAGCTAAACCAGAAACGAAGTCCAGTGCTCATCCTCTTCACGTTTTGAGAGCACATCAAACTCCTTGGAAACTCTATAAACTTCGTTTCGTGAGATTTTGACAGTCCGGCGATTTAATCGTGCCGTCCAGAAGCCCCGCGTTCTATTTTCTTGCATACGGATGACGGGGACAAAAATACGAAAAAGTCGTGTCGTTGAAAGGAAGAACGGATAATAAACTCTATAAAGTTCGTTTCGCGAGATTTCGACCTTCCGGCCATGGAATCGTGCCGTCGAGAAACCCTACGGGCCATTTTCGTGCATACGGATGTCGGAGACGAAAATACGAAAAATTTGTGTCGTTGGAAACAAGCACTCCTTGGAAATTCTATAAAGTTCGTTCCGCGAGAATCCGACTTTCCGGCGATGGAATCGTGCCGTCGAGAAACCCTACGGGCCATTTTTGTGCATACGGATGTCGGAGACGAAAATACGAAAAACTCGTGTCGTTGGAAACAAGCACGCCTTAGAAACTCTATAAAGTTCGTTTCGCGAGATTCCGACTTTCCGGGGATGGAATCGTGCCGTCGAGAAACCCTACGGGCCATTTTCGTGCATCTGGATGTCGGAGACGAAAATTCGAAAAAGTCGTGTCGTTGGAAAGAAGAACTCCTTGGAAACTCTAGAAACTTCGTTTCGTGAGATTCTGACTGTCCGGCGATTTAATCGTGTCGTCCAGAAGCCCTACGTTCTATTTTCTTGCATACGGATGACGGAGACAAAAATACGAAAAAGTCGTGTCGTTGAAAGGAAGAACGGATAATAAACTCTATAAAGTTCGTTTCGCGAGATTTTGACAGTCCGGCGATGGAATCGTGCCGTCGAGAAAACCTACGGGCCATTTTTGTGCATCCCGATGTCGGAGACGAAAATTCGTAAAAGTCGTCTCGTTGGAAAGAACAACTCCTTGGAAACTCTAGAAACTTCGTTTCGTGAGATTTTGACTGTCCGGTGATTTAATCGTGCCGTTCAGAAGCCCTACGTTCTATTTTCTTGCATACGGATGACGGAGACAAAAATACGAAAAAGTCGTGTCGTTGAAAGGAAGAACGGATAATAAACCTTATAAAGTTCGTTTCGCGAGATTCTGAGTTTCCGGCGATGGAATCGTGCCGTCGAGAAACCCTACGGGCCATTTTCGTGCATACAGATGTCGGAGATGAAAATACGAAAAATTCGTGTCGTTGGAAACAAGCACTCCTTAGAAACTCTATAAAGTTCGTTTCGCGAGATCTTGACTTTTCGGGGATGGAATCGTGCCGTCGACAAACCCCACGGGCCATTTTCGTGCATATGGATGTCGGAGACGAAAATTCGAAAAAGTCGTGTCGTTGGAAAGAATAACTCCTTGGAAACTCTAGAAACCTCGTTTCCTGAGATTTTGACTGTCCGGCGATTTAATGGTGCCGTCCAGAAGCCCTACGTTCTATTTTTGTGCATACAGATGACGGGGACAAAAATACGAAATAGTTGTGTCGCTGAAAGGAGGAACGGATAATAAAATCTATAAAGTTCGTTTCGCGAGATTCCGAATTTCCAGCGATGGAATCGTGCCGTCGAGAAACCCTGCGGGCCATATTTGTGCATCCGGATTTCAGAGACGAAAATTCGAAATAGTCGTGTCGTTGGAAAGAAGAACTCCTTGGAAATTCTAGAAACTTCGTTTCGTGGGATTGTGACTGTCCGGCGTTTTAATCATGCCGTTCAGAAGCCCTACGTTCTATTTTCGTGCATACGGATGTCGGAGACGAAAATATGAAAAATTCGTGTCGTTGGAAACAAGCACTCCTTAGAAACTCTATAAAGTTCGTTTCGCGAGATTCCGACTTTTCGGGGATGGAATCGTGCCGTCGAGAAACCCTACGGGCCACTTTCGTGCATCTGGATGTCGGAGACGAAAACTCCAAAAAGTCGTGTCGTTGCAAAGAAGAACTGCTTGGAAACTCTAGAAACTACGTTTCGTGAGATTCTGATTGTCCCGCGATTTAATCGTAACGTCCAGAAGCCCTACGGTCTATTTTCGTGCATACGGATGACGGGGACAAAAATACGAAAAAGTCGTGCCGTTGGAAAGAAGAACTCCTTGGAAACTCTATAAACTTCGTTTCGTGAGATTTTGACAGTCCGGCGATTTAATCGTGCCGTCCAGAAGCCCCGCGTTCTATTTTCTTGCATACGGATGACGGGGACAAAAATACGAAAAAGTCGTGTCGTTGAAAGGAAGAACGGATAATAAACTCTATAAAGTTCGTTTCGCGAGATTTCGACCTTCCGGCCACGGAATCGTGCCGTCGAGAAACCCTACGGGCCATTTTCGTGCATACGGATGTCGGAGACGAAAATATGAAAAATTTGTGTCGTTGGAAACAAGCACTCCTTGGAAATTCTATAAAGTTCGTTCCGCGAGAATCCGACTTTCCGGCGATGGAATCGTGCCGTCGAGAAACCCTACGGGCCATTTTTGTGCATACGGATGTCGGAGACGAAAATACGAAAAACTCGTGTCGTTGGAAACAAGCACGCCTTAGAAACTCTATAAAGTTCGTTTCGCGAGATTCCGACTTTCCGGGGATGGAATCGTGCCGTCGAGAAACCCTACGGGCCATTTTCGTGCATCTGGATGTCGGAGACGAAAATTCGAAAAAGTCGTGTCGTTGGAAAGAAGAACTCCTTGGAAACTCTAGAAACTTCGTTTCGTGAGATTCTGACTGTCCGGCGATTTAATCGTGTCGTCCAGAAGCCCTACGTTCTATTTTCTTGCATACGGATGACGGAGACAAAAATACGAAAAAGTCGTGTCGTTGAAAGGAAGAACGGATAATAAACTCTATAAAGTTCGTTTCGCGAGATTTTGACAGTCCGGCGATGGAATCGTGCCGTCGAGAAAACCTACGGGCCATTTTTGTGCATCCCGATGTCGGAGACGAAAATTCGTAAAAGTCGTCTCGTTGGAAAGAACAACTCCTTGGAAACTCTAGAAACTTCGTTTCGTGAGATTTTGACTGTCCGGTGATTTAATCGTGCCGTTCAGAAGCCCTACGTTCTATTTTCTTGCATACGGATGACGGAGACAAAAATACGAAAAAGTCGTGTCGTTGAAAGGAAGAACGGATAATAAACCTTATAAAGTTCGTTTCGCGAGATTCTGAGTTTCCGGCGATGGAATCGTGCCGTCGAGAAACCCTACGGGCCATTTTCGTGCATACAGATGTCGGAGATGAAAATACGAAAAATTCGTGTCGTTGGAAACAAGCACTCCTTAGAAACTCTATAAAGTTCGTTTCGCGAGATTTTGACTTTTCGGGGATGGAATCGTGCCGTCGACAAACCCTACGGGCCATTTTCGTGCATATGGATGTCGGAGACGAAAATTCGAAAAAGTCGTGTCGTTGGAAAGAATAACTCCTTGGAAACTCTAGAAACCTCGTTTCCTGAGATTTTGACTGTCCGGCGATTTAATGGTGCCGTCCAGAAGCCCTACGTTCTATTTTTGTGCATACAGATGACGGGGACAAAAATACGAAATAGTTGTGTCGTTGAAAGGAGGAACGGATAATAAAATCTATAAAGTTCGTTTCGCGAGATTCCGAATTTCCGGCGATGGAATCGTGCCGTCGAGAAACCCTGCGGGCCATATTTGTGCATCCGGATTTCAGAGACGAAAATTCGAAATAGTCGTGTCGTTGGAAAGAAGAACTCCTTGGAAATTCTAGAAACTTCGTTTCGTGGGATTGTGACTGTCCGGCGTTTTAATCATGCCGTTCAGAAGCCCTACGTTCTATTTTCGTGCATACGGATGTCGGAGACGAAAATATGAAAAATTCGTGTCGTTGGAAACAAGCACTCCTTAGAAACTCTATAAAGTTCGTTTCGCGAGATTCCGACTTTTCGGGGATGGAATCGTGCCGTCGAGAAACCCTACGGGCCATTTTCGTGCATCTGGATGTCGGAGACGAAAACTCCAAAAAGTCGTGTCGTTGCAAAGAAGAACTGCTTGGAAACTCTAGAAACTACGTTTCGTGAGATTCTGATTGTCCCGCGATTTAATCGTAACGTCCAGAAGCCCTACGGTCTATTTTCGTGCAAACGGATGACGGGGACAAAAATACGAAAAAGTCGTGCCGTTGGAAAGAAGAACTCCTTGGAAACTCTATAAACTTCGTTTCGTGAGATTTTGACAGTCCGGCGATTTAATCGTGCCGTCCAGAAGCCCCACGTTCTATTTTCTTGCATACGGATGACGGGGACAAAAATACGAAAAAGTTGTGTCGTTGAAAGGAAGAACGGATAATAAACTCTATAAAGTTCGTTTCGCGAGATTTCGACCTTCCGGCCATGGAATCGTGCCGTCGAGAAACCCTACGGGCCATTTTCGTGCATACGGATGTCGGAGACGAAAATACGAAAAATTTGTGTCGTTGGAAACAAGCACTCCTTGGAAATTCTATAAAGTTCGTTCCGCGAGAATCCGACTTTCCGGCGATGGAATCGTGCCGTCGAGAAACCCTACGGGCCATTTTTGTGCATACGGATGTCGGAGACGAAAATACGAAAAACTCGTGTCGTTGGAAACAAGCACGCCTTAGAAACTCTATAAAGTTCGTTTCGCGAGATTCCGACTTTCCGGGGATGGAATCGTGCCGTCGAGAAACCCTACGGGCCATTTTCGTGCATCTGGATGTCGGAGACGAAAATTCGAAAAAGTCGTGTCGTTGGAAAGAAGAACTCCTTGGAAACTCTAGAAACTTCGTTTCGTGAGATGCTGACTGTCCGGCGATTTAATCGTGTCGTCCAGAAGCCCTACGTTCTATTTTCTTGCATACGGATGACGGAGACAAAAATACGAAAAAGTCGTGTCGTTGAAAGGAAGAACGGATAATAAACTCTATAAAGTTCGTTTCGCGAGATTTTGACAGTCCGGCGATGGAATCGTGCCGTCGAGAAAACCTACGGGCCATTTTTGTGCATCCCGATGTCGGAGACGAAAATTCGTAAAAGTCGTCTCGTTGGAAAGAACAACTCCTTGGAAACTCTAGAAACTTCGTTTCGTGAGATTTTGACTGTCCGGTGATTTAATCGTGCCGTTCAGAAGCCCTACGTTCTATTTTCTTGCATACGGATGACGGAGACAAAAATACGAAAAAGTCGTGTCGTTGAAAGGAAGAACGGATAATAAACCTTATAAAGTTCGTTTCGCGAGATTCTGAGTTTCCGGCGATGGAATCGTGCCGTCGAGAAACCCTACGGGCCATTTTCGTGCATACAGATGTCGGAGATGAAAATACGAAAAATTCGTGTCGTTGGAAACAAGCACTCCTTAGAAACTCTATAAAGTTCGTTTCGCGAGATTTTGACTTTTCGGGGATGGAATCGTGCCGTCGACAAACCCTACGGGCCATTTTCGTGCATATGGATGTCGGAGACGAAAATTCGAAAAAGTCGTGTCGTTGGAAAGAATAACTCCTTGGAAACTCTAGAAACCTCGTTTCCTGAGATTTTGACTGTCCGGCGATTTAATGGTGCCGTCCAGAAGCCCTACGTTCTATTTTTGTGCATACAGATGACGGGGACAGAAATACGAAATAGTTGTGTCGTTGAAAGGAGGAACGGATAATAAAATCTATAAAGTTCGTTTCGCGAGATTCCGAATTTCCGGCGATGGAATCGTGCCGTCGAGAAACCCTGCGGGCCATATTTGTGCATCCGGATTTCAGAGACGAAAATTCGAAATAGTCGTGTCGTTGGAAAGAAGAACTCCTTGGAAATTCTAGAAACTTCGTTTCGTGGGATTGTGACTGTCCGGCGTTTTAATCATGCCGTTCAGAAGCCCTACGTTCTATTTTCGTGCATACGGATGTCGGAGACGAAAATATGAAAAATTCGTGTCGTTGGAAACAAGCACTCCTTAGAAACTCTATAAAGTTCGTTTCGCGAGATTCCGACTTTTCGGGGATGGAATCGTGCCGTCGAGAAACCCTACGGGCCATTTTCGTGCATCTGGATGTCGGAGACGAAAACTCCAAAAAGTCGTGTCGTTGCAAAGAAGAACTGCTTGGAAACTCTAGAAACTACGTTTCGTGAGATTCTGATTGTCCCGCGATTTAATCGTAACGTCCAGAAGCCCTACGGTCTATTTTCGTGCATACGGATGACGGGGACAAAAATACGAAAAAGTCGTGCCGTTGGAAAGAAGAACTCCTTGGAAACTCTATAAACTTCGTTTCGTGAGATTTTGACAGTCCGGCGATTTAATCGTGCCGTCCAGAAGCCCCACGTTCTATTTTCTTGCATACGGATGACGGGGACAAAAATACGAAAAAGTCGTGTCGTTGAAAGGAAGAACGGATAATAAACTCTATAAAGTTCGTTTCGCGAGATTTCGACCTTCCGGCCATGGAATCGTGCCGTCGAGAAACCCTACGGGCCATTTTCGTGCATACGGATGTCGGAGACGAAAATACGAAAAATTTGTGTCGTTGGAAACAAGCACTCCTTGGAAATTCTATAAAGTTCGTTCCGCGAGAATCCGACTTTCCGGCGATGGAATCGTGCCGTCGAGAAACCCTACGGGCCATTTTTGTGCATACGGATGTCGGAGACGAAAATACGAAAAACTCGTGTCGTTGGAAACAAGCACGCCTTAGAAACTCTATAAAGTTCGTTTCGCGAGATTCCGACTTTCCGGGGATGGAATCGTGCCGTCGAGAAACCCTACGGGCCATTTTCGTGCATCTGGATGTCGGAGACGAAAATTCGAAAAAGTCGTGTCGTTGGAAAGAAGAACTCCTTGGAAACTCTAGAAACTTCGTTTCGTGAGATGCTGACTGTCCGGCGATTTAATCGTGTCGTCCAGAAGCCCTACGTTCTATTTTCTTGCATACGGATGACGGAGACAAAAATACGAAAAAGTCGTGTCGTTGAAAGGAAGAACGGATAATAAACTCTATAAAGTTCGTTTCGCGAGATTTTGACAGTCCGGCGATGGAATCGTGCCGTCGAGAAATCCTACGGGCCATTTTTGTGCATCCCGATGTCGGAGACGAAAATTCGTAAAAGTCGTCTCGTTGGAAAGAACAACTCCTTGGAAACTCTAGAAACTTCGTTTCGTGAGATTTTGACTGACCGGTGATTTAATCGTGCCGTTCAGAAGCCCTACGTTCTATTTTCTTGCATACGGATGACGGAGACAAAAATACGAAAAAGTCGTGTCGTTGAAAGGAAGAACGGATAATAAACCTTATAAAGTTCGTTTCGCGAGATTCTGAGTTTCCGGCGATGGAATCGTGCCGTCGAGAAACCCTACGGGCCATTTTCGTGCATACAGATGTCGGAGATGAAAATACGAAAAATTCGTGTCGTTGGAAACAAGCACTCCTTAGAAACTCTATAAAGTTCGTTTCGCGAGATTTTGACTTTTCGGGGATGGAATCGTGCCGTCGACAAACCCTACGGGCCATTTTCGTGCATATGGATGTCGGAGACGAAAATTCGAAAAAGTCGTGTCGTTGGAAAGAATAACTCCTTGGAAACTCTAGAAACCTCGTTTCCTGAGATTTTGACTGTCCGGCGATTTAATGGTGCCGTCCAGAAGCCCTACGTTCTATTTTTGTGCATACAGATGACGGGGACAAAAATACGAAATAGTTGTGTCGTTGAAAGGAGGAACGGATAATAAAATCTATAAAGTTCGTTTCGCGAGATTCCGAATTTCCGGCGATGGAATCGTGCCGTCGAGAAACCCTACGGGCCATTTTTGTGCATACGGATGTCGGAGACGAAAATACGAAAAACTCGTGTCGTTGGAAACAAGCACGCCTTAGAAACTCTATAAAGTTCGTTTCGCGAGATTCCGACTTTCCGGGGATGGAATCGTGCCGTCGAGAAACCCTACGGGCCATTTTCGTGCATCTGGATGTCGGAGACGAAAATTCGAAAAAGTCGTGTCGTTGGAAAGAAGAACTCCTTGGAAACTCTAGAAACTTCGTTTCGTGAGATGCTGACTGTCCGGCGATTTAATCGTGTCGTCCAGAAGCCCTACGTTCTATTTTCTTGCATACGGATGACGGAGACAAAAATACGAAAAAGTCGTGTCGTTGAAAGGAAGAACGGATAATAAACTCTATAAAGTTCGTTTCGCGAGATTTTGACAGTCCGGCGATGGAATCGTGCCGTCGAGAAAACCTACGGGCCATTTTTGTGCATCCCGATGTCGGAGACGAAAATTCGTAAAAGTCGTCTCGTTGGAAAGAACAACTCCTTGGAAACTCTAGAAACTTCGTTTCGTGAGATTTTGACTGTCCGGTGATTTAATCGTGCCGTTCAGAAGCCCTACGTTCTATTTTCTTGCATACGGATGACGGAGACAAAAATACGAAAAAGTCGTGTCGTTGAAAGGAAGAACGGATAATAAACCTTATAAAGTTCGTTTCGCGAGATTCTGAGTTTCCGGCGATGGAATCGTGCCGTCGAGAAACCCTACGGGCCATTTTCGTGCATACAGATGTCGGAGATGAAAATACGAAAAATTCGTGTCGTTGGAAACAAGCACTCCTTAGAAACTCTATAAAGTTCGTTTCGCGAGATTTTGACTTTTCGGGGATGGAATCGTGCCGTCGACAAACCCTACGGGCCATTTTCGTGCATATGGATGTCGGAGACGAAAATTCGAAAAAGTCGTGTCGTTGGAAAGAATAACTCCTTGGAAACTCTAGAAACCTCGTTTCCTGAGATTTTGACTGTCCGGCGATTTAATGGTGCCGTCCAGAAGCCCTACGTTCTATTTTTGTGCATACAGATGACGGGGGCAAAAATACGAAATAGTTGTGTCGTTGAAAGGAGGAACGGATAATAAAATCTATAAAGTTCGTTTCGCGAGATTCCGAATTTCCGGCGATGGAATCGTGCCGTCGAGAAACCCTGCGGGCCATATTTGTGCATCCGGATTTCAGAGACGAAAATTCGAAATAGTCGTGTCGTTGGAAAGAAGAACTCCTTGGAAATTCTAGAAACTTCGTTTCGTGGGATTGTGACTGTCCGGCGTTTTAATCATGCCGTTCAGAAGCCCTACGTTCTATTTTCGTGCATACGGATGTCGGAGACGAAAATATGAAAAATTCGTGTCGTTGGAAACAAGCACTCCTTAGAAACTCTATAAAGTTCGTTTCGCGAGATTCCGACTTTTCGGGGATGGAATCGTGCCGTCGAGAAACCCTACGGGCCATTTTCGTGCATCTGGATGTCGGAGACGAAAACTCCAAAAAGTCGTGTCGTTGCAAAGAAGAACTGCTTGGAAACTCTAGAAACTACGTTTCGTGAGATTCTGATTGTCCCGCGATTTAATCGTAACGTCCAGAAGCCCTACGGTCTATTTTCGTGCATACGGATGACGGGGACAAAAATACGAAAAAGTCGTGCCGTTGGAAAGAAGAACTCCTTGGAAACTCTATAAACTTCGTTTCGTGAGATTTTGACAGTCCGGCGATTTAATCGTGCCGTCCAGAAGCCCCACGTTCTATTTTCTTGCATACGGATGACGGGGACAAAAATACGAAAAAGTCGTGTCGTTGAAAGGAAGAACGGATAATAAACTCTATAAAGTTCGTTTCGCGAGATTTCGACCTTCCGGCCATGGAATCGTGCCGTCGAGAAACCCTACGGGCCATTTTCGTGCATACGGATGTCGGAGACGAAAATACGAAAAATTTGTGTCGTTGGAAACAAGCACTCCTTGGAAATTCTATAAAGTTCGTTCCGCGAGAATCCGACTTTCCGGCGATGGAATCGTGCCGTCGAGAAACCCTACGGGCCATTTTTGTGCATACGGATGTCGGAGACGAAAATACGAAAAACTCGTGTCGTTGGAAACAAGCACGCCTTAGAAACTCTATAAAGTTCGTTTCGCGAGATTCCGACTTTCCGGGGATGGAATCGTGCCGTCGAGAAACCCTACGGGCCATTTTCGTGCATCTGGATGTCGGAGACGAAAATTCGAAAAAGTCGTGTCGTTGGAAAGAAGAACTCCTTGGAAACTCTAGAAACTTCGTTTCGTGAGATGCTGACTGTCCGGCGATTTAATCGTGTCGTCCAGAAGCCCTACGTTCTATTTTCTTGCATACGGATGACGGAGACAAAAATACGAAAAAGTCGTGTCGTTGAAAGGAAGAACGGATAATAAACTCTATAAAGTTCGTTTCGCGAGATTTTGACAGTCCGGCGATGGAATCGTGCCGTCGAGAAAACCTACGGGCCATTTTTGTGCATCCCGATGTCGGAGACGAAAATTCGTAAAAGTCGTCTCGTTGGAAAGAACAACTCCTTGGAAACTCTAGAAACTTCGTTTCGTGAGATTTTGACTGACCGGTGATTTAATCGTGCCGTTCAGAAGCCCTACGTTCTATTTTCTTGCATACGGATGACGGAGACAAAAATACGAAAAAGTCGTGTCGTTGAAAGGAAGAACGGATAATAAACCTTATAAAGTTCGTTTCGCGAGATTCTGAGTTTCCGGCGATGGAATCGTGCCGTCGAGAAACCCTACGGGCCATTTTCGTGCATACAGATGTCGGAGATGAAAATACGAAAAATTCGTGTCGTTGGAAACAAGCACTCCTTAGAAACTCTATAAAGTTCGTTTCGCGAGATTTTGACTTTTCGGGGATGGAATCGTGCCGTCGACAAACCCTACGGGCCATTTTCGTGCATATGGATGTCGGAGACGAAAATTCGAAAAAGTCGTGTCGTTGGAAAGAATAACTCCTTGGAAACTCTAGAAACCTCGTTTCCTGAGATTTTGACTGTCCGGCGATTTAATGGTGCCGTCCAGAAGCCCTACGTTCTATTTTTGTGCATACAGATGACGGGGACAGAAATACGAAATAGTTGTGTCGTTGAAAGGAGGAACGGATAATAAAATCTATAAAGTTCGTTTCGCGAGATTCCGAATTTCCGGCGATGGAATCGTGCCGTCGAGAAACCCTGCGGGCCATATTTGTGCATCCGGATTTCAGAGACGAAAATTCGAAATAGTCGTGTCGTTGGAAAGAAGAACTCCTTGGAAATTCTAGAAACTTCGTTTCGTGGGATTGTGACTGTCCGGCGTTTTAATCATGCCGTTCAGAAGCCCTACGTTCTATTTTCGTGCATACGGATGTCGGAGACGAAAATATGAAAAATTCGTGTCGTTGGAAACAAGCACTCCTTAGAAACTCTATAAAGTTCGTTTCGCGAGATTCCGACTTTTCGGGGATGGAATCGTGCCGTCGAGAAACCCTACGGGCCATTTTCGTGCATCTGGATGTCGGAGACGAAAACTCCAAAAAGTCGTGTCGTTGCAAAGAAGAACTGCTTGGAAACTCTAGAAACTACGTTTCGTGAGATTCTGATTGTCCCGCGATTTAATCGTAACGTCCAGAAGCCCTACGGTCTATTTTCGTGCATACGGATGACGGGGACAAAAATACGAAAAAGTCGTGCCGTTGGAAAGAAGAACTCCTTGGAAACTCTATAAACTTCGTTTCGTGAGATTTTGACAGTCCGGCGATTTAATCGTGCCGTCCAGAAGCCCCACGTTCTATTTTCTTGCATACGGATGACGGGGACAAAAATACGAAAAAGTCGTGTCGTTGAAAGGAAGAACGGATAATAAACTCTATAAAGTTCGTTTCGCGAGATTTCGACCTTCCGGCCATGGAATCGTGCCGTCGAGAAACCCTACGGGCCATTTTCGTGCATACGGATGTCGGAGACGAAAATACGAAAAATTTGTGTCGTTGGAAACAAGCACTCCTTGGAAATTCTATAAAGTTCGTTCCGCGAGAATCCGACTTTCCGGCGATGGAATCGTGCCGTCGAGAAACCCTACGGGCCATTTTTGTGCATACGGATGTCGGAGACGAAAATACGAAAAACTCGTGTCGTTGGAAACAAGCACGCCTTAGAAACTCTATAAAGTTCGTTTCGCGAGATTCCGACTTTCCGGGGATGGAATCGTGCCGTCGAGAAACCCTACGGGCCATTTTCGTGCATCTGGATGTCGGAGACGAAAATTCGAAAAAGTCGTGTCGTTGGAAAGAAGAACTCCTTGGAAACTCTAGAAACTTCGTTTCGTGAGATTCTGACTGTCCGGCGATTTAATCGTGTCGTCCAGAAGCCCTACGTTCTATTTTCTTGCATACGGATGACGGAGACAAAAATACGAAAAAGTCGTGTCGTTGAAAGGAAGAACGGATAATAAACTCTACAAAGTTCGTTTCGCGAGATTTTGACAGTCCGGCGATGGAATCGTGCCGTCGAGAAAACCTACGGGCCATTTTTGTGCATCCCGATGTCGGAGACGAAAATTCGTAAAAGTCGTCTCGTTGGAAAGAACAACTCCTTGGAAACTCTAGAAACTTCGTTTCGTGAGATTTTGACTGTCCGGTGATTTAATCGTGCCGTTCAGAAGCCCTACGTTCTATTTTCTTGCATACGGATGACGGAGACAAAAATACGAAAAAGTCGTGTCGTTGAAAGGAAGAACGGATAATAAACCTTATAAAGTTCGTTTCGCGAGATTCTGAGTTTCCGGCGATGGAATCGTGCCGTCGAGAAACCCTACGGGCCATTTTCGTGCATACAGATGTCGGAGATGAAAATACGAAAAATTCGTGTCGTTGGAAACAAGCACTCCTTAGAAACTCTATAAAGTTCGTTTCGCGAGATTTTGACTTTTCGGGGATGGAATCGTGCCGTCGACAAACCCCACGGGCCATTTTCGTGCATATGGATGTCGGAGACGAAAATTCGAAAAAGTCGTGTCGTTGGAAAGAATAACTCCTTGGAAACTCTAGAAACCTCGTTTCCTGAGATTTTGACTGTCCGGCGATTTAATGGTGCCGTCCAGAAGCCCTACGTTCTATTTTTGTGCATACAGATGACGGGGACAAAAATACGAAATAGTTGTGTCGTTGAAAGGAGGAACGGATAATAAAATCTATAAAGTTCGTTTCGCGAGATTCCGAATTTCCGGCGATGGAATCGTGCCGTCGAGAAACCCTGCGGGCCATATTTGTGCATCCGGATTTCAGAGACGAAAATTCGAAATAGTCGTGTCGTTGGAAAGAAGAACTCCTTGGAAATTCTAGAAACTTCGTTTCGTGGGATTGTGACTGTCCGGCGTTTTAATCATGCCGTTCAGAAGCCCTACGTTCTATTTTCGTGCATACGGATGTCGGAGACGAAAATATGAAAAATTCGTGTCGTTGGAAACAAGCACTCCTTAGAAACTCTATAAAGTTCGTTTCGCGAGATTCCGACTTTTCGGGGATGGAATCGTGCCGTCGAGAAACCCTACGGGCCATTTTCGTGCATCTGGATGTCGGAGACGAAAACTCCAAAAAGTCGTGTCGTTGCAAAGAAGAACTGCTTGGAAACTCTAGAAACTACGTTTCGTGAGATTCTGATTGTCCCGCGATTTAATCGTAACGTCCAGAAGCCCTACGGTCTATTTTCGTGCATACGGATGACGGGGACAAAAATACGAAAAAGTCGTGCCGTTGGAAAGAAGAACTCCTTGGAAACTCTATAAACTTCGTTTCGTGAGATTTTGACAGTCCGGCGATTTAATCGTGCCGTCCAGAAGCCCCACGTTCTATTTTCTTGCATACGGATGACGGGGACAAAAATACGAAAAAGTCGTGTCGTTGAAAGGAAGAACGGATAATAAACTCTATAAAGTTCGTTTCGCGAGATTTCGACCTTCCGGCCATGGAATCGTGCCGTCGAGAAACCCTACGGGCCATTTTCGTGCATACGGATGTCGGAGACGAAAATACGAAAAATTTGTGTCGTTGGAAACAAGCACTCCTTGGAAATTCTATAAAGTTCGTTCCGCGAGAATCCGACTTTCCGGCGATGGAATCGTGCCGTCGAGAAACCCTACGGGCCATTTTTGTGCATACGGATGTCGGAGACGAAAATACGAAAAACTCGTGTCGTTGGAAACAAGCACGCCTTAGAAACTCTATAAAGTTCGTTTCGCGAGATTCCGACTTTCCGGGGATGGAATCGTGCCGTCGAGAAACCCTACGGGCCATTTTCGTGCATCTGGATGTCGGAGACGAAAATTCGAAAAAGTCGTGTCGTTGGAAAGAAGAACTCCTTGGAAACTCTAGAAACTTCGTTTCGTGAGATTCTGACTGTCCGGCGATTTAATCGTGTCGTCCAGAAGCCCTACGTTCTATTTTCTTGCATACGGATGACGGAGACAAAAATACGAAAAAGTCGTGTCGTTGAAAGGAAGAACGGATAATAAACTCTACAAAGTTCGTTTCGCGAGATTTTGACAGTCCGGCGATGGAATCGTGCCGTCGAGAAAACCTACGGGCCATTTTTGTGCATCCCGATGTCGGAGACGAAAATTCGTAAAAGTCGTCTCGTTGGAAAGAACAACTCCTTGGAAACTCTAGAAACTTCGTTTCGTGAGATTTTGACTGTCCGGTGATTTAATCGTGCCGTTCAGAAGCCCTACGTTCTATTTTCTTGCATACGGATGACGGAGACAAAAATACGAAAAAGTCGTGTCGTTGAAAGGAAGAACGGATAATAAACCTTATAAAGTTCGTTTCGCGAGATTCTGAGTTTCCGGCGATGGAATCGTGCCGTCGAGAAACCCTACGGGCCATTTTCGTGCATACAGATGTCGGAGATGAAAATACGAAAAATTCGTGTCGTTGGAAACAAGCACTCCTTAGAAACTCTATAAAGTTCGTTTCGCGAGATTTTGACTTTTCGGGGATGGAATCGTGCCGTCGACAAACCCTACGGGCCATTTTCGTGCATATGGATGTCGGAGACGAAAATTCGAAAAAGTCGTGTCGTTGGAAAGAATAACTCCTTGGAAACTCTAGAAACCTCGTTTCCTGAGATTTTGACTGTCCGGCGATTTAATGGTGCCGTCCAGAAGCCCTACGTTCTATTTTTGTGCATACAGATGACGGGGACAAAAATACGAAATAGTTGTGTCGTTGAAAGGAGGAACGGATAATAAAATCTATAAAGTTCGTTTCGCGAGATTCCGAATTTCCGGCGATGGAATCGTGCCGTCGAGAAACCCTGCGGGCCATATTTGTGCATCCGGATTTCAGAGACGAAAATTCGAAATAGTCGTGTCGTTGGAAAGAAGAACTCCTTGGAAATTCTAGAAACTTCGTTTCGTGGGATTGTGACTGTCCGGCGTTTTAATCATGCCGTTCAGAAGCCCTACGTTCTATTTTCGTGCATACGGATGTCGGAGACGAAAATATGAAAAATTCGTGTCGTTGGAAACAAGCACTCCTTAGAAACTCTATAAAGTTCGTTTCGCGAGATTCCGACTTTTCGGGGATGGAATCGTGCCGTCGAGAAACCCTACGGGCCATTTTCGTGCATCTGGATGTCGGAGACGAAAACTCCAAAAAGTCGTGTCGTTGCAAAGAAGAACTGCTTGGAAACTCTAGAAACTACGTTTCGTGAGATTCTGATTGTCCCGCGATTTAATCGTAACGTCCAGAAGCCCTACGGTCTATTTTCGTGCATACGGATGACGGGGACAAAAATACGAAAAAGTCGTGCCGTTGGAAAGAAGAACTCCTTGGAAACTCTATAAACTTCGTTTCGTGAGATTTTGACAGTCCGGCGATTTAATCGTGCCGTCCAGAAGCCCCACGTTCTATTTTCTTGCATACGGATGACGGGGACAAAAATACGAAAAAGTCGTGTCGTTGAAAGGAAGAACGGATAATAAACTCTATAAAGTTCGTTTCGCGAGATTTCGACCTTCCGGCCATGGAATCGTGCCGTCGAGAAACCCTACGGGCCATTTTCGTGCATACGGATGTCGGAGACGAAAATACGAAAAATTTGTGTCGTTGGAAACAAGCACTCCTTGGAAATTCTATAAAGTTCGTTCCGCGAGAATCCGACTTTCCGGCGATGGAATCGTGCCGTCGAGAAACCCTACGGGCCATTTTTGTGCATACGGATGTCGGAGACGAAAATACGAAAAACTCGTGTCGTTGGAAACAAGCACGCCTTAGAAACTCTATAAAGTTCGTTTCGCGAGATTCCGACTTTCCGGGGATGGAATCGTGCCGTCGAGAAACCCTACGGGCCATTTTCGTGCATCTGGATGTCGGAGACGAAAATTCGAAAAAGTCGTGTCGTTGGAAAGAAGAACTCCTTGGAAACTCTAGAAACTTCGTTTCGTGAGATTCTGACTGTCCGGCGATTTAATCGTGTCGTCCAGAAGCCCTACGTTCTATTTTCTTGCATACGGATGACGGAGACAAAAATACGAAAAAGTCGTGTCGTTGAAAGGAAGAACGGATAATAAACTCTACAAAGTTCGTTTCGCGAGATTTTGACAGTCCGGCGATGGAATCGTGCCGTCGAGAAAACCTACGGGCCATTTTTGTGCATCCCGATGTCGGAGACGAAAATTCGTAAAAGTCGTCTCGTTGGAAAGAACAACTCCTTGGAAACTCTAGAAACTTCGTTTCGTGAGATTTTGACTGTCCGGTGATTTAATCGTGCCGTTCAGAAGCCCTACGTTCTATTTTCTTGCATACGGATGACGGAGACAAAAATACGAAAAAGTCGTGTCGTTGAAAGGAAGAACGGATAATAAACCTTATAAAGTTCGTTTCGCGAGATTCTGAGTTTCCGGCGATGGAATCGTGCCGTCGAGAAACCCTACGGGCCATTTTCGTGCATACAGATGTCGGAGATGAAAATACGAAAAATTCGTGTCGTTGGAAACAAGCACTCCTTAGAAACTCTATAAAGTTCGTTTCGCGAGATTTTGACTTTTCGGGGATGGAATCGTGCCGTCGACAAACCCTACGGGCCATTTTCGTGCATATGGATGTCGGAGACGAAAATTCGAAAAAGTCGTGTCGTTGGAAAGAATAACTCCTTGGAAACTCTAGAAACCTCGTTTCCTGAGATTTTGACTGTCCGGCGATTTAATGGTGCCGTCCAGAAGCCCTACGTTCTATTTTTGTGCATACAGATGACGGGGACAAAAATACGAAATAGTTGTGTCGTTGAAAGGAGGAACGGATAATAAAATCTATAAAGTTCGTTTCGCGAGATTCCGAATTTCCGGCGATGGAATCGTGCCGTCGAGAAACCCTGCGGGCCATATTTGTGCATCCGGATTTCAGAGACGAAAATTCGAAATAGTCGTGTCGTTGGAAAGAAGAACTCCTTGGAAATTCTAGAAACTTCGTTTCGTGGGATTGTGACTGTCCGGCGTTTTAATCATGCCGTTCAGAAGCCCTACGTTCTATTTTCGTGCATACGGATGTCGGAGACGAAAATATGAAAAATTCGTGTCGTTGGAAACAAGCACTCCTTAGAAACTCTATAAAGTTCGTTTCGCGAGATTCCGACTTTTCGGGGATGGAATCGTGCCGTCGAGAAACCCTACGGGCCATTTTCGTGCATCTGGATGTCGGAGACGAAAACTCCAAAAAGTCGTGTCGTTGCAAAGAAGAACTGCTTGGAAACTCTAGAAACTACGTTTCGTGAGATTCTGATTGTCCCGCGATTTAATCGTAACGTCCAGAAGCCCTACGGTCTATTTTCGTGCATACGGATGACGGGGACAAAAATACGAAAAAGTCGTGCCGTTGGAAAGAAGAACTCCTTGGAAACTCTATAAACTTCGTTTCGTGAGATTTTGACAGTCCGGCGATTTAATCGTGCCGTCCAGAAGCCCCACGTTCTATTTTCTTGCATACGGATGACGGGGACAAAAATACGAAAAAGTCGTGTCGTTGAAAGGAAGAACGGATAATAAACTCTATAAAGTTCGTTTCGCGAGATTTCGACCTTCCGGCCATGGAATCGTGCCGTCGAGAAACCCTACGGGCCATTTTCGTGCATACGGATGTCGGAGACGAAAATACGAAAAATTTGTGTCGTTGGAAACAAGCACTCCTTGGAAATTCTATAAAGTTCGTTCCGCGAGAATCCGACTTTCCGGCGATGGAATCGTGCCGTCGAGAAACCCTACGGGCCATTTTTGTGCATACGGATGTCGGAGACGAAAATACGAAAAACTCGTGTCGTTGGAAACAAGCACGCCTTAGAAACTCTATAAAGTTCGTTTCGCGAGATTCCGACTTTCCGGGGATGGAATCGTGCCGTCGAGAAACCCTACGGGCCATTTTCGTGCATCTGGATGTCGGAGACGAAAATTCGAAAAAGTCGTGTCGTTGGAAAGAAGAACTCCTTGGAAACTCTAGAAACTTCGTTTCGTGAGATTCTGACTGTCCGGCGATTTAATCGTGTCGTCCAGAAGCCCTACGTTCTATTTTCTTGCATACGGATGACGGAGACAAAAATACGAAAAAGTCGTGTCGTTGAAAGGAAGAACGGATAATAAACTCTACAAAGTTCGTTTCGCGAGATTTTGACAGTCCGGCGATGGAATCGTGCCGTCGAGAAAACCTACGGGCCATTTTTGTGCATCCCGATGTCGGAGACGAAAATTCGTAAAAGTCGTCTCGTTGGAAAGAACAACTCCTTGGAAACTCTAGAAACTTCGTTTCGTGAGATTTTGACTGTCCGGTGATTTAATCGTGCCGTTCAGAAGCCCTACGTTCTATTTTCTTGCATACGGATGACGGAGACAAAAATACGAAAAAGTCGTGTCGTTGAAAGGAAGAACGGATAATAAACCTTATAAAGTTCGTTTCGCGAGATTCTGAGTTTCCGGCGATGGAATCGTGCCGTCGAGAAACCCTACGGGCCATTTTCGTGCATACAGATGTCGGAGATGAAAATACGAAAAATTCGTGTCGTTGGAAACAAGCACTCCTTAGAAACTCTATAAAGTTCGTTTCGCGAGATTTTGACTTTTCGGGGATGGAATCGTGCCGTCGACAAACCCTACGGGCCATTTTCGTGCATATGGATGTCGGAGACGAAAATTCGAAAAAGTCGTGTCGTTGGAAAGAATAACTCCTTGGAAACTCTAGAAACCTCGTTTCCTGAGATTTTGACTGTCCGGCGATTTAATGGTGCCGTCCAGAAGCCCTACGTTCTATTTTTGTGCATACAGATGACGGGGGCAAAAATACGAAATAGTTGTGTCGTTGAAAGGAGGAACGGATAATAAAATCTATAAAGTTCGTTTCGCGAGATTCCGAATTTCCGGCGATGGAATCGTGCCGTCGAGAAACCCTGCGGGCCATATTTGTGCATCCGGATTTCAGAGACGAAAATTCGAAATAGTCGTGTCGTTGGAAAGAAGAACTCCTTGGAAATTCTAGAAACTTCGTTTCGTGGGATTGTGACTGTCCGGCGTTTTAATCATGCCGTTCAGAAGCCCTACGTTCTATTTTCGTGCATACGGATGTCGGAGACGAAAATATGAAAAATTCGTGTCGTTGGAAACAAGCACTCCTTAGAAACTCTATAAAGTTCGTTTCGCGAGATTCCGACTTTTCGGGGATGGAATCGTGCCGTCGAGAAACCCTACGGGCCATTTTCGTGCATCTGGATGTCGGAGACGAAAACTCCAAAAAGTCGTGTCGTTGCAAAGAAGAACTGCTTGGAAACTCTAGAAACTACGTTTCGTGAGATTCTGATTGTCCCGCGATTTAATCGTAACGTCCAGAAGCCCTACGGTCTATTTTCGTGCATACGGATGACGGGGACAAAAATACGAAAAAGTCGTGCCGTTGGAAAGAAGAACTCCTTGGAAACTCTATAAACTTCGTTTCGTGAGATTTTGACAGTCCGGCGATTTAATCGTGCCGTCCAGAAGCCCCACGTTCTATTTTCTTGCATACGGATGACGGGGACAAAAATACGAAAAAGTCGTGTCGTTGAAAGGAAGAACGGATAATAAACTCTATAAAGTTCGTTTCGCGAGATTTCGACCTTCCGGCCATGGAATCGTGCCGTCGAGAAACCCTACGGGCCATTTTCGTGCATACGGATGTCGGAGACGAAAATACGAAAAATTTGTGTCGTTGGAAACAAGCACTCCTTGGAAATTCTATAAAGTTCGTTCCGCGAGAATCCGACTTTCCGGCGATGGAATCGTGCCGTCGAGAAACCCTACGGGCCATTTTTGTGCATACGGATGTCGGAGACGAAAATACGAAAAACTCGTGTCGTTGGAAACAAGCACGCCTTAGAAACTCTATAAAGTTCGTTTCGCGAGATTCCGACTTTCCGGGGATGGAATCGTGCCGTCGAGAAACCCTACGGGCCATTTTCGTGCATCTGGATGTCGGAGACGAAAATTCGAAAAAGTCGTGTCGTTGGAAAGAAGAACTCCTTGGAAACTCTAGAAACTTCGTTTCGTGAGATTCTGACTGTCCGGCGATTTAATCGTGTCGTCCAGAAGCCCTACGTTCTATTTTCTTGCATACGGATGACGGAGACAAAAATACGAAAAAGTCGTGTCGTTGAAAGGAAGAACGGATAATAAACTCTACAAAGTTCGTTTCGCGAGATTTTGACAGTCCGGCGATGGAATCGTGCCGTCGAGAAAACCTACGGGCCATTTTTGTGCATCCCGATGTCGGAGACGAAAATTCGTAAAAGTCGTCTCGTTGGAAAGAACAACTCCTTGGAAACTCTAGAAACTTCGTTTCGTGAGATTTTGACTGTCCGGTGATTTAATCGTGCCGTTCAGAAGCCCTACGTTCTATTTTCTTGCATACGGATGACGGAGACAAAAATACGAAAAAGTCGTGTCGTTGAAAGGAAGAACGGATAATAAACCTTATAAAGTTCGTTTCGCGAGATTCTGAGTTTCCGGCGATGGAATCGTGCCGTCGAGAAACCCTACGGGCCATTTTCGTGCATACAGATGTCGGAGATGAAAATACGAAAAATTCGTGTCGTTGGAAACAAGCACTCCTTAGAAACTCTATAAAGTTCGTTTCGCGAGATTTTGACTTTTCGGGGATGGAATCGTGCCGTCGACAAACCCTACGGGCCATTTTCGTGCATATGGATGTCGGAGACGAAAATTCGAAAAAGTCGTGTCGTTGGAAAGAATAACTCCTTGGAAACTCTAGAAACCTCGTTTCCTGAGATTTTGACTGTCCGGCGATTTAATGGTGCCGTCCAGAAGCCCTACGTTCTATTTTTGTGCATACAGATGACGGGGGCAAAAATACGAAATAGTTGTGTCGTTGAAAGGAGGAACGGATAATAAAATCTATAAAGTTCGTTTCGCGAGATTCCGAATTTCCGGCGATGGAATCGTGCCGTCGAGAAACCCTGCGGGCCATATTTGTGCATCCGGATTTCAGAGACGAAAATTCGAAATAGTCGTGTCGTTGGAAAGAAGAACTCCTTGGAAATTCTAGAAACTTCGTTTCGTGGGATTGTGACTGTCCGGCGTTTTAATCATGCCGTTCAGAAGCCCTACGTTCTATTTTCGTGCATACGGATGTCGGAGACGAAAATATGAAAAATTCGTGTCGTTGGAAACAAGCACTCCTTAGAAACTCTATAAAGTTCGTTTCGCGAGATTCCGACTTTTCGGGGATGGAATCGTGCCGTCGAGAAACCCTACGGGCCATTTTCGTGCATCTGGATGTCGGAGACGAAAACTCCAAAAAGTCGTGTCGTTGCAAAGAAGAACTGCTTGGAAACTCTAGAAACTACGTTTCGTGAGATTCTGATTGTCCCGCGATTTAATCGTAACGTCCAGAAGCCCTACGGTCTATTTTCGTGCATACGGATGACGGGGACAAAAATACGAAAAAGTCGTGCCGTTGGAAAGAAGAACTCCTTGGAAACTCTATAAACTTCGTTTCGTGAGATTTTGACAGTCCGGCGATTTAATCGTGCCGTCCAGAAGCCCCACGTTCTATTTTCTTGCATACGGATGACGGGGACAAAAATACGAAAAAGTCGTGTCGTTGAAAGGAAGAACGGATAATAAACTCTATAAAGTTCGTTTCGCGAGATTTCGACCTTCCGGCCATGGAATCGTGCCGTCGAGAAACCCTACGGGCCATTTTCGTGCATACGGATGTCGGAGACGAAAATACGAAAAATTTGTGTCGTTGGAAACAAGCACTCCTTGGAAATTCTATAAAGTTCGTTTCGCGAGAATCCGACTTTCCGGCGATGGAATCGTGCCGTCGAGAAACCCTACGGGCCATTTTTGTGCATACGGATGTCGGAGACGAAAATACGAAAAACTCGTGTCGTTGGAAACAAGCACGCCTTAGAAACTCTATAAAGTTCGTTTCGCGAGATTCCGACTTTCCGGGGATGGAATCGTGCCGTCGAGAAACCCTACGGGCCATTTTCGTGCATCTGGATGTCGGAGACGAAAATTCGAAAAAGTCGTGTCGTTGGAAAGAAGAACTCCTTGGAAACTCTAGAAACTTCGTTTCGTGAGATTCTGACTGTCCGGCGATTTAATCGTGTCGTCCAGAAGCCCTACGTTCTATTTTCTTGCATACGGATGACGGAGACAAAAATACGAAAAAGTCGTGTCGTTGAAAGGAAGAACGGATAATAAACTCTACAAAGTTCGTTTCGCGAGATTTTGACAGTCCGGCGATGGAATCGTGCCGTCGAGAAAACCTACGGGCCATTTTTGTGCATCCCGATGTCGGAGACGAAAATTCGTAAAAGTCGTCTCGTTGGAAAGAACAACTCCTTGGAAACTCTAGAAACTTCGTTTCGTGAGATTTTGACTGTCCGGTGATTTAATCGTGCCGTTCAGAAGCCCTACGTTCTATTTTCTTGCATACGGATGACGGAGACAAAAATACGAAAAAGTCGTGTCGTTGAAAGGAAGAACGGATAATAAACCTTATAAAGTTCGTTTCGCGAGATTCTGAGTTTCCGGCGATGGAATCGTGCCGTCGAGAAACCCTACGGGCCATTTTCGTGCATACAGATGTCGGAGATGAAAATACGAAAAATTCGTGTCGTTGGAAACAAGCACTCCTTAGAAACTCTATAAAGTTCGTTTCGCGAGATTTTGACTTTTCGGGGATGGAATCGTGCCGTCGACAAACCCTACGGGCCATTTTCGTGCATATGGATGTCGGAGACGAAAATTCGAAAAAGTCGTGTCGTTGGAAAGAATAACTCCTTGGAAACTCTAGAAACCTCGTTTCCTGAGATTTTGACTGTCCGGCGATTTAATGGTGCCGTCCAGAAGCCCTACGTTCTATTTTTGTGCATACAGATGACGGGGGCAAAAATACGAAATAGTTGTGTCGTTGAAAGGAGGAACGGATAATAAAATCTATAAAGTTCGTTTCGCGAGATTCCGAATTTCCGGCGATGGAATCGTGCCGTCGAGAAACCCTGCGGGCCATATTTGTGCATCCGGATTTCAGAGACGAAAATTCGAAATAGTCGTGTCGTTGGAAAGAAGAACTCCTTGGAAATTCTAGAAACTTCGTTTCGTGGGATTGTGACTGTCCGGCGTTTTAATCATGCCGTTCAGAAGCCCTACGTTCTATTTTCGTGCATACGGATGTCGGAGACGAAAATATGAAAAATTCGTGTCGTTGGAAACAAGCACTCCTTAGAAACTCTATAAAGTTCGTTTCGCGAGATTCCGACTTTTCGGGGATGGAATCGTGCCGTCGAGAAACCCTACGGGCCATTTTCGTGCATCTGGATGTCGGAGACGAAAACTCCAAAAAGTCGTGTCGTTGCAAAGAAGAACTGCTTGGAAACTCTAGAAACTACGTTTCGTGAGATTCTGATTGTCCCGCGATTTAATCGTAACGTCCAGAAGCCCTACGGTCTATTTTCGTGCATACGGATGACGGGGACAAAAATACGAAAAAGTCGTGCCGTTGGAAAGAAGAACTCCTTGGAAACTCTATAAACTTCGTTTCGTGAGATTTTGACAGTCCGGCGATTTAATCGTGCCGTCCAGAAGCCCCACGTTCTATTTTCTTGCATACGGATGACGGGGACAAAAATACGAAAAAGTCGTGTCGTTGAAAGGAAGAACGGATAATAAACTCTATAAAGTTCGTTTCGCGAGATTTCGACCTTCCGGCCATGGAATCGTGCCGTCGAGAAACCCTACGGGCCATTTTCGTGCATACGGATGTCGGAGACGAAAATACGAAAAATTTGTGTCGTTGGAAACAAGCACTCCTTGGAAATTCTATAAAGTTCGTTCCGCGAGAATCCGACTTTCCGGCGATGGAATCGTGCCGTCGAGAAACCCTACGGGCCATTTTTGTGCATACGGATGTCGGAGACGAAAATACGAAAAACTCGTGTCGTTGGAAACAAGCACGCCTTAGAAACTCTATAAAGTTCGTTTCGCGAGATTCCGACTTTCCGGGGATGGAATCGTGCCGTCGAGAAACCCTACGGGCCATTTTCGTGCATCTGGATGTCGGAGACGAAAATTCGAAAAAGTCGTGTCGTTGGAAAGAAGAACTCGTTGGAAACTCTAGAAACTTCGTTTCGTGAGATTCTGACTGTCCGGCGATTTAATCGTGTCGTCCAGAAGCCCTACGTTCTATTTTCTTGCATACGGATGACGGAGACAAAAATACTAAAAAGTCGTGTCGTTGAAAGGAAGAACGGATAATAAACTCTACAAAGTTCGTTTCGCGAGATTTTGACAGTCCGGCGATGGAATCGTGCCGTCGAGAAAACCTACGGGCCATTTTTGTGCATCCCGATGTCGGAGACGAAAATTCGTAAAAGTCGTCTCGTTGGAAAGAACAACTCCTTGGAAACTCTAGAAACTTCGTTTCGTGAGATTTTGACTGTCCGGTGATTTAATCGTGCCGTTCAGAAGCCCTACGTTCTATTTTCTTGCATACGGATGACGGAGACAAAAATACGAAAAAGTCGTGTCGTTGAAAGGAAGAACGGATAATAAACCTTATAAAGTTCGTTTCGCGAGATTCTGAGTTTCCGGCGATGGAATCGTGCCGTCGAGAAACCCTACGGGCCATTTTCGTGCATACAGATGTCGGAGATGAAAATACGAAAAATTCGTGTCGTTGGAAACAAGCACTCCTTAGAAACTCTATAAAGTTCGTTTCGCGAGATTTTGACTTTTCGGGGATGGAATCGTGCCGTCGACAAACCCTACGGGCCATTTTCGTGCATATGGATGTCGGAGACGAAAATTCGAAAAAGTCGTGTCGTTGGAAAGAATAACTCCTTGGAAACTCTAGAAACCTCGTTTCCTGAGATTTTGACTGTCCGGCGATTTAATGGTGCCGTCCAGAAGCCCTACGTTCTATTTTTGTGCATACAGATGACGGGGACAAAAATACGAAATAGTTGTGTCGTTGAAAGGAGGAACGGATAATAAAATCTATAAAGTTCGTTTCGCGAGATTCCGAATTTCCGGCGATGGAATCGTGCCGTCGAGAAACCCTGCGGGCCATATTTGTGCATCCGGATTTCAGAGACGAAAATTCGAAATAGTCGTGTCGTTGGAAAGAAGAACTCCTTGGAAATTCTAGAAACTTCGTTTCGTGGGATTGTGACCGTCCGGCGTTTTAATCATGCCGTTCAGAAGCCCTACGTTCTATTTTCGTGCATACGGATGTCGGAGACGAAAATATGAAAAATTCGTGTCGTTGGAAACAAGCACTCCTTAGAAACTCTATAAAGTTCGTTTCGCGAGATTCCGACTTTTCGGGGATGGAATCGTGCCGTCGAGAAACCCTACGGGCCATTTTCGTGCATCTGGATGTCGGAGACGAAAACTCCAAAAAGTCGTGTCGTTGCAAAGAAGAACTGCTTGGAAACTCTAGAAACTACGTTTCGTGAGATTCTGATTGTCCCGCGATTTAATCGTAACGTCCAGAAGCCCTACGGTCTATTTTCGTGCATACGGATGACGGGGACAAAAATACGAAAAAGTCGTGCCGTTGGAAAGAAGAACTCCTTGGAAACTCTATAAACTTCGTTTCGTGAGATTTTGACAGTCCGGCGATTTAATCGTGCCGTCCAGAAGCCCCACGTTCTATTTTCTTGCATACGGATGACGGGGACAAAAATACGAAAAAGTCGTGTCGTTGAAAGGAAGAACGGATAATAAACTCTATAAAGTTCGTTTCGCGAGATTTCGACCTTCCGGCCATGGAATCGTGCCGTCGAGAAACCCTACGGGCCATTTTCGTGCATACGGATGTCGGAGACGAAAATACGAAAAATTTGTGTCGTTGGAAACAAGCACTCCTTGGAAATTCTATAAAGTTCGTTCCGCGAGAATCCGACTTTCCGGCGATGGAATCGTGCCGTCGAGAAACCCTACGGGCCATTTTTGTGCATACGGATGTCGGAGACGAAAATACGAAAAACTCGTGTCGTTGGAAACAAGCACGCCTTAGAAACTCTATAAAGTTCGTTTCGCGAGATTCCGACTTTCCGGGGATGGAATCGTGCCGTCGAGAAACCCTACGGGCCATTTTCGTGCATCTGGATGTCGGAGACGAAAATTCGAAAAAGTCGTGTCGTTGGAAAGAAGAACTCCTTGGAAACTCTAGAAACTTCGTTTCGTGAGATTCTGACTGTCCGGCGATTTAATCGTGTCGTCCAGAAGCCCTACGTTCTATTTTCTTGCATACGGATGACGGAGACAAAAATACGAAAAAGTCGTGTCGTTGAAAGGAAGAACGGATAATAAACTCTACAAAGTTCGTTTCGCGAGATTTTGACAGTCCGGCGATGGAATCGTGCCGTCGAGAAAACCTACGGGCCATTTTTGTGCATCCCGATGTCGGAGACGAAAATTCGTAAAAGTCGTCTCGTTGGAAAGAACAACTCCTTGGAAACTCTAGAAACTTCGTTTCGTGAGATTTTGACTGTCCGGTGATTTAATCGTGCCGTTCAGAAGCCCTACGTTCTATTTTCTTGCATACGGATGACGGAGACAAAAATACGAAAAAGTCGTGTCGTTGAAAGGAAGAACGGATAATAAACCTTATAAAGTTCGTTTCGCGAGATTCTGAGTTTCCGGCGATGGAATCGTGCCGTCGAGAAACCCTACGGGCCATTTTCGTGCATACAGATGTCGGAGATGAAAATACGAAAAATTCGTGTCGTTGGAAACAAGCACTCCTTAGAAACTCTATAAAGTTCGTTTCGCGAGATTTTGACTTTTCGGGGATGGAATCGTGCCGTCGACAAACCCTACGGGCCATTTTCGTGCATATGGATGTCGGAGACGAAAATTCGAAAAAGTCGTGTCGTTGGAAAGAATAACTCCTTGGAAACTCTAGAAACCTCGTTTCCTGAGATTTTGACTGTCCGGCGATTTAATGGTGCCGTCCAGAAGCCCTACGTTCTATTTTTGTGCATACAGATGACGGGGACAAAAATACGAAATAGTTGTGTCGTTGAAAGGAGGAACGGATAATAAAATCTATAAAGTTCGTTTCGCGAGATTCCGAATTTCCGGCGATGGAATCGTGCCGTCGAGAAACCCTGCGGGCCATATTTGTGCATCCGGATTTCAGAGACGAAAATTCGAAATAGTCGTGTCGTTGGAAAGAAGAACTCCTTGGAAATTCTAGAAACTTCGTTTCGTGGGATTGTGACCGTCCGGCGTTTTAATCATGCCGTTCAGAAGCCCTACGTTCTATTTTCGTGCATACGGATGTCGGAGACGAAAATATGAAAAATTCGTGTCGTTGGAAACAAGCACTCCTTAGAAACTCTATAAAGTTCGTTTCGCGAGATTCCGACTTTTCGGGGATGGAATCGTGCCGTCGAGAAACCCTACGGGCCATTTTCGTGCATCTGGATGTCGGAGACGAAAACTCCAAAAAGTCGTGTCGTTGCAAAGAAGAACTGCTTGGAAACTCTAGAAACTACGTTTCGTGAGATTCTGATTGTCCCGCGATTTAATCGTAACGTCCAGAAGCCCTACGGTCTATTTTCGTGCATACGGATGACGGGGACAAAAATACGAAAAAGTCGTGCCGTTGGAAAGAAGAACTCCTTGGAAACTCTATAAACTTCGTTTCGTGAGATTTTGACAGTCCGGCGATTTAATCGTGCCGTCCAGAAGCCCCACGTTCTATTTTCTTGCATACGGATGACGGGGACAAAAATACGAAAAAGTCGTGTCGTTGAAAGGAAGAACGGATAATAAACTCTATAAAGTTCGTTTCGCGAGATTTCGACCTTCCGGCCATGGAATCGTGCCGTCGAGAAACCCTACGGGCCATTTTCGTGCATACGGATGTCGGAGACGAAAATACGAAAAATTTGTGTCGTTGGAAACAAGCACTCCTTGGAAATTCTATAAAGTTCGTTCCGCGAGAATCCGACTTTCCGGCGATGGAATCGTGCCGTCGAGAAACCCTACGGGCCATTTTTGTGCATACGGATGTCGGAGACGAAAATACGAAAAACTCGTGTCGTTGGAAACAAGCACGCCTTAGAAACTCTATAAAGTTCGTTTCGCGAGATTCCGACTTTCCGGGGATGGAATCGTGCCGTCGAGAAACCCTACGGGCCATTTTCGTGCATCTGGATGTCGGAGACGAAAATTCGAAAAAGTCGTGTCGTTGGAAAGAAGAACTCCTTGGAAACTCTAGAAACTTCGTTTCGTGAGATTCTGACTGTCCGGTGATTTAATCGTGTCGTCCAGAAGCCCTACGTTCTATTTTCTTGCATACGGATGACGGAGACAAAAATACGAAAAAGTCGTGTCGTTGAAAGGAAGAACGGATAATAAACTCTACAAAGTTCGTTTCGCGAGATTTTGACAGTCCGGCGATGGAATCGTGCCGTCGAGAAAACCTACGGGCCATTTTTGTGCATCCCGATGTCGGAGACGAAAATTCGTAAAAGTCGTCTCGTTGGAAAGAACAACTCCTTGGAAACTCTAGAAACTTCGTTTCGTGAGATTTTGACTGTCCGGTGATTTAATCGTGCCGTTCAGAAGCCCTACGTTCTATTTTCTTGCATACGGATGACGGAGACAAAAATACGAAAAAGTCGTGTCGTTGAAAGGAAGAACGGATAATAAACCTTATAAAGTTCGTTTCGCGAGATTCTGAGTTTCCGGCGATGGAATCGTGCCGTCGAGAAACCCTACGGGCCATTTTCGTGCATACAGATGTCGGAGATGAAAATACGAAAAATTCGTGTCTGATGTGGGGTAAGCCACAAACTCTAGATCTAGACACCAAACCTTGACAGAACTCAAAGAAGACAACAATGGAGGTTAAATCTGAAAATAGAAGAAAACAGAAATAAAAGGAATAGAAGTAGAACCAATTCACACAATGGAACAACCCTTGTTCTCTGAATCAAGAACTGAACCAAATGATGAAGAAACCCTACCAGTACAACCTTACACAATGGCCATGGCAGCCAAGCACAAGGAGGAGGCTTATGGAGGCTTGAGAACACCAATCTCTAGGGAGATTGACACACACAAGAACAACTAAGCAAGATCAATCAGCAAAGCTCTCTTCTCTCAAAAGCACTCTTTTGATAGAAGGGAAAATAAGTATCTGAGTTACAAAATGTCTAATCTCCCCAAAAAACATGCTAAGGAGGGCCTTTTATAGTCCTAGTGCTGGCCTCCCTTTATAAAAACGAAATATTAAAAGTTAAATAAGGAAATTGTCTTAAAACAGAAAAGACTACAAGCAAAACATCCAATCACTTCATGGAGTCTTCTCTTCACCCCTAGGGTCTTCATGAGCTGCAATGGCCACCATTGACTTGATGGACAGATCCTTGATTGATGGCTCGAAGAAGGCTGTTAACATGGAAGGCTCCTTGGACAAGAAAAAGGTTATCACCTTGTCTAATTTTTGTTGGATCTCCTTAGCCCTTGCCCTAGTGATAGGACCTTCAAATGTAGGAACTTGAGGTGTAGGTGATCCCTCATCATCCTCCCCTTCTTGAAAAGGATTCGACCTCGAATCATCCAGCTCCTCATCATGTCCCTCATAAAGTGTAAGGTCTCCAACATTGAAGGTTGCACTCACGCCATACTCCCCGGGCAGCTCCAGCACATAAGCATTATCTCCAACTCTTTTCAGAACCTTGAATGGACCATCTCCTCTTGGTGAAAGCTTGGACTTGCGTTTTTCAGGAAAACGCTCCTTCCTCAAATGAACCCAAACAAGATCCCCCGGTTTGAAGATCACTCTCCTTCTTCCTTGATTTGCCTTGGCAGCATTGTACTCTCCCTTTTGTTGTAGCTTTGCCCTAGTTCTTTCATGCATCTCCCGAATGAACTCCACATGTTTTCCTGCATTGAAATCTGCTCGTTCCTTCATAGGCAACGGCGTAAGATCAAGTGGGGTTAAAGGATTCAAACCATAAACACACTCAAAAGGACTTAGAGAAGTAGAAGAATGAACAGCCCTATTATATGCAAATTCTACATGAGGTAATGCATCTTCCCAAGCCTTCAGATTCTTTCTAATGATAGCCCTTAAGATAGTTGTGAGAGTCCTATTGGTCACTTCAGTTTGACCATCAGTTTGTGGATGACTAGAAGTAGAAAATAACAATCTAGTCCCTAGTTTTCTCCAAAGAGTTTTCCAAAAATAGCTAAGGAACTTCACATCCCTATCACTCACAATAGTTTTAGGCACTCCATGTAACCTAACTATTTCCCTAAAGAACAAGTTAGCTACATTAGAAGCATCATCAGTCTTATGGCAAGCAATAAAATGAGCCATTTTAGAAAATCTATCAACAACCACAAATATAGAATCTCTCCCCTTCTTAGTCCTAGGCAACCCTACAATGAAATCCATACTAATATCTTCCCAAGGGGCTGTAGGAATAGGTAAAGGAGTATACAAACCATGTGGCTTAATTCTAGACTTGGCTTTTAGGCACTCTAAACATCTCTTCACTAAGTGTTCTACGTCCCTAAGCATGTGTGGCCAAAAGAAATGTGTATGCAGCATATGATATGTCTTATCCCTACCAAAGTGTCCCATTAAACCTCCCTTATGGGCTTCCTCGACAAGTAACGTCCTCAAGGAACACCTAGGAATGCACACCTTATCAATTCTGAACAAAAATCCCTCAAACAAGTAAAACTTATCTAAGGAACCTTTCTGCACACAATGCTTATAAGTAGCACCAAAATCAATGTCATCTGCATATAACTCTTTAATGTAAGTGAATCCTAACACCTTAGAGTCTAATGTGGTCAACAAAACATGTCTCCTAGAAAGTGCGTCAGCAACAACATTATCTTTTCCCTTTTTATACTTAATGACATATGGAAATGTTTCAATGAATTCCATCCATCTACCATGCCTCCTATCAAGTTTATCTTGACTCCTAAAATGCTTTAAAGACTCATGATCAGTATGCAAAATAAACTCTCTAGGCCATAAGTAATGTTGCCAAGTCTTAAGCACTCTATATAAAGCATACAACTCTTTGTCATAAGTAGAGTAGTTAAGACATGCACCTTTCAATTTTTCAGAGAAGAAGGCAATAGGCTTACATTCTTGCATGAGTACACCTCCAATACCAATTCCAGAAGCGTCACACTCTACTTCAAATGGGCGAGTAAAATCTGGGAGCACTAGAAGTGGCGCCTTGGTGAGCCTCCACTTCAGATTGTTGAAGGCCCTCTCTTGTGCCTCTCCCCACACGAATGGAGCATGCTTCTTGGTGATCTCAGTCAAGGGTGCAGCAATGGTGCTAAAATCCTTGACAAAGCGCCTATAGAAGCTAGCTAGTCCATGAAAACTCCTCACTTGTCCAATTGAAGTTGGAGTTGGCCAATCTTGAATGGCTCTTATCTTCTCTTCATCCACTTGCAGCCCTTGTGTACTCACTACAAAACCAAGAAATGTGACTTTATTAGTGCAGAAATCACACTTTTTCAAATTGGCATACAAGTACTCTTCTCTAAGGGTAGAAAGAACTTCCCTTAAGTGTTCTTCATGCTCCTTTAGGGACCTGCTATAGATGAGTATATCATCAAAGTATACTACAACAAATTTCCCTATAAAGTTCCTCAAAACATAGTTCATCAATCTCATGAAAGTAGAAGGAGCATTTGTCAAACCAAATGGCATCACAAGCCATTCATAGAGACCAAACTTGGTCTTGAATGCAGTCTTCCATTCGTCTCCTTCTTTCATCCTAATCTGATGATATCCACTCCTTAGATCAATCTTTGTGAAGATGGTGGCACCATGGAGCTCGTCCAACATGTCGTCCAGCCTCGGAATTGGATGGCGGTACTTTATGGTGATGTTGTTGATGGCTCTACAGTCAACACACATCCTCCATGTGTTATCCTTCTTTGGCACAAGTAGAACTGGCACGGCACAAGGAGATAGGCTCTCTCTCACATAACCCTTGTCTAGGAGCTCTTGCACTTGGGTCTGGATTTCTTGGCTCTCCTTAGGGTTCATTCTATAAGCTGGCCTATTTGGTAAGGTGGCTCCGGGAATAAGATCTATTTGGTGCTCTATGCCTCTCAAAGGGGGTAGGCCAGGGGGTATATCATCCGGAAATACATCCTTAAACTCTTCTAAAAGGGCTTGGATAGGAGGGGGTAGGGCAGCCTTAGTTTCTTCACTTAGCATGGCCAGTTTCTTACACAAAAGCATGAGGGTGGTTTCTAGGGGTAGATACTCACCTTGTAGCTCACTTTTGGATGCTAATAAGACACTAGAAGGCGGTATTGCTAATGCTTGGCTTGGCTTTGAGGGGGTGCCTACTTGCTGCCGAGTTGTGCTCTTGCCTTGCTTCTTCTCCTCTCCTTGTTCCTTGTCGTTTTCCTTCTTCCTTTCATAGGCCTCGGCAATCTGCATAGGAGACATAGGTTTTAAGACAACATTCTTGCCATTAAATGTAAAGGAATGCTTATTAGTGTGACCATCATGCATGACTCTTCTATCATATTGCCATGGTCTTCCTAACAAGATGTGACAAGCTTGCATAGGAACAACATCACACAGAATTGTATCCTCATAGTGACCTAATGTGATAGTAACTTTAACTTGCTTATTCACTTTCAATTCTCCACAATCATTCATCCAATGCAGTTTGTAAGGCCTAGGGTGATGAAAAGTAGTAATTTGCAACTTAGAAATCAATTCAGTACTAGCAATGTTGCAACAACTACCTCCATCAATTATCATGTTGCACACCTTTCCCTTAACTAAGCATCTAGTATGAAACAAGTTTTCCCTTTGATTATCCTCACAAGGGGCAGGTTGTACATGCAATGTTCTCTTACAAATTAAAGACTCTCCATGCTCATACTCAATCTCATCCTCATTATCAAAACCAGATTCATGCTCATTCACCTCATTAACACACTCTTCATTATCTTCTTTGTCACTTTCAGATTCATATTGTCCTAAGTGGTTAATCATGAGCGTTTTTCTATTAGGACAATCCTTCATCATATGACCTCTTCCTCTACATTTAAAGCATTCAATGTCCCTAGTTCTAAGAGTAGGGTTAGAGGTACTCCCTTTGGATCCATTAGAGGAACCAGTTGTGGCTCGTGGAGGGTAGGGTGTGGCACTAGGTGGTGCACTTCTTTTCTGTCCGACTTGCTCTAAGTATGGCTCTCTTTGTGAAGACTCCCGGCCATAGGATTGAGAGCTACGTCCTTGCTGGTTTCTCCAAGTGTTCGATGTTCCACTTGAGCTCTTGTTTCCTTGGTTCCTAGCCCTTGTCTTTCTTTCTACTTTGATTGCTAAGTGTAGCAATTCTGTCATAGAGCTGTATGGATACAAGTCGACTTCATTAGCCAGAAATGAATTGAGAATTCTAAGATACCTGGCCATGGTTGTCTCTTCATCTTCAATCACATTAGCTTTCACCATTGCCACTTGCATGGCATTGTAGGTCTCTTCTGCACTCATTGACCCTTGTCTCAAATTCTCCAATCTTTGCCTTAAATCCCTTGTATGATGTTGAGGCACAAATCTAGCCCTCATCAAAGCTTTCATTTGCTCCCATGTGGCCACGTCTGGATCAAGTACTCTTCTTCTTTCCTTGACCAGGTTGTCCCACCATATGAGGGCATAGCCATTGAACTCCAATGCAGCTAACTGGACCTTTTTATGCTCAGCAAAGTTGTGACATGACCAGATTTGTTCTATCTTGGTCTCCCACTCCATGTATGCATCTGGATCACACTTGCCTTCAAAACTTGGGATCTTCACTTTGATCTTCCCAATGCCATCTTGCTCTGGCTCACGTCCTCTTCTAGCTTGGTATCCCCTAGGTGGCTCAGCTTGCCAGCCTTCATACTCCAATTCCTCATCTTGGTAACCCTGAAATGTATTAAAACGATTAGGTGCATAATGATTTCGTCTATGTAAAGGAGAGTTATGGACAGAGAGTTGCTCATTGTGAGCATGGACTGGAGTGCCATGATGTGGGGCAGCGCCTTCTGATCTTCCAAGGTGAGAAGCGGTGCCTGGAGGGACTTGTTGGTGTGCGCCTCGAGCTGCATCATAAGCACTCCTTTGATCTGGTAGGGGCGCTCTTGCGGCGACATTGGAAGGGCCTCCATCCTCAGCATAGGTGCCTAGAGGGACGAGGGCGGGTGGTGCTGGCCTTGACTCCAAAACAGCCATCCGAGCAGTCAAGTGGGCTAAGTTGTCCGACATGGTCTTGAGCATGTTGAACATCTCAGGCGGTATTGGTGAAGAACTCCTTGAGTGTGGAGGACTTGGTGACCTAGACATGTTCAAAAGAAGACTAACACCTAAACAAGTCAGATTAGAGAAATCAAAATCACCTCACTAGTGTTTCACTCTTGTGTTTGATCTCTCTCTCCTAATTGTTGTTGATGTACGTTTTTTTTTTCTTTTTTTTTTAATGGATTGTCTTGTATGAATCAAATAACCCACGTGAACAGAGTGTTCTAAGCCAACAATCGCCAAGAAATGGTGAATTATAGAAAGGATAAGTTCGGCAGAGGATTAAACAAGCAAATGACTCAGAAAAAGAAAGAAAATAAGATTGAACAAGACAATTACAAGAAGGTAATGCAATTAGACAAAGTATACTCAATCAATCTGAACTCAAGAAGGAAGAATTGTACCTTACTTGTCTCAACTTGTACCAATGGAGATTAGAAGGGTGAGGTTCGAAATCTGGCTAAGTGTGGGACAAGGCTAAGGTATGGCTAGGGCTTGTAGGACTCCTTGGTGTATCTGAAGCCTCTTGGCAATCCCTTTGAGTTTCACTTGAGAAATGACTAAGTACAAACTACTTTTATGAAATGATTACAACTTAGGATAGTATGAAATACAAATGCAATGCTGAAATGAGACTTGAGTTTCTTTTTCTTTTCTTTTCGTTTTTTTTTTTTTTTTTTTTTTTCGTTTTTTTTTTCTTTTTGTCTCAAGAATAAATAAAATACAGAAATGAAACTTGGAATATCAGAAATAAGAAATTAACACCTGGAATTTCAATTTAAATTTCAAAAATAACTTCTAATAGCAGATTGGACTTAATCTTCCTGATTTTAAGGAACAAGTATAACAGCTGCAAATCAAATCTCCCTGATTTGAGGAACAAATATAACAGCTACAAATCAAATCCCCTGATTTTAGGAGCAATTATAACAGCTGAAAATCAAATATCCCTTATTTTATGGAGTAATTATGACAGCTACAAAAACAAATCCCTGATTTTTAGGAGCAATTAATGCTCAGTCATGGAAGTCAAACCTGGTTGATGCAATAAAGGAATGCAGCTTGATTTGTAGGGAGCAGCTAATGTTCAGCCTTAGAAATCAAATCTGGCTATTGCAGCAAGTCATGGACGTTTTTCTGGATGGTGAAGGCTAGGAATGGTGGTTGGTGGTTGAACAAGGCTGCAGCAAGAGTTCTATGGTGGTTCACGATGATGTAGGTGAGGGAATGTGTCCAAATCTCCAAAACCACAAGCAATTCAAGCAAAGCACAACAATGAAAGACCAGAAATGACTCAAAAACGAAAATGACAGAAAACTGAAATGGCAAAGACTCCAGATGAACAAAGCAAACCAGCGGCAGTGCTTTGGTGGTGATGTGGTGGCGGTAAGGTGTCACCTTGCTCTGATACCAATTTGATGTGGGGTAAGCCACAAACTCTAGATCTAGACACCAAACCTTGACAGAACTCAAAGAAGACAACAATGGAGGTTAAATCTGAAAATAGAAGAAAACAGAAATAAAAGGAATAGAAGTAGAACCAATTCACACAATGGAACAACCCTTGTTCTCTGAATCAAGAACTGAACCAAATGATGAAGAAACCCTACCAGTACAACCTTACACAATGGCCATGGCAGCCAAGCACAAGGAGGAGGCTTATGGAGGCTTGAGAACACCAATCTCTAGGGAGATTGACACACACAAGAACAACTAAGCAAGATCAATCAGCAAAGCTCTCTTCTCTCAAAAGCACTCTTTTGATAGAAGGGAAAATAAGTATCTGAGTTACAAAATGTCTAATCTCCCCAAAAAACATGCTAAGGAGGGCCTTTTATAGTCCTAGTGCTGGCCTCCCTTTATAAAAACGAAATATTAAAAGTTAAATAAGGAAATTGTCTTAAAACAGAAAAGACTACAAGCAAAACATCCAATCACTTCATGGAGTCTTCTCTTCACCCCTAGGGTCTTCATGAGCTGCAATGGCCACCATTGACTTGATGGACAGATCCTTGATTGATGGCTCGAAGAAGGCTGTTAACATGGAAGGCTCCTTGGACAAGAAAAAGGTTATCACCTTGTCTAATTTTTGTTGGATCTCCTTAGCCCTTGCCCTAGTGATAGGACCTTCAAATGTAGGAACTTGAGGTGTAGGTGATCCCTCATCAGTGTCGTTGGAAACAAGCACTCCTTAGAAACTCTATAAAGTTCGTTTCGCGAGATTTTGACTTTTCGGGGATGGAATCGTGCCGTCGACAAACCCTACGGGCCATTTTCGTGCATATGGATGTCGGAGACGAAAATTCGAAAAAGTCGTGTCGTTGGAAAGAATAACTCCTTGGAAACTCTAGAAACCTCGTTTCCTGAGATTTTGACTGTCCGGCGATTTAATGGTGCCGTCCAGAAGCCCTACGTTCTATTTTTGTGCATACAGATGACGGGGGCAAAAATACGAAATAGTTGTGTCGTTGAAAGGAGGAACGGATAATAAAATCTATAAAGTTCGTTTCGCGAGATTCCGAATTTCCGGCGATGGAATCGTGCCGTCGAGAAACCCTGCGGGCCATATTTGTGCATCCGGATTTCAGAGACGAAAATTCGAAATAGTCGTGTCGTTGGAAAGAAGAACTCCTTGGAAATTCTAGAAACTTCGTTTCGTGGGATTGTGACCGTCCGGCGTTTTAATCATGCCGTTCAGAAGCCCTACGTTCTATTTTCGTGCATACGGATGTCGGAGACGAAAATATGAAAAATTCGTGTCGTTGGAAACAAGCACTCCTTAGAAACTCTATAAAGTTCGTTTCGCGAGATTCCGACTTTTCGGGGATGGAATCGTGCCGTCGAGAAACCCTACGGGCCATTTTCGTGCATCTGGATGTCGGAGACGAAAACTCCAAAAAGTCGTGTCGTTGCAAAGAAGAACTGCTTGGAAACTCTAGAAACTACGTTTCGTGAGATTCTGATTGTCCCGCGATTTAATCGTAACGTCCAGAAGCCCTACGGTCTATTTTCGTGCATACGGATGACGGGGACAAAAATACGAAAAAGTCGTGCCGTTGGAAAGAAGAACTCCTTGGAAACTCTATAAACTTCGTTTCGTGAGATTTTGACAGTCCGGCGATTTAATCGTGCCGTCCAGAAGCCCCACGTTCTATTTTCTTGCATACGGATGACGGGGACAAAAATACGAAAAAGTCGTGTCGTTGAAAGGAAGAACGGATAATAAACTCTATAAAGTTCGTTTCGCGAGATTTCGACCTTCCGGCCATGGAATCGTGCCGTCGAGAAACCCTACGGGCCATTTTCGTGCATACGGATGTCGGAGACGAAAATACGAAAAATTTGTGTCGTTGGAAACAAGCACTCCTTGGAAATTCTATAAAGTTCGTTCCGCGAGAATCCGACTTTCCGGCGATGGAATCGTGCCGTCGAGAAACCCTACGGGCCATTTTTGTGCATACGGATGTCGGAGACGAAAATACGAAAAACTCGTGTCGTTGGAAACAAGCACGCCTTAGAAACTCTATAAAGTTCGTTTCGCGAGATTCCGACTTTCCGGGGATGGAATCGTGCCGTCGAGAAACCCTACGGGCCATTTTCGTGCATCTGGATGTCGGAGACGAAAATTCGAAAAAGTCGTGTCGTTGGAAAGAAGAACTCCTTGGAAACTCTAGAAACTTCGTTTCGTGAGATTCTGACTGTCCGGCGATTTAATCGTGTCGTCCAGAAGCCCTACGTTCTATTTTCTTGCATACGGATGACGGAGACAAAAATACGAAAAAGTCGTGTCGTTGAAAGGAAGAACGGATAATAAACTCTATGATGGAGATCAAGGTGCTGTCAAAGCTACTATAAACTGTTCCCAAGATCCTTTGCAAGGGATAAGCGGTCCAATGACTAGGAGCAGTTCGAAGCGGGCCAAAGAAGCTTTACTGGGCTTGATCTTGGATGTGCAGGCTAAAGAGGAAGTTATTGGGCCAAGTCAAGACATCAAGTGGACCACACTTTGTAGCCTTGAAGATGATATTAAAGAGGACAGTTCGGAGGCCCAATAAAGTTTATTGGATATTAAAGATGGCCTAAATAACACTAGTTAATTGGCCCAACTAAACTAACAAAAATTAAACTCAAAATTAAACTATTATTTGGGCTGCATAAAGAATGGGCCCAAATACTAATAATATCCAAAACAAAACATTTAAACTAAAGCCCATAATACATCTTTAGCCTATGCAGATTTGGGCTAATTGTCTTCAAGATCCAATAAACTTTATTGGGCCTCCGAACTGTCCTCTTTAATATCATCTTCAAGGCTACAAAGTGTGGTCCACTTGATGTCTTGACTTGGCCCAATAACTTCCTCTTTAGCCTGCACATCCAAGATCAAGCCCAGTAAAGCTTCTTTGGCCCGCTTCGAACTGCTCCTAGTCATTGGACCGCTTATCCCTTGCAAAGGATCTTGGGAACAGTTTATAGTAGCTTTGACAGCACCTTGATCTCCATCATTCCCTCTTTCCTCGAAATGATTCGTCCTCGAATCAAAAGCATCACCTACATCAAATAAAGACAAGTCAGCAACATTGAATATAGCACTAATATTGCCATACTCACTTGGTAAATCAATCTTATAGGCATTGTCATTGATTCGCTGCAAGACTTGAAAAGGTCCATCTCTCCTAGGATGCAACTTAGACTTTCTCTGAACCAGAGACCTCTCTTTATGAAGATGTACCCAAACCGAATCACCAGGTTCAAATACAATTTTTGTTCGGCTCTTATTGGCTTGCATTGCATATTGCTTATTCTTCCTCTCAATGTTAGCTCGAACTTTAGTATGCAAATCCTTTACATATTCAACCTTTTGCTTACCATCCATGTTAACAAACACATTAGTAGACAAAGGTAAAATATCCAGAGGTGTTAGAGGATTAAGGCCATAAAAAATTTCAAAAGGACTACAAGCAGTAGTAGAATGCACAGATCTATTGTAAGCAAACTCAACATGTGGTAATGAAATATAAAGACCATGTGACATAACCTTAGACTTAGCTTGTTTACATGCCATACACTTAACACAAAATGAAATGACATCATGTTTCATGAGAAGCCAATAAAAATGTTTATACAGAATTTCTAAGGTTTTATTCACTCCAAAATGCTCCATTATACCTCCACCATGACTCTCCTTATTTAATAAGGCACACATAGAACACTTAGGCACACAAAGTTTATTCTTTTTAAACAAGTAGCCTTTATGTCTATAGAAACCATCAATAATACGCTTATCATAAGAATTCCAAACAGATCCAAAATCAACATCATTAGCATACAAGTCTTTAATGTATTCAAACCCAAGCAACTTAGCATGCAAAAATGTCAATAACGTATATCTTCTAGACAATGCATTAGCTACCACATTTTCCCTTCCAATTTTATATTTAATCACATATGGAAATGTCTCAATGAATTTTAACCACGTAGCATGCCTCTTGTGCAACTTACCTTGAGACTTCAAGAATTTCGGACTCTTATAATCTGAATGGATAATGAATTCTCTCGGCCATAGATAATGCTGCCAAATTTGCCAAGTCCTCATCAATGCATATAAATCCTTATCATAAGTAGGATATTTCAGTGTTGTGAATCCCTGTATCAAAGACACAACCACACTAGGCAAAGAAAGGTTAGGAGTGTTAGTAAAATAAATATCCTTGTACATGAGCACAAGGAGGTTTGGTTTGCATACCAAAGCACTCTTCACCTCACTTTTTAATGCAAAAGCACTCACTCCTTTATTTTCTTCTTTATCTGTCTCACAATTCTCTTTCTTTTTCTGCTCACATATCTCAACATCTCTCTCTTTTATCTCACTCTCAATTTTGGCCATACTCTCTTTTTTCTCACATATCTCAACCTCTCTTTCTTTTCTCTCACTCTCAATTTTGGCCATACTCTCTTTTTTCTTTTGCTCACATATCTCAACCTCTCTTTCTTTTCTCTCACTCTCAATTTTTGCCTTACTCTCTTTCTCCTCTTTTTCTTTTATTTCTCTCAACTTACACTCTTTTGTAATTCGCACTTGATCAGCATAAGCCTCAGCTGGCCTTAGGGGTGTTAGAATAAAGGTTTTCTTATGCATGGTTAATGTATATTGATTCTTGTAGCCATCATAATTAACCCTTCTATCAAATTGCCATGGACGTCCCAACAACAAGTGTCCAGCATGCATTGGTACTACATCACAAAGCACTTCATCTTTGTAGTTACCAATAGAAAAAGATATGCAAACCTGATTGGTCACCCATATATCTCCCCTATCATTCAACCATCTTAGCCTATATGGCTTAGGATGTTTCAATGTGGGTAGAACCAATTTATCAACCATCAAGGTACTAGCTACATTAGTGCAACTCCCACTATCAATAATCAAGCTACATACCTTGTTATTCACGTGGCACCTAGTCTGGAATATGTGCTCACGTTGTTCATCATCAACATCATCATTAGGTTGCATATTAAGAGCACGTCGAGTAACTAATACTTCTCCATGCACTGGTTCTCCAATCTCCATGTCACTGCAATCCTCCAATGGTGGCATCTCATCATCACTTGAATGCTCACTCTCCATGCCTCCATCATCAAGAAGAACAATGGCTCTCTTGTTAGGACACTGTGATGCAATATGCCCCAACCCGTGACATCTAAAACATTTTGTATCTCGTGCTCTAAAGGAAGTAGAAGTATCATTCTTAGCCTTGGGATTAGGGGCTGTAATTGAATTCCTCCCCTTGCTCTCTTCCTTCGGCCTAGTAGCAGCCTTAGGGTTATCTTGCCAATTTGGCTTCCATGGAGTTTTAGGAATTGAGCCAAATTTAGAAGATGTTCTAACCTTTAACTGCTTTTCAACTTTAATTGCTTTATGCAGTAAATCCTCCATCTCTACATAATGGTGCATATCTACTACATCTGCAATTTCTTTCCTCAAACCACCTATAAACCTTGCCATTGTAGCCTCTCTATCCTCTTCAATATTAGCTTTTATCATGGTCATCTCCATCTCATTGTAGTAATCCTCTACACTCATAGATCCTTGATGCAGATTTTGTAATTTTCTGAACAAGTCTCTATAGTAATGGCTAGGAACAAACCGTTTTCTCATCACAACCTTCATCTCTTCCCATGACCGAATAGGTCTCTCACCACTTCTCCGCCTATTAATTGCTAATTGATCCCACCAAATACTAGCATAGTCAGTAAACTCCACAGCAGCTAGCTTCACCTTTTTCTCCTCAGTATAATCATGACACTCAAACATATGTTCTACCTTCCTCTCCCACTCTAAGTAAAGTTCAGGGTCCCCCTTACCTTGGAATGTAGGAATAGTCATTTTTATGTTTCCTAAGCCACTATCACGCCTAGGAGCTATCCTCCTTTCCTTTCTTGACTCGAATGCTTCACTATCTGAATATTCCCCTTCTCCCTCATCAAACCCAAACTGTTTGGTAAGCTTAGGTTGGGCTGGTGAATCAAGGTTATCCAGCCTCATATTCAGCAACTTAAACTGATCTTGAACTGCTTTCATAAAGAGTTTAAGGTCAATTTCAGGTTGATCTCTTTCACCACTCATGTTTGTCTCACAAACCTCACGTGTTTTGCACTCAATTTCACTCTCTTTCCCTTAAAGCTCTTAAACAAGAACCTGATCAACAAACTTATCTAAGAAAACAAGTGAATTAAGAAGAATCAATTTTCAGACAATGACAACCCTAGGAACTGAATTTTGAAAAACAATGCACTAATATCAGTATGCAATTTTTTCGACTTCCCTTTTTTTTTTTTCTTTTTTTTTTTTGAACGAATTTCTGTTTTTTTTTTTTTGAATGTACTGCTGCTCACCTTTTCTTTTAGCAGACTTCAGCACTTTTTTTTTTTTTACGAATTTTTTTTTTTTGAATTTTTTCTTTTTTTTTTTTGGGAAGAAGAAACTGAAGTATACTAGGACTAGAATCTGATTTTTTTTTGAATTTTGAATTTTGAATTTTTGAACAAGAAACCAAATTAAAATAGGAACAGGAATCACTTTTTTTTTTTTCGAAATTCAAATTTTTTTGGAAGAAGAAACTAAATTGACTAGGACTAGGAATTAGAATATTAGTAGGAAAAGAAAATTGACTAGAACTAGAACTCTTTTTTTTTTTTTTTTTTTAAAGGACTAGAAGAACATTAATTAGAACTAGAACTAGAACTCTAATTTGTCCTAAAGAAAGGTAGAAGAAGAAGAAAGACTCTAGAAAATAGAAAAGAAAAGATAGGACACCAACCAAATCTCAAGGAGCCAAAGCTCTGATACCAAATGATGCGTTCCTCTATACGAAGAAACGGAGTGTTTGGCGAAAGCAAGGATCGTCTTGAAAATTCAATGGATGTTTGATCGCCACGAGTTGCCTCGATAAGATCGGATTCAGTTCTTTGCCCAAGAACTAAGGGAAGCTCTCACTTTAGGAGAAAACTCAATCTTTATTAATCATCAAAATCTGTTTTATACATGAACTTAATGAACTCTTAAATAGACAATCAAACCTAACCCTAGTAGGAAAGCCAGCAGGCCTTAAACTCCTAATTGGACTTCTAATATAATATGGCCTAAATAACACTAGTTAATTGGCCCAACTAAACTAACAAAAATTAAACTCAAAATTAAACTATTATTTGGGCTGCATAAAGAATGGGCCCAAATACTAATAATATCCAAAACAAAACATTTAAACTAAAGCCCATAATACATCTTTAGCCTATGCAGATTTGGGCTAATTGTCTTCAAGATCCAATAAACTTTATTGGGCCTCCGAACTGTCCTCTTTAATATCATCTTCAAGGCTACAAAGTGTGGTCCACTTGATGTCTTGACTTGGCCCAATAACTTCCTCTTTAGCCTGCACATCCAATATCAAGCCCAGTAAAGCTTCTTTGGCCCGCTTCGAACTGCTCCTAGTCATTGGACCGCTTATCCCTTGCAAAGGATCTTGGGAACAGTTTATAGTAGCTTTGACAGCACCTTGATCTCCATCACTCTACAAAGTTCGTTTCGCGAGATTTTGACAGTCCGGCGATGGAATCGTGCCGTCGAGAAAACCTACGGGCCATTTTTGTGCATCCCGATGTCGGAGACGAAAATTCGTAAAAGTCGTCTCGTTGGAAAGAACAACTCCTTGGAAACTCTAGAAACTTCGTTTCGTGAGATTTTGACTGTCCGGTGATTTAATCGTGCCGTTCAGAAGCCCTACGTTCTATTTTCTTGCATACGGATGACGGAGACAAAAATACGAAAAAGTCGTGTCGTTGAAAGGAAGAACGGATAATAAACCTTATAAAGTTCGTTTCGCGAGATTCTGAGTTTCCGGCGATGGAATCGTGCCGTCGAGAAACCCTACGGGCCATTTTCGTGCATACAGATGTCGGAGATGAAAATACGAAAAATTCGTGTCGTTGGAAACAAGCACTCCTTAGAAACTCTATAAAGTTCGTTTCGCGAGATTTTGACTTTTCGGGGATGGAATCGTGCCGTCGACAAACCCTACGGGCCATTTTCGTGCATATGGATGTCGGAGACGAAAATTCGAAAAAGTCGTGTCGTTGGAAAGAATAACTCCTTGGAAACTCTAGAAACCTCGTTTCCTGAGATTTTGACTGTCCGGCGATTTAATGGTGCCGTCCAGAAGCCCTACGTTCTATTTTTGTGCATACAGATGACGGGGACAAAAATACGAAATAGTTGTGTCGTTGAAAGGAGGAACGGATAATAAAATCTATAAAGTTCGTTTCGCGAGATTCCGAATTTCCGGCGATGGAATCGTGCCGTCGAGAAACCCTGCGGGCCATATTTGTGCATCCGGATTTCAGAGACGAAAATTCGAAATAGTCGTGTCGTTGGAAAGAAGAACTCCTTGGAAATTCTAGAAACTTCGTTTCGTGGGATTGTGACTGTCCGGCGTTTTAATCATGCCGTTCAGAAGCCCTACGTTCTATTTTCGTGCATACGGATGTCGGAGACGAAAATATGAAAAATTCGTGTCGTTGGAAACAAGCACTCCTTAGAAACTCTATAAAGTTCGTTTCGCGAGATTCCGACTTTTCGGGGATGGAATCGTGCCGTCGAGAAACCCTACGGGCCATTTTCGTGCATCTGGATGTCGGAGACGAAAACTCCAAAAAGTCGTGTCGTTGCAAAGAAGAACTGCTTGGAAACTCTAGAAACTACGTTTCGTGAGATTCTGATTGTCCCGCGATTTAATCGTAACGTCCAGAAGCCCTACGGTCTATTTTCGTGCATACGGATGACGGGGACAAAAATACGAAAAAGTCGTGCCGTTGGAAAGAAGAACTCCTTGGAAACTCTATAAACTTCGTTTCGTGAGATTTTGACAGTCCGGCGATTTAATCGTGCCGTCCAGAAGCCCCACGTTCTATTTTCTTGCATACGGATGACGGGGACAAAAATACGAAAAAGTCGTGTCGTTGAAAGGAAGAACGGATAATAAACTCTATAAAGTTCGTTTCGCGAGATTTCGACCTTCCGGCCATGGAATCGTGCCGTCGAGAAACCCTACGGGCCATTTTCGTGCATACGGATGTCGGAGACGAAAATACGAAAAATTTGTGTCGTTGGAAACAAGCACTCCTTGGAAATTCTATAAAGTTCGTTCCGCGAGAATCCGACTTTCCGGCGATGGAATCGTGCCGTCGAGAAACCCTACGGGCCATTTTTGTGCATACGGATGTCGGAGACGAAAATACGAAAAACTCGTGTCGTTGGAAACAAGCACGCCTTAGAAACTCTATAAAGTTCGTTTCGCGAGATTCCGACTTTCCGGGGATGGAATCGTGCCGTCGAGAAACCCTACGGGCCATTTTCGTGCATCTGGATGTCGGAGACGAAAATTCGAAAAAGTCGTGTCGTTGGAAAGAAGAACTCCTTGGAAACTCTAGAAACTTCGTTTCGTGAGATTCTGACTGTCCGGCGATTTAATCGTGTCGTCCAGAAGCCCTACGTTCTATTTTCTTGCATACGGATGACGGAGACAAAAATACGAAAAAGTCGTGTCGTTGAAAGGAAGAACGGATAATAAACTCTACAAAGTTCGTTTCGCGAGATTTTGACAGTCCGGCGATGGAATCGTGCCGTCGAGAAAACCTACGGGCCATTTTTGTGCATCCCGATGTCGGAGACGAAAATTCGTAAAAGTCGTCTCGTTGGAAAGAACAACTCCTTGGAAACTCTAGAAACTTCGTTTCGTGAGATTTTGACTGTCCGGTGATTTAATCGTGCCGTTCAGAAGCCCTACGTTCTATTTTCTTGCATACGGATGACGGAGACAAAAATACGAAAAAGTCGTGTCGTTGAAAGGAAGAACGGATAATAAACCTTATAAAGTTCGTTTCGCGAGATTCTGAGTTTCCGGCGATGGAATCGTGCCGTCGAGAAACCCTACGGGCCATTTTCGTGCATACAGATGTCGGAGATGAAAATACGAAAAATTCGTGTCGTTGGAAACAAGCACTCCTTAGAAACTCTATAAAGTTCGTTTCGCGAGATTTTGACTTTTCGGGGATGGAATCGTGCCGTCGACAAACCCTACGGGCCATTTTCGTGCATATGGATGTCGGAGACGAAAATTCGAAAAAGTCGTGTCGTTGGAAAGAATAACTCCTTGGAAACTCTAGAAACCTCGTTTCCTGAGATTTTGACTGTCCGGCGATTTAATGGTGCCGTCCAGAAGCCCTACGTTCTATTTTTGTGCATACAGATGACGGGGACAAAAATACGAAATAGTTGTGTCGTTGAAAGGAGGAACGGATAATAAAATCTATAAAGTTCGTTTCGCGAGATTCCGAATTTCCGGCGATGGAATCGTGCCGTCGAGAAACCCTGCGGGCCATATTTGTGCATCCGGATTTCAGAGACGAAAATTCGAAATAGTCGTGTCGTTGGAAAGAAGAACTCCTTGGAAATTCTAGAAACTTCGTTTCGTGGGATTGTGACTGTCCGGCGTTTTAATCATGCCGTTCAGAAGCCCTACGTTCTATTTTCGTGCATACGGATGTCGGAGACGAAAATATGAAAAATTCGTGTCGTTGGAAACAAGCACTCCTTAGAAACTCTATAAAGTTCGTTTCGCGAGATTCCGACTTTTCGGGGATGGAATCGTGCCGTCGAGAAACCCTACGGGCCATTTTCGTGCATCTGGATGTCGGAGACGAAAACTCCAAAAAGTCGTGTCGTTGCAAAGAAGAACTGCTTGGAAACTCTAGAAACTACGTTTCGTGAGATTCTGATTGTCCCGCGATTTAATCGTAACGTCCAGAAGCCCTACGGTCTATTTTCGTGCATACGGATGACGGGGACAAAAATACGAAAAAGTCGTGCCGTTGGAAAGAAGAACTCCTTGGAAACTCTATAAACTTCGTTTCGTGAGATTTTGACAGTCCGGCGATTTAATCGTGCCGTCCAGAAGCCCCACGTTCTATTTTCTTGCATACGGATGACGGGGACAAAAATACGAAAAAGTCGTGTCGTTGAAAGGAAGAACGGATAATAAACTCTATAAAGTTCGTTTCGCGAGATTTCGACCTTCCGGCCATGGAATCGTGCCGTCGAGAAACCCTACGGGCCATTTTCGTGCATACGGATGTCGGAGACGAAAATACGAAAAATTTGTGTCGTTGGAAACAAGCACTCCTTGGAAATTCTATAAAGTTCGTTCCGCGAGAATCCGACTTTCCGGCGATGGAATCGTGCCGTCGAGAAACCCTACGGGCCATTTTTGTGCATACGGATGTCGGAGACGAAAATACGAAAAACTCGTGTCGTTGGAAACAAGCACGCCTTAGAAACTCTATAAAGTTCGTTTCGCGAGATTCCGACTTTCCGGGGATGGAATCGTGCCGTCGAGAAACCCTACGGGCCATTTTCGTGCATCTGGATGTCGGAGACGAAAATTCGAAAAAGTCGTGTCGTTGGAAAGAAGAACTCCTTGGAAACTCTAGAAACTTCGTTTCGTGAGATTCTGACTGTCCGGCGATTTAATCGTGTCGTCCAGAAGCCCTACGTTCTATTTTCTTGCATACGGATGACGGAGACAAAAATACGAAAAAGTCGTGTCGTTGAAAGGAAGAACGGATAATAAACTCTACAAAGTTCGTTTCGCGAGATTTTGACAGTCCGGCGATGGAATCGTGCCGTCGAGAAAACCTACGGGCCATTTTTGTGCATCCCGATGTCGGAGACGAAAATTCGTAAAAGTCGTCTCGTTGGAAAGAACAACTCCTTGGAAACTCTAGAAACTTCGTTTCGTGAGATTTTGACTGTCCGGTGATTTAATCGTGCCGTTCAGAAGCCCTACGTTCTATTTTCTTGCATACGGATGACGGAGACAAAAATACGAAAAAGTCGTGTCGTTGAAAGGAAGAACGGATAATAAACCTTATAAAGTTCGTTTCGCGAGATTCTGAGTTTCCGGCGATGGAATCGTGCCGTCGAGAAACCCTACGGGCCATTTTCGTGCATACAGATGTCGGAGATGAAAATACGAAAAATTCGTGTCGTTGGAAACAAGCACTCCTTAGAAACTCTATAAAGTTCGTTTCGCGAGATTTTGACTTTTCGGGGATGGAATCGTGCCGTCGACAAACCCTACGGGCCATTTTCGTGCATATGGATGTCGGAGACGAAAATTCGAAAAAGTCGTGTCGTTGGAAAGAATAACTCCTTGGAAACTCTAGAAACCTCGTTTCCTGAGATTTTGACTGTCCGGCGATTTAATGGTGCCGTCCAGAAGCCCTACGTTCTATTTTTGTGCATACAGATGACGGGGACAAAAATACGAAATAGTTGTGTCGTTGAAAGGAGGAACGGATAATAAAATCTATAAAGTTCGTTTCGCGAGATTCCGAATTTTCGGCGATGGAATCGTGCCGTCGAGAAACCCTGCGGGCCATATTTGTGCATCCGGATTTCAGAGACGAAAATTCGAAATAGTCGTGTCGTTGGAAAGAAGAACTCCTTGGAAATTCTAGAAACTTCGTTTCGTGGGATTGTGACTGTCCGGCGTTTTAATCATGCCGTTCAGAAGCCCTACGTTCTATTTTCGTGCATACGGATGTCGGAGACGAAAATATGAAAAATTCGTGTCGTTGGAAACAAGCACTCCTTAGAAACTCTATAAAGTTCGTTTCGCGAGATTCCGACTTTTCGGGGATGGAATCGTGCCGTCGAGAAACCCTACGGGCCATTTTCGTGCATCTGGATGTCGGAGACGAAAACTCCAAAAAGTCGTGTCGTTGCAAAGAAGAACTGCTTGGAAACTCTAGAAACTACGTTTCGTGAGATTCTGATTGTCCCGCGATTTAATCGTAACGTCCAGAAGCCCTACGGTCTATTTTCGTGCATACGGATGACGGGGACAAAAATACGAAAAAGTCGTGCCGTTGGAAAGAAGAACTCCTTGGAAACTCTATAAACTTCGTTTCGTGAGATTTTGACAGTCCGGCGATTTAATCGTGCCGTCCAGAAGCCCCACGTTCTATTTTCTTGCATACGGATGACGGGGACAAAAATACGAAAAAGTCGTGTCGTTGAAAGGAAGAACGGATAATAAACTCTATAAAGTTCGTTTCGCGAGATTTCGACCTTCCGGCCATGGAATCGTGCCGTCGAGAAACCCTACGGGCCATTTTCGTGCATACGGATGTCGGAGACGAAAATACGAAAAATTTGTGTCGTTGGAAACAAGCACTCCTTGGAAATTCTATAAAGTTCGTTCCGCGAGAATCCGACTTTCCGGCGATGGAATCGTGCCGTCGAGAAACCCTACGGGCCATTTTTGTGCATACGGATGTCGGAGACGAAAATACGAAAAACTCGTGTCGTTGGAAACAAGCACGCCTTAGAAACTCTATAAAGTTCGTTTCGCGAGATTCCGACTTTCCGGGGATGGAATCGTGCCGTCGAGAAACCCTACGGGCCATTTTCGTGCATCTGGATGTCGGAGACGAAAATTCGAAAAAGTCGTGTCGTTGGAAAGAAGAACTCCTTGGAAACTCTAGAAACTTCGTTTCGTGAGATTCTGACTGTCCGGCGATTTAATCGTGTCGTCCAGAAGCCCTACGTTCTATTTTCTTGCATACGGATGACGGAGACAAAAATACGAAAAAGTCGTGTCGTTGAAAGGAAGAACGGATAATAAACTCTACAAAGTTCGTTTCGCGAGATTTTGACAGTCCGGCGATGGAATCGTGCCGTCGAGAAAACCTACGGGCCATTTTTGTGCATCCCGATGTCGGAGACGAAAATTCGTAAAAGTCGTCTCGTTGGAAAGAACAACTCCTTGGAAACTCTAGAAACTTCGTTTCGTGAGATTTTGACTGTCCGGTGATTTAATCGTGCCGTTCAGAAGCCCTACGTTCTATTTTCTTGCATACGGATGACGGAGACAAAAATACGAAAAAGTCGTGTCGTTGAAAGGAAGAACGGATAATAAACCTTATAAAGTTCGTTTCGCGAGATTCTGAGTTTCCGGCGATGGAATCGTGCCGTCGAGAAACCCTACGGGCCATTTTCGTGCATACAGATGTCGGAGATGAAAATACGAAAAATTCGTGTCGTTGGAAACAAGCACTCCTTAGAAACTCTATAAAGTTCGTTTCGCGAGATTTTGACTTTTCGGGGATGGAATCGTGCCGTCGACAAACCCTACGGGCCATTTTCGTGCATATGGATGTCGGAGACGAAAATTCGAAAAAGTCGTGTCGTTGGAAAGAATAACTCCTTGGAAACTCTAGAAACCTCGTTTCCTGAGATTTTGACTGTCCGGCGATTTAATGGTGCCGTCCAGAAGCCCTACGTTCTATTTTTGTGCATACAGATGACGGGGACAAAAATACGAAATAGTTGTGTCGTTGAAAGGAGGAACGGATAATAAAATCTATAAAGTTCGTTTCGCGAGATTCCGAATTTTCGGCGATGGAATCGTGCCGTCGAGAAACCCTGCGGGCCATATTTGTGCATCCGGATTTCAGAGACGAAAATTCGAAATAGTCGTGTCGTTGGAAAGAAGAACTCCTTGGAAATTCTAGAAACTTCGTTTCGTGGGATTGTGACTGTCCGGCGTTTTAATCATGCCGTTCAGAAGCCCTACGTTCTATTTTCGTGCATACGGATGTCGGAGACGAAAATATGAAAAATTCGTGTCGTTGGAAACAAGCACTCCTTAGAAACTCTATAAAGTTCGTTTCGCGAGATTCCGACTTTTCGGGGATGGAATCGTGCCGTCGAGAAACCCTACGGGCCATTTTCGTGCATCTGGATGTCGGAGACGAAAACTCCAAAAAGTCGTGTCGTTGCAAAGAAGAACTGCTTGGAAACTCTAGAAACTACGTTTCGTGAGATTCTGATTGTCCCGCGATTTAATCGTAACGTCCAGAAGCCCTACGGTCTATTTTCGTGCATACGGATGACGGGGACAAAAATACGAAAAAGTCGTGCCGTTGGAAAGAAGAACTCCTTGGAAACTCTATAAACTTCGTTTCGTGAGATTTTGACAGTCCGGCGATTTAATCGTGCCGTCCAGAAGCCCCACGTTCTATTTTCTTGCATACGGATGACGGGGACAAAAATACGAAAAAGTCGTGTCGTTGAAAGGAAGAACGGATAATAAACTCTATAAAGTTCGTTTCGCGAGATTTCGACCTTCCGGCCATGGAATCGTGCCGTCGAGAAACCCTACGGGCCATTTTCGTGCATACGGATGTCGGAGACGAAAATACGAAAAATTTGTGTCGTTGGAAACAAGCACTCCTTGGAAATTCTATAAAGTTCGTTCCGCGAGAATCCGACTTTCCGGCGATGGAATCGTGCCGTCGAGAAACCCTACGGGCCATTTTTGTGCATACGGATGTCGGAGACGAAAATACGAAAAACTCGTGTCGTTGGAAACAAGCACGCCTTAGAAACTCTATAAAGTTCGTTTCGCGAGATTCCGACTTTCCGGGGATGGAATCGTGCCGTCGAGAAACCCTACGGGCCATTTTCGTGCATCTGGATGTCGGAGACGAAAATTCGAAAAAGTCGTGTCGTTGGAAAGAAGAACTCCTTGGAAACTCTAGAAACTTCGTTTCGTGAGATTCTGACTGTCCGGCGATTTAATCGTGTCGTCCAGAAGCCCTACGTTCTATTTTCTTGCATACGGATGACGGAGACAAAAATACGAAAAAGTCGTGTCGTTGAAAGGAAGAACGGATAATAAACTCTACAAAGTTCGTTTCGCGAGATTTTGACAGTCCGGCGATGGAATCGTGCCGTCGAGAAAACCTACGGGCCATTTTTGTGCATCCCGATGTCGGAGACGAAAATTCGTAAAAGTCGTCTCGTTGGAAAGAACAACTCCTTGGAAACTCTAGAAACTTCGTTTCGTGAGATTTTGACTGTCCGGTGATTTAATCGTGCCGTTCAGAAGCCCTACGTTCTATTTTCTTGCATACGGATGACGGAGACAAAAATACGAAAAAGTCGTGTCGTTGAAAGGAAGAACGGATAATAAACCTTATAAAGTTCGTTTCGCGAGATTCTGAGTTTCCGGCGATGGAATCGTGCCGTCGAGAAACCCTACGGGCCATTTTCGTGCATACAGATGTCGGAGATGAAAATACGAAAAATTCGTGTCGTTGGAAACAAGCACTCCTTAGAAACTCTATAAAGTTCGTTTCGCGAGATTTTGACTTTTCGGGGATGGAATCGTGCCGTCGACAAACCCCACGGGCCATTTTCGTGCATATGGATGTCGGAGACGAAAATTCGAAAAAGTCGTGTCGTTGGAAAGAATAACTCCTTGGAAACTCTAGAAACCTCGTTTCCTGAGATTTTGACTGTCCGGCGATTTAATGGTGCCGTCCAGAAGCCCTACGTTCTATTTTTGTGCATACAGATGACGGGGACAAAAATACGAAATAGTTGTGTCGTTGAAAGGAGGAACGGATAATAAAATCTATAAAGTTCGTTTCGCGAGATTCCGAATTTCCGGCGATGGAATCGTGCCGTCGAGAAACCCTGCGGGCCATATTTGTGCATCCGGATTTCAGAGACGAAAATTCGAAATAGTCGTGTCGTTGGAAAGAAGAACTCCTTGGAAATTCTAGAAACTTCGTTTCGTGGGATTTATAACAAGAGTAGTGAGACCCGGAATCAATATGGGATCCAAATTCAAGGATCGTATTCTAATCAGATTTATAACAAAAATAAATTAAAAATAAAATGACCTTGACCCGTTATCTATAAAGAGATAAGAACCACAGGTATAGAAATATTGTAGACGCCACACTCAAGAAAGAGGAAGAAGATTGTGAGTGATAAGTCTTGCTTGAACGCCACAAGATAAATCTTGATAAGTTCAGAAAAGTTCTTTAAAGAACCAAAGAGAAAACACTCTCAATAATATATATGATAATCTGCCTTGTTCATGAGCATACATACCTATTTATAGGCCAATTACCTAAACTTAGAAGGAAAACTATATAGGAAACTCCTATAGGACAAGGAAAAATAGAAATAGGAAACTGTTCTAGAAACTATCAAATAGGAAACTCCTATAGGGCAAGGAAAAATACAAATAGGAAACTCTTCTAGAAACTATGAAATAGGAAACTTTCCTAGTCAAATAAATAAAATACTAAAATAAATAAATCAGAAAAAAAACGTAGCCTAAATTGGGCCATTAAATAAATCCATTATTTTGGGCCTATATTCAGTTTTTAGCCTTCAATCTTCTTGCACTTTAGGTCCATATTAAAGTTGGCTGGTCTTGACCCATATTTAAATGGGTTTTAATGACATGGACCAGTTTTGGCTCTTCTTTTGTAATAATGCAAGTATCTCCTTGATGTGCCTCTAGGATTAGACAATTAAGTGCTTCTTTGAATATTTTAGCCCGAGCTCTTGTGATAGGTCCAACTGGGACTTGAAGCGGGTCCGCATTCCATTTCTCTTTGTCAGCCCTAGCCATGATCTCATCATTCCCCTCCTCTTGAAAAGGATTTGTCCTCAAATCATCACCTACATCAAAAGGAGACAAGTCAGAAACATTAAAAGTTGCACTAACATTATACTCACCTGGAAGATCTAATTTGTAGGCATTATCATTGATCTTTTCAATCACTTGAAATGGACCATCCCCTCTTGGAAGTAATTTAGATTTCCTTTGAGCTGGAAACCTTTCCTTCCTCATATGCAACCAAACCCAATCACCGGGCTCAAATACAACTTTCTTACGCCCCTTATTAGCTTGTTTGACATATTGCTCAGTTTTTTCTCTCAATGTTTTGCCGAGCCTTTTCATGAATCTGCCTAACAAATTCAGCTTTCTTCTTTCCATCTAAGTTAACAAATTCAGCCATAGGTAAAGGAGTTAAATCCAAAGGAGTTAATGGATTAAACCCATACACAATTTCAAAAGGTGAAAACTTAGTTGCAGAATGTACGCTCCTATTATATGCAAACTCAACATGTGGCAAACATTCCTCCCATGATTTCAAATTTTTTTGTATTATTGCTCGTAACAAAGTAGATAAAGTCCTATTAACTACTTCAGTTTGACCGTCAGTTTGTGGATGACAAGTAGTAGAAAATAAAAGTTTTGTCCCTAACTTACCCCACAAAGTCTTCCAAAAATAGCTTAAGAATTTTGCATCTCTGTCAGACACAATACTCCTAGGCATGCCATGCAATCTCACAATTTCTTTGAAAAACAAATCAGCAATATGTGATGCATCATCAGTTTTATGACATGGTATGAAATGTGCCATTTTAGAAAACCTATCAACAACCACATATATAGAATCCCTACCCCTTTTTGACCTAGGTAAACCTAATACAAAATCCATAGATATGTCCATCCAAGGTTCATTGGGTATAGGCAAAGGAGTATATAACCCATGAGGTTTAGTTGTAGACTTAGCTTGTCTACAGATGATACACTTTTCACATATCCGCTCTACATCACGTTTCATATGAGGCCAAAAGAAATGTTCATGCAAAACAGCCCAAGTCTTGGATATGCCAAAATGTCCCATCAAAGCACCTCCATGAGCTTCTCTAACAAGCAAGTCTCGTAATGAACATTTAGGCACACACAATTTATTTTCTCTAAACAAAAATCCATTATGCCTAAAGAACTTACCAAACGCAACTTTCTCACATGCATTGAATACATTACAAAAATCAGAATCATGAACATACAAGTCTTTTATATATTCAAACCCAAGCAATTTTGCATCTAAAGTAGAAAGTAAAACATTCCTTCTAGACAATGCATCAGCCACAATGTTTTCCTTACCTTTCTTGTACTTAATCACATAAGGAAATGTTTCAATAAATTCTACCCATTTGGCATGTCGCTTGTTGAGCTTGTGTTGACCCTTTAAATGCTTTAAAGATTCATGATCAGTGTGAATCACAAACTCTTTTGGCCAAAGATAGTGTTGCCAAGTTTTCAATGCTCTAACCAATGCATACATCTCTTTGTCATATGTGGGATAGTTTAGGGCTGCTCCACTTAGTTTCTCACTAAAGTAGGCAATGGGACGCCCTTCTTGCATTAGAACAGCTCCAATACCTGTTCCTGAGGCATCACACTCAATTTCAAAAGTTTTTGTGAAGTTAGGTAAAGAAAGTAAGGGTGCATTAATCAATTTTTCTTTAATCAAATTAAATGCCTTTTCTTGTTCATCACCCCACTTAAACCCCACATTCTTTTTTATGACTTCAGTCAAAGGTGCAGCTAGGCTACTAAAATCTTTTACAAACCTTCTATAAAAGCTAGCTAACCCATGAAAACTTCTAACATTACCCACATTGGTAGGGCTTGGCCAATCTTGAATTGCCTTTACCTTTTCTTCATCCACCTCAATTCCTTTAGCACTAATAACAAATCCAAGGAATACAAGTTTATCTGTGCAAAAGGTACACTTCTTGATGTTAGCAAACAACTTTTCTTTTCTCAAAACATCTAAAACAAGTTTTAAATGCTCAACATGTTCATTCAAGCTTTTGCTATAAATCAAAATATCATCAAAGTACACAACCAAAAATTTGCCAATAAAAGTACGCAAAACATGATTCATCAGTCTCATGAAAGTACTTGGTGCATTAGTTAATCCAAATGGCATAACTAACCACTCATATAAACCATATTTTGTTTTAAAAGCAGTTTTCCATTCATCACCTTCTCTCATTCTAATTTGATGATATCCACTTTTAAGATCAATTTTTGTAAAAACACAAGAACCATGCAATTCATCAAGCATATCATCTAATCTAGGAATGGGATGTCTATACTTTACAGTGATATTATTAATAGCACGGCAGTCAACACACATCCTCCATGTCCCATCCTTCTTAGGCACAAGTAACACCGGAACTGCACAAGGACTCATGCTCTCTCGCACATACCCCTTCTCCATGAGCTCTCCAACCTGCTTTTGAAGCTCTTTTGTCTCCTCCGGATTGCTTCTATAGGCTGGCCTATTTGGAATTGATGCTCCGGGTATAAAATCTATTTGATGCTCAATTCCCCTAATTGGTGGTAAGCCATTGGGTATTTCTTCGGGGAATACATCCTCATAATCCTGCAAAAGAGAAACTACAACACTAGGCATAGAAGAGTTAAATTCATTAATACTTAAACAAGTCTCTTTGTACAAGAGTACAATCAAAGGCTTATTTAAACACAATGCTCTTTTGGCTTCACTCTCTCTTGCATAAAAATTCGTTTGTTTTCTCTCTCTTTCTCTTGATTCAACCTCTCTTTCTTTTGAAACATCACTCACTTTTTTTATGTCACTCTCTTTTTTCAACTTCACTTGATCTTCAAACACTTGCTTTGGAGTTAAGGGCACAAGAGTGATTTTTCTCTTATCATGTACAAATGAGTATCTATTGGTATAACCATCATGAATTACATGTCTATCAAATTGCCATGGTCTTCCCAAAAGAATATGTCCTGCCTGCATTGGCACCACATCACATAAAACTTCATCTTTGTACTTTCCAATGGAAATTGACACCAACACCTGTTTAGTCACCTTAATTTCTCCACAATCATTCAGCCATTGTAGCTTATATGGCTTTGGATGCTTTAAAGTGGCCAAACTCAATTTTTCAACCAAACTAGTGCTAGCTACATTAGTACAGCTTCCCCCGTCAACAATCATGCTACATACTTTATTATTAACATGACATCTAGTATGAAAAATATTTTCTCGTTGTACCTCTTCATCTTGTTTGATTTGCACACTAAGGGCTCTCCTTGTAATCAAAAGTTCTCCATCAATGGGATACTCAACGTCACTTGCATCCTCCAAAGGGGGCATAAACTCATTATCGGACTCACCTTCGGTCTCAATGTCACCATCTTCTTTCAATATCATTACTCTTTTATTTGGACATTGACTAGCAATATGACCCATTCCCAAACACTTAAAACATTTAACATCTCTAGTTCTAGAAGGTTGGGAAATAGTTTTACCTGCATTTGGTGTGCCTCCATTTTTATTTTCTTTGGAAGGTTCGGCCTTAGGTTTTTCATCCCTCCTACTCCAACTCGACTTCCATGTTGAAGAACTCGAATTTTGTCCCATTCTTGAGGAACCTTTCCTTTTTAGTTGTTGCTCCACCTTTATGGCCATGTGCACCATGTCATCCAACTCCACATAATGTTGCAACTCTACCACATTCGCTATATCACGGTTTAAGCCAACTAAGAATCTCGCCATTGTAGCTTCTCGGTCCTCCTCCACATTGGCTCGAATCATGGCTATCTCCATCTCCTTATGGTAGTCTTCAACACTTTTAGAACCTTGAGTAAGGCTTTGCAATTTCCTAAACAAGTCCCTATGGTAGTGACTTGGAATAAATCGCCTCCTCATAACTGCTTTCATCTCCTCCCACGTCTCAATGGGTCTTTCTCCATTTCGTCTCCTGTTTAAAATCAATTGATCCCACCAAATAATAGCATAGTCAGTAAATTCAATGGCAGCCAATTTTACCTTTTTCAACTCAGAATAGTTGTGACAATCAAACACCAACTCCATCTTTTTCTCCCATTCTAAATAAACTTCTGGATCATTTTTACCTTGAAAAGGTGGAATTTTCATTTTAATACTTTCTAAATTATTATCAACCCGATCCCTAACTTCTCTAAACCTCCCACCATATCTCCTATTGTTGTCACTCAAATTTTTATCAATTTCATCAAATCCATCTCTATAATACTCTTCAGTTTCAACGTTTTCCCTTGATTGAACTCTCCCCTTCCTACGTATATTAGGAGTGTTTTGTGACTCTTCCACATGTGCATTCTCTACTCGATCTAACCGTTCATGAATTTGCTCCATCTCCACTCTCAAAACTCTTCTCATCTCACTTACTAAAGCTTCCATCATCAACTTTGGATCCACCATTCCCGACACACCTTCGGAAGTAGTTTTGTCCTTGTTATGGGACATGATTTTCCTGAAAAACAATGTTAGAGTAAAACAAATTCTCACAACACTAGCTTACGTGTTTCTCTCAAGATTAATGGCACTCACACTCGTGTTTACTCAAATTTTGGCTTTTTCCCTCTTATAAGCTCACACTCTCTTGCCTTTTTCCTCTCTTAGTCCCCTCTTTCAGTTCTTTATTGAACTCAAACAAACTCACACAAAATATTTCTTGCAACAATCCAAACTCAACTAATAGAGTACAAAGAGTTAAGGAAGAAGAAAAAGAACAGAATTTTAAGAAACAAAGGGAACAAAGCAAAAGAACATTAGAAAAAGAAAAAAAAACAAAATTAAAGACAAGATAAGAAGTTGAATAAGAAAAAAAAAATCACACCACGAAGCAACAAGAATAAAAAGAAATCATTGACTAGAGAAAAGGAAACAATTGAGATAGCAAAATAACCAAAATAAGAAAACCAAATATCAAAGCAAAAGAAAACAAATTGATGCAATTAGAATTACTAGTTCACTTTGTTTTTTTTTTTTTTTTTTTAAGATCAGAATGTAAAATCTAGGTGGAACTTGAATTTCAACAACAATTGGTTCTATATTTATTTTTTTCGAATTTCCTTTTTTTTTATCAGAATTCTGCACTTTTTTTTTTCTTTTTTTTTTCAATTCCGATTTTTTTTTCTTTTTTTTTTTTGAATTTTTTTTTTTTTTCAGAATATGTACTTGAACTAAGAACACTAGAAATAAAACGAAAATTAGAAGATAAGAAGAACGAAGAACACAAAAAAAATACGAGATAGTAAGATGGAATAAGAATAAGAAAATAAATAAGATAGATCAAACCTGATTTAGAACTTAGGCTCTGATACCAAATGATGTGAACCCCTGATATGAACCTCACCAAGAGTAGTGAGACCCGGAATCAATATGGGATCCAAATTCAAGGATCGTATTCTAATCAGATTTATAACAAAAATAAATTAAAAATAAAATGACCTTGACCCGTTATCTATAAAGAGATAAGAACCACAGGTATAGAAATATTGTAGACGCCACACTCAAGAAAGAGGAAGAAGATTGTGAGTGATAAGTCTTGCTTGAACGCCACAAGATAAATCTTGATAAGTTCAGAAAAGTTCTTTAAAGAACCAAAGAGAAAACACTCTCAATAATATATATGATAATCTGCCTTGTTCATGAGCATACATACCTATTTATAGGCCAATTACCTAAACTTAGAAGGAAAACTATATAGGAAACTCCTATAGGACAAGGAAAAATAGAAATAGGAAACTGTTCTAGAAACTATCAAATAGGAAACTCCTATAGGGCAAGGAAAAATACAAATAGGAAACTCTTCTAGAAACTATGAAATAGGAAACTTTCCTAGTCAAATAAATAAAATACTAAAATAAATAAATCAGAAAAAAAACGTAGCCTAAATTGGGCCATTAAATAAATCCATTATTTTGGGCCTATATTCAGTTTTTAGCCTTCAATCTTCTTGCACTTTAGGTCCATATTAAAGTTGGCTGGTCTTGACCCATATTTAAATGGGTTTTAATGACATGGACCAGTTTTGGCTCTTCTTTTGTAATAATGCAAGTATCTCCTTGATGTGCCTCTAGGATTAGACAATTAAGTGCTTCTTTGAATATTTTAGCCCGAGCTCTTGTGATAGGTCCAACTGGGACTTGAAGCGGGTCCGCATTCCATTTCTCTTTGTCAGCCCTAGCCATGATCTCATCAGTGGGATTGTGACTGTCCGGCGTTTTAATCATGCCGTTCAGAAGCCCTACGTTCTATTTTCGTGCATACGGATGTCGGAGACGAAAATATGAAAAATTCGTGTCGTTGGAAACAAGCACTCCTTAGAAACTCTATAAAGTTCGTTTCGCGAGATTCCGACTTTTCGGGGATGGAATCGTGCCGTCGAGAAACCCTACGGGCCATTTTCGTGCATCTGGATGTCGGAGACGAAAACTCCAAAAAGTCGTGTCGTTGCAAAGAAGAACTGCTTGGAAACTCTAGAAACTACGTTTCGTGAGATTCTGATTGTCCCGCGATTTAATCGTAACGTCCAGAAGCCCTACGGTCTATTTTCGTGCATACGGATGACGGGGACAAAAATACGAAAAAGTCGTGCCGTTGGAAAGAAGAACTCCTTGGAAACTCTATAAACTTCGTTTCGTGAGATTTTGACAGTCCGGCGATTTAATCGTGCCGTCCAGAAGCCCCACGTTCTATTTTCTTGCATACGGATGACGGGGACAAAAATACGAAAAAGTCGTGTCGTTGAAAGGAAGAACGGATAATAAACTCTATAAAGTTCGTTTCGCGAGATTTCGACCTTCCGGCCATGGAATCGTGCCGTCGAGAAACCCTACGGGCCATTTTCGTGCATACGGATGTCGGAGACGAAAATACGAAAAATTTGTGTCGTTGGAAACAAGCACTCCTTGGAAATTCTATAAAGTTCGTTCCGCGAGAATCCGACTTTCCGGCGATGGAATCGTGCCGTCGAGAAACCCTACGGGCCATTTTTGTGCATACGGATGTCGGAGACGAAAATACGAAAAACTCGTGTCGTTGGAAACAAGCACGCCTTAGAAACTCTATAAAGTTCGTTTCGCGAGATTCCGACTTTCCGGGGATGGAATCGTGCCGTCGAGAAACCCTACGGGCCATTTTCGTGCATCTGGATGTCGGAGACGAAAATTCGAAAAAGTCGTGTCGTTGGAAAGAAGAACTCCTTGGAAACTCTAGAAACTTCGTTTCGTGAGATTCTGACTGTCCGGCGATTTAATCGTGTCGTCCAGAAGCCCTACGTTCTATTTTCTTGCATACGGATGACGGAGACAAAAATACGAAAAAGTCGTGTCGTTGAAAGGAAGAACGGATAATAAACTCTACAAAGTTCGTTTCGCGAGATTTTGACAGTCCGGCGATGGAATCGTGCCGTCGAGAAAACCTACGGGCCATTTTTGTGCATCCCGATGTCGGAGACGAAAATTCGTAAAAGTCGTCTCGTTGGAAAGAACAACTCCTTGGAAACTCTAGAAACTTCGTTTCGTGAGATTTTGACTGTCCGGTGATTTAATCGTGCCGTTCAGAAGCCCTACGTTCTATTTTCTTGCATACGGATGACGGAGACAAAAATACGAAAAAGTCGTGTCGTTGAAAGGAAGAACGGATAATAAACCTTATAAAGTTCGTTTCGCGAGATTCTGAGTTTCCGGCGATGGAATCGTGCCGTCGAGAAACCCTACGGGCCATTTTCGTGCATACAGATGTCGGAGATGAAAATACGAAAAATTCGTGTCGTTGGAAACAAGCACTCCTTAGAAACTCTATAAAGTTCGTTTCGCGAGATTTTGACTTTTCGGGGATGGAATCGTGCCGTCGACAAACCCTACGGGCCATTTTCGTGCATATGGATGTCGGAGACGAAAATTCGAAAAAGTCGTGTCGTTGGAAAGAATAACTCCTTGGAAACTCTAGAAACCTCGTTTCCTGAGATTTTGACTGTCCGGCGATTTAATGGTGCCGTCCAGAAGCCCTACGTTCTATTTTTGTGCATACAGATGACGGGGACAAAAATACGAAATAGTTGTGTCGTTGAAAGGAGGAACGGATAATAAAATCTATAAAGTTCGTTTCGCGAGATTCCGAATTTTCGGCGATGGAATCGTGCCGTCGAGAAACCCTGCGGGCCATATTTGTGCATCCGGATTTCAGAGACGAAAATTCGAAATAGTCGTGTCGTTGGAAAGAAGAACTCCTTGGAAATTCTAGAAACTTCGTTTCGTGGGATTGTGACTGTCCGGCGTTTTAATCATGCCGTTCAGAAGCCCTACGTTCTATTTTCGTGCATACGGATGTCGGAGACGAAAATATGAAAAATTCGTGTCGTTGGAAACAAGCACTCCTTAGAAACTCTATAAAGTTCGTTTCGCGAGATTCCGACTTTTCGGGGATGGAATCGTGCCGTCGAGAAACCCTACGGGCCATTTTCGTGCATCTGGATGTCGGAGACGAAAACTCCAAAAAGTCGTGTCGTTGCAAAGAAGAACTGCTTGGAAACTCTAGAAACTACGTTTCGTGAGATTCTGATTGTCCCGCGATTTAATCGTAACGTCCAGAAGCCCTACGGTCTATTTTCGTGCATACGGATGACGGGGACAAAAATACGAAAAAGTCGTGCCGTTGGAAAGAAGAACTCCTTGGAAACTCTATAAACTTCGTTTCGTGAGATTTTGACAGTCCGGCGATTTAATCGTGCCGTCCAGAAGCCCCACGTTCTATTTTCTTGCATACGGATGACGGGGACAAAAATACGAAAAAGTCGTGTCGTTGAAAGGAAGAACGGATAATAAACTCTATAAAGTTCGTTTCGCGAGATTTCGACCTTCCGGCCATGGAATCGTGCCGTCGAGAAACCCTACGGGCCATTTTCGTGCATACGGATGTCGGAGACGAAAATACGAAAAATTTGTGTCGTTGGAAACAAGCACTCCTTGGAAATTCTATAAAGTTCGTTCCGCGAGAATCCGACTTTCCGGCGATGGAATCGTGCCGTCGAGAAACCCTACGGGCCATTTTTGTGCATACGGATGTCGGAGACGAAAATACGAAAAACTCGTGTCGTTGGAAACAAGCACGCCTTAGAAACTCTATAAAGTTCGTTTCGCGAGATTCCGACTTTCCGGGGATGGAATCGTGCCGTCGAGAAACCCTACGGGCCATTTTCGTGCATCTGGATGTCGGAGACGAAAATTCGAAAAAGTCGTGTCGTTGGAAAGAAGAACTCCTTGGAAACTCTAGAAACTTCGTTTCGTGAGATTCTGACTGTCCGGCGATTTAATCGTGTCGTCCAGAAGCCCTACGTTCTATTTTCTTGCATACGGATGACGGAGACAAAAATACGAAAAAGTCGTGTCGTTGAAAGGAAGAACGGATAATAAACTCTACAAAGTTCGTTTCGCGAGATTTTGACAGTCCGGCGATGGAATCGTGCCGTCGAGAAAACCTACGGGCCATTTTTGTGCATCCCGATGTCGGAGACGAAAATTCGTAAAAGTCGTCTCGTTGGAAAGAACAACTCCTTGGAAACTCTAGAAACTTCGTTTCGTGAGATTTTGACTGTCCGGTGATTTAATCGTGCCGTTCAGAAGCCCTACGTTCTATTTTCTTGCATACGGATGACGGAGACAAAAATACGAAAAAGTCGTGTCGTTGAAAGGAAGAACGGATAATAAACCTTATAAAGTTCGTTTCGCGAGATTCTGAGTTTCCGGCGATGGAATCGTGCCGTCGAGAAACCCTACGGGCCATTTTCGTGCATACAGATGTCGGAGATGAAAATACGAAAAATTCGTGTCGTTGGAAACAAGCACTCCTTAGAAACTCTATAAAGTTCGTTTCGCGAGATTTTGACTTTTCGGGGATGGAATCGTGCCGTCGACAAACCCCACGGGCCATTTTCGTGCATATGGATGTCGGAGACGAAAATTCGAAAAAGTCGTGTCGTTGGAAAGAATAACTCCTTGGAAACTCTAGAAACCTCGTTTCCTGAGATTTTGACTGTCCGGCGATTTAATGGTGCCGTCCAGAAGCCCTACGTTCTATTTTTGTGCATACAGATGACGGGGACAAAAATACGAAATAGTTGTGTCGTTGAAAGGAGGAACGGATAATAAAATCTATAAAGTTCGTTTCGCGAGATTCCGAATTTCCGGCGATGGAATCGTGCCGTCGAGAAACCCTGCGGGCCATATTTGTGCATCCGGATTTCAGAGACGAAAATTCGAAATAGTCGTGTCGTTGGAAAGAAGAACTCCTTGGAAATTCTAGAAACTTCGTTTCGTGGGATTGTGACTGTCCGGCGTTTTAATCATGCCGTTCAGAAGCCCTACGTTCTATTTTCGTGCATACGGATGTCGGAGACGAAAATATGAAAAATTCGTGTCGTTGGAAACAAGCACTCCTTAGAAACTCTATAAAGTTCGTTTCGCGAGATTCCGACTTTTCGGGGATGGAATCGTGCCGTCGAGAAACCCTACGGGCCATTTTCGTGCATCTGGATGTCGGAGACGAAAACTCCAAAAAGTCGTGTCGTTGCAAAGAAGAACTGCTTGGAAACTCTAGAAACTACGTTTCGTGAGATTCTGATTGTCCCGCGATTTAATCGTAACGTCCAGAAGCCCTACGGTCTATTTTCGTGCATACGGATGACGGGGACAAAAATACGAAAAAGTCGTGCCGTTGGAAAGAAGAACTCCTTGGAAACTCTATAAACTTCGTTTCGTGAGATTTTGACAGTCCGGCGATTTAATCGTGCCGTCCAGAAGCCCCACGTTCTATTTTCTTGCATACGGATGACGGGGACAAAAATACGAAAAAGTCGTGTCGTTGAAAGGAAGAACGGATAATAAACTCTATAAAGTTCGTTTCGCGAGATTTCGACCTTCCGGCCATGGAATCGTGCCGTCGAGAAACCCTACGGGCCATTTTCGTGCATACGGATGTCGGAGACGAAAATACGAAAAATTTGTGTCGTTGGAAACAAGCACTCCTTGGAAATTCTATAAAGTTCGTTCCGCGAGAATCCGACTTTCCGGCGATGGAATCGTGCCGTCGAGAAACCCTACGGGCCATTTTTGTGCATACGGATGTCGGAGACGAAAATACGAAAAACTCGTGTCGTTGGAAACAAGCACGCCTTAGAAACTCTATAAAGTTCGTTTCGCGAGATTCCGACTTTCCGGGGATGGAATCGTGCCGTCGAGAAACCCTACGGGCCATTTTCGTGCATCTGGATGTCGGAGACGAAAATTCGAAAAAGTCGTGTCGTTGGAAAGAAGAACTCCTTGGAAACTCTAGAAACTTCGTTTCGTGAGATTCTGACTGTCCGGCGATTTAATCGTGTCGTCCAGAAGCCCTACGTTCTATTTTCTTGCATACGGATGACGGAGACAAAAATACGAAAAAGTCGTGTCGTTGAAAGGAAGAACGGATAATAAACTCTACAAAGTTCGTTTCGCGAGATTTTGACAGTCCGGCGATGGAATCGTGCCGTCGAGAAAACCTACGGGCCATTTTTGTGCATCCCGATGTCGGAGACGAAAATTCGTAAAAGTCGTCTCGTTGGAAAGAACAACTCCTTGGAAACTCTAGAAACTTCGTTTCGTGAGATTTTGACTGTCCGGTGATTTAATCGTGCCGTTCAGAAGCCCTACGTTCTATTTTCTTGCATACGGATGACGGAGACAAAAATACGAAAAAGTCGTGTCGTTGAAAGGAAGAACGGATAATAAACCTTATAAAGTTCGTTTCGCGAGATTCTGAGTTTCCGGCGATGGAATCGTGCCGTCGAGAAACCCTACGGGCCATTTTCGTGCATACAGATGTCGGAGATGAAAATACGAAAAATTCGTGTCGTTGGAAACAAGCACTCCTTAGAAACTCTATAAAGTTCGTTTCGCGAGATTTTGACTTTTCGGGGATGGAATCGTGCCGTCGACAAACCCCACGGGCCATTTTCGTGCATATGGATGTCGGAGACGAAAATTCGAAAAAGTCGTGTCGTTGGAAAGAATAACTCCTTGGAAACTCTAGAAACCTCGTTTCCTGAGATTTTGACTGTCCGGCGATTTAATGGTGCCGTCCAGAAGCCCTACGTTCTATTTTTGTGCATACAGATGACGGGGACAAAAATACGAAATAGTTGTGTCGTTGAAAGGAGGAACGGATAATAAAATCTATAAAGTTCGTTTCGCGAGATTCCGAATTTCCGGCGATGGAATCGTGCCGTCGAGAAACCCTGCGGGCCATATTTGTGCATCCGGATTTCAGAGACGAAAATTCGAAATAGTCGTGTCGTTGGAAAGAAGAACTCCTTGGAAATTCTAGAAACTTCGTTTCGTGGGATTGTGACTGTCCGGCGTTTTAATCATGCCGTTCAGAAGCCCTACGTTCTATTTTCGTGCATACGGATGTCGGAGACGAAAATATGAAAAATTCGTGTCGTTGGAAACAAGCACTCCTTAGAAACTCTATAAAGTTCGTTTCGCGAGATTCCGACTTTTCGGGGATGGAATCGTGCCGTCGAGAAACCCTACGGGCCATTTTCGTGCATCTGGATGTCGGAGACGAAAACTCCAAAAAGTCGTGTCGTTGCAAAGAAGAACTGCTTGGAAACTCTAGAAACTACGTTTCGTGAGATTCTGATTGTCCCGCGATTTAATCGTAACGTCCAGAAGCCCTACGGTCTATTTTCGTGCATACGGATGACGGGGACAAAAATACGAAAAAGTCGTGCCGTTGGAAAGAAGAACTCCTTGGAAACTCTATAAACTTCGTTTCGTGAGATTTTGACAGTCCGGCGATTTAATCGTGCCGTCCAGAAGCCCCACGTTCTATTTTCTTGCATACGGATGACGGGGACAAAAATACGAAAAAGTCGTGTCGTTGAAAGGAAGAACGGATAATAAACTCTATAAAGTTCGTTTCGCGAGATTTCGACCTTCCGGCCATGGAATCGTGCCGTCGAGAAACCCTACGGGCCATTTTCGTGCATACGGATGTCGGAGACGAAAATACGAAAAATTTGTGTCGTTGGAAACAAGCACTCCTTGGAAATTCTATAAAGTTCGTTCCGCGAGAATCCGACTTTCCGGCGATGGAATCGTGCCGTCGAGAAACCCTACGGGCCATTTTTGTGCATACGGATGTCGGAGACGAAAATACGAAAAACTCGTGTCGTTGGAAACAAGCACGCCTTAGAAACTCTATAAAGTTCGTTTCGCGAGATTCCGACTTTCCGGGGATGGAATCGTGCCGTCGAGAAACCCTACGGGCCATTTTCGTGCATCTGGATGTCGGAGACGAAAATTCGAAAAAGTCGTGTCGTTGGAAAGAAGAACTCCTTGGAAACTCTAGAAACTTCGTTTCGTGAGATTCTGACTGTCCGGCGATTTAATCGTGTCGTCCAGAAGCCCTACGTTCTATTTTCTTGCATACGGATGACGGAGACAAAAATACGAAAAAGTCGTGTCGTTGAAAGGAAGAACGGATAATAAACTCTACAAAGTTCGTTTCGCGAGATTTTGACAGTCCGGCGATGGAATCGTGCCGTCGAGAAAACCTACGGGCCATTTTTGTGCATCCCGATGTCGGAGACGAAAATTCGTAAAAGTCGTCTCGTTGGAAAGAACAACTCCTTGGAAACTCTAGAAACTTCGTTTCGTGAGATTTTGACTGTCCGGTGATTTAATCGTGCCGTTCAGAAGCCCTACGTTCTATTTTCTTGCATACGGATGACGGAGACAAAAATACGAAAAAGTCGTGTCGTTGAAAGGAAGAACGGATAATAAACCTTATAAAGTTCGTTTCGCGAGATTCTGAGTTTCCGGCGATGGAATCGTGCCGTCGAGAAACCCTACGGGCCATTTTCGTGCATACAGATGTCGGAGATGAAAATACGAAAAATTCGTGTCGTTGGAAACAAGCACTCCTTAGAAACTCTATAAAGTTCGTTTCGCGAGATTTTGACTTTTCGGGAATGGAATCGTGCCGTCGACAAACCCCACGGGCCATTTTCGTGCATATGGATGTCGGAGACGAAAATTCGAAAAAGTCGTGTCGTTGGAAAGAATAACTCCTTGGAAACTCTAGAAACCTCGTTTCCTGAGATTTTGACTGTCCGGCGATTTAATGGTGCCGTCCAGAAGCCCTACGTTCTATTTTTGTGCATACAGATGACGGGGACAAAAATACGAAATAGTTGTGTCGTTGAAAGGAGGAACGGATAATAAAATCTATAAAGTTCGTTTCGCGAGATTCCGAATTTCCGGCGATGGAATCGTGCCGTCGAGAAACCCTGCGGGCCATATTTGTGCATCCGGATTTCAGAGACGAAAATTCGAAATAGTCGTGTCGTTGGAAAGAAGAACTCCTTGGAAATTCTAGAAACTTCGTTTCGTGGGATTGTGACTGTCCGGCGTTTTAATCATGCCGTTCAGAAGCCCTACGTTCTATTTTCGTGCATACGGATGTCGGAGACGAAAATATGAAAAATTCGTGTCGTTGGAAACAAGCACTCCTTAGAAACTCTATAAAGTTCGTTTCGCGAGATTCCGACTTTTCGGGGATGGAATCGTGCCGTCGAGAAACCCTACGGGCCATTTTCGTGCATCTGGATGTCGGAGACGAAAACTCCAAAAAGTCGTGTCGTTGCAAAGAAGAACTGCTTGGAAACTCTAGAAACTACGTTTCGTGAGATTCTGATTGTCCCGCGATTTAATCGTAACGTCCAGAAGCCCTACGGTCTATTTTCGTGCATACGGATGACGGGGACAAAAATACGAAAAAGTCGTGCCGTTGGAAAGAAGAACTCCTTGGAAACTCTATAAACTTCGTTTCGTGAGATTTTGACAGTCCGGCGATTTAATCGTGCCGTCCAGAAGCCCCACGTTCTATTTTCTTGCATACGGATGACGGGGACAAAAATACGAAAAAGTCGTGTCGTTGAAAGGAAGAACGGATAATAAACTCTATAAAGTTCGTTTCGCGAGATTTCGACCTTCCGGCCATGGAATCGTGCCGTCGAGAAACCCTACGGGCCATTTTCGTGCATACGGATGTCGGAGACGAAAATACGAAAAATTTGTGTCGTTGGAAACAAGCACTCCTTGGAAATTCTATAAAGTTCGTTCCGCGAGAATCCGACTTTCCGGCGATGGAATCGTGCCGTCGAGAAACCCTACGGGCCATTTTTGTGCATACGGATGTCGGAGACGAAAATACGAAAAACTCGTGTCGTTGGAAACAAGCACGCCTTAGAAACTCTATAAAGTTCGTTTCGCGAGATTCCGACTTTCCGGGGATGGAATCGTGCCGTCGAGAAACCCTACGGGCCATTTTCGTGCATCTGGATGTCGGAGACGAAAATTCGAAAAAGTCGTGTCGTTGGAAAGAAGAACTCCTTGGAAACTCTAGAAACTTCGTTTCGTGAGATTCTGACTGTCCGGCGATTTAATCGTGTCGTCCAGAAGCCCTACGTTCTATTTTCTTGCATACGGATGACGGAGACAAAAATACGAAAAAGTCGTGTCGTTGAAAGGAAGAACGGATAATAAACTCTACAAAGTTCGTTTCGCGAGATTTTGACAGTCCGGCGATGGAATCGTGCCGTCGAGAAAACCTACGGGCCATTTTTGTGCATCCCGATGTCGGAGACGAAAATTCGTAAAAGTCGTCTCGTTGGAAAGAACAACTCCTTGGAAACTCTAGAAACTTCGTTTCGTGAGATTTTGACTGTCCGGTGATTTAATCGTGCCGTTCAGAAGCCCTACGTTCTATTTTCTTGCATACGGATGACGGAGACAAAAATACGAAAAAGTCGTGTCGTTGAAAGGAAGAACGGATAATAAACCTTATAAAGTTCGTTTCGCGAGATTCTGAGTTTCCGGCGATGGAATCGTGCCGTCGAGAAACCCTACGGGCCATTTTCGTGCATACAGATGTCGGAGATGAAAATACGAAAAATTCGTGTCGTTGGAAACAAGCACTCCTTAGAAACTCTATAAAGTTCGTTTCGCGAGATTTTGACTTTTCGGGGATGGAATCGTGCCGTCGACAAACCCCACGGGCCATTTTCGTGCATATGGATGTCGGAGACGAAAATTCGAAAAAGTCGTGTCGTTGGAAAGAATAACTCCTTGGAAACTCTAGAAACCTCGTTTCCTGAGATTTTGACTGTCCGGCGATTTAATGGTGCCGTCCAGAAGCCCTACGTTCTATTTTTGTGCATACAGATGACGGGGACAAAAATACGAAATAGTTGTGTCGTTGAAAGGAGGAACGGATAATAAAATCTATAAAGTTCGTTTCGCGAGATTCCGAATTTCCGGCGATGGAATCGTGCCGTCGAGAAACCCTGCGGGCCATATTTGTGCATCCGGATTTCAGAGACGAAAATTCGAAATAGTCGTGTCGTTGGAAAGAAGAACTCCTTGGAAATTCTAGAAACTTCGTTTCGTGGGATTGTGACTGTCCGGCGTTTTAATCATGCCGTTCAGAAGCCCTACGTTCTATTTTCGTGCATACGGATGTCGGAGACGAAAATATGAAAAATTCGTGTCGTTGGAAACAAGCACTCCTTAGAAACTCTATAAAGTTCGTTTCGCGAGATTCCGACTTTTCGGGGATGGAATCGTGCCGTCGAGAAACCCTACGGGCCATTTTCGTGCATCTGGATGTCGGAGACGAAAACTCCAAAAAGTCGTGTCGTTGCAAAGAAGAACTGCTTGGAAACTCTAGAAACTACGTTTCGTGAGATTCTGATTGTCCCGCGATTTAATCGTAACGTCCAGAAGCCCTACGGTCTATTTTCGTGCATACGGATGACGGGGACAAAAATACGAAAAAGTCGTGCCGTTGGAAAGAAGAACTCCTTGGAAACTCTATAAACTTCGTTTCGTGAGATTTTGACAGTCCGGCGATTTAATCGTGCCGTCCAGAAGCCCCACGTTCTATTTTCTTGCATACGGATGACGGGGACAAAAATACGAAAAAGTCGTGTCGTTGAAAGGAAGAACGGATAATAAACTCTATAAAGTTCGTTTCGCGAGATTTCGACCTTCCGGCCATGGAATCGTGCCGTCGAGAAACCCTACGGGCCATTTTCGTGCATACGGATGTCGGAGACGAAAATACGAAAAATTTGTGTCGTTGGAAACAAGCACTCCTTGGAAATTCTATAAAGTTCGTTCCGCGAGAATCCGACTTTCCGGCGATGGAATCGTGCCGTCGAGAAACCCTACGGGCCATTTTTGTGCATACGGATGTCGGAGACGAAAATACGAAAAACTCGTGTCGTTGGAAACAAGCACGCCTTAGAAACTCTATAAAGTTCGTTTCGCGAGATTCCGACTTTCCGGGGATGGAATCGTGCCGTCGAGAAACCCTACGGGCCATTTTCGTGCATCTGGATGTCGGAGACGAAAATTCGAAAAAGTCGTGTCGTTGGAAAGAAGAACTCCTTGGAAACTCTAGAAACTTCGTTTCGTGAGATTCTGACTGTCCGGCGATTTAATCGTGTCGTCCAGAAGCCCTACGTTCTATTTTCTTGCATACGGATGACGGAGACAAAAATACGAAAAAGTCGTGTCGTTGAAAGGAAGAACGGATAATAAACTCTACAAAGTTCGTTTCGCGAGATTTTGACAGTCCGGCGATGGAATCGTGCCGTCGAGAAAACCTACGGGCCATTTTTGTGCATCCCGATGTCGGAGACGAAAATTCGTAAAAGTCGTCTCGTTGGAAAGAACAACTCCTTGGAAACTCTAGAAACTTCGTTTCGTGAGATTTTGACTGTCCGGTGATTTAATCGTGCCGTTCAGAAGCCCTACGTTCTATTTTCTTGCATACGGATGACGGAGACAAAAATACGAAAAAGTCGTGTCGTTGAAAGGAAGAACGGATAATAAACCTTATAAAGTTCGTTTCGCGAGATTCTGAGTTTCCGGCGATGGAATCGTGCCGTCGAGAAACCCTACGGGCCATTTTCGTGCATACAGATGTCGGAGATGAAAATACGAAAAATTCGTGTCGTTGGAAACAAGCACTCCTTAGAAACTCTATAAAGTTCGTTTCGCGAGATTTTGACTTTTCGGGGATGGAATCGTGCCGTCGACAAACCCCACGGGCCATTTTCGTGCATATGGATGTCGGAGACGAAAATTCGAAAAAGTCGTGTCGTTGGAAAGAATAACTCCTTGGAAACTCTAGAAACCTCGTTTCCTGAGATTTTGACTGTCCGGCGATTTAATGGTGCCGTCCAGAAGCCCTACGTTCTATTTTTGTGCATACAGATGACGGGGACAAAAATACGAAATAGTTGTGTCGTTGAAAGGAGGAACGGATAATAAAATCTATAAAGTTCGTTTCGCGAGATTCCGAATTTCCGGCGATGGAATCGTGCCGTCGAGAAACCCTGCGGGCCATATTTGTGCATCCGGATTTCAGAGACGAAAATTCGAAATAGTCGTGTCGTTGGAAAGAAGAACTCCTTGGAAATTCTAGAAACTTCGTTTCGTGGGATTGTGACTGTCCGGCGTTTTAATCATGCCGTTCAGAAGCCCTACGTTCTATTTTCGTGCATACGGATGTCGGAGACGAAAATATGAAAAATTCGTGTCGTTGGAAACAAGCACTCCTTAGAAACTCTATAAAGTTCGTTTCGCGAGATTCCGACTTTTCGGGGATGGAATCGTGCCGTCGAGAAACCCTACGGGCCATTTTCGTGCATCTGGATGTCGGAGACGAAAACTCCAAAAAGTCGTGTCGTTGCAAAGAAGAACTGCTTGGAAACTCTAGAAACTACGTTTCGTGAGATTCTGATTGTCCCGCGATTTAATCGTAACGTCCAGAAGCCCTACGGTCTATTTTCGTGCATACGGATGACGGGGACAAAAATACGAAAAAGTCGTGCCGTTGGAAAGAAGAACTCCTTGGAAACTCTATAAACTTCGTTTCGTGAGATTTTGACAGTCCGGCGATTTAATCGTGCCGTCCAGAAGCCCCACGTTCTATTTTCTTGCATACGGATGACGGGGACAAAAATACGAAAAAGTCGTGTCGTTGAAAGGAAGAACGGATAATAAACTCTATAAAGTTCGTTTCGCGAGATTTCGACCTTCCGGCCATGGAATCGTGCCGTCGAGAAACCCTACGGGCCATTTTCGTGCATACGGATGTCGGAGACGAAAATACGAAAAATTTGTGTCGTTGGAAACAAGCACTCCTTGGAAATTCTATAAAGTTCGTTCCGCGAGAATCCGACTTTCCGGCGATGGAATCGTGCCGTCGAGAAACCCTACGGGCCATTTTTGTGCATACGGATGTCGGAGACGAAAATACGAAAAACTCGTGTCGTTGGAAACAAGCACGCCTTAGAAACTCTATAAAGTTCGTTTCGCGAGATTCCGACTTTCCGGGGATGGAATCGTGCCGTCGAGAAACCCTACGGGCCATTTTCGTGCATCTGGATGTCGGAGACGAAAATTCGAAAAAGTCGTGTCGTTGGAAAGAAGAACTCCTTGGAAACTCTAGAAACTTCGTTTCGTGAGATTCTGACTGTCCGGCGATTTAATCGTGTCGTCCAGAAGCCCTACGTTCTATTTTCTTGCATACGGATGACGGAGACAAAAATACGAAAAAGTCGTGTCGTTGAAAGGAAGAACGGATAATAAACTCTACAAAGTTCGTTTCGCGAGATTTTGACAGTCCGGCGATGGAATCGTGCCGTCGAGAAAACCTACGGGCCATTTTTGTGCATCCCGATGTCGGAGACGAAAATTCGTAAAAGTCGTCTCGTTGGAAAGAACAACTCCTTGGAAACTCTAGAAACTTCGTTTCGTGAGATTTTGACTGTCCGGTGATTTAATCGTGCCGTTCAGAAGCCCTACGTTCTATTTTCTTGCATACGGATGACGGAGACAAAAATACGAAAAAGTCGTGTCGTTGAAAGGAAGAACGGATAATAAACCTTATAAAGTTCGTTTCGCGAGATTCTGAGTTTCCGGCGATGGAATCGTGCCGTCGAGAAACCCTACGGGCCATTTTCGTGCATACAGATGTCGGAGATGAAAATACGAAAAATTCGTGTCGTTGGAAACAAGCACTCCTTAGAAACTCTATAAAGTTCGTTTCGCGAGATTTTGACTTTTCGGGGATGGAATCGTGCCGTCGACAAACCCCACGGGCCATTTTCGTGCATATGGATGTCGGAGACGAAAATTCGAAAAAGTCGTGTCGTTGGAAAGAATAACTCCTTGGAAACTCTAGAAACCTCGTTTCCTGAGATTTTGACTGTCCGGCGATTTAATGGTGCCGTCCAGAAGCCCTACGTTCTATTTTTGTGCATACAGATGACGGGGACAAAAATACGAAATAGTTGTGTCGTTGAAAGGAGGAACGGATAATAAAATCTATAAAGTTCGTTTCGCGAGATTCCGAATTTCCGGCGATGGAATCGTGCCGTCGAGAAACCCTGCGGGCCATATTTGTGCATCCGGATTTCAGAGACGAAAATTCGAAATAGTCGTGTCGTTGGAAAGAAGAACTCCTTGGAAATTCTAGAAACTTCGTTTCGTGGGATTGTGACTGTCCGGCGTTTTAATCATGCCGTTCAGAAGCCCTACGTTCTATTTTCGTGCATACGGATGTCGGAGACGAAAATATGAAAAATTCGTGTCGTTGGAAACAAGCACTCCTTAGAAACTCTATAAAGTTCGTTTCGCGAGATTCCGACTTTTCGGGGATGGAATCGTGCCGTCGAGAAACCCTACGGGCCATTTTCGTGCATCTGGATGTCGGAGACGAAAACTCCAAAAAGTCGTGTCGTTGCAAAGAAGAACTGCTTGGAAACTCTAGAAACTACGTTTCGTGAGATTCTGATTGTCCCGCGATTTAATCGTAACGTCCAGAAGCCCTACGGTCTATTTTCGTGCATACGGATGACGGGGACAAAAATACGAAAAAGTCGTGCCGTTGGAAAGAAGAACTCCTTGGAAACTCTATAAACTTCGTTTCGTGAGATTTTGACAGTCCGGCGATTTAATCGTGCCGTCCAGAAGCCCCACGTTCTATTTTCTTGCATACGGATGACGGGGACAAAAATACGAAAAAGTCGTGTCGTTGAAAGGAAGAACGGATAATAAACTCTATAAAGTTCGTTTCGCGAGATTTCGACCTTCCGGCCATGGAATCGTGCCGTCGAGAAACCCTACGGGCCATTTTCGTGCATACGGATGTCGGAGACGAAAATACGAAAAATTTGTGTCGTTGGAAACAAGCACTCCTTGGAAATTCTATAAAGTTCGTTCCGCGAGAATCCGACTTTCCGGCGATGGAATCGTGCCGTCGAGAAACCCTACGGGCCATTTTTGTGCATACGGATGTCGGAGACGAAAATACGAAAAACTCGTGTCGTTGGAAACAAGCACGCCTTAGAAACTCTATAAAGTTCGTTTCGCGAGATTCCGACTTTCCGGGGATGGAATCGTGCCGTCGAGAAACCCTACGGGCCATTTTCGTGCATCTGGATGTCGGAGACGAAAATTCGAAAAAGTCGTGTCGTTGGAAAGAAGAACTCCTTGGAAACTCTAGAAACTTCGTTTCGTGAGATTCTGACTGTCCGGCGATTTAATCGTGTCGTCCAGAAGCCCTACGTTCTATTTTCTTGCATACGGATGACGGAGACAAAAATACGAAAAAGTCGTGTCGTTGAAAGGAAGAACGGATAATAAACTCTACAAAGTTCGTTTCGCGAGATTTTGACAGTCCGGCGATGGAATCGTGCCGTCGAGAAAACCTACGGGCCATTTTTGTGCATCCCGATGTCGGAGACGAAAATTCGTAAAAGTCGTCTCGTTGGAAAGAACAACTCCTTGGAAACTCTAGAAACTTCGTTTCGTGAGATTTTGACTGTCCGGTGATTTAATCGTGCCGTTCAGAAGCCCTACGTTCTATTTTCTTGCATACGGATGACGGAGACAAAAATACGAAAAAGTCGTGTCGTTGAAAGGAAGAACGGATAATAAACCTTATAAAGTTCGTTTCGCGAGATTCTGAGTTTCCGGCGATGGAATCGTGCCGTCGAGAAACCCTACGGGCCATTTTCGTGCATACAGATGTCGGAGATGAAAATACGAAAAATTCGTGTCGTTGGAAACAAGCACTCCTTAGAAACTCTATAAAGTTCGTTTCGCGAGATTTTGACTTTTCGGGGATGGAATCGTGCCGTCGACAAACCCCACGGGCCATTTTCGTGCATATGGATGTCGGAGACGAAAATTCGAAAAAGTCGTGTCGTTGGAAAGAATAACTCCTTGGAAACTCTAGAAACCTCGTTTCCTGAGATTTTGACTGTCCGGCGATTTAATGGTGCCGTCCAGAAGCCCTACGTTCTATTTTTGTGCATACAGATGACGGGGACAAAAATACGAAATAGTTGTGTCGTTGAAAGGAGGAACGGATAATAAAATCTATAAAGTTCGTTTCGCGAGATTCCGAATTTCCGGCGATGGAATCGTGCCGTCGAGAAACCCTGCGGGCCATATTTGTGCATCCGGATTTCAGAGACGAAAATTCGAAATAGTCGTGTCGTTGGAAAGAAGAACTCCTTGGAAATTCTAGAAACTTCGTTTCGTGGGATTGTGACTGTCCGGCGTTTTAATCATGCCGTTCAGAAGCCCTACGTTCTATTTTCGTGCATACGGATGTCGGAGACGAAAATATGAAAAATTCGTGTCGTTGGAAACAAGCACTCCTTAGAAACTCTATAAAGTTCGTTTCGCGAGATTCCGACTTTTCGGGGATGGAATCGTGCCGTCGAGAAACCCTACGGGCCATTTTCGTGCATCTGGATGTCGGAGACGAAAACTCCAAAAAGTCGTGTCGTTGCAAAGAAGAACTGCTTGGAAACTCTAGAAACTACGTTTCGTGAGATTCTGATTGTCCCGCGATTTAATCGTAACGTCCAGAAGCCCTACGGTCTATTTTCGTGCATACGGATGACGGGGACAAAAATACGAAAAAGTCGTGCCGTTGGAAAGAAGAACTCCTTGGAAACTCTATAAACTTCGTTTCGTGAGATTTTGACAGTCCGGCGATTTAATCGTGCCGTCCAGAAGCCCCACGTTCTATTTTCTTGCATACGGATGACGGGGACAAAAATACGAAAAAGTCGTGTCGTTGAAAGGAAGAACGGATAATAAACTCTATAAAGTTCGTTTCGCGAGATTTCGACCTTCCGGCCATGGAATCGTGCCGTCGAGAAACCCTACGGGCCATTTTCGTGCATACGGATGTCGGAGACGAAAATACGAAAAATTTGTGTCGTTGGAAACAAGCACTCCTTGGAAATTCTATAAAGTTCGTTCCGCGAGAATCCGACTTTCCGGCGATGGAATCGTGCCGTCGAGAAACCCTACGGGCCATTTTTGTGCATACGGATGTCGGAGACGAAAATACGAAAAACTCGTGTCGTTGGAAACAAGCACGCCTTAGAAACTCTATAAAGTTCGTTTCGCGAGATTCCGACTTTCCGGGGATGGAATCGTGCCGTCGAGAAACCCTACGGGCCATTTTCGTGCATCTGGATGTCGGAGACGAAAATTCGAAAAAGTCGTGTCGTTGGAAAGAAGAACTCCTTGGAAACTCTAGAAACTTCGTTTCGTGAGATTCTGACTGTCCGGCGATTTAATCGTGTCGTCCAGAAGCCCTACGTTCTATTTTCTTGCATACGGATGACGGAGACAAAAATACGAAAAAGTCGTGTCGTTGAAAGGAAGAACGGATAATAAACTCTACAAAGTTCGTTTCGCGAGATTTTGACAGTCCGGCGATGGAATCGTGCCGTCGAGAAAACCTACGGGCCATTTTTGTGCATCCCGATGTCGGAGACGAAAATTCGTAAAAGTCGTCTCGTTGGAAAGAACAACTCCTTGGAAACTCTAGAAACTTCGTTTCGTGAGATTTTGACTGTCCGGTGATTTAATCGTGCCGTTCAGAAGCCCTACGTTCTATTTTCTTGCATACGGATGACGGAGACAAAAATACGAAAAAGTCGTGTCGTTGAAAGGAAGAACGGATAATAAACCTTATAAAGTTCGTTTCGCGAGATTCTGAGTTTCCGGCGATGGAATCGTGCCGTCGAGAAACCCTACGGGCCATTTTCGTGCATACAGATGTCGGAGATGAAAATACGAAAAATTCGTGTCGTTGGAAACAAGCACTCCTTAGAAACTCTATAAAGTTCGTTTCGCGAGATTTTGACTTTTCGGGGATGGAATCGTGCCGTCGACAAACCCCACGGGCCATTTTCGTGCATATGGATGTCGGAGACGAAAATTCGAAAAAGTCGTGTCGTTGGAAAGAATAACTCCTTGGAAACTCTAGAAACCTCGTTTCCTGAGATTTTGACTGTCCGGCGATTTAATGGTGCCGTCCAGAAGCCCTACGTTCTATTTTTGTGCATACAGATGACGGGGACAAAAATACGAAATAGTTGTGTCGTTGAAAGGAGGAACGGATAATAAAATCTATAAAGTTCGTTTCGCGAGATTCCGAATTTCCGGCGATGGAATCGTGCCGTCGAGAAACCCTGCGGGCCATATTTGTGCATCCGGATTTCAGAGACGAAAATTCGAAATAGTCGTGTCGTTGGAAAGAAGAACTCCTTGGAAATTCTAGAAACTTCGTTTCGTGGGATTGTGACTGTCCGGCGTTTTAATCATGCCGTTCAGAAGCCCTACGTTCTATTTTCGTGCATACGGATGTCGGAGACGAAAATATGAAAAATTCGTGTCGTTGGAAACAAGCACTCCTTAGAAACTCTATAAAGTTCGTTTCGCGAGATTCCGACTTTTCGGGGATGGAATCGTGCCGTCGAGAAACCCTACGGGCCATTTTCGTGCATCTGGATGTCGGAGACGAAAACTCCAAAAAGTCGTGTCGTTGCAAAGAAGAACTGCTTGGAAACTCTAGAAACTACGTTTCGTGAGATTCTGATTGTCCCGCGATTTAATCGTAACGTCCAGAAGCCCTACGGTCTATTTTCGTGCATACGGATGACGGGGACAAAAATACGAAAAAGTCGTGCCGTTGGAAAGAAGAACTCCTTGGAAACTCTATAAACTTCGTTTCGTGAGATTTTGACAGTCCGGCGATTTAATCGTGCCGTCCAGAAGCCCCACGTTCTATTTTCTTGCATACGGATGACGGGGACAAAAATACGAAAAAGTCGTGTCGTTGAAAGGAAGAACGGATAATAAACTCTATAAAGTTCGTTTCGCGAGATTTCGACCTTCCGGCCATGGAATCGTGCCGTCGAGAAACCCTACGGGCCATTTTCGTGCATACGGATGTCGGAGACGAAAATACGAAAAATTTGTGTCGTTGGAAACAAGCACTCCTTGGAAATTCTATAAAGTTCGTTCCGCGAGAATCCGACTTTCCGGCGATGGAATCGTGCCGTCGAGAAACCCTACGGGCCATTTTTGTGCATACGGATGTCGGAGACGAAAATACGAAAAACTCGTGTCGTTGGAAACAAGCACGCCTTAGAAACTCTATAAAGTTCGTTTCGCGAGATTCCGACTTTCCGGGGATGGAATCGTGCCGTCGAGAAACCCTACGGGCCATTTTCGTGCATCTGGATGTCGGAGACGAAAATTCGAAAAAGTCGTGTCGTTGGAAAGAAGAACTCCTTGGAAACTCTAGAAACTTCGTTTCGTGAGATTCTGACTGTCCGGCGATTTAATCGTGTCGTCCAGAAGCCCTACGTTCTATTTTCTTGCATACGGATGACGGAGACAAAAATACGAAAAAGTCGTGTCGTTGAAAGGAAGAACGGATAATAAACTCTACAAAGTTCGTTTCGCGAGATTTTGACAGTCCGGCGATGGAATCGTGCCGTCGAGAAAACCTACGGGCCATTTTTGTGCATCCCGATGTCGGAGACGAAAATTCGTAAAAGTCGTCTCGTTGGAAAGAACAACTCCTTGGAAACTCTAGAAACTTCGTTTCGTGAGATTTTGACTGTCCGGTGATTTAATCGTGCCGTTCAGAAGCCCTACGTTCTATTTTCTTGCATACGGATGACGGAGACAAAAATACGAAAAAGTCGTGTCGTTGAAAGGAAGAACGGATAATAAACCTTATAAAGTTCGTTTCGCGAGATTCTGAGTTTCCGGCGATGGAATCGTGCCGTCGAGAAACCCTACGGGCCATTTTCGTGCATACAGATGTCGGAGATGAAAATACGAAAAATTCGTGTCGTTGGAAACAAGCACTCCTTAGAAACTCTATAAAGTTCGTTTCGCGAGATTTTGACTTTTCGGGGATGGAATCGTGCCGTCGACAAACCCCACGGGCCATTTTCGTGCATATGGATGTCGGAGACGAAAATTCGAAAAAGTCGTGTCGTTGGAAAGAATAACTCCTTGGAAACTCTAGAAACCTCGTTTCCTGAGATTTTGACTGTCCGGCGATTTAATGGTGCCGTCCAGAAGCCCTACGTTCTATTTTTGTGCATACAGATGACGGGGACAAAAATACGAAATAGTTGTGTCGTTGAAAGGAGGAACGGATAATAAAATCTATAAAGTTCGTTTCGCGAGATTCCGAATTTCCGGCGATGGAATCGTGCCGTCGAGAAACCCTGCGGGCCATATTTGTGCATCCGGATTTCAGAGACGAAAATTCGAAATAGTCGTGTCGTTGGAAAGAAGAACTCCTTGGAAATTCTAGAAACTTCGTTTCGTGGGATTGTGACTGTCCGGCGTTTTAATCATGCCGTTCAGAAGCCCTACGTTCTATTTTCGTGCATACGGATGTCGGAGACGAAAATATGAAAAATTCGTGTCGTTGGAAACAAGCACTCCTTAGAAACTCTATAAAGTTCGTTTCGCGAGATTCCGACTTTTCGGGGATGGAATCGTGCCGTCGAGAAACCCTACGGGCCATTTTCGTGCATCTGGATGTCGGAGACGAAAACTCCAAAAAGTCGTGTCGTTGCAAAGAAGAACTGCTTGGAAACTCTAGAAACTACGTTTCGTGAGATTCTGATTGTCCCGCGATTTAATCGTAACGTCCAGAAGCCCTACGGTCTATTTTCGTGCATACGGATGACGGGGACAAAAATACGAAAAAGTCGTGCCGTTGGAAAGAAGAACTCCTTGGAAACTCTATAAACTTCGTTTCGTGAGATTTTGACAGTCCGGCGATTTAATCGTGCCGTCCAGAAGCCCCACGTTCTATTTTCTTGCATACGGATGACGGGGACAAAAATACGAAAAAGTCGTGTCGTTGAAAGGAAGAACGGATAATAAACTCTATAAAGTTCGTTTCGCGAGATTTCGACCTTCCGGCCATGGAATCGTGCCGTCGAGAAACCCTACGGGCCATTTTCGTGCATACGGATGTCGGAGACGAAAATACGAAAAATTTGTGTCGTTGGAAACAAGCACTCCTTGGAAATTCTATAAAGTTCGTTCCGCGAGAATCCGACTTTCCGGCGATGGAATCGTGCCGTCGAGAAACCCTACGGGCCATTTTTGTGCATACGGATGTCGGAGACGAAAATACGAAAAACTCGTGTCGTTGGAAACAAGCACGCCTTAGAAACTCTATAAAGTTCGTTTCGCGAGATTCCGACTTTCCGGGGATGGAATCGTGCCGTCGAGAAACCCTACGGGCCATTTTCGTGCATCTGGATGTCGGAGACGAAAATTCGAAAAAGTCGTGTCGTTGGAAAGAAGAACTCCTTGGAAACTCTAGAAACTTCGTTTCGTGAGATTCTGACTGTCCGGCGATTTAATCGTGTCGTCCAGAAGCCCTACGTTCTATTTTCTTGCATACGGATGACGGAGACAAAAATACGAAAAAGTCGTGTCGTTGAAAGGAAGAACGGATAATAAACTCTACAAAGTTCGTTTCGCGAGATTTTGACAGTCCGGCGATGGAATCGTGCCGTCGAGAAAACCTACGGGCCATTTTTGTGCATCCCGATGTCGGAGACGAAAATTCGTAAAAGTCGTCTCGTTGGAAAGAACAACTCCTTGGAAACTCTAGAAACTTCGTTTCGTGAGATTTTGACTGTCCGGTGATTTAATCGTGCCGTTCAGAAGCCCTACGTTCTATTTTCTTGCATACGGATGACGGAGACAAAAATACGAAAAAGTCGTGTCGTTGAAAGGAAGAACGGATAATAAACCTTATAAAGTTCGTTTCGCGAGATTCTGAGTTTCCGGCGATGGAATCGTGCCGTCGAGAAACCCTACGGGCCATTTTCGTGCATACAGATGTCGGAGATGAAAATACGAAAAATTCGTGTCGTTGGAAACAAGCACTCCTTAGAAACTCTATAAAGTTCGTTTCGCGAGATTTTGACTTTTCGGGGATGGAATCGTGCCGTCGACAAACCCCACGGGCCATTTTCGTGCATATGGATGTCGGAGACGAAAATTCGAAAAAGTCGTGTCGTTGGAAAGAATAACTCCTTGGAAACTCTAGAAACCTCGTTTCCTGAGATTTTGACTGTCCGGCGATTTAATGGTGCCGTCCAGAAGCCCTACGTTCTATTTTTGTGCATACAGATGACGGGGACAAAAATACGAAATAGTTGTGTCGTTGAAAGGAGGAACGGATAATAAAATCTATAAAGTTCGTTTCGCGAGATTCCGAATTTCCGGCGATGGAATCGTGCCGTCGAGAAACCCTGCGGGCCATATTTGTGCATCCGGATTTCAGAGACGAAAATTCGAAATAGTCGTGTCGTTGGAAAGAAGAACTCCTTGGAAATTCTAGAAACTTCGTTTCGTGGGATTGTGACTGTCCGGCGTTTTAATCATGCCGTTCAGAAGCCCTACGTTCTATTTTCGTGCATACGGATGTCGGAGACGAAAATATGAAAAATTCGTGTCGTTGGAAACAAGCACTCCTTAGAAACTCTATAAAGTTCGTTTCGCGAGATTCCGACTTTTCGGGGATGGAATCGTGCCGTCGAGAAACCCTACGGGCCATTTTCGTGCATCTGGATGTCGGAGACGAAAACTCCAAAAAGTCGTGTCGTTGCAAAGAAGAACTGCTTGGAAACTCTAGAAACTACGTTTCGTGAGATTCTGATTGTCCCGCGATTTAATCGTAACGTCCAGAAGCCCTACGGTCTATTTTCGTGCATACGGATGACGGGGACAAAAATACGAAAAAGTCGTGCCGTTGGAAAGAAGAACTCCTTGGAAACTCTATAAACTTCGTTTCGTGAGATTTTGACAGTCCGGCGATTTAATCGTGCCGTCCAGAAGCCCCACGTTCTATTTTCTTGCATACGGATGACGGGGACAAAAATACGAAAAAGTCGTGTCGTTGAAAGGAAGAACGGATAATAAACTCTATAAAGTTCGTTTCGCGAGATTTCGACCTTCCGGCCATGGAATCGTGCCGTCGAGAAACCCTACGGGCCATTTTCGTGCATACGGATGTCGGAGACGAAAATACGAAAAATTTGTGTCGTTGGAAACAAGCACTCCTTGGAAATTCTATAAAGTTCGTTCCGCGAGAATCCGACTTTCCGGCGATGGAATCGTGCCGTCGAGAAACCCTACGGGCCATTTTTGTGCATACGGATGTCGGAGACGAAAATACGAAAAACTCGTGTCGTTGGAAACAAGCACGCCTTAGAAACTCTATAAAGTTCGTTTCGCGAGATTCCGACTTGATGTGAACCCCTGATATGAACCTCACCAAGAGTAGTGAGACCCGGAATCAATATGGGATCCAAATTCAAGGATCGTATTCCAATCAGATTTATAACAAAAATAAATTAAAAATAAAATGACCTTGACCCGTTATCTATAAAGAGATAAGAACCACAGGTATAGAAATATTGTAGACGCCACACTCAAGAAAGAGGAAGAAGATTGTGAGTGATAAGTCTTGCTTGAACGCCACAAGATAAATCTTGATAAGTTCAGAAAAGTTCTTTAAAGAACCAAAGAGAAAACACTCTCAATAATATATATGATAATCTGAATTGTTCATGAGCATACATACCTATTTATAGGCCAATTACCTAAACTTAGAAGGAAAACTATATAGGAAACTCCTATAGGACAAGGAAGAATAGAAATAGGAAACTGTTCTAGAAACTATCAAATAGGAAACTTTCCTAGTCAAATAAATAAAATACTAAAAGTAAATAAATCAGAAAAAACGTAGCCTAAATTGGGCCATTAAATAAATCCATTATTTTGGGCCTATATTCAGTTTTTAGCCTTCAATCTTCTTGCACTTTAGGTCCATATTAAAGTTGGCTGGTCTTGACCCATATTTAAATGGGTTTTAATGACATGGACCAGTTTTGACTCTTCTTTTGTAATAATGCAAGTATCTCCTTGATGGGCCTCTAGGATTAGACAATTAAGTGCTTCTTTGAATATTTTAGCCCGAGCTCTTGTGATAGGTCCAACTGGGACTTGAAGCGGGTCCGCATTCCATTTCTGTTTGTCAGCCCTGGCCATGATCTCATCATTCCCCTCCTCTTGAAAAGGATTTGTCCTCAAATCATCACCTACATCAAAAGGAGACAAGTCAGAAACATTAAAAGTTGCACTAACATTATACTCACCTGGAAGATCTAATTTGTAGGCATTATCATTGATCTTTTCAATCACTTGAAATGGACCATCCCCTCTTGGAAGTAATTTAGATTTCCTTTGAGCTGGAAACCTTTCCTTCCTCATATGCAACCAAACCCAATCACCGGGCTCAAATACAACTTTCTTACGCCCCTTATTAGCTTGTTTGACATATTGCTCAGTTTTTCTCTCAATGTTTTGCCGAGCCTTTTCATGAATCTGCCTAACAAATTCAGCTTTCTTCTTTCCATCTAAGTTAACACGCTCAGCCATAGGTAAAGGAGTTAAATCCAAAGGAGTTAATGGATTAAACCCATACACAATTTCAAAAGGTGAAAACTTAGTCGCAGAATGTATGCTCCTATTATATGCAAACTCAACATGTGGCAAACATTCCTCCCATGATTTCAAATTTTTTTGTATTATTGCACGTAACAAAGTAGATAAAGTCCTATTAACTACTTCAGTTTGACCGTCAGTTTGTGGATGACAAGTAGTAGAAAATAAAAGTTTTGTCCCTAACTTACCCCACAATGTCTTCCAAAAATAGCTTAAGAATTTTGCATCTCTGTCAGACACAATACTCCTAGGCATGCCATGCAATCTCACAATTTCTTTGAAAAACAAATCAGCAATATGTGATGCATCATCAGTTTTATGACATGGTATGAAATGTGCCATTTTAGAAAACCTATCAACAACCACATATATAGAATCCCTACCCCTTTTTGACCTAGGTAAACCTAATACAAAATCCATAGATATGTCCATCCAAGGTTCATTGGGTATAGGCAAAGGAGTATATAACCCATGAGGTTTAGTTGTAGACTTAGCTTGTCTACAGATGATACACTTTTCACATATCCGCTCTACATCACGTTTCATATGAGGCCAAAAGAAATGTTCATGCAAAACAGCCCAAGTCTTGGATATGCCAAAATGTCCCATCAAAGCACCTCCATGAGCTTCTCTAACAAGCAAGTCTCGTAATGAACATTTAGGCACACACAATTTATTTTCTCTAAACAAAAATCCATTATGCCTAAAGAACTTACCAAACGCAACTTTCTCACATGCATTGAATACATTACAAAAATCAGAATCATGAACATACAAGTCTTTTATATATTCAAACCCAAGCAATTTTGCATCTAAAGTAGAAAGTAAAACATTCCTTCTAGACAATGCATCAGCCACAATGTTTTCCTTACCTTTCTTGTACTTAATCACATAAGGAAATGTTTCAATAAATTCTACCCATTTGGCATGTCGCTTGTTGAGCTTGTGTTGACCCTTTAAATGCTTTAAAGATTCATGATCAGTGTGAATCACAAACTCTTTTGGCCAAAGATAGTGTTGCCAAGTTTTCAATGCTCTAACCAATGCATACATCTCTTTGTCATATGTGGGATAGTTTAGGGCTGCTCCACTTAGTTTCTCACTAAAGTAGGCAATGGGACGCCCTTCTTGCATTAGAACAGCTCCAATACCTGTTCCTGAGGCATCACACTCAATTTCAAAAGTTTTTGTGAAGTTAGGTAAAGAAAGTAAGGGTGCATTAATCAATTTTTCTTTAATCAAATTAAATGCCTTTTCTTGTTCATCACCCCACTTAAACCCCACATTCTTTTTTATGACTTCAGTCAAAGGTGCAGCTAGGCTACTAAAATCTTTTACAAACCTTCTATAAAAGCTAGCTAACCCATGAAAACTTCTAACATTACCCACATTGGTAGGGCTTGGCCAATCTTGAATTGCCTTTACCTTTTCTTCATCCACCTCAATTCCTTTAGCACTAATAACAAATCCAAGGAATACAAGTTTATCTGTGCAAAAGGTACACTTCTTGATGTTAGCAAACAACTTTTCTTTTCTCAAAACATCTAAAACAAGTTTTAAATGCTCAACATGTTCATTCAAGCTTTTGCTATAAATCAGAATATCATCAAAGTACACAACCAAAAATTTGCCAATAAAAGTACGCAAAACATGATTCATCAGTCTCATGAAAGTACTTGGTGCATTAGTTAATCCAAATGGCATAACTAACCACTCATATAAACCATATTTTGTTTTAAAAGCAGTTTTCCATTCATCACCTTCTCTCATTCTAATTTGATGATATCCACTTTTAAGATCAATTTTTGTAAAAACACAAGAACCATGCAATTCATCAAGCATATCATCTAATCTAGGAATGGGATGTCTATACTTTACAGTGATATTATTAATAGCACGGCAGTCAACACACATCCTCCATGTCCCATCCTTCTTAGGCACAAGTAACACCGGAACTGCACAAGGACTCATGCTCTCTCGCACATACCCCTTCTCCATGAGCTCTCCAACCTGCTTTTGAAGCTCTTTTGTCTCCTCCAGATTGCTTCTATAGGCTGGCCTATTTGGAATTGATGCTCCGGGTATAAAATCTATTTGATGCTCAATTCCCCTAATTGGTGGTAAGCCATTGGGTATTTCTTCGGGGAATACATCCTCATAATCCTGCAAAAGAGAAACTACAACACTAGGCATAGAAGAGTTAAATTCATTAATACTTAAACAAGTCTCTTTGTACAAGAGTACAATTAAAGGCTTATTTAAACACAATGCTCTTTTGGCTTCACTCTCTCTTGCATAAAAATTCGTTTGTTTTCTCTCTCTTTCTCTTGATTCAACCTCTCTTTCTTTTGAAACATCACTCACTTTTTTTATGTCACTCTCTTTTTTCAACTTCACTTGATCTTCAAACACTTGCTTTGGAGTTAAGGGCACAAGAGTGATTTTTCTCTTATCATGTACAAATGAGTATCTATTGGTATAACCATCATGAATTACATGTCTATCAAATTGCCATGGTCTTCCCAAAAGAATATGTCCTGCCTGCATTGGCACCACATCACATAAAACTTCATCTTTGTACTTTCCAATGGAGATTGACACCAACACCTGTTTAGTCACCTTAATTTCTCCACAATCATTCAGCCATTGTAGCTTATATGGCTTTGGATGCTTTAAAGTGGCCAAACTCAATTTTTCAACCAAACTAGTGCTAGCTACATTAGTACAGCTTCCCCCATCAATAATCATGCTACATACTTTATTATTAACATGACATCTAGTATGAAAAATATTTTCTCGTTGTACCTCTTCATCTTGTTTGATTTGCACACTAAGGGCTCTCCTTGTAATCAAAAGTTCTCCATCAATGGGATACTCAACGTCACTTGCATCCTCCAAAGGGGGCATAGACTCATTATCGGACTCACCTTCGGTCTCAATGTCACCATCTTCTTTCAATATCATTACTCTTTTATTTGGACATTGACTAGCAATATGACCCATTCCCAAACACTTAAAACATTTAACATCTCTAGTTCTAGAAGGTTGGGAAATAGTTTTACCTGCATTTGGTGTGCCTCCATTTTTATTTTCTTTGGAAGGTTCGGCCTTAGGTTTTTCATCCCTCCTACTCCAACTCGACTTCCATGTTGAAGAACTCGAATTTTGTCCCATTCTTGAGGAACCTTTCCTTTTTAGTTGTTGCTCCACCTTTATGGCCATGTGCACCATGTCATCCAACTCCACATAATGTTGCAACTCTACCACATTCGCTATATCACGGTTTAAGCCAACTAAGAATCTTGCCATTGTAGCTTCTCGGTCCTCCTCCACATTGGCTCGAATCATGGCTATCTCCATCTCCTTATGGTAGTCTTCAACACTTTTAGAACCTTGAGTAAGGCTTTGCAATTTCCTAAACAAGTCCCTATGGTAGTGACTTGGAATAAATCGCCTCCTCATAACTGCTTTCATCTCCTCCCACGTCTCAATGGGTCTTTCTCCATTTCGTCTCCTGTTTAAAATCAATTGATCCCACCAAATAATAGCATAGTCAGTAAATTCAATGGCAGCCAATTTTACCTTTTTCAACTCAGAATAGTTGTGACAATCAAACACCAACTCCATCTTTTTCTCCCATTCTAAATAAACTTCTGGATCATTTTTACCTTGAAAGGGTGGAATTTTCATTTTAATACTTTCTAAATTATTATCAACCCGATCCCTAACTTCTCTAAACCTCCCACCATATCTCCTATTGTTGTCACTCAAATTTTTATCAATTTCATCAAATCCATCTCTATAATACTCTTCAGTTTCAACATTTTCCCTTGATTGAACTCTCCCCTTCCTACGTATATTAGGAGTGTTTTGTGACTCTTCCACATGTGCATTCTCTACTCGATCTAACCGTTCATGAATTTGCTCCATCTCCACTCTCAAAACTCTTCTCATCTCACTTACTAAAGCTTCCATCATCAACTTTGGATCCACCATTCCCGACACACCTTCGGAAGTAGTTTTGTCCTTGTTATGGGACATGATTTTCCTGAAAAACAATGTTAGAGTAAAACAAATTCTCACAACACTAGCTTACGTGTTTCTCTCAAGATTAATGGTACTCACACTCGTGTTTACTCAAATTTTGGCTTTTTCCCTCTTATAAGCTCACACTCTCTTGCCTTTTTCCTCTCTTAGTCCCCTCTTTCAGTTCTTTATTGAACTCAAACAAACTCACACAAAATATTTCTTGCAACAATCCAAACTCAACTAATAGAGTACAAAGAGTTAAGGAAGAAGAAAAAGAACAGAATTTTAAGAAACAAAGGAAACAAAGCAAAAGAACATTAGAAAAAAAAACAAAATTAAAGACAAGATAAGAAGTTGAATAAGAAAAAAATCACACCACGAAGCAACAAGAATAAAAAGAAATCATTGACTAGAGAAAAGGAAACAATTGAGATAGCAAAATAACCAAAATAAGAAAACCAAATATCAAAGCAAAAGAAAACAAATTGATGCAATTAGAATTACTAGATCACTTTTTTTTTTTTTTTTTTTAAGATCAGAATGCAAAATCTAGGTGGAACTTGAATTTCAACAACAAACGGTTCTATATTTTTTTTTTCGAATTTCCTTTTTTTTTTTATCAGAATTCTGCACTTTTTTTTTTCTTTTTTTTTTCAATTCCGATTTTTTTTTTTTTTTTTTTTTCGAATTTCTTTTTTTTTTTTTCAGAATATGTACTTGAACTAAGAACACTAGAAATAAAACGAAAATTAGAAGATAAGAAGAACGAAGAACACACAAAAAAATACGAGATAGTAAGATGGAATAAGAATAAGAAAATAAATAGGATAGATCAAACCTGATTTAGAACTTAGGCTCTGATACCAAATGATGTGAACCCCTGATATGAACCTCACCAAGAGTAGTGAGACCCGGAATCAATATGGGATCCAAATTCAAGGATCGTATTCCAATCAGATTTATAACAAAAATAAATTAAAAATAAAATGACCTTGACCCGTTATCTATAAAGAGATAAGAACCACAGGTATAGAAATATTGTAGACGCCACACTCAAGAAAGAGGAAGAAGATTGTGAGTGATAAGTCTTGCTTGAACGCCACAAGATAAATCTTGATAAGTTCAGAAAAGTTCTTTAAAGAACCAAAGAGAAAACACTCTCAATAATATATATGATAATCTGAATTGTTCATGAGCATACATACCTATTTATAGGCCAATTACCTAAACTTAGAAGGAAAACTATATAGGAAACTCCTATAGGACAAGGAAGAATAGAAATAGGAAACTGTTCTAGAAACTATCAAATAGGAAACTTTCCTAGTCAAATAAATAAAATACTAAAAGTAAATAAATCAGAAAAAACGTAGCCTAAATTGGGCCATTAAATAAATCCATTATTTTGGGCCTATATTCAGTTTTTAGCCTTCAATCTTCTTGCACTTTAGGTCCATATTAAAGTTGGCTGGTCTTGACCCATATTTTAAATGGGTTTTAATGACATGGACCAGTTTTGACTCTTCTTTTGTAATAATGCAAGTATCTCCTTGATGGGCCTCTAGGATTAGACAATTAAGTGCTTCTTTGAATATTTTAGCCCGAGCTCTTGTGATAGGTCCAACTGGGACTTGAAGCGGGTCCGCATTCCATTTCTGTTTGTCAGCCCTGGCCATGATCTCATCACGACTTTCCGGGGATGGAATCGTGCCGTCGAGAAACCCTACGGGCCATTTTCGTGCATCTGGATGTCGGAGACGAAAATTCGAAAAAGTCGTGTCGTTGGAAAGAAGAACTCCTTGGAAACTCTAGAAACTTCGTTTCGTGAGATTCTGACTGTCCGGCGATTTAATCGTGTCGTCCAGAAGCCCTACGTTCTATTTTCTTGCATACGGATGACGGAGACAAAAATACGAAAAAGTCGTGTCGTTGAAAGGAAGAACGGATAATAAACTCTACAAAGTTCGTTTCGCGAGATTTTGACAGTCCGGCGATGGAATCGTGCCGTCGAGAAAACCTACGGGCCATTTTTGTGCATCCCGATGTCGGAGACGAAAATTCGTAAAAGTCGTCTCGTTGGAAAGAACAACTCCTTGGAAACTCTAGAAACTTCGTTTCGTGAGATTTTGACTGTCCGGTGATTTAATCGTGCCGTTCAGAAGCCCTACGTTCTATTTTCTTGCATACGGATGACGGAGACAAAAATACGAAAAAGTCGTGTCGTTGAAAGGAAGAACGGATAATAAACCTTATAAAGTTCGTTTCGCGAGATTCTGAGTTTCCGGCGATGGAATCGTGCCGTCGAGAAACCCTATGGGCCATTTTCGTGCATACAGATGTCGGAGATGAAAATACGAAAAATTCGTGTCGTTGGAAACAAGCACTCCTTAGAAACTCTATAAAGTTCGTTTCGCGAGATTTTGACTTTTCGGGGATGGAATCGTGCCGTCGACAAACCCTACGGGCCATTTTCGTGCATATGGATGTCGGAGACGAAAATTCGAAAAAGTCGTGTCGTTGGAAAGAATAACTCCTTGGAAACTCTAGAAACCTCGTTTCCTGAGATTTTGACTGTCCGGCGATTTAATGGTGCCGTCCAGAAGCCCTACGTTCTATTTTTGTGCATACAGATGACGGGGACAAAAATACGAAATAGTTGTGTCGTTGAAAGGAGGAACGGATAATAAAATCTATAAAGTTCGTTTCGCGAGATTCCGAATTTCCGGCGATGGAATCGTGCCGTCGAGAAACCCTGCGGGCCATATTTGTGCATCCGGATTTCAGAGACGAAAATTCGAAATAGTCGTGTCGTTGGAAAGAAGAACTCCTTGGAAATTCTAGAAACTTCGTTTCGTGGGATTGTGACTGTCCGGCGTTTTAATCATGCCGTTCAGAAGCCCTACGTTCTATTTTCGTGCATACGGATGTCGGAGACGAAAATATGAAAAATTCGTGTCGTTGGAAACAAGCACTCCTTAGAAACTCTATAAAGTTCGTTTCGCGAGATTCCGACTTTTCGGGGATGGAATCGTGCCGTCGAGAAACCCTACGGGCCATTTTCGTGCATCTGGATGTCGGAGACGAAAACTCCAAAAAGTCGTGTCGTTGCAAAGAAGAACTGCTTGGAAACTCTAGAAACTACGTTTCGTGAGATTCTGATTGTCCCGCGATTTAATCGTAACGTCCAGAAGCCCTACGGTCTATTTTCGTGCATACGGATGACGGGGACAAAAATACGAAAAAGTCGTGCCGTTGGAAAGAAGAACTCCTTGGAAACTCTATAAACTTCGTTTCGTGAGATTTTGACAGTCCGGCGATTTAATCGTGCCGTCCAGAAGCCCCACGTTCTATTTTCTTGCATACGGATGACGGGGACAAAAATACGAAAAAGTCGTGTCGTTGAAAGGAAGAACGGATAATAAACTCTATAAAGTTCGTTTCGCGAGATTTCGACCTTCCGGCCATGGAATCGTGCCGTCGAGAAACCCTACGGGCCATTTTCGTGCATACGGATGTCGGAGACGAAAATACGAAAAATTTGTGTCGTTGGAAACAAGCACTCCTTGGAAATTCTATAAAGTTCGTTCCGCGAGAATCCGACTTTCCGGCGATGGAATCGTGCCGTCGAGAAACCCTACGGGCCATTTTTGTGCATACGGATGTCGGAGACGAAAATACGAAAAACTCGTGTCGTTGGAAACAAGCACGCCTTAGAAACTCTATAAAGTTCGTTTCGCGAGATTCCGACTTTCCGGGGATGGAATCGTGCCGTCGAGAAACCCTACGGGCCATTTTCGTGCATCTGGATGTCGGAGACGAAAATTCGAAAAAGTCGTGTCGTTGGAAAGAAGAACTCCTTGGAAACTCTAGAAACTTCGTTTCGTGAGATTCTGACTGTCCGGCGATTTAATCGTGTCGTCCAGAAGCCCTACGTTCTATTTTCTTGCATACGGATGACGGAGACAAAAATACGAAAAAGTCGTGTCGTTGAAAGGAAGAACGGATAATAAACTCTACAAAGTTCGTTTCGCGAGATTTTGACAGTCCGGCGATGGAATCGTGCCGTCGAGAAAACCTACGGGCCATTTTTGTGCATCCCGATGTCGGAGACGAAAATTCGTAAAAGTCGTCTCGTTGGAAAGAACAACTCCTTGGAAACTCTAGAAACTTCGTTTCGTGAGATTTTGACTGTCCGGTGATTTAATCGTGCCGTTCAGAAGCCCTACGTTCTATTTTCTTGCATACGGATGACGGAGACAAAAATACGAAAAAGTCGTGTCGTTGAAAGGAAGAACGGATAATAAACCTTATAAAGTTCGTTTCGCGAGATTCTGAGTTTCCGGCGATGGAATCGTGCCGTCGAGAAACCCTATGGGCCATTTTCGTGCATACAGATGTCGGAGATGAAAATACGAAAAATTCGTGTCGTTGGAAACAAGCACTCCTTAGAAACTCTATAAAGTTCGTTTCGCGAGATTTTGACTTTTCGGGGATGGAATCGTGCCGTCGACAAACCCTACGGGCCATTTTCGTGCATATGGATGTCGGAGACGAAAATTCGAAAAAGTCGTGTCGTTGGAAAGAATAACTCCTTGGAAACTCTAGAAACCTCGTTTCCTGAGATTTTGACTGTCCGGCGATTTAATGGTGCCGTCCAGAAGCCCTACGTTCTATTTTTGTGCATACAGATGACGGGGACAAAAATACGAAATAGTTGTGTCGTTGAAAGGAGGAACGGATAATAAAATCTATAAAGTTCGTTTCGCGAGATTCCGAATTTCCGGCGATGGAATCGTGCCGTCGAGAAACCCTGCGGGCCATATTTGTGCATCCGGATTTCAGAGACGAAAATTCGAAATAGTCGTGTCGTTGGAAAGAAGAACTCCTTGGAAATTCTAGAAACTTCGTTTCGTGGGATTGTGACTGTCCGGCGTTTTAATCATGCCGTTCAGAAGCCCTACGTTCTATTTTCGTGCATACGGATGTCGGAGACGAAAATATGAAAAATTCGTGTCGTTGGAAACAAGCACTCCTTAGAAACTCTATAAAGTTCGTTTCGCGAGATTCCGACTTTTCGGGGATGGAATCGTGCCGTCGAGAAACCCTACGGGCCATTTTCGTGCATCTGGATGTCGGAGACGAAAACTCCAAAAAGTCGTGTCGTTGCAAAGAAGAACTGCTTGGAAACTCTAGAAACTACGTTTCGTGAGATTCTGATTGTCCCGCGATTTAATCGTAACGTCCAGAAGCCCTACGGTCTATTTTCGTGCATACGGATGACGGGGACAAAAATACGAAAAAGTCGTGCCGTTGGAAAGAAGAACTCCTTGGAAACTCTATAAACTTCGTTTCGTGAGATTTTGACAGTCCGGCGATTTAATCGTGCCGTCCAGAAGCCCCACGTTCTATTTTCTTGCATACGGATGACGGGGACAAAAATACGAAAAAGTCGTGTCGTTGAAAGGAAGAACGGATAATAAACTCTATAAAGTTCGTTTCGCGAGATTTCGACCTTCCGGCCATGGAATCGTGCCGTCGAGAAACCCTACGGGCCATTTTCGTGCATACGGATGTCGGAGACGAAAATACGAAAAATTTGTGTCGTTGGAAACAAGCACTCCTTGGAAATTCTATAAAGTTCGTTCCGCGAGAATCCGACTTTCCGGCGATGGAATCGTGCCGTCGAGAAACCCTACGGGCCATTTTTGTGCATACGGATGTCGGAGACGAAAATACGAAAAACTCGTGTCGTTGGAAACAAGCACGCCTTAGAAACTCTATAAAGTTCGTTTCGCGAGATTCCGACTTTCCGGGGATGGAATCGTGCCGTCGAGAAACCCTACGGGCCATTTTCGTGCATCTGGATGTCGGAGACGAAAATTCGAAAAAGTCGTGTCGTTGGAAAGAAGAACTCCTTGGAAACTCTAGAAACTTCGTTTCGTGAGATTCTGACTGTCCGGCGATTTAATCGTGTCGTCCAGAAGCCCTACGTTCTATTTTCTTGCATACGGATGACGGAGACAAAAATACGAAAAAGTCGTGTCGTTGAAAGGAAGAACGGATAATAAACTCTACAAAGTTCGTTTCGCGAGATTTTGACAGTCCGGCGATGGAATCGTGCCGTCGAGAAAACCTACGGGCCATTTTTGTGCATCCCGATGTCGGAGACGAAAATTCGTAAAAGTCGTCTCGTTGGAAAGAACAACTCCTTGGAAACTCTAGAAACTTCGTTTCGTGAGATTTTGACTGTCCGGTGATTTAATCGTGCCGTTCAGAAGCCCTACGTTCTATTTTCTTGCATACGGATGACGGAGACAAAAATACGAAAAAGTCGTGTCGTTGAAAGGAAGAACGGATAATAAACCTTATAAAGTTCGTTTCGCGAGATTCTGAGTTTCCGGCGATGGAATCGTGCCGTCGAGAAACCCTACGGGCCATTTTCGTGCATACAGATGTCGGAGATGAAAATACGAAAAATTCGTGTCGTTGGAAACAAGCACTCCTTAGAAACTCTATAAAGTTCGTTTCGCGAGATTTTGACTTTTCGGGGATGGAATCGTGCCGTCGACAAACCCTACGGGCCATTTTCGTGCATATGGATGTCGGAGACGAAAATTCGAAAAAGTCGTGTCGTTGGAAAGAATAACTCCTTGGAAACTCTAGAAACCTCGTTTCCTGAGATTTTGACTGTCCGGCGATTTAATGGTGCCGTCCAGAAGCCCTACGTTCTATTTTTGTGCATACAGATGACGGGGACAAAAATACGAAATAGTTGTGTCGTTGAAAGGAGGAACGGATAATAAAATCTATAAAGTTCGTTTCGCGAGATTCCGAATTTCCGGCGATGGAATCGTGCCGTCGAGAAACCCTGCGGGCCATATTTGTGCATCCGGATTTCAGAGACGAAAATTCGAAATAGTCGTGTCGTTGGAAAGAAGAACTCCTTGGAAATTCTAGAAACTTCGTTTCGTGGGATTGTGACTGTCCGGCGTTTTAATCATGCCGTTCAGAAGCCCTACGTTCTATTTTCGTGCATACGGATGTCGGAGACGAAAATATGAAAAATTCGTGTCGTTGGAAACAAGCACTCCTTAGAAACTCTATAAAGTTCGTTTCGCGAGATTCCAACTTTTCGGGGATGGAATCGTGCCGTCGAGAAACCCTACGGGCCATTTTCGTGCATCTGGATGTCGGAGACGAAAACTCCAAAAAGTCGTGTCGTTGCAAAGAAGAACTGCTTGGAAACTCTAGAAACTACGTTTCGTGAGATTCTGATTGTCCCGCGATTTAATCGTAACGTCCAGAAGCCCTACGGTCTATTTTCGTGCATACGGATGACGGGGACAAAAATACGAAAAAGTCGTGCCGTTGGAAAGAAGAACTCCTTGGAAACTCTATAAACTTCGTTTCGTGAGATTTTGACAGTCCGGCGATTTAATCGTGCCGTCCAGAAGCCCCACGTTCTATTTTCTTGCATACGGATGACGGGGACAAAAATACGAAAAAGTCGTGTCGTTGAAAGGAAGAACGGATAATAAACTCTATAAAGTTCGTTTCGCGAGATTTCGACCTTCCGGCCATGGAATCGTGCCGTCGAGAAACCCTACGGGCCATTTTCGTGCATACGGATGTCGGAGACGAAAATACGAAAAATTTGTGTCGTTGGAAACAAGCACTCCTTGGAAATTCTATAAAGTTCGTTCCGCGAGAATCCGACTTTCCGGCGATGGAATCGTGCCGTCGAGAAACCCTACGGGCCATTTTTGTGCATACGGATGTCGGAGACGAAAATACGAAAAACTCGTGTCGTTGGAAACAAGCACGCCTTAGAAACTCTATAAAGTTCGTTTCGCGAGATTCCGACTTTCCGGGGATGGAATCGTGCCGTCGAGAAACCCTACGGGCCATTTTCGTGCATCTGGATGTCGGAGACGAAAATTCGAAAAAGTCGTGTCGTTGGAAAGAAGAACTCCTTGGAAACTCTAGAAACTTCGTTTCGTGAGATTCTGACTGTCCGGCGATTTAATCGTGTCGTCCAGAAGCCCTACGTTCTATTTTCTTGCATACGGATGACGGAGACAAAAATACGAAAAAGTCGTGTCGTTGAAAGGAAGAACGGATAATAAACTCTACAAAGTTCGTTTCGCGAGATTTTGACAGTCCGGCGATGGAATCGTGCCGTCGAGAAAACCTACGGGCCATTTTTGTGCATCCCGATGTCGGAGACGAAAATTCGTAAAAGTCGTCTCGTTGGAAAGAACAACTCCTTGGAAACTCTAGAAACTTCGTTTCGTGAGATTTTGACTGTCCGGTGATTTAATCGTGCCGTTCAGAAGCCCTACGTTCTATTTTCTTGCATACGGATGACGGAGACAAAAATACGAAAAAGTCGTGTCGTTGAAAGGAAGAACGGATAATAAACCTTATAAAGTTCGTTTCGCGAGATTCTGAGTTTCCGGCGATGGAATCGTGCCGTCGAGAAACCCTACGGGCCATTTTCGTGCATACAGATGTCGGAGATGAAAATACGAAAAATTCGTGTCGTTGGAAACAAGCACTCCTTAGAAACTCTATAAAGTTCGTTTCGCGAGATTTTGACTTTTCGGGGATGGAATCGTGCCGTCGACAAACCCTACGGGCCATTTTCGTGCATATGGATGTCGGAGACGAAAATTCGAAAAAGTCGTGTCGTTGGAAAGAATAACTCCTTGGAAACTCTAGAAACCTCGTTTCCTGAGATTTTGACTGTCCGGCGATTTAATGGTGCCGTCCAGAAGCCCTACGTTCTATTTTTGTGCATACAGATGACGGGGACAAAAATACGAAATAGTTGTGTCGTTGAAAGGAGGAACGGATAATAAAATCTATAAAGTTCGTTTCGCGAGATTCCGAATTTCCGGCGATGGAATCGTGCCGTCGAGAAACCCTGCGGGCCATATTTGTGCATCCGGATTTCAGAGACGAAAATTCGAAATAGTCGTGTCGTTGGAAAGAAGAACTCCTTGGAAATTCTAGAAACTTCGTTTCGTGGGATTGTGACTGTCCGGCGTTTTAATCATGCCGTTCAGAAGCCCTACGTTCTATTTTCGTGCATACGGATGTCGGAGACGAAAATATGAAAAATTCGTGTCGTTGGAAACAAGCACTCCTTAGAAACTCTATAAAGTTCGTTTCGCGAGATTCCGACTTTTCGGGGATGGAATCGTGCCGTCGAGAAACCCTACGGGCCATTTTCGTGCATCTGGATGTCGGAGACGAAAACTCCAAAAAGTCGTGTCGTTGCAAAGAAGAACTGCTTGGAAACTCTAGAAACTACGTTTCGTGAGATTCTGATTGTCCCGCGATTTAATCGTAACGTCCAGAAGCCCTACGGTCTATTTTCGTGCATACGGATGACGGGGACAAAAATACGAAAAAGTCGTGCCGTTGGAAAGAAGAACTCCTTGGAAACTCTATAAACTTCGTTTCGTGAGATTTTGACAGTCCGGCGATTTAATCGTGCCGTCCAGAAGCCCCACGTTCTATTTTCTTGCATACGGATGACGGGGACAAAAATACGAAAAAGTCGTGTCGTTGAAAGGAAGAACGGATAATAAACTCTATAAAGTTCGTTTCGCGAGATTTCGACCTTCCGGCCATGGAATCGTGCCGTCGAGAAACCCTACGGGCCATTTTCGTGCATACGGATGTCGGAGACGAAAATACGAAAAATTTGTGTCGTTGGAAACAAGCACTCCTTGGAAATTCTATAAAGTTCGTTCCGCGAGAATCCGACTTTCCGGCGATGGAATCGTGCCGTCGAGAAACCCTACGGGCCATTTTTGTGCATACGGATGTCGGAGACGAAAATACGAAAAACTCGTGTCGTTGGAAACAAGCACGCCTTAGAAACTCTATAAAGTTCGTTTCGCGAGATTCCGACTTTCCGGGGATGGAATCGTGCCGTCGAGAAACCCTACGGGCCATTTTCGTGCATCTGGATGTCGGAGACGAAAATTCGAAAAAGTCGTGTCGTTGGAAAGAAGAACTCCTTGGAAACTCTAGAAACTTCGTTTCGTGAGATTCTGACTGTCCGGCGATTTAATCGTGTCGTCCAGAAGCCCTACGTTCTATTTTCTTGCATACGGATGACGGAGACAAAAATACGAAAAAGTCGTGTCGTTGAAAGGAAGAACGGATAATAAACTCTACAAAGTTCGTTTCGCGAGATTTTGACAGTCCGGCGATGGAATCGTGCCGTCGAGAAAACCTACGGGCCATTTTTGTGCATCCCGATGTCGGAGACGAAAATTCGTAAAAGTCGTCTCGTTGGAAAGAACAACTCCTTGGAAACTCTAGAAACTTCGTTTCGTGAGATTTTGACTGTCCGGTGATTTAATCGTGCCGTTCAGAAGCCCTACGTTCTATTTTCTTGCATACGGATGACGGAGACAAAAATACGAAAAAGTCGTGTCGTTGAAAGGAAGAACGGATAATAAACCTTATAAAGTTCGTTTCGCGAGATTCTGAGTTTCCGGCGATGGAATCGTGCCGTCGAGAAACCCTACGGGCCATTTTCGTGCATACAGATGTCGGAGATGAAAATACGAAAAATTCGTGTCGTTGGAAACAAGCACTCCTTAGAAACTCTATAAAGTTCGTTTCGCGAGATTTTGACTTTTCGGGGATGGAATCGTGCCGTCGACAAACCCTACGGGCCATTTTCGTGCATATGGATGTCGGAGACGAAAATTCGAAAAAGTCGTGTCGTTGGAAAGAATAACTCCTTGGAAACTCTAGAAACCTCGTTTCCTGAGATTTTGACTGTCCGGCGATTTAATGGTGCCGTCCAGAAGCCCTACGTTCTATTTTTGTGCATACAGATGACGGGGACAAAAATACGAAATAGTTGTGTCGTTGAAAGGAGGAACGGATAATAAAATCTATAAAGTTCGTTTCGCGAGATTCCGAATTTCCGGCGATGGAATCGTGCCGTCGAGAAACCCTGCGGGCCATATTTGTGCATCCGGATTTCAGAGACGAAAATTCGAAATAGTCGTGTCGTTGGAAAGAAGAACTCCTTGGAAATTCTAGAAACTTCGTTTCGTGGGATTGTGACTGTCCGGCGTTTTAATCATGCCGTTCAGAAGCCCTACGTTCTATTTTCGTGCATACGGATGTCGGAGACGAAAATATGAAAAATTCGTGTCGTTGGAAACAAGCACTCCTTAGAAACTCTATAAAGTTCGTTTCGCGAGATTCCGACTTTTCGGGGATGGAATCGTGCCGTCGAGAAACCCTACGGGCCATTTTCGTGCATCTGGATGTCGGAGACGAAAACTCCAAAAAGTCGTGTCGTTGCAAAGAAGAACTGCTTGGAAACTCTAGAAACTACGTTTCGTGAGATTCTGATTGTCCCGCGATTTAATCGTAACGTCCAGAAGCCCTACGGTCTATTTTCGTGCATACGGATGACGGGGACAAAAATACGAAAAAGTCGTGCCGTTGGAAAGAAGAACTCCTTGGAAACTCTATAAACTTCGTTTCGTGAGATTTTGACAGTCCGGCGATTTAATCGTGCCGTCCAGAAGCCCCACGTTCTATTTTCTTGCATACGGATGACGGGGACAAAAATACGAAAAAGTCGTGTCGTTGAAAGGAAGAACGGATAATAAACTCTATAAAGTTCGTTTCGCGAGATTTCGACCTTCCGGCCATGGAATCGTGCCGTCGAGAAACCCTACGGGCCATTTTCGTGCATACGGATGTCGGAGACGAAAATACGAAAAATTTGTGTCGTTGGAAACAAGCACTCCTTGGAAATTCTATAAAGTTCGTTCCGCGAGAATCCGACTTTCCGGCGATGGAATCGTGCCGTCGAGAAACCCTACGGGCCATTTTTGTGCATACGGATGTCGGAGACGAAAATACGAAAAACTCGTGTCGTTGGAAACAAGCACGCCTTAGAAACTCTATAAAGTTCGTTTCGCGAGATTCCGACTTTCCGGGGATGGAATCGTGCCGTCGAGAAACCCTACGGGCCATTTTCGTGCATCTGGATGTCGGAGACGAAAATTCGAAAAAGTCGTGTCGTTGGAAAGAAGAACTCCTTGGAAACTCTAGAAACTTCGTTTCGTGAGATTCTGACTGTCCGGCGATTTAATCGTGTCGTCCAGAAGCCCTACGTTCTATTTTCTTGCATACGGATGACGGAGACAAAAATACGAAAAAGTCGTGTCGTTGAAAGGAAGAACGGATAATAAACTCTACAAAGTTCGTTTCGCGAGATTTTGACAGTCCGGCGATGGAATCGTGCCGTCGAGAAAACCTACGGGCCATTTTTGTGCATCCCGATGTCGGAGACGAAAATTCGTAAAAGTCGTCTCGTTGGAAAGAACAACTCCTTGGAAACTCTAGAAACTTCGTTTCGTGAGATTTTGACTGTCCGGTGATTTAATCGTGCCGTTCAGAAGCCCTACGTTCTATTTTCTTGCATACGGATGACGGAGACAAAAATACGAAAAAGTCGTGTCGTTGAAAGGAAGAACGGATAATAAACCTTATAAAGTTCGTTTCGCGAGATTCTGAGTTTCCGGCGATGGAATCGTGCCGTCGAGAAACCCTACGGGCCATTTTCGTGCATACAGATGTCGGAGATGAAAATACGAAAAATTCGTGTCGTTGGAAACAAGCACTCCTTAGAAACTCTATAAAGTTCGTTTCGCGAGATTTTGACTTTTCGGGGATGGAATCGTGCCGTCGACAAACCCTACGGGCCATTTTCGTGCATATGGATGTCGGAGACGAAAATTCGAAAAAGTCGTGTCGTTGGAAAGAATAACTCCTTGGAAACTCTAGAAACCTCGTTTCCTGAGATTTTGACTGTCCGGCGATTTAATGGTGCCGTCCAGAAGCCCTACGTTCTATTTTTGTGCATACAGATGACGGGGACAAAAATACGAAATAGTTGTGTCGTTGAAAGGAGGAACGGATAATAAAATCTATAAAGTTCGTTTCGCGAGATTCCGAATTTCCGGCGATGGAATCGTGCCGTCGAGAAACCCTGCGGGCCATATTTGTGCATCCGGATTTCAGAGACGAAAATTCGAAATAGTCGTGTCGTTGGAAAGAAGAACTCCTTGGAAATTCTAGAAACTTCGTTTCGTGGGATTGTGACTGTCCGGCGTTTTAATCATGCCGTTCAGAAGCCCTACGTTCTATTTTCGTGCATACGGATGTCGGAGACGAAAATATGAAAAATTCGTGTCGTTGGAAACAAGCACTCCTTAGAAACTCTATAAAGTTCGTTTCGCGAGATTCCGACTTTTCGGGGATGGAATCGTGCCGTCGAGAAACCCTACGGGCCATTTTCGTGCATCTGGATGTCGGAGACGAAAACTCCAAAAAGTCGTGTCGTTGCAAAGAAGAACTGCTTGGAAACTCTAGAAACTACGTTTCGTGAGATTCTGATTGTCCCGCGATTTAATCGTAACGTCCAGAAGCCCTACGGTCTATTTTCGTGCATACGGATGACGGGGACAAAAATACGAAAAAGTCGTGCCGTTGGAAAGAAGAACTCCTTGGAAACTCTATAAACTTCGTTTCGTGAGATTTTGACAGTCCGGCGATTTAATCGTGCCGTCCAGAAGCCCCACGTTCTATTTTCTTGCATACGGATGACGGGGACAAAAATACGAAAAAGTCGTGTCGTTGAAAGGAAGAACGGATAATAAACTCTATAAAGTTCGTTTCGCGAGATTTCGACCTTCCGGCCATGGAATCGTGCCGTCGAGAAACCCTACGGGCCATTTTCGTGCATACGGATGTCGGAGACGAAAATACGAAAAATTTGTGTCGTTGGAAACAAGCACTCCTTGGAAATTCTATAAAGTTCGTTCCGCGAGAATCCGACTTTCCGGCGATGGAATCGTGCCGTCGAGAAACCCTACGGGCCATTTTTGTGCATACGGATGTCGGAGACGAAAATACGAAAAACTCGTGTCGTTGGAAACAAGCACGCCTTAGAAACTCTATAAAGTTCGTTTCGCGAGATTCCGACTTTCCGGGGATGGAATCGTGCCGTCGAGAAACCCTACGGGCCATTTTCGTGCATCTGGATGTCGGAGACGAAAATTCGAAAAAGTCGTGTCGTTGGAAAGAAGAACTCCTTGGAAACTCTAGAAACTTCGTTTCGTGAGATTCTGACTGTCCGGCGATTTAATCGTGTCGTCCAGAAGCCCTACGTTCTATTTTCTTGCATACGGATGACGGAGACAAAAATACGAAAAAGTCGTGTCGTTGAAAGGAAGAACGGATAATAAACTCTACAAAGTTCGTTTCGCGAGATTTTGACAGTCCGGCGATGGAATCGTGCCGTCGAGAAAACCTACGGGCCATTTTTGTGCATCCCGATGTCGGAGACGAAAATTCGTAAAAGTCGTCTCGTTGGAAAGAACAACTCCTTGGAAACTCTAGAAACTTCGTTTCGTGAGATTTTGACTGTCCGGTGATTTAATCGTGCCGTTCAGAAGCCCTACGTTCTATTTTCTTGCATACGGATGACGGAGACAAAAATACGAAAAAGTCGTGTCGTTGAAAGGAAGAACGGATAATAAACCTTATAAAGTTCGTTTCGCGAGATTCTGAGTTTCCGGCGATGGAATCGTGCCGTCGAGAAACCCTACGGGCCATTTTCGTGCATACAGATGTCGGAGATGAAAATACGAAAAATTCGTGTCGTTGGAAACAAGCACTCCTTAGAAACTCTATAAAGTTCGTTTCGCGAGATTTTGACTTTTCGGGGATGGAATCGTGCCGTCGACAAACCCTACGGGCCATTTTCGTGCATATGGATGTCGGAGACGAAAATTCGAAAAAGTCGTGTCGTTGGAAAGAATAACTCCTTGGAAACTCTAGAAACCTCGTTTCCTGAGATTTTGACTGTCCGGCGATTTAATGGTGCCGTCCAGAAGCCCTACGTTCTATTTTTGTGCATACAGATGACGGGGACAAAAATACGAAATAGTTGTGTCGTTGAAAGGAGGAACGGATAATAAAATCTATAAAGTTCGTTTCGCGAGATTCCGAATTTCCGGCGATGGAATCGTGCCGTCGAGAAACCCTGCGGGCCATATTTGTGCATCCGGATTTCAGAGACGAAAATTCGAAATAGTCGTGTCGTTGGAAAGAAGAACTCCTTGGAAATTCTAGAAACTTCGTTTCGTGGGATTGTGACTGTCCGGCGTTTTAATCATGCCGTTCAGAAGCCCTACGTTCTATTTTCGTGCATACGGATGTCGGAGACGAAAATATGAAAAATTCGTGTCGTTGGAAACAAGCACTCCTTAGAAACTCTATAAAGTTCGTTTCGCGAGATTCCGACTTTTCGGGGATGGAATCGTGCCGTCGAGAAACCCTACGGGCCATTTTCGTGCATCTGGATGTCGGAGACGAAAACTCCAAAAAGTCGTGTCGTTGCAAAGAAGAACTGCTTGGAAACTCTAGAAACTACGTTTCGTGAGATTCTGATTGTCCCGCGATTTAATCGTAACGTCCAGAAGCCCTACGGTCTATTTTCGTGCATACGGATGACGGGGACAAAAATACGAAAAAGTCGTGCCGTTGGAAAGAAGAACTCCTTGGAAACTCTATAAACTTCGTTTCGTGAGATTTTGACAGTCCGGCGATTTAATCGTGCCGTCCAGAAGCCCCACGTTCTATTTTCTTGCATACGGATGACGGGGACAAAAATACGAAAAAGTCGTGTCGTTGAAAGGAAGAACGGATAATAAACTCTATAAAGTTCGTTTCGCGAGATTTCGACCTTCCGGCCATGGAATCGTGCCGTCGAGAAACCCTACGGGCCATTTTCGTGCATACGGATGTCGGAGACGAAAATACGAAAAATTTGTGTCGTTGGAAACAAGCACTCCTTGGAAATTCTATAAAGTTCGTTCCGCGAGAATCCGACTTTCCGGCGATGGAATCGTGCCGTCGAGAAACCCTACGGGCCATTTTTGTGCATACGGATGTCGGAGACGAAAATACGAAAAACTCGTGTCGTTGGAAACAAGCACGCCTTAGAAACTCTATAAAGTTCGTTTCGCGAGATTCCGACTTTCCGGGGATGGAATCGTGCCGTCGAGAAACCCTACGGGCCATTTTCGTGCATCTGGATGTCGGAGACGAAAATTCGAAAAAGTCGTGTCGTTGGAAAGAAGAACTCCTTGGAAACTCTAGAAACTTCGTTTCGTGAGATTCTGACTGTCCGGCGATTTAATCGTGTCGTCCAGAAGCCCTACGTTCTATTTTCTTGCATACGGATGACGGAGACAAAAATACGAAAAAGTCGTGTCGTTGAAAGGAAGAACGGATAATAAACTCTACAAAGTTCGTTTCGCGAGATTTTGACAGTCCGGCGATGGAATCGTGCCGTCGAGAAAACCTACGGGCCATTTTTGTGCATCCCGATGTCGGAGACGAAAATTCGTAAAAGTCGTCTCGTTGGAAAGAACAACTCCTTGGAAACTCTAGAAACTTCGTTTCGTGAGATTTTGACTGTCCGGTGATTTAATCGTGCCGTTCAGAAGCCCTACGTTCTATTTTCTTGCATACGGATGACGGAGACAAAAATACGAAAAAGTCGTGTCGTTGAAAGGAAGAACGGATAATAAACCTTATAAAGTTCGTTTCGCGAGATTCTGAGTTTCCGGCGATGGAATCGTGCCGTCGAGAAACCCTACGGGCCATTTTCGTGCATACAGATGTCGGAGATGAAAATACGAAAAATTCGTGTCGTTGGAAACAAGCACTCCTTAGAAACTCTATAAAGTTCGTTTCGCGAGATTTTGACTTTTCGGGGATGGAATCGTGCCGTCGACAAACCCTACGGGCCATTTTCGTGCATATGGATGTCGGAGACGAAAATTCGAAAAAGTCGTGTCGTTGGAAAGAATAACTCCTTGGAAACTCTAGAAACCTCGTTTCCTGAGATTTTGACTGTCCGGCGATTTAATGGTGCCGTCCAGAAGCCCTACGTTCTATTTTTGTGCATACAGATGACGGGGACAAAAATACGAAATAGTTGTGTCGTTGAAAGGAGGAACGGATAATAAAATCTATAAAGTTCGTTTCGCGAGATTCCGAATTTCCGGCGATGGAATCGTGCCGTCGAGAAACCCTGCGGGCCATATTTGTGCATCCGGATTTCAGAGACGAAAATTCGAAATAGTCGTGTCGTTGGAAAGAAGAACTCCTTGGAAATTCTAGAAACTTCGTTTCGTGGGATTGTGACTGTCCGGCGTTTTAATCATGCCGTTCAGAAGCCCTACGTTCTATTTTCGTGCATACGGATGTCGGAGACGAAAATATGAAAAATTCGTGTCGTTGGAAACAAGCACTCCTTAGAAACTCTATAAAGTTCGTTTCGCGAGATTCCGACTTTTCGGGGATGGAATCGTGCCGTCGAGAAACCCTACGGGCCATTTTCGTGCATCTGGATGTCGGAGACGAAAACTCCAAAAAGTCGTGTCGTTGCAAAGAAGAACTGCTTGGAAACTCTAGAAACTACGTTTCGTGAGATTCTGATTGTCCCGCGATTTAATCGTAACGTCCAGAAGCCCTACGGTCTATTTTCGTGCATACGGATGACGGGGACAAAAATACGAAAAAGTCGTACCGTTGGAAAGAAGAACTCCTTGGAAACTCTATAAACTTCGTTTCGTGAGATTTTGACAGTCCGGCGATTTAATCGTGCCGTCCAGAAGCCCCACGTTCTATTTTCTTGCATACGGATGACGGGGACAAAAATACGAAAAAGTCGTGTCGTTGAAAGGAAGAACGGATAATAAACTCTATAAAGTTCGTTTCGCGAGATTTCGACCTTCCGGCCATGGAATCGTGCCGTCGAGAAACCCTACGGGCCATTTTCGTGCATACGGATGTCGGAGACGAAAATACGAAAAATTTGTGTCGTTGGAAACAAGCACTCCTTGGAAATTCTATAAAGTTCGTTCCGCGAGAATCCGACTTTCCGGCGATGGAATCGTGCCGTCGAGAAACCCTACGGGCCATTTTTGTGCATACGGATGTCGGAGACGAAAATACGAAAAACTCGTGTCGTTGGAAACAAGCACGCCTTAGAAACTCTATAAAGTTCGTTTCGCGAGATTCCGACTTTCCGGGGATGGAATCGTGCCGTCGAGAAACCCTACGGGCCATTTTCGTGCATCTGGATGTCGGAGACGAAAATTCGAAAAAGTCGTGTCGTTGGAAAGAAGAACTCCTTGGAAACTCTAGAAACTTCGTTTCGTGAGATTCTGACTGTCCGGCGATTTAATCGTGTCGTCCAGAAGCCCTACGTTCTATTTTCTTGCATACGGATGACGGAGACAAAAATACGAAAAAGTCGTGTCGTTGAAAGGAAGAACGGATAATAAACTCTACAAAGTTCGTTTCGCGAGATTTTGACAGTCCGGCGATGGAATCGTGCCGTCGAGAAAACCTACGGGCCATTTTTGTGCATCCCGATGTCGGAGACGAAAATTCGTAAAAGTCGTCTCGTTGGAAAGAACAACTCCTTGGAAACTCTAGAAACTTCGTTTCGTGAGATTTTGACTGTCCGGTGATTTAATCGTGCCGTTCAGAAGCCCTACGTTCTATTTTCTTGCATACGGATGACGGAGACAAAAATACGAAAAAGTCGTGTCGTTGAAAGGAAGAACGGATAATAAACCTTATAAAGTTCGTTTCGCGAGATTCTGAGTTTCCGGCGATGGAATCGTGCCGTCGAGAAACCCTACGGGCCATTTTCGTGCATACAGATGTCGGAGATGAAAATACGAAAAATTCGTGTCGTTGGAAACAAGCACTCCTTAGAAACTCTATAAAGTTCGTTTCGCGAGATTTTGACTTTTCGGGGATGGAATCGTGCCGTCGACAAACCCTACGGGCCATTTTCGTGCATATGGATGTCGGAGACGAAAATTCGAAAAAGTCGTGTCGTTGGAAAGAATAACTCCTTGGAAACTCTAGAAACCTCGTTTCCTGAGATTTTGACTGTCCGGCGATTTAATGGTGCCGTCCAGAAGCCCTACGTTCTATTTTTGTGCATACAGATGACGGGGACAAAAATACGAAATAGTTGTGTCGTTGAAAGGAGGAACGGATAATAAAATCTATAAAGTTCGTTTCGCGAGATTCCGAATTTCCGGCGATGGAATCGTGCCGTCGAGAAACCCTGCGGGCCATATTTGTGCATCCGGATTTCAGAGACGAAAATTCGAAATAGTCGTGTCGTTGGAAAGAAGAACTCCTTGGAAATTCTAGAAACTTCGTTTCGTGGGATTGTGACTGTCCGGCGTTTTAATCATGCCGTTCAGAAGCCCTACGTTCTATTTTCGTGCATACGGATGTCGGAGACGAAAATATGAAAAATTCGTGTCGTTGGAAACAAGCACTCCTTAGAAACTCTATAAAGTTCGTTTCGCGAGATTCCGACTTTTCGGGGATGGAATCGTGCCGTCGAGAAACCCTACGGGCCATTTTCGTGCATCTGGATGTCGGAGACGAAAACTCCAAAAAGTCGTGTCGTTGCAAAGAAGAACTGCTTGGAAACTCTAGAAACTACGTTTCGTGAGATTCTGATTGTCCCGCGATTTAATCGTAACGTCCAGAAGCCCTACGGTCTATTTTCGTGCATACGGATGACGGGGACAAAAATACGAAAAAGTCGTGCCGTTGGAAAGAAGAACTCCTTGGAAACTCTATAAACTTCGTTTCGTGAGATTTTGACAGTCCGGCGATTTAATCGTGCCGTCCAGAAGCCCCACGTTCTATTTTCTTGCATACGGATGACGGGGACAAAAATACGAAAAAGTCGTGTCGTTGAAAGGAAGAACGGATAATAAACTCTATAAAGTTCGTTTCGCGAGATTTCGACCTTCCGGCCATGGAATCGTGCCGTCGAGAAACCCTACGGGCCATTTTCGTGCATACGGATGTCGGAGACGAAAATACGAAAAATTTGTGTCGTTGGAAACAAGCACTCCTTGGAAATTCTATAAAGTTCGTTCCGCGAGAATCCGACTTTCCGGCGATGGAATCGTGCCGTCGAGAAACCCTACGGGCCATTTTTGTGCATACGGATGTCGGAGACGAAAATACGAAAAACTCGTGTCGTTGGAAACAAGCACGCCTTAGAAACTCTATAAAGTTCGTTTCGCGAGATTCCGACTTTCCGGGGATGGAATCGTGCCGTCGAGAAACCCTACGGGCCATTTTCGTGCATCTGGATGTCGGAGACGAAAATTCGAAAAAGTCGTGTCGTTGGAAAGAAGAACTCCTTGGAAACTCTAGAAACTTCGTTTCGTGAGATTCTGACTGTCCGGCGATTTAATCGTGTCGTCCAGAAGCCCTACGTTCTATTTTCTTGCATACGGATGACGGAGACAAAAATACGAAAAAGTCGTGTCGTTGAAAGGAAGAACGGATAATAAACTCTACAAAGTTCGTTTCGCGAGATTTTGACAGTCCGGCGATGGAATCGTGCCGTCGAGAAAACCTACGGGCCATTTTTGTGCATCCCGATGTCGGAGACGAAAATTCGTAAAAGTCGTCTCGTTGGAAAGAACAACTCCTTGGAAACTCTAGAAACTTCGTTTCGTGAGATTTTGACTGTCCGGTGATTTAATCGTGCCGTTCAGAAGCCCTACGTTCTATTTTCTTGCATACGGATGACGGAGACAAAAATACGAAAAAGTCGTGTCGTTGAAAGGAAGAACGGATAATAAACCTTATAAAGTTCGTTTCGCGAGATTCTGAGTTTCCGGCGATGGAATCGTGCCGTCGAGAAACCCTACGGGCCATTTTCGTGCATACAGATGTCGGAGATGAAAATACGAAAAATTCGTGTCGTTGGAAACAAGCACTCCTTAGAAACTCTATAAAGTTCGTTTCGCGAGATTTTGACTTTTCGGGGATGGAATCGTGCCGTCGACAAACCCTACGGGCCATTTTCGTGCATATGGATGTCGGAGACGAAAATTCGAAAAAGTCGTGTCGTTGGAAAGAATAACTCCTTGGAAACTCTAGAAACCTCGTTTCCTGAGATTTTGACTGTCCGGCGATTTAATGGTGCCGTCCAGAAGCCCTACGTTCTATTTTTGTGCATACAGATGACGGGGACAAAAATACGAAATAGTTGTGTCGTTGAAAGGAGGAACGGATAATAAAATCTATAAAGTTCGTTTCGCGAGATTCCGAATTTCCGGCGATGGAATCGTGCCGTCGAGAAACCCTGCGGGCCATATTTGTGCATCCGGATTTCAGAGACGAAAATTCGAAATAGTCGTGTCGTTGGAAAGAAGAACTCCTTGGAAATTCTAGAAACTTCGTTTCGTGGGATTGTGACTGTCCGGCGTTTTAATCATGCCGTTCAGAAGCCCTACGTTCTATTTTCGTGCATACGGATGTCGGAGACGAAAATATGAAAAATTCGTGTCGTTGGAAACAAGCACTCCTTAGAAACTCTATAAAGTTCGTTTCGCGAGATTCCGACTTTTCGGGGATGGAATCGTGCCGTCGAGAAACCCTACGGGCCATTTTCGTGCATCTGGATGTCGGAGACGAAAACTCCAAAAAGTCGTGTCGTTGCAAAGAAGAACTGCTTGGAAACTCTAGAAACTACGTTTCGTGAGATTCTGATTGTCCCGCGATTTAATCGTAACGTCCAGAAGCCCTACGGTCTATTTTCGTGCATACGGATGACGGGGACAAAAATACGAAAAAGTCGTGCCGTTGGAAAGAAGAACTCCTTGGAAACTCTATAAACTTCGTTTCGTGAGATTTTGACAGTCCGGCGATTTAATCGTGCCGTCCAGAAGCCCCACGTTCTATTTTCTTGCATACGGATGACGGGGACAAAAATACGAAAAAGTCGTGTCGTTGAAAGGAAGAACGGATAATAAACTCTATAAAGTTCGTTTCGCGAGATTTCGACCTTCCGGCCATGGAATCGTGCCGTCGAGAAACCCTACGGGCCATTTTCGTGCATACGGATGTCGGAGACGAAAATACGAAAAATTTGTGTCGTTGGAAACAAGCACTCCTTGGAAATTCTATAAAGTTCGTTCCGCGAGAATCCGACTTTCCGGCGATGGAATCGTGCCGTCGAGAAACCCTACGGGCCATTTTTGTGCATACGGATGTCGGAGACGAAAATACGAAAAACTCGTGTCGTTGGAAACAAGCACGCCTTAGAAACTCTATAAAGTTCGTTTCGCGAGATTCCGACTTTCCGGGGATGGAATCGTGCCGTCGAGAAACCCTACGGGCCATTTTCGTGCATCTGGATGTCGGAGACGAAAATTCGAAAAAGTCGTGTCGTTGGAAAGAAGAACTCCTTGGAAACTCTAGAAACTTCGTTTCGTGAGATTCTGACTGTCCGGCGATTTAATCGTGTCGTCCAGAAGCCCTACGTTCTATTTTCTTGCATACGGATGACGGAGACAAAAATACGAAAAAGTCGTGTCGTTGAAAGGAAGAACGGATAATAAACTCTACAAAGTTCGTTTCGCGAGATTTTGACAGTCCGGCGATGGAATCGTGCCGTCGAGAAAACCTACGGGCCATTTTTGTGCATCCCGATGTCGGAGACGAAAATTCGTAAAAGTCGTCTCGTTGGAAAGAACAACTCCTTGGAAACTCTAGAAACTTCGTTTCGTGAGATTTTGACTGTCCGGTGATTTAATCGTGCCGTTCAGAAGCCCTACGTTCTATTTTCTTGCATACGGATGACGGAGACAAAAATACGAAAAAGTCGTGTCGTTGAAAGGAAGAACGGATAATAAACCTTATAAAGTTCGTTTTGCGAGATTCTGAGTTTCCGGCGATGGAATCGTGCCGTCGAGAAACCCTACGGGCCATTTTCGTGCATACAGATGTCGGAGATGAAAATACGAAAAATTCGTGTCGTTGGAAACAAGCACTCCTTAGAAACTCTATAAAGTTCGTTTCGCGAGATTTTGACTTTTCGGGGATGGAATCGTGCCGTCGACAAACCCTACGGGCCATTTTCGTGCATATGGATGTCGGAGACGAAAATTCGAAAAAGTCGTGTCGTTGGAAAGAATAACTCCTTGGAAACTCTAGAAACCTCGTTTCCTGAGATTTTGACTGTCCGGCGATTTAATGGTGCCGTCCAGAAGCCCTACGTTCTATTTTTGTGCATACAGATGACGGGGACAAAAATACGAAATAGTTGTGTCGTTGAAAGGAGGAACGGATAATAAAATCTATAAAGTTCGTTTCGCGAGATTCCGAATTTCCGGCGATGGAATCGTGCCGTCGAGAAACCCTGCGGGCCATATTTGTGCATCCGGATTTCAGAGACGAAAATTCGAAATAGTCGTGTCGTTGGAAAGAAGAACTCCTTGGAAATTCTAGAAACTTCGTTTCGTGGGATTGTGACTGTCCGGCGTTTTAATCATGCCGTTCAGAAGCCCTACGTTCTATTTTCGTGCATACGGATGTCGGAGACGAAAATATGAAAAATTCGTGTCGTTGGAAACAAGCACTCCTTAGAAACTCTATAAAGTTCGTTTCGCGAGATTCCGACTTTTCGGGGATGGAATCGTGCCGTCGAGAAACCCTACGGGCCATTTTCGTGCATCTGGATGTCGGAGACGAAAACTCCAAAAAGTCGTGTCGTTGCAAAGAAGAACTGCTTGGAAACTCTAGAAACTACGTGATGAGATCATGGCTAGGGCTGACAAAGAGAAATGGAATGCGGACCCGCTTCAAGTCCCAGTTGGACCTATCACAAGAGCTCGGGCTAAAATATTCAAAGAAGCACTTAATTGTCTAATCCTAGAGGCACATCAAGGAGATACTTGCATTATTACAAAAGAAGAGCCAAAACTGGTCCATGTCATTAAAACCCATTTAAATATGGGTCAAGACCAGCCAACTTTAATATGGACCTAAAGTGCAAGAAGATTGAAGGCTAAAAACTGAATATAGGCCCAAAATAATGGATTTATTTAATGGCCCAATTTAGGCTACGTTTTTTTTCTGATTTATTTATTTTAGTATTTTATTTATTTGACTAGGAAAGTTTCCTATTTCATAGTTTCTAGAAGAGTTTCCTATTTGTATTTTTCCTTGCCCTATAGGAGTTTCCTATTTGATAGTTTCTAGAACAGTTTCCTATTTCTATTTTTCCTTGTCCTATAGGAGTTTCCTATATAGTTTTCCTTCTAAGTTTAGGTAATTGGCCTATAAATAGGTATGTATGCTCATGAACAAGGCAGATTATCATATATATTATTGAGAGTGTTTTCTCTTTGGTTCTTTAAAGAACTTTTCTGAACTTATCAAGATTTATCTTGTGGCGTTCAAGCAAGACTTATCACTCACAATCTTCTTCCTCTTTCTTGAGTGTGGCGTCTACAATATTTCTATACCTGTGGTTCTTATCTCTTTATAGATAACGGGTCAAGGTCATTTTATTTTTAATTTATTTTTGTTATAAATCTGATTAGAATACGATCCTTGAATTTGGATCCCATATTGATTCCGGGTCTCACTACTCTTGGTGAGGTTCATATCAGGGGTTCACATCATTTGGTATCAGAGCCTAAGTTCTAAATCAGGTTTGATCTATCTTATTTATTTTCTTATTCTTATTCCATCTTACTATCTCGTATTTTTTGTTTGTGTTCTTCGTTCTTCTTATCTTCTAATTTTCGTTTTATTTCTAGTGTTCTTAGTTCAAGTACATATTCTGAAAAAAAAAAAAAAGAAATTCAAAAAAAAAAAAAGAAAAAAAAAATCGGAATTGAAAAAAAAAAAAAAGAAAAAAAAAGTGCAGAATTCTGATAAAAAAAAAAGGAAATTCGAAAAAAAAAAAAAATATAGAACCAATTGTTGTTGAAATTCAAGTTCCACCTAGATTTTGCATTCTGATCTTAAAAAAAAAAAAAAAAAAACAAAGTGATCTAGTAATTCTAATTGCATCAATTTGTTTTCTTTTGCTTTGATATTTGGTTTTCTTATTTTGGTTATTTTGCTATCTCAATTGTTTCCTTTTCTCTAGTCAATGATTTCTTTTTATTCTTGTTGCTTCGTGGTGTGATTTTTTTTTTCTTATTCAACTTCTTATCTTGTCTTTAATTTTGTTTTTTTTTTTCTAATGTTCTTTTGCTTTGTTCCCTTTGTTTCTTTAAATTCTGTTCTTTTTCTTCTTCCTTAACTCTTTGTACTCTATTAGTTGAGTTTGGATTGTTGCAAGAAATATTTTGTGTGAGTTTGTTTGAGTTCAATAAAGAACTGAAAGAGGGGACTAAGAGAGGAAAAAGGCAAGAGAGTGTGAGCTTATAAGAGGGAAAAAGCCAAAATTTGAGTAAACACGAGTGTGAGTGCCATTAATCTTGAGAGAAACACGTAAGCTAGTGTTGTGAGAATTTGTTTTACTCTAACATTGTTTTTCAGGAAAATCATGTCCCATAACAAGGACAAAACTACTTCCGAAGGTGTGTCGGGAATGGTGGATCCAAAGTTGATGATGGAAGCTTTAGTAAGTGAGATGAGAAGAGTTTTGAGAGTGGAGATGGAGCAAATTCATGAACGGTTAGATCGAGTAGAGAATGCACATGTGGAAGAGTCACAAAACACTCCTAATATACGTAGGAAGGGGAGAGTTCAATCAAGGGAAAACGTTGAAACTGAAGAGTATTATAGAGATGGATTTGATGAAATTGATAAAAATTTGAGTGACAACAATAGGAGATATGGTGGGAGGTTTAGAGAAGTTAGGGATCGGGTTGATAATAATTTAGAAAGTATTAAAATGAAAATTCCACCTTTTCAAGGTAAAAATGATCCAGAAGTTTATTTAGAATGGGAGAAAAAGATGGAGTTGGTGTTTGATTGTCACAACTATTCTGAGTTGAAAAAGGTAAAATTGGCTGCCATTGAATTTACTGACTATGCTATTATTTGGTGGGATCAATTGATTTTAAACAGGAGACGAAATGGAGAAAGACCCATTGAGACGTGGGAGGAGATGAAAGCAGTTATGAGGAGGCGATTTATTCCAAGTCACTACCATAGGGACTTGTTTAGGAAATTGCAAAGCCTTACTCAAGGTTCTAAAAGTGTTGAAGACTACCATAAGGAGATGGAGATAGCCATGATTCGAGCCAATGTGGAGGAGGACCGAGAAGCTACAATGGCGAGATTCTTAGTTGGCTTAAACCGTGATATAGCGAATGTGGTAGAGTTGCAACATTATGTGGAGTTGGATGACATGGTGCACATGGCCATAAAGGTGGAGCAACAACTAAAAAGGAAAGGTTCCTCAAGAATGGGACAAAATTCGAGTTCTTCAACATGGAAGTCGAGTTGGAGTAGGAGGGATGAAAAACCTAAGGCCGAACCTTCCAAAGAAAATAAAAATGGAGGCACACCAAATGCAGGTAAAACTATTTCCCAACCTTCTAGAACTAGAGATGTTAAATGTTTTAAGTGTTTGGGAATGGGTCATATTGCTAGTCAATGTCCAAATAAAAGAGTAATGATATTGAAAGAAGATGGTGACATTGAGACCGAAGGTGAGTCCGATAATGAGTTTATGCCCCCTTTGGAGGATGCAAGTGACGTTGAGTATCCCATTGATGGAGAACTTTTGATTACAAGGAGAGCCCTTAGTGTGCAAATCAAACAAGATGAAGAGGTACAACGAGAAAATATTTTTCATACTAGATGTCATGTTAATAATAAAGTATGTAGCATGATTGTTGACGGGGGAAGCTGTACTAATGTAGCTAGCACTAGTTTGGTTGAAAAATTGAGTTTGGCCACTTTAAAGCATCCAAAGCCATATAAGCTACAATGGCTGAATGATTGTGGAGAAATTAAGGTGACTAAACAGGTGTTGGTGTCAATTTCCATTGGAAAGTACAAAGATGAAGTTTTATGTGATGTGGTGCCAATGCAGGCAGGACATATTCTTTTGGGAAGACCATGGCAATTTGATAGACATGTAATTCATGATGGTTATACCAATAGATACTCATTTGTACATGATAAGAGAAAAATCACTCTTGTGCCCTTAACTCCAAAGCAAGTGTTTGAAGATCAAGTGAAGTTGAAAAAAGAGAGTGACATAAAAAAAGTGAGTGATGTTTCAAAAGAAAGAGAGGTTGAATCAAGAGAAAGAGAGAGAAAACAAACGAATTTTTATGCAAGAGAGAGTGAAGCCAAAAGAGCATTGTGTTTAAATAAGCCTTTGATTGTACTCTTGTACAAAGAGACTTGTTTAAGTATTAATGAATTTAACTCTTCTATGCCTAGTGTTGTAGTTTCTCTTTTGCAGGATTATGAGGATGTATTCCCCGAAGAAATACCCAATGGCTTACCACCAATTAGGGGAATTGAGCATCAAATAGATTTTATACCCGGAGCATCAATTCCAAATAGGCCAGCCTATAGAAGCAATCCGGAGGAGACAAAAGAGCTTCAAAAGCAGGTTGGAGAGCTCATGGAGAAGGGGTATGTGCGAGAGAGCATGAGTCCTTGTGCAGTTCCGGTGTTACTTGTGCCTAAGAAGGATGGGACATGGAGGATGTGTGTTGACTGCCGTGCTATTAATAATATCACTGTAAAGTATAGACATCCCATTCCTAGATTAGATGATATGCTTGATGAATTGCATGGTTCTTGTGTTTTTACAAAAATTGATCTTAAAAGTGGATATCATCAAATTAGAATGAGAGAAGGTGATGAATGGAAAACTGCTTTTAAAACAAAATATGGTTTATATGAGTGGTTAGTTATGCCATTTGGATTAACTAATGCACCAAGTACTTTCATGAGACTGATGAATCATGTTTTGCGTACTTTTATTGGCAAATTTTTGGTTGTGTACTTTGATGATATTTTGATTTATAGCAAAAGCTTGAATGAACATGTTGAGCATTTAAAACTTGTTTTAGATGTTTTGAGAAAAGAAAAGTTGTTTGCTAACATCAAGAAGTGTACCTTTTGCACAGATAAACTTGTATTCCTTGGATTTGTTATTAGTGCTAAAGGAATTGAGGTGGATGAAGAAAAGGTAAAGGCAATTCAAGATTGGCCAAGCCCTACCAATGTGGGTAATGTTAGAAGTTTTCATGGGTTAGCTAGCTTTTATAGAAGGTTTGTAAAAGATTTTAGTAGCCTAGCTGCACCTTTGACTGAAGTCATAAAAAAGAATGTGGGGTTTAAGTGGGGTGATGAACAAGAAAAGGCATTTAATTTGATTAAAGAAAAATTGATTAATGCACCCTTACTTTCTTTACCTAACTTCACAAAAACTTTTGAAATTGAGTGTGATGCCTCAGGAACAGGTATTGGAGCTGTTCTAATGCAAGAAGGGCGTCCCATTGCCTACTTTAGTGAGAAACTAAGTGGAGCAGCCCTAAACTATCCCACATATGACAAAGAGATGTATGCATTGGTTAGAGCATTGAAAACTTGGCAACACTATCTTTGGCCAAAAGAGTTTGTGATTCACACTGATCATGAATCTTTAAAGCATTTAAAGGGTCAACACAAGCTCAACAAGCGACATGCCAAATGGGTAGAATTTATTGAAACATTTCCTTATGTGATTAAGTACAAGAAAGGTAAGGAAAACATTGTGGCTGATGCATTGTCTAGAAGGAATGTTTTACTTTCTACTTTAGATGCAAAATTGCTTGGGTTTGAATATATAAAAGACTTGTATGTTCATGATTCTGATTTTTGTAATGTATTCAATGCATGTGAGAAAGTTGCGTTTGGTAAGTTCTTTAGGCATAATGGATTTTTGTTTAGAGAAAATAAATTGTGTGTGCCTAAATGTTCATTACGAGACTTGCTTGTTAGAGAAGCTCATGGAGGTGCTTTGATGGGACATTTTGGCATATCCAAGACTTGGGCTGTTTTGCATGAACATTTCTTTTGGCCTCATATGAAACGTGATGTAGAGCGGATATGTGAAAAGTGTATCATCTGTAGACAAGCTAAGTCTACAACTAAACCTCATGGGTTATATACTCCTTTGCCTATACCCAATGAACCTTGGATGGACATATCTATGGATTTTGTATTAGGTTTACCTAGGTCAAAAAGGGGTAGGGATTCTATATATGTGGTTGTTGATAGGTTTTCTAAAATGGCACATTTCATACCATGTCATAAAACTGATGATGCATCACATATTGCTGATTTGTTTTTCAAAGAAATTGTGAGATTGCATGGCATGCCTAGGAGTATTGTGTCTGACAGAGATGCAAAATTCTTAAGCTATTTTTGGAAGACTTTGTGGGGTAAGTTAGGGACAAAACTTTTATTTTCTACTACTTGTCATCCACAAACTGACGGTCAAACTGAAGTAGTTAATAGGACTTTATCTACTTTGTTACGAGCAATAATACAAAAAAATTTGAAATCATGGGAGGAATGTTTGCCACATGTTGAGTTTGCATATAATAGGAGCGTACATTCTGCAACTAAGTTTTCACCTTTTGAAATTGTGTATGGGTTTAATCCATTAACTCCTTTGGATTTAACTCCTTTACCTATGGCTGAATTTGTTAACTTAGATGGAAAGAAGAAAGCTGAATTTGTTAGGCAGATTCATGAAAAGGCTCGGCAAAACATTGAGAGAAAAACTGAGCAATATGTCAAACAAGCTAATAAGGGGCGTAAGAAAGTTGTATTTGAGCCCGGTGATTGGGTTTGGTTGCATATGAGGAAGGAAAGGTTTCCAGCTCAAAGGAAATCTAAATTACTTCCAAGAGGGGATGGTCCATTTCAAGTGATTGAAAAGATCAATGATAATGCCTACAAATTAGATCTTCCAGGTGAGTATAATGTTAGTGCAACTTTTAATGTTTCTGACTTGTCTCCTTTTGATGTAGGTGATGATTTGAGGACAAATCCTTTTCAAGAGGAGGGGAATGATGAGATCATGGCTAGGGCTGACAAAGAGAAATGGAATGCGGACCCGCTTCAAGTCCCAGTTGGACCTATCACAAGAGCTCGGGCTAAAATATTCAAAGAAGCACTTAATTGTCTAATCCTAGAGGCACATCAAGGAGATACTTGCATTATTACAAAAGAAGAGCCAAAACTGGTCCATGTCATTAAAACCCATTTAAATATGGGTCAAGACCAGCCAACTTTAATATGGACCTAAAGTGCAAGAAGATTGAAGGCTAAAAACTGAATATAGGCCCAAAATAATGGATTTATTTAATGGCCCAATTTAGGCTACGTTTTTTTTCTGATTTATTTATTTTAGTATTTTATTTATTTGACTAGGAAAGTTTCCTATTTCATAGTTTCTAGAAGAGTTTCCTATTTGTATTTTTCCTTGCCCTATAGGAGTTTCCTATTTGATAGTTTCTAGAACAGTTTCCTATTTCTATTTTTCCTTGTCCTATAGGAGTTTCCTATATAGTTTTCCTTCTAAGTTTAGGTAATTGGCCTATAAATAGGTATGTATGCTCATGAACAAGGCAGATTATCATATATATTATTGAGAGTGTTTTCTCTTTGGTTCTTTAAAGAACTTTTCTGAACTTATCAAGATTTATCTTGTGGCGTTCAAGCAAGACTTATCACTCACAATCTTCTTCCTCTTTCTTGAGTGTGGCGTCTACAATATTTCTATACCTGTGGTTCTTATCTCTTTATAGATAACGGGTCAAGGTCATTTTATTTTTAATTTATTTTTGTTATAAATCTGATTAGAATACGATCCTTGAATTTGGATCCCATATTGATTCCGGGTCTCACTACTCTTGGTGAGGTTCATATCAGGGGTTCACATCACTACGTTTCGTGAGATTCTGATTGTCCCGCGATTTAATCGTAACGTCCAGAAGCCCTACGGTCTATTTTCGTGCATACGGATGACGGGGACAAAAATACGAAAAAGTCGTGCCGTTGGAAAGAAGAACTCCTTGGAAACTCTATAAACTTCGTTTCGTGAGATTTTGACAGTCCGGCGATTTAATCGTGCCGTCCAGAAGCCCCACGTTCTATTTTCTTGCATACGGATGACGGGGACAAAAATACGAAAAAGTCGTGTCGTTGAAAGGAAGAACGGATAATAAACTCTATAAAGTTCGTTTCGCGAGATTTCGACCTTCCGGCCATGGAATCGTGCCGTCGAGAAACCCTACGGGCCATTTTCGTGCATACGGATGTCGGAGACGAAAATACGAAAAATTTGTGTCGTTGGAAACAAGCACTCCTTGGAAATTCTATAAAGTTCGTTCCGCGAGAATCCGACTTTCCGGCGATGGAATCGTGCCGTCGAGAAACCCTACGGGCCATTTTTGTGCATACGGATGTCGGAGACGAAAATACGAAAAACTCGTGTCGTTGGAAACAAGCACGCCTTAGAAACTCTATAAAGTTCGTTTCGCGAGATTCCGACTTTCCGGGGATGGAATCGTGCCGTCGAGAAACCCTACGGGCCATTTTCGTGCATCTGGATGTCGGAGACGAAAATTCGAAAAAGTCGTGTCGTTGGAAAGAAGAACTCCTTGGAAACTCTAGAAACTTCGTTTCGTGAGATTCTGACTGTCCGGCGATTTAATCGTGTCGTCCAGAAGCCCTACGTTCTATTTTCTTGCATACGGATGACGGAGACAAAAATACGAAAAAGTCGTGTCGTTGAAAGGAAGAACGGATAATAAACTCTACAAAGTTCGTTTCGCGAGATTTTGACAGTCCGGCGATGGAATCGTGCCGTCGAGAAAACCTACGGGCCATTTTTGTGCATCCCGATGTCGGAGACGAAAATTCGTAAAAGTCGTCTCGTTGGAAAGAACAACTCCTTGGAAACTCTAGAAACTTCGTTTCGTGAGATTTTGACTGTCCGGTGATTTAATCGTGCCGTTCAGAAGCCCTACGTTCTATTTTCTTGCATACGGATGACGGAGACAAAAATACGAAAAAGTCGTGTCGTTGAAAGGAAGAACGGATAATAAACCTTATAAAGTTCGTTTCGCGAGATTCTGAGTTTCCGGCGATGGAATCGTGCCGTCGAGAAACCCTACGGGCCATTTTCGTGCATACAGATGTCGGAGATGAAAATACGAAAAATTCGTGTCGTTGGAAACAAGCACTCCTTAGAAACTCTATAAAGTTCGTTTCGCGAGATTTTGACTTTTCGGGGATGGAATCGTGCCGTCGACAAACCCTACGGGCCATTTTCGTGCATATGGATGTCGGAGACGAAAATTCGAAAAAGTCGTGTCGTTGGAAAGAATAACTCCTTGGAAACTCTAGAAACCTCGTTTCCTGAGATTTTGACTGTCCGGCGATTTAATGGTGCCGTCCAGAAGCCCTACGTTCTATTTTTGTGCATACAGATGACGGGGACAAAAATACGAAATAGTTGTGTCGTTGAAAGGAGGAACGGATAATAAAATCTATAAAGTTCGTTTCGCGAGATTCCGAATTTCCGGCGATGGAATCGTGCCGTCGAGAAACCCTGCGGGCCATATTTGTGCATCCGGATTTCAGAGACGAAAATTCGAAATAGTCGTGTCGTTGGAAAGAAGAACTCCTTGGAAATTCTAGAAACTTCGTTTCGTGGGATTGTGACTGTCCGGCGTTTTAATCATGCCGTTCAGAAGCCCTACGTTCTATTTTCGTGCATACGGATGTCGGAGACGAAAATATGAAAAATTCGTGTCGTTGGAAACAAGCACTCCTTAGAAACTCTATAAAGTTCGTTTCGCGAGATTCCGACTTTTCGGGGATGGAATCGTGCCGTCGAGAAACCCTACGGGCCATTTTCGTGCATCTGGATGTCGGAGACGAAAACTCCAAAAAGTCGTGTCGTTGCAAAGAAGAACTGCTTGGAAACTCTAGAAACTACGTTTCGTGAGATTCTGATTGTCCCGCGATTTAATCGTAACGTCCAGAAGCCCTACGGTCTATTTTCGTGCATACGGATGACGGGGACAAAAATACGAAAAAGTCGTGCCGTTGGAAAGAAGAACTCCTTGGAAACTCTATAAACTTCGTTTCGTGAGATTTTGACAGTCCGGCGATTTAATCGTGCCGTCCAGAAGCCCCACGTTCTATTTTCTTGCATACGGATGACGGGGACAAAAATACGAAAAAGTCGTGTCGTTGAAAGGAAGAACGGATAATAAACTCTATAAAGTTCGTTTCGCGAGATTTCGACCTTCCGGCCATGGAATCGTGCCGTCGAGAAACCCTACGGGCCATTTTCGTGCATACGGATGTCGGAGACGAAAATACGAAAAATTTGTGTCGTTGGAAACAAGCACTCCTTGGAAATTCTATAAAGTTCGTTCCGCGAGAATCCGACTTTCCGGCGATGGAATCGTGCCGTCGAGAAACCCTACGGGCCATTTTTGTGCATACGGATGTCGGAGACGAAAATACGAAAAACTAGTGTCGTTGGAAACAAGCACGCCTTAGAAACTCTATAAAGTTCGTTTCGCGAGATTCCGACTTTCCGGGGATGGAATCGTGCCGTCGAGAAACCCTACGGGCCATTTTCGTGCATCTGGATGTCGGAGACGAAAATTCGAAAAAGTCGTGTCGTTGGAAAGAAGAACTCCTTGGAAACTCTAGAAACTTCGTTTCGTGAGATTCTGACTGTCCGGCGATTTAATCGTGTCGTCCAGAAGCCCTACGTTCTATTTTCTTGCATACGGATGACGGAGACAAAAATACGAAAAAGTCGTGTCGTTGAAAGGAAGAACGGATAATAAACTCTACAAAGTTCGTTTCGCGAGATTTTGACAGTCCGGCGATGGAATCGTGCCGTCGAGAAAACCTACGGGCCATTTTTGTGCATCCCGATGTCGGAGACGAAAATTCGTAAAAGTCGTCTCGTTGGAAAGAACAACTCCTTGGAAACTCTAGAAACTTCGTTTCGTGAGATTTTGACTGTCCGGTGATTTAATCGTGCCGTTCAGAAGCCCTACGTTCTATTTTCTTGCATACGGATGACGGAGACAAAAATACGAAAAAGTCGTGTCGTTGAAAGGAAGAACGGATAATAAACCTTATAAAGTTCGTTTCGCGAGATTCTGAGTTTCCGGCGATGGAATCGTGCCGTCGAGAAACCCTACGGGCCATTTTCGTGCATACAGATGTCGGAGATGAAAATACGAAAAATTCGTGTCGTTGGAAACAAGCACTCCTTAGAAACTCTATAAAGTTCGTTTCGCGAGATTTTGACTTTTCGGGGATGGAATCGTGCCGTCGACAAACCCTACGGGCCATTTTCGTGCATATGGATGTCGGAGACGAAAATTCGAAAAAGTCGTGTCGTTGGAAAGAATAACTCCTTGGAAACTCTAGAAACCTCGTTTCCTGAGATTTTGACTGTCCGGCGATTTAATGGTGCCGTCCAGAAGCCCTACGTTCTATTTTTGTGCATACAGATGACGGGGACAAAAATACGAAATAGTTGTGTCGTTGAAAGGAGGAACGGATAATAAAATCTATAAAGTTCGTTTCGCGAGATTCCGAATTTCCGGCGATGGAATCGTGCCGTCGAGAAACCCTGCGGGCCATATTTGTGCATCCGGATTTCAGAGACGAAAATTCGAAATAGTCGTGTCGTTGGAAAGAAGAACTCCTTGGAAATTCTAGAAACTTCGTTTCGTGGGATTGTGACTGTCCGGCGTTTTAATCATGCCGTTCAGAAGCCCTACGTTCTATTTTCGTGCATACGGATGTCGGAGACGAAAATATGAAAAATTCGTGTCGTTGGAAACAAGCACTCCTTAGAAACTCTATAAAGTTCGTTTCGCGAGATTCCGACTTTTCGGGGATGGAATCGTGCCGTCGAGAAACCCTACGGGCCATTTTCGTGCATCTGGATGTCGGAGACGAAAACTCCAAAAAGTCGTGTCGTTGCAAAGAAGAACTGCTTGGAAACTCTAGAAACTACGTTTCGTGAGATTCTGATTGTCCCGCGATTTAATCGTAACGTCCAGAAGCCCTACGGTCTATTTTCGTGCATACGGATGACGGGGACAAAAATACGAAAAAGTCGTGCCGTTGGAAAGAAGAACTCCTTGGAAACTCTATAAACTTCGTTTCGTGAGATTTTGACAGTCCGGCGATTTAATCGTGCCGTCCAGAAGCCCCACGTTCTATTTTCTTGCATACGGATGACGGGGACAAAAATACGAAAAAGTCGTGTCGTTGAAAGGAAGAACGGATAATAAACTCTATAAAGTTCGTTTCGCGAGATTTCGACCTTCCGGCCATGGAATCGTGCCGTCGAGAAACCCTACGGGCCATTTTCGTGCATACGGATGTCGGAGACGAAAATACGAAAAATTTGTGTCGTTGGAAACAAGCACTCCTTGGAAATTCTATAAAGTTCGTTCCGCGAGAATCCGACTTTCCGGCGATGGAATCGTGCCGTCGAGAAACCCTACGGGCCATTTTTGTGCATACGGATGTCGGAGACGAAAATACGAAAAACTCGTGTCGTTGGAAACAAGCACGCCTTAGAAACTCTATAAAGTTCGTTTCGCGAGATTCCGACTTTCCGGGGATGGAATCGTGCCGTCGAGAAACCCTACGGGCCATTTTCGTGCATCTGGATGTCGGAGACGAAAATTCGAAAAAGTCGTGTCGTTGGAAAGAAGAACTCCTTGGAAACTCTAGAAACTTCGTTTCGTGAGATTCTGACTGTCCGGCGATTTAATCGTGTCGTCCAGAAGCCCTACGTTCTATTTTCTTGCATACGGATGACGGAGACAAAAATACGAAAAAGTCGTGTCGTTGAAAGGAAGAACGGATAATAAACTCTACAAAGTTCGTTTCGCGAGATTTTGACAGTCCGGCGATGGAATCGTGCCGTCGAGAAAACCTACGGGCCATTTTTGTGCATCCCGATGTCGGAGACGAAAATTCGTAAAAGTCGTCTCGTTGGAAAGAACAACTCCTTGGAAACTCTAGAAACTTCGTTTCGTGAGATTTTGACTGTCCGGTGATTTAATCGTGCCGTTCAGAAGCCCTACGTTCTATTTTCTTGCATACGGATGACGGAGACAAAAATACGAAAAAGTCGTGTCGTTGAAAGGAAGAACGGATAATAAACCTTATAAAGTTCGTTTCGCGAGATTCTGAGTTTCCGGCGATGGAATCGTGCCGTCGAGAAACCCTACGGGCCATTTTCGTGCATACAGATGTCGGAGATGAAAATACGAAAAATTCGTGTCGTTGGAAACAAGCACTCCTTAGAAACTCTATAAAGTTCGTTTCGCGAGATTTTGACTTTTCGGGGATGGAATCGTGCCGTCGACAAACCCTACGGGCCATTTTCGTGCATATGGATGTCGGAGACGAAAATTCGAAAAAGTCGTGTCGTTGGAAAGAATAACTCCTTGGAAACTCTAGAAACCTCGTTTCCTGAGATTTTGACTGTCCGGCGATTTAATGGTGCCGTCCAGAAGCCCTACGTTCTATTTTTGTGCATACAGATGACGGGGACAAAAATACGAAATAGTTGTGTCGTTGAAAGGAGGAACGGATAATAAAATCTATAAAGTTCGTTTCGCGAGATTCCGAATTTCCGGCGATGGAATCGTGCCGTCGAGAAACCCTGCGGGCCATATTTGTGCATCCGGATTTCAGAGACGAAAATTCGAAATAGTCGTGTCGTTGGAAAGAAGAACTCCTTGGAAATTCTAGAAACTTCGTTTCGTGGGATTGTGACTGTCCGGCGTTTTAATCATGCCGTTCAGAAGCCCTACGTTCTATTTTCGTGCATACGGATGTCGGAGACGAAAATATGAAAAATTCGTGTCGTTGGAAACAAGCACTCCTTAGAAACTCTATAAAGTTCGTTTCGCGAGATTCCGACTTTTCGGGGATGGAATCGTGCCGTCGAGAAACCCTACGGGCCATTTTCGTGCATCTGGATGTCGGAGACGAAAACTCCAAAAAGTCGTGTCGTTGCAAAGAAGAACTGCTTGGAAACTCTAGAAACTACGTTTCGTGAGATTCTGATTGTCCCGCGATTTAATCGTAACGTCCAGAAGCCCTACGGTCTATTTTCGTGCATACGGATGACGGGGACAAAAATACGAAAAAGTCGTGCCGTTGGAAAGAAGAACTCCTTGGAAACTCTATAAACTTCGTTTCGTGAGATTTTGACAGTCCGGCGATTTAATCGTGCCGTCCAGAAGCCCCACGTTCTATTTTCTTGCATACGGATGACGGGGACAAAAATACGAAAAAGTCGTGTCGTTGAAAGGAAGAACGGATAATAAACTCTATAAAGTTCGTTTCGCGAGATTTCGACCTTCCGGCCATGGAATCGTGCCGTCGAGAAACCCTACGGGCCATTTTCGTGCATACGGATGTCGGAGACGAAAATACGAAAAATTTGTGTCGTTGGAAACAAGCACTCCTTGGAAATTCTATAAAGTTCGTTCCGCGAGAATCCGACTTTCCGGCGATGGAATCGTGCCGTCGAGAAACCCTACGGGCCATTTTTGTGCATACGGATGTCGGAGACGAAAATACGAAAAACTCGTGTCGTTGGAAACAAGCACGCCTTAGAAACTCTATAAAGTTCGTTTCGCGAGATTCCGACTTTCCGGGGATGGAATCGTGCCGTCGAGAAACCCTACGGGCCATTTTCGTGCATCTGGATGTCGGAGACGAAAATTCGAAAAAGTCGTGTCGTTGGAAAGAAGAACTCCTTGGAAACTCTAGAAACTTCGTTTCGTGAGATTCTGACTGTCCGGCGATTTAATCGTGTCGTCCAGAAGCCCTACGTTCTATTTTCTTGCATACGGATGACGGAGACAAAAATACGAAAAAGTCGTGTCGTTGAAAGGAAGAACGGATAATAAACTCTACAAAGTTCGTTTCGCGAGATTTTGACAGTCCGGCGATGGAATCGTGCCGTCGAGAAAACCTACGGGCCATTTTTGTGCATCCCGATGTCGGAGACGAAAATTCGTAAAAGTCGTCTCGTTGGAAAGAACAACTCCTTGGAAACTCTAGAAACTTCGTTTCGTGAGATTTTGACTGTCCGGTGATTTAATCGTGCCGTTCAGAAGCCCTACGTTCTATTTTCTTGCATACGGATGACGGAGACAAAAATACGAAAAAGTCGTGTCGTTGAAAGGAAGAACGGATAATAAACCTTATAAAGTTCGTTTCGCGAGATTCTGAGTTTCCGGCGATGGAATCGTGCCGTCGAGAAACCCTACGGGCCATTTTCGTGCATACAGATGTCGGAGATGAAAATACGAAAAATTCGTGTCGTTGGAAACAAGCACTCCTTAGAAACTCTATAAAGTTCGTTTCGCGAGATTTTGACTTTTCGGGGATGGAATCGTGCCGTCGACAAACCCTACGGGCCATTTTCGTGCATATGGATGTCGGAGACGAAAATTCGAAAAAGTCGTGTCGTTGGAAAGAATAACTCCTTGGAAACTCTAGAAACCTCGTTTCCTGAGATTTTGACTGTCCGGCGATTTAATGGTGCCGTCCAGAAGCCCTACGTTCTATTTTTGTGCATACAGATGACGGGGACAAAAATACGAAATAGTTGTGTCGTTGAAAGGAGGAACGGATAATAAAATCTATAAAGTTCGTTTCGCGAGATTCCGAATTTCCGGCGATGGAATCGTGCCGTCGAGAAACCCTGCGGGCCATATTTGTGCATCCGGATTTCAGAGACGAAAATTCGAAATAGTCGTGTCGTTGGAAAGAAGAACTCCTTGGAAATTCTAGAAACTTCGTTTCGTGGGATTGTGACTGTCCGGCGTTTTAATCATGCCGTTCAGAAGCCCTACGTTCTATTTTCGTGCATACGGATGTCGGAGACGAAAATATGAAAAATTCGTGTCGTTGGAAACAAGCACTCCTTAGAAACTCTATAAAGTTCGTTTCGCGAGATTCCGACTTTTCGGGGATGGAATCGTGCCGTCGAGAAACCCTACGGGCCATTTTCGTGCATCTGGATGTCGGAGACGAAAACTCCAAAAAGTCGTGTCGTTGCAAAGAAGAACTGCTTGGAAACTCTAGAAACTACGTTTCGTGAGATTCTGATTGTCCCGCGATTTAATCGTAACGTCCAGAAGCCCTACGGTCTATTTTCGTGCATACGGATGACGGGGACAAAAATACGAAAAAGTCGTGCCGTTGGAAAGAAGAACTCCTTGGAAACTCTATAAACTTCGTTTCGTGAGATTTTGACAGTCCGGCGATTTAATCGTGCCGTCCAGAAGCCCCACGTTCTATTTTCTTGCATACGGATGACGGGGACAAAAATACGAAAAAGTCGTGTCGTTGAAAGGAAGAACGGATAATAAACTCTATAAAGTTCGTTTCGCGAGATTTCGACCTTCCGGCCATGGAATCGTGCCGTCGAGAAACCCTACGGGCCATTTTCGTGCATACGGATGTCGGAGACGAAAATACGAAAAATTTGTGTCGTTGGAAACAAGCACTCCTTGGAAATTCTATAAAGTTCGTTCCGCGAGAATCCGACTTTCCGGCGATGGAATCGTGCCGTCGAGAAACCCTACGGGCCATTTTTGTGCATACGGATGTCGGAGACGAAAATACGAAAAACTCGTGTCGTTGGAAACAAGCACGCCTTAGAAACTCTATAAAGTTCGTTTCGCGAGATTCCGACTTTCCGGGGATGGAATCGTGCCGTCGAGAAATCCTACGGGCCATTTTCGTGCATCTGGATGTCGGAGACGAAAATTCGAAAAAGTCGTGTCGTTGGAAAGAAGAACTCCTTGGAAACTCTAGAAACTTCGTTTCGTGAGATTCTGACTGTCCGGCGATTTAATCGTGTCGTCCAGAAGCCCTACGTTCTATTTTCTTGCATACGGATGACGGAGACAAAAATACGAAAAAGTCGTGTCGTTGAAAGGAAGAACGGATAATAAACTCTACAAAGTTCGTTTCGCGAGATTTTGACAGTCCGGCGATGGAATCGTGCCGTCGAGAAAACCTACGGGCCATTTTTGTGCATCCCGATGTCGGAGACGAAAATTCGTAAAAGTCGTCTCGTTGGAAAGAACAACTCCTTGGAAACTCTAGAAACTTCGTTTCGTGAGATTTTGACTGTCCGGTGATTTAATCGTGCCGTTCAGAAGCCCTACGTTCTATTTTCTTGCATACGGATGACGGAGACAAAAATACGAAAAAGTCGTGTCGTTGAAAGGAAGAACGGATAATAAACCTTATAAAGTTCGTTTCGCGAGATTCTGAGTTTCCGGCGATGGAATCGTGCCGTCGAGAAACCCTACGGGCCATTTTCGTGCATACAGATGTCGGAGATGAAAATACGAAAAATTCGTGTCGTTGGAAACAAGCACTCCTTAGAAACTCTATAAAGTTCGTTTCGCGAGATTTTGACTTTTCGGGGATGGAATCGTGCCGTCGACAAACCCTACGGGCCATTTTCGTGCATATGGATGTCGGAGACGAAAATTCGAAAAAGTCGTGTCGTTGGAAAGAATAACTCCTTGGAAACTCTAGAAACCTCGTTTCCTGAGATTTTGACTGTCCGGCGATTTAATGGTGCCGTCCAGAAGCCCTACGTTCTATTTTTGTGCATACAGATGACGGGGACAAAAATACGAAATAGTTGTGTCGTTGAAAGGAGGAACGGATAATAAAATCTATAAAGTTCGTTTCGCGAGATTCCGAATTTCCGGCGATGGAATCGTGCCGTCGAGAAACCCTGCGGGCCATATTTGTGCATCCGGATTTCAGAGACGAAAATTCGAAATAGTCGTGTCGTTGGAAAGAAGAACTCCTTGGAAATTCTAGAAACTTCGTTTCGTGGGATTGTGACTGTCCGGCGTTTTAATCATGCCGTTCAGAAGCCCTACGTTCTATTTTCGTGCATACGGATGTCGGAGACGAAAATATGAAAAATTCGTGTCGTTGGAAACAAGCACTCCTTAGAAACTCTATAAAGTTCGTTTCGCGAGATTCCGACTTTTCGGGGATGGAATCGTGCCGTCGAGAAACCCTACGGGCCATTTTCGTGCATCTGGATGTCGGAGACGAAAACTCCAAAAAGTCGTGTCGTTGCAAAGAAGAACTGCTTGGAAACTCTAGAAACTACGTTTCGTGAGATTCTGATTGTCCCGCGATTTAATCGTAACGTCCAGAAGCCCTACGGTCTATTTTCGTGCATACGGATGACGGGGACAAAAATACGAAAAAGTCGTGCCGTTGGAAAGAAGAACTCCTTGGAAACTCTATAAACTTCGTTTCGTGAGATTTTGACAGTCCGGCGATTTAATCGTGCCGTCCAGAAGCCCCACGTTCTATTTTCTTGCATACGGATGACGGGGACAAAAATACGAAAAAGTCGTGTCGTTGAAAGGAAGAACGGATAATAAACTCTATAAAGTTCGTTTCGCGAGATTTCGACCTTCCGGCCATGGAATCGTGCCGTCGAGAAACCCTACGGGCCATTTTCGTGCATACGGATGTCGGAGACGAAAATACGAAAAATTTGTGTCGTTGGAAACAAGCACTCCTTGGAAATTCTATAAAGTTCGTTCCGCGAGAATCCGACTTTCCGGCGATGGAATCGTGCCGTCGAGAAACCCTACGGGCCATTTTTGTGCATACGGATGTCGGAGACGAAAATACGAAAAACTCGTGTCGTTGGAAACAAGCACGCCTTAGAAACTCTATAAAGTTCGTTTCGCGAGATTCCGACTTTCCGGGGATGGAATCGTGCCGTCGAGAAACCCTACGGGCCATTTTCGTGCATCTGGATGTCGGAGACGAAAATTCGAAAAAGTCGTGTCGTTGGAAAGAAGAACTCCTTGGAAACTCTAGAAACTTCGTTTCGTGAGATTCTGACTGTCCGGCGATTTAATCGTGTCGTCCAGAAGCCCTACGTTCTATTTTCTTGCATACGGATGACGGAGACAAAAATACGAAAAAGTCGTGTCGTTGAAAGGAAGAACGGATAATAAACTCTACAAAGTTCGTTTCGCGAGATTTTGACAGTCCGGCGATGGAATCGTGCCGTCGAGAAAACCTACGGGCCATTTTTGTGCATCCCGATGTCGGAGACGAAAATTCGTAAAAGTCGTCTCGTTGGAAAGAACAACTCCTTGGAAACTCTAGAAACTTCGTTTCGTGAGATTTTGACTGTCCGGTGATTTAATCGTGCCGTTCAGAAGCCCTACGTTCTATTTTCTTGCATACGGATGACGGAGACAAAAATACGAAAAAGTCGTGTCGTTGAAAGGAAGAACGGATAATAAACCTTATAAAGTTCGTTTCGCGAGATTCTGAGTTTCCGGCGATGGAATCGTGCCGTCGAGAAACCCTACGGGCCATTTTCGTGCATACAGATGTCGGAGATGAAAATACGAAAAATTCGTGTCGTTGGAAACAAGCACTCCTTAGAAACTCTATAAAGTTCGTTTCGCGAGATTTTGACTTTTCGGGGATGGAATCGTGCCGTCGACAAACCCTACGGGCCATTTTCGTGCATATGGATGTCGGAGACGAAAATTCGAAAAAGTTGTGTCGTTGGAAAGAATAACTCCTTGGAAACTCTAGAAACCTCGTTTCCTGAGATTTTGACTGTCCGGCGATTTAATGGTGCCGTCCAGAAGCCCTACGTTCTATTTTTGTGCATACAGATGACGGGGACAAAAATACGAAATAGTTGTGTCGTTGAAAGGAGGAACGGATAATAAAATCTATAAAGTTCGTTTCGCGAGATTCCGAATTTCCGGCGATGGAATCGTGCCGTCGAGAAACCCTGCGGGCCATATTTGTGCATCCGGATTTCAGAGACGAAAATTCGAAATAGTCGTGTCGTTGGAAAGAAGAACTCCTTGGAAATTCTAGAAACTTCGTTTCGTGGGATTGTGACTGTCCGGCGTTTTAATCATGCCGTTCAGAAGCCCTACGTTCTATTTTCGTGCATACGGATGTCGGAGACGAAAATATGAAAAATTCGTGTCGTTGGAAACAAGCACTCCTTAGAAACTCTATAAAGTTCGTTTCGCGAGATTCCGACTTTTCGGGGATGGAATCGTGCCGTCGAGAAACCCTACGGGCCATTTTCGTGCATCTGGATGTCGGAGACGAAAACTCCAAAAAGTCGTGTCGTTGCAAAGAAGAACTGCTTGGAAACTCTAGAAACTACGTTTCGTGAGATTCTGATTGTCCCGCGATTTAATCGTAACGTCCAGAAGCCCTACGGTCTATTTTCGTGCATACGGATGACGGGGACAAAAATACGAAAAAGTCGTGCCGTTGGAAAGAAGAACTCCTTGGAAACTCTATAAACTTCGTTTCGTGAGATTTTGACAGTCCGGCGATTTAATCGTGCCGTCCAGAAGCCCCACGTTCTATTTTCTTGCATACGGATGACGGGGACAAAAATACGAAAAAGTCGTGTCGTTGAAAGGAAGAACGGATAATAAACTCTATAAAGTTCGTTTCGCGAGATTTCGACCTTCCGGCCATGGAATCGTGCCGTCGAGAAACCCTACGGGCCATTTTCGTGCATACGGATGTCGGAGACGAAAATACGAAAAATTTGTGTCGTTGGAAACAAGCACTCCTTGGAAATTCTATAAAGTTCGTTCCGCGAGAATCCGACTTTCCGGCGATGGAATCGTGCCGTCGAGAAACCCTGCGGGCCATTTTTGTGCATACGGATGTCGGAGACGAAAATACGAAAAACTCGTGTCGTTGGAAACAAGCACGCCTTAGAAACTCTATAAAGTTCGTTTCGCGAGATTCCGACTTTCCGGGGATGGAATCGTGCCGTCGAGAAACCCTACGGGCCATTTTCGTGCATCTGGATGTCGGAGACGAAAATTCGAAAAAGTCGTGTCGTTGGAAAGAAGAACTCCTTGGAAACTCTAGAAACTTCGTTTCGTGAGATTCTGACTGTCCGGCGATTTAATCGTGTCGTCCAGAAGCCCTACGTTCTATTTTCTTGCATACGGATGACGGAGACAAAAATACGAAAAAGTCGTGTCGTTGAAAGGAAGAACGGATAATAAACTCTACAAAGTTCGTTTCGCGAGATTTTGACAGTCCGGCGATGGAATCGTGCCGTCGAGAAAACCTACGGGCCATTTTTGTGCATCCCGATGTCGGAGACGAAAATTCGTAAAAGTCGTCTCGTTGGAAAGAACAACTCCTTGGAAACTCTAGAAACTTCGTTTCGTGAGATTTTGACTGTCCGGTGATTTAATCGTGCCGTTCAGAAGCCCTACGTTCTATTTTCTTGCATACGGATGACGGAGACAAAAATACGAAAAAGTCGTGTCGTTGAAAGGAAGAACGGATAATAAACCTTATAAAGTTCGTTTCGCGAGATTCTGAGTTTCCGGCGATGGAATCGTGCCGTCGAGAAACCCTACGGGCCATTTTCGTGCATACAGATGTCGGAGATGAAAATACGAAAAATTCGTGTCGTTGGAAACAAGCACTCCTTAGAAACTCTATAAAGTTCGTTTCGCGAGATTTTGACTTTTCGGGGATGGAATCGTGCCGTCGACAAACCCTACGGGCCATTTTCGTGCATATGGATGTCGGAGACGAAAATTCGAAAAAGTCGTGTCGTTGGAAAGAATAACTCCTTGGAAACTCTAGAAACCTCGTTTCCTGAGATTTTGACTGTCCGGCGATTTAATGGTGCCGTCCAGAAGCCCTACGTTCTATTTTTGTGCATACAGATGACGGGGACAAAAATACGAAATAGTTGTGTCGTTGAAAGGAGGAACGGATAATAAAATCTATAAAGTTCGTTTCGCGAGATTCCGAATTTCCGGCGATGGAATCGTGCCGTCGAGAAACCCTGCGGGCCATATTTGTGCATCCGGATTTCAGAGACGAAAATTCGAAATAGTCGTGTCGTTGGAAAGAAGAACTCCTTGGAAATTCTAGAAACTTCGTTTCGTGGGATTGTGACTGTCCGGCGTTTTAATCATGCCGTTCAGAAGCCCTACGTTCTATTTTCGTGCATACGGATGTCGGAGACGAAAATATGAAAAATTCGTGTCGTTGGAAACAAGCACTCCTTAGAAACTCTATAAAGTTCGTTTCGCGAGATTCCGACTTTTCGGGGATGGAATCGTGCCGTCGAGAAACCCTACGGGCCATTTTCGTGCATCTGGATGTCGGAGACGAAAACTCCAAAAAGTCGTGTCGTTGCAAAGAAGAACTGCTTGGAAACTCTAGAAACTACGTTTCGTGAGATTCTGATTGTCCCGCGATTTAATCGTAACGTCCAGAAGCCCTACGGTCTATTTTCGTGCATACGGATGACGGGGACAAAAATACGAAAAAGTCGTGCCGTTGGAAAGAAGAACTCCTTGGAAACTCTATAAACTTCGTTTCGTGAGATTTTGACAGTCCGGCGATTTAATCGTGCCGTCCAGAAGCCCCACGTTCTATTTTCTTGCATACGGATGACGGGGACAAAAATACGAAAAAGTCGTGTCGTTGAAAGGAAGAACGGATAATAAACTCTATAAAGTTCGTTTCGCGAGATTTCGACCTTCCGGCCATGGAATCGTGCCGTCGAGAAACCCTACGGGCCATTTTCGTGCATACGGATGTCGGAGACGAAAATACGAAAAATTTGTGTCGTTGGAAACAAGCACTCCTTGGAAATTCTATAAAGTTCGTTCCGCGAGAATCCGACTTTCCGGCGATGGAATCGTGCCGTCGAGAAACCCTGCGGGCCATTTTTGTGCATACGGATGTCGGAGACGAAAATACGAAAAACTCGTGTCGTTGGAAACAAGCACGCCTTAGAAACTCTATAAAGTTCGTTTCGCGAGATTCCGACTTTCCGGGGATGGAATCGTGCCGTCGAGAAACCCTACGGGCCATTTTCGTGCATCTGGATGTCGGAGACGAAAATTCGAAAAAGTCGTGTCGTTGGAAAGAAGAACTCCTTGGAAACTCTAGAAACTTCGTTTCGTGAGATTCTGACTGTCCGGCGATTTAATCGTGTCGTCCAGAAGCCCTACGTTCTATTTTCTTGCATACGGATGACGGAGACAAAAATACGAAAAAGTCGTGTCGTTGAAAGGAAGAACGGATAATAAACTCTACAAAGTTCGTTTCGCGAGATTTTGACAGTCCGGCGATGGAATCGTGCCGTCGAGAAAACCTACGGGCCATTTTTGTGCATCCCGATGTCGGAGACGAAAATTCGTAAAAGTCGTCTCGTTGGAAAGAACAACTCCTTGGAAACTCTAGAAACTTCGTTTCGTGAGATTTTGACTGTCCGGTGATTTAATCGTGCCGTTCAGAAGCCCTACGTTCTATTTTCTTGCATACGGATGACGGAGACAAAAATACGAAAAAGTCGTGTCGTTGAAAGGAAGAACGGATAATAAACCTTATAAAGTTCGTTTCGCGAGATTCTGAGTTTCCGGCGATGGAATCGTGCCGTCGAGAAACCCTACGGGCCATTTTCGTGCATACAGATGTCGGAGATGAAAATACGAAAAATTCGTGTCGTTGGAAACAAGCACTCCTTAGAAACTCTATAAAGTTCGTTTCGCGAGATTTTGACTTTTCGGGGATGGAATCGTGCCGTCGACAAACCCTACGGGCCATTTTCGTGCATATGGATGTCGGAGACGAAAATTCGAAAAAGTCGTGTCGTTGGAAAGAATAACTCCTTGGAAACTCTAGAAACCTCGTTTCCTGAGATTTTGACTGTCCGGCGATTTAATGGTGCCGTCCAGAAGCCCTACGTTCTATTTTTGTGCATACAGATGACGGGGACAAAAATACGAAATAGTTGTGTCGTTGAAAGGAGGAACGGATAATAAAATCTATAAAGTTCGTTTCGCGAGATTCCGAATTTCCGGCGATGGAATCGTGCCGTCGAGAAACCCTGCGGGCCATATTTGTGCATCCGGATTTCAGAGACGAAAATTCGAAATAGTCGTGTCGTTGGAAAGAAGAACTCCTTGGAAATTCTAGAAACTTCGTTTCGTGGGATTGTGACTGTCCGGCGTTTTAATCATGCCGTTCAGAAGCCCTACGTTCTATTTTCGTGCATACGGATGTCGGAGACGAAAATATGAAAAATTCGTGTCGTTGGAAACAAGCACTCCTTAGAAACTCTATAAAGTTCGTTTCGCGAGATTCCGACTTTTCGGGGATGGAATCGTGCCGTCGAGAAACCCTACGGGCCATTTTCGTGCATCTGGATGTCGGAGACGAAAACTCCAAAAAGTCGTGTCGTTGCAAAGAAGAACTGCTTGGAAACTCTAGAAACTACGTTTCGTGAGATTCTGATTGTCCCGCGATTTAATCGTAACGTCCAGAAGCCCTACGGTCTATTTTCGTGCATACGGATGACGGGGACAAAAATACGAAAAAGTCGTGCCGTTGGAAAGAAGAACTCCTTGGAAACTCTATAAACTTCGTTTCGTGAGATTTTGACAGTCCGGCGATTTAATCGTGCCGTCCAGAAGCCCCACGTTCTATTTTCTTGCATACGGATGACGGGGACAAAAATACGAAAAAGTCGTGTCGTTGAAAGGAAGAACGGATAATAAACTCTATAAAGTTCGTTTCGCGAGATTTCGACCTTCCGGCCATGGAATCGTGCCGTCGAGAAACCCTACGGGCCATTTTCGTGCATACGGATGTCGGAGACGAAAATACGAAAAATTTGTGTCGTTGGAAACAAGCACTCCTTGGAAATTCTATAAAGTTCGTTCCGCGAGAATCCGACTTTCCGGCGATGGAATCGTGCCGTCGAGAAACCCTGCGGGCCATTTTTGTGCATACGGATGTCGGAGACGAAAATACGAAAAACTCGTGTCGTTGGAAACAAGCACGCCTTAGAAACTCTATAAAGTTCGTTTCGCGAGATTCCGACTTTCCGGGGATGGAATCGTGCCGTCGAGAAACCCTACGGGCCATTTTCGTGCATCTGGATGTCGGAGACGAAAATTCGAAAAAGTCGTGTCGTTGGAAAGAAGAACTCCTTGGAAACTCTAGAAACTTCGTTTCGTGAGATTCTGACTGTCCGGCGATTTAATCGTGTCGTCCAGAAGCCCTACGTTCTATTTTCTTGCATACGGATGACGGAGACAAAAATACGAAAAAGTCGTGTCGTTGAAAGGAAGAACGGATAATAAACTCTACAAAGTTCGTTTCGCGAGATTTTGACAGTCCGGCGATGGAATCGTGCCGTCGAGAAAACCTACGGGCCATTTTTGTGCATCCCGATGTCGGAGACGAAAATTCGTAAAAGTCGTCTCGTTGGAAAGAACAACTCCTTGGAAACTCTAGAAACTTCGTTTCGTGAGATTTTGACTGTCCGGTGATTTAATCGTGCCGTTCAGAAGCCCTACGTTCTATTTTCTTGCATACGGATGACGGAGACAAAAATACGAAAAAGTCGTGTCGTTGAAAGGAAGAACGGATAATAAACCTTATAAAGTTCGTTTCGCGAGATTCTGAGTTTCCGGCGATGGAATCGTGCCGTCGAGAAACCCTACGGGCCATTTTCGTGCATACAGATGTCGGAGATGAAAATACGAAAAATTCGTGTCGTTGGAAACAAGCACTCCTTAGAAACTCTATAAAGTTCGTTTCGCGAGATTTTGACTTTTCGGGGATGGAATCGTGCCGTCGACAAACCCCACGGGCCATTTTCGTGCATATGGATGTCGGAGACGAAAATTCGAAAAAGTCGTGTCGTTGGAAAGAATAACTCCTTGGAAACTCTAGAAACCTCGTTTCCTGAGATTTTGACTGTCCGGCGATTTAATGGTGCCGTCCAGAAGCCCTACGTTCTATTTTTGTGCATACAGATGACGGGGACAAAAATACGAAATAGTTGTGTCGTTGAAAGGAGGAACGGATAATAAAATCTATAAAGTTCGTTTCGCGAGATTCCGAATTTCCGGCGATGGAATCGTGCCGTCGAGAAACCCTGCGGGCCATATTTGTGCATCCGGATTTCAGAGACGAAAATTCGAAATAGTCGTGTCGTTGGAAAGAAGAACTCCTTGGAAATTCTAGAAACTTCGTTTCGTGGGATTGTGACTGTCCGGCGTTTTAATCATGCCGTTCAGAAGCCCTACGTTCTATTTTCGTGCATACGGATGTCGGAGACGAAAATATGAAAAATTCGTGTCGTTGGAAACAAGCACTCCTTAGAAACTCTATAAAGTTCGTTTCGCGAGATTCCGACTTTTCGGGGATGGAATCGTGCCGTCGAGAAACCCTACGGGCCATTTTCGTGCATCTGGATGTCGGAGACGAAAACTCCAAAAAGTCGTGTCGTTGCAAAGAAGAACTGCTTGGAAACTCTAGAAACTACGTTTCGTGAGATTCTGATTGTCCCGCGATTTAATCGTAACGTCCAGAAGCCCTACGGTCTATTTTCGTGCATACGGATGACGGGGACAAAAATACGAAAAAGTCGTGCCGTTGGAAAGAAGAACTCCTTGGAAACTCTATAAACTTCGTTTCGTGAGATTTTGACAGTCCGGCGATTTAATCGTGCCGTCCAGAAGCCCCACGTTCTATTTTCTTGCATACGGATGACGGGGACAAAAATACGAAAAAGTCGTGTCGTTGAAAGGAAGAACGGATAATAAACTCTATAAAGTTCGTTTCGCGAGATTTCGACCTTCCGGCCATGGAATCGTGCCGTCGAGAAACCCTACGGGCCATTTTCGTGCATACGGATGTCGGAGACGAAAATACGAAAAATTTGTGTCGTTGGAAACAAGCACTCCTTGGAAATTCTATAAAGTTCGTTCCGCGAGAATCCGACTTTCCGGCGATGGAATCGTGCCGTCGAGAAACCCTGCGGGCCATTTTTGTGCATACGGATGTCGGAGACGAAAATACGAAAAACTCGTGTCGTTGGAAACAAGCACGCCTTAGAAACTCTATAAAGTTCGTTTCGCGAGATTCCGACTTTCCGGGGATGGAATCGTGCCGTCGAGAAACCCTACGGGCCATTTTCGTGCATCTGGATGTCGGAGACGAAAATTCGAAAAAGTCGTGTCGTTGGAAAGAAGAACTCCTTGGAAACTCTAGAAACTTCGTTTCGTGAGATTCTGACTGTCCGGCGATTTAATCGTGTCGTCCAGAAGCCCTACGTTCTATTTTCTTGCATACGGATGACGGAGACAAAAATACGAAAAAGTCGTGTCGTTGAAAGAAAGAACGGATAATAAACTCTACAAAGTTCGTTTCGCGAGATTTTGACAGTCCGGCGATGGAATCGTGCCGTCGAGAAAACCTACGGGCCATTTTTGTGCATCCCGATGTCGGAGACGAAAATTCGTAAAAGTCGTCTCGTTGGAAAGAACAACTCCTTGGAAACTCTAGAAACTTCGTTTCGTGAGATTTTGACTGTCCGGTGATTTAATCGTGCCGTTCAGAAGCCCTACGTTCTATTTTCTTGCATACGGATGACGGAGACAAAAATACGAAAAAGTCGTGTCGTTGAAAGGAAGAACGGATAATAAACCTTATAAAGTTCGTTTCGCGAGATTCTGAGTTTCCGGCGATGGAATCGTGCCGTCGAGAAACCCTACGGGCCATTTTCGTGCATACAGATGTCGGAGATGAAAATACGAAAAATTCGTGTCGTTGGAAACAAGCACTCCTTAGAAACTCTATAAAGTTCGTTTCGCGAGATTTTGACTTTTCGGGGATGGAATCGTGCCGTCGACAAACCCCACGGGCCATTTTCGTGCATATGGATGTCGGAGACGAAAATTCGAAAAAGTCGTGTCGTTGGAAAGAATAACTCCTTGGAAACTCTAGAAACCTCGTTTCCTGAGATTTTGACTGTCCGGCGATTTAATGGTGCCGTCCAGAAGCCCTACGTTCTATTTTTGTGCATACAGATGACGGGGACAAAAATACGAAATAGTTGTGTCGTTGAAAGGAGGAACGGATAATAAAATCTATAAAGTTCGTTTCGCGAGATTCCGAATTTCCGGCGATGGAATCGTGCCGTCGAGAAACCCTGCGGGCCATATTTGTGCATCCGGATTTCAGAGACGAAAATTCGAAATAGTCGTGTCGTTGGAAAGAAGAACTCCTTGGAAATTCTAGAAACTTCGTTTCGTGGGATTGTGACTGTCCGGCGTTTTAATCATGCCGTTCAGAAGCCCTACGTTCTATTTTCGTGCATACGGATGTCGGAGACGAAAATATGAAAAATTCGTGTCGTTGGAAACAAGCACTCCTTAGAACTCTATAAAGTTCGTTTCGCGAGATTCCGACTTTTCGGGGATGGAATCGTGCCGTCGAGAAACCCTACGGGCCATTTTCGTGCATCTGGATGTCGGAGACGAAAACTCCAAAAAGTCGTGTCGTTGCAAAGAAGAACTGCTTGGAAACTCTAGAAACTACGTTTCGTGAGATTCTGATTGTCCCGCGATTTAATCGTAACGTCCAGAAGCCCTACGGTCTATTTTCGTGCATACGGATGACGGGGACAAAAATACGAAAAAGTCGTGCCGTTGGAAAGAAGAACTCCTTGGAAACTCTATAAACTTCGTTTCGTGAGATTTTGACAGTCCGGCGATTTAATCGTGCCGTCCAGAAGCCCCACGTTCTATTTTCTTGCATACGGATGACGGGGACAAAAATACGAAAAAGTCGTGTCGTTGAAAGGAAGAACGGATAATAAACTCTATAAAGTTCGTTTCGCGAGATTTCGACCTTCCGGCCATGGAATCGTGCCGTCGAGAAACCCTACGGGCCATTTTCGTGCATACGGATGTCGGAGACGAAAATACGAAAAATTTGTGTCGTTGGAAACAAGCACTCCTTGGAAATTCTATAAAGTTCGTTCCGCGAGAATCCGACTTTCCGGCGATGGAATCGTGCCGTCGAGAAACCCTGCGGGCCATTTTTGTGCATACGGATGTCGGAGACGAAAATACGAAAAACTCGTGTCGTTGGAAACAAGCACGCCTTAGAAACTCTATAAAGTTCGTTTCGCGAGATTCCGACTTTCCGGGGATGGAATCGTGCCGTCGAGAAACCCTACGGGCCATTTTCGTGCATCTGGATGTCGGAGACGAAAATTCGAAAAAGTCGTGTCGTTGGAAAGAAGAACTCCTTGGAAACTCTAGAAACTTCGTTTCGTGAGATTCTGACTGTCCGGCGATTTAATCGTGTCGTCCAGAAGCCCTACGTTCTATTTTCTTGCATACGGATGACGGAGACAAAAATACGAAAAAGTCGTGTCGTTGAAAGGAAGAACGGATAATAAACTCTACAAAGTTCGTTTCGCGAGATTTTGACAGTCCGGCGATGGAATCGTGCCGTCGAGAAAACCTACGGGCCATTTTTGTGCATCCCGATGTCGGAGACGAAAATTCGTAAAAGTCGTCTCGTTGGAAAGAACAACTCCTTGGAAACTCTAGAAACTTCGTTTCGTGAGATTTTGACTGTCCGGTGATTTAATCGTGCCGTTCAGAAGCCCTACGTTCTATTTTCTTGCATACGGATGACGGAGACAAAAATACGAAAAAGTCGTGTCGTTGAAAGGAAGAACGGATAATAAACCTGATAAAGTTCGTTTCGCGAGATTCTGAGTTTCCGGCGATGGAATCGTGCCGTCGAGAAACCCTACGGGCCATTTTCGTGCATACAGATGTCGGAGATGAAAATACGAAAAATTCGTGTCGTTGGAAACAAGCACTCCTTAGAAACTCTATAAAGTTCGTTTCGCGAGATTTTGACTTTTCGGGGATGGAATCGTGCCGTCGACAAACCCCACGGGCCATTTTCGTGCATATGGATGTCGGAGACGAAAATTCGAAAAAGTCGTGTCGTTGGAAAGAATAACTCCTTGGAAACTCTAGAAACCTCGTTTCCTGAGATTTTGACTGTCCGGCGATTTAATGGTGCCGTCCAGAAGCCCTACGTTCTATTTTTGTGCATACAGATGACGGGGACAAAAATACGAAATAGTTGTGTCGTTGAAAGGAGGAACGGATAATAAAATCTATAAAGTTCGTTTCGCGAGATTCCGAATTTCCGGCGATGGAATCGTGCCGTCGAGAAACCCTGCGGGCCATATTTGTGCATCCGGATTTCAGAGACGAAAATTCGAAATAGTCGTGTCGTTGGAAAGAAGAACTCCTTGGAAATTCTAGAAACTTCGTTTCGTGGGATTGTGACTGTCCGGCGTTTTAATCATGCCGTTCAGAAGCCCTACGTTCTATTTTCGTGCATACGGATGTCGGAGACGAAAATATGAAAAATTCGTGTCGTTGGAAACAAGCACTCCTTAGAACTCTATAAAGTTCGTTTCGCGAGATTCCGACTTTTCGGGGATGGAATCGTGCCGTCGAGAAACCCTACGGGCCATTTTCGTGCATCTGGATGTCGGAGACGAAAACTCCAAAAAGTCGTGTCGTTGCAAAGAAGAACTGCTTGGAAACTCTAGAAACTACGTTTCGTGAGATTCTGATTGTCCCGCGATTTAATCGTAACGTCCAGAAGCCCTACGGTCTATTTTCGTGCATACGGATGACGGGGACAAAAATACGAAAAAGTCGTGCCGTTGGAAAGAAGAACTCCTTGGAAACTCTATAAACTTCGTTTCGTGAGATTTTGACAGTCCGGCGATTTAATCGTGCCGTCCAGAAGCCCCACGTTCTATTTTCTTGCATACGGATGACGGGGACAAAAATACGAAAAAGTCGTGTCGTTGAAAGGAAGAACGGATAATAAACTCTATAAAGTTCGTTTCGCGAGATTTCGACCTTCCGGCCATGGAATCGTGCCGTCGAGAAACCCTACGGGCCATTTTCGTGCATACGGATGTCGGAGACGAAAATACGAAAAATTTGTGTCGTTGGAAACAAGCACTCCTTGGAAATTCTATAAAGTTCGTTCCGCGAGAATCCGACTTTCCGGCGATGGAATCGTGCCGTCGAGAAACCCTGCGGGCCATTTTTGTGCATACGGATGTCGGAGACGAAAATACGAAAAACTCGTGTCGTTGGAAACAAGCACGCCTTAGAAACTCTATAAAGTTCGTTTCGCGAGATTCCGACTTTCCGGGGATGGAATCGTGCCGTCGAGAAACCCTACGGGCCATTTTCGTGCATCTGGATGTCGGAGACGAAAATTCGAAAAAGTCGTGTCGTTGGAAAGAAGAACTCCTTGGAAACTCTAGAAACTTCGTTTCGTGAGATTCTGACTGTCCGGCGATTTAATCGTGTCGTCCAGAAGCCCTACGTTCTATTTTCTTGCATACGGATGACGGAGACAAAAATACGAAAAAGTCGTGTCGTTGAAAGGAAGAACGGATAATAAACTCTACAAAGTTCGTTTCGCGAGATTTTGACAGTCCGGCGATGGAATCGTGCCGTCGAGAAAACCTACGGGCCATTTTTGTGCATCCCGATGTCGGAGACGAAAATTCGTAAAAGTCGTCTCGTTGGAAAGAACAACTCCTTGGAAACTCTAGAAACTTCGTTTCGTGAGATTTTGACTGTCCGGTGATTTAATCGTGCCGTTCAGAAGCCCTACGTTCTATTTTCTTGCATACGGATGACGGAGACAAAAATACGAAAAAGTCGTGTCGTTGAAAGGAAGAACGGATAATAAACCTGATAAAGTTCGTTTCGCGAGATTCTGAGTTTCCGGCGATGGAATCGTGCCGTCGAGAAACCCTACGGGCCATTTTCGTGCATACAGATGTCGGAGATGAAAATACGAAAAATTCGTGTCGTTGGAAACAAGCACTCCTTAGAAACTCTATAAAGTTCGTTTCGCGAGATTTTGACTTTTCGGGGATGGAATCGTGCCGTCGACAAACCCCACGGGCCATTTTCGTGCATATGGATGTCGGAGACGAAAATTCGAAAAAGTCGTGTCGTTGGAAAGAATAACTCCTTGGAAACTCTAGAAACCTCGTTTCCTGAGATTTTGACTGTCCGGCGATTTAATGGTGCCGTCCAGAAGCCCTACGTTCTATTTTTGTGCATACAGATGACGGGGACAAAAATACGAAATAGTTGTGTCGTTGAAAGGAGGAACGGATAATAAAATCTATAAAGTTCGTTTCGCGAGATTCCGAATTTCCGGCGATGGAATCGTGCCGTCGAGAAACCCTGCGGGCCATATTTGTGCATCCGGATTTCAGAGACGAAAATTCGAAATAGTCGTGTCGTTGGAAAGAAGAACTCCTTGGAAATTCTAGAAACTTCGTTTCGTGGGATTGTGACTGTCCGGCGTTTTAATCATGCCGTTCAGAAGCCCTACGTTCTATTTTCGTGCATACGGATGTCGGAGACGAAAATATGAAAAATTCGTGTCGTTGGAAACAAGCACTCCTTAGAAACTCTATAAAGTTCGTTTCGCGAGATTCCGACTTTTCGGGGATGGAATCGTGCCGTCGAGAAACCCTACGGGCCATTTTCGTGCATCTGGATGTCGGAGACGAAAACTCCAAAAAGTCGTGTCGTTGCAAAGAAGAACTGCTTGGAAACTCTAGAAACTACGTTTCGTGAGATTCTGATTGTCCCGCGATTTAATCGTAACGTCCAGAAGCCCTACGGTCTATTTTCGTGCATACGGATGACGGGGACAAAAATACGAAAAAGTCGTGCCGTTGGAAAGAAGAACTCCTTGGAAACTCTATAAACTTCGTTTCGTGAGATTTTGACAGTCCGGCGATTTAATCGTGCCGTCCAGAAGCCCCACGTTCTATTTTCTTGCATACGGATGACGGGGACAAAAATACGAAAAAGTCGTGTCGTTGAAAGGAAGAACGGATAATAAACTCTATAAAGTTCGTTTCGCGAGATTTCGACCTTCCGGCCATGGAATCGTGCCGTCGAGAAACCCTACGGGCCATTTTCGTGCATACGGATGTCGGAGACGAAAATACGAAAAATTTGTGTCGTTGGAAACAAGCACTCCTTGGAAATTCTATAAAGTTCGTTCCGCGAGAATCCGACTTTCCGGCGATGGAATCGTGCCGTCGAGAAACCCTACGGGCCATTTTTGTGCATACGGATGTCGGAGACGAAAATACGAAAAACTCGTGTCGTTGGAAACAAGCACGCCTTAGAAACTCTATAAAGTTCGTTTCGCGAGATTCCGACTTTCCGGGGATGGAATCGTGCCGTCGAGAAACCCTACGGGCCATTTTCGTGCATCTGGATGTCGGAGACGAAAATTCGAAAAAGTCGTGTCGTTGGAAAGAAGAACTCCTTGGAAACTCTAGAAACTTCGTTTCGTGAGATTCTGACTGTCCGGCGATTTAATCGTGTCGTCCAGAAGCCCTACGTTCTATTTTCTTGCATACGGATGACGGAGACAAAAATACGAAAAAGTCGTGTCGTTGAAAGGAAGAACGGATAATAAACTCTATAAAGTTCGTTTCGCGAGATTTTGACAGTCCGGCGATGGAATCGTGCCGTCGAGAAAACCTACGGGCCATTTTTGTGCATCCCGATGTCGGAGACGAAAATTCGTAAAAGTCGTCTCGTTGGAAAGAACAACTCCTTGGAAACTCTAGAAACTTCGTTTCGTGAGATTTTGACTGTCCGGTGATTTAATCGTGCCGTTCAGAAGCCCTACGTTCTATTTTCTTGCATACGGATGACGGAGACAAAAATACGAAAAAGTCGTGTCGTTGAAAGGAAGAACGGATAATAAACCTTATAAAGTTCGTTTCGCGAGATTCTGAGTTTCCGGCGATGGAATCGTGCCGTCGAGAAACCCTACGGGCCATTTTCGTGCATACAGATGTCGGAGATGAAAATACGAAAAATTCGTGTCGTTGGAAACAAGCACTCCTTAGAAACTCTATAAAGTTCGTTTCGCGAGATTTTGACTTTTCGGGGATGGAATCGTGCCGTCGACAAACCCCACGGGCCATTTTCGTGCATATGGATGTCGGAGACGAAAATTCGAAAAAGTCGTGTCGTTGGAAAGAATAACTCCTTGGAAACTCTAGAAACCTCGTTTCCTGAGATTTTGACTGTCCGGCGATTTAATGGTGCCGTCCAGAAGCCCTACGTTCTATTTTTGTGCATACAGATGACGGGGACAAAAATACGAAATAGTTGTGTCGTTGAAAGGAGGAACGGATAATAAAATCTATAAAGTTCGTTTCGCGAGATTCCGAATTTCCGGCGATGGAATCGTGCCGTCGAGAAACCCTGCGGGCCATATTTGTGCATCCGGATTTCAGAGACGAAAATTCGAAATAGTCGTGTCGTTGGAAAGAAGAACTCCTTGGAAATTCTAGAAACTTCGTTTCGTGGGATTGTGACTGTCCGGCGTTTTAATCATGCCGTTCAGAAGCCCTACGTTCTATTTTCGTGCATACGGATGTCGGAGACGAAAATATGAAAAATTCGTGTCGTTGGAAACAAGCACTCCTTAGAAACTCTATAAAGTTCGTTTCGCGAGATTCCGACTTTTCGGGGATGGAATCGTGCCGTCGAGAAACCCTACGGGCCATTTTCGTGCATCTGGATGTCGGAGACGAAAACTCCAAAAAGTCGTGTCGTTGCAAAGAAGAACTGCTTGGAAACTCTAGAAACTACGTTTCGTGAGATTCTGATTGTCCCGCGATTTAATCGTAACGTCCAGAAGCCCTACGGTCTATTTTCGTGCATACGGATGACGGGGACAAAAATACGAAACAGTCGTGCCGTTGGAAAGAAGAACTCCTTGGAAACTCTATAAACTTCGTTTCGTGAGATTTTGACAGTCCGGCGATTTAATCGTGCCGTCCAGAAGCCCCACGTTCTATTTTCTTGCATACGGATGACGGGGACAAAAATACGAAAAAGTCGTGTCGTTGAAAGGAAGAACGGATAATAAACTCTATAAAGTTCGTTTCGCGAGATTTCGACCTTCCGGCCATGGAATCGTGCCGTCGAGAAACCCTACGGGCCATTTTCGTGCATACGGATGTCGGAGACGAAAATACGAAAAATTTGTGTCGTTGGAAACAAGCACTCCTTGGAAATTCTATAAAGTTCGTTCCGCGAGAATCCGACTTTCCGGCGATGGAATCGTGCCGTCGAGAAACCCTACGGGCCATTTTTGTGCATACGGATGTCGGAGACGAAAATACGAAAAACTCGTGTCGTTGGAAACAAGCACGCCTTAGAAACTCTATAAAGTTCGTTTCGCGAGATTCCGACTTTCCGGGGATGGAATCGTGCCGTCGAGAAACCCTACGGGCCATTTTCGTGCATCTGGATGTCGGAGACGAAAATTCGAAAAAGTCGTGTCGTTGGAAAGAAGAACTCCTTGGAAACTCTAGAAACTTCGTTTCGTGAGATTCTGACTGTCCGGCGATTTAATCGTGTCGTCCAGAAGCCCTACGTTCTATTTTCTTGCATACGGATGACGGAGACAAAAATACGAAAAAGTCGTGTCGTTGAAAGGAAGAACGGATAATAAACTCTATAAAGTTCGTTTCGCGAGATTTTGACAGTCCGGCGATGGAATCGTGCCGTCGAGAAAACCTACGGGCCATTTTTGTGCATCCCGATGTCGGAGACGAAAATTCGTAAAAGTCGTCTCGTTGGAAAGAACAACTCCTTGGAAACTCTAGAAACTTCGTTTCGTGAGATTTTGACTGTCCGGTGATTTAATCGTGCCGTTCAGAAGCCCTACGTTCTATTTTCTTGCATACGGATGACGGAGACAAAAATACGAAAAAGTCGTGTCGTTGAAAGGAAGAACGGATAATAAACCTTATAAAGTTCGTTTCGCGAGATTCTGAGTTTCCGGCGATGGAATCGTGCCGTCGAGAAACCCTACGGGCCATTTTCGTGCATACAGATGTCGGAGATGAAAATACGAAAAATTCGTGTCGTTGGAAACAAGCACTCCTTAGAAACTCTATAAAGTTCGTTTCGCGAGATTTTGACTTTTCGGGGATGGAATCGTGCCGTCGACAAACCCCACGGGCCATTTTCGTGCATATGGATGTCGGAGACGAAAATTCGAAAAAGTCGTGTCGTTGGAAAGAATAACTCCTTGGAAACTCTAGAAACCTCGTTTCCTGAGATTTTGACTGTCCGGCGATTTAATGGTGCCGTCCAGAAGCCCTACGTTCTATTTTTGTGCATACAGATGACGGGGACAAAAATACGAAATAGTTGTGTCGTTGAAAGGAGGAACGGATAATAAAATCTATAAAGTTCGTTTCGCGAGATTCCGAATTTCCGGCGATGGAATCGTGCCGTCGAGAAACCCTGCGGGCCATATTTGTGCATCCGGATTTCAGAGACGAAAATTCGAAATAGTCGTGTCGTTGGAAAGAAGAACTCCTTGGAAATTCTAGAAACTTCGTTTCGTGGGATTGTGACTGTCCGGCGTTTTAATCATGCCGTTCAGAAGCCCTACGTTCTATTTTCGTGCATACGGATGTCGGAGACGAAAATATGAAAAATTCGTGTCGTTGGAAACAAGCACTCCTTAGAAACTCTATAAAGTTCGTTTCGCGAGATTCCGACTTTTCGGGGATGGAATCGTGCCGTCGAGAAACCCTACGGCCCATTTTCGTGCATCTGGATGTCGGAGACGAAAACTCCAAAAAGTCGTGTCGTTGCAAAGAAGAACTGCTTGGAAACTCTAGAAACTACGTTTCGTGAGATTCTGATTGTCCCGCGATTTAATCGTAACGTCCAGAAGCCCTACGGTCTATTTTCGTGCATACGGATGACGGGGACAAAAATACGAAAAAGTCGTGCCGTTGGAAAGAAGAACTCCTTGGAAACTCTATAAACTTCGTTTCGTGAGATTTTGACAGTCCGGCGATTTAATCGTGCCGTCCAGAAGCCCCACGTTCTATTTTCTTGCATACGGATGACGGGGACAAAAATACGAAAAAGTCGTGTCGTTGAAAGGAAGAACGGATAATAAACTCTATAAAGTTCGTTTCGCGAGATTTCGACCTTCCGGCCATGGAATCGTGCCGTCGAGAAACCCTACGGGCCATTTTCGTGCATACGGATGTCGGAGACGAAAATACGAAAAATTTGTGTCGTTGGAAACAAGCACTCCTTGGAAATTCTATAAAGTTCGTTCCGCGAGAATCCGACTTTCCGGCGATGGAATCGTGCCGTCGAGAAACCCTACGGGCCATTTTTGTGCATACGGATGTCGGAGACGAAAATACGAAAAACTCGTGTCGTTGGAAACAAGCACGCCTTAGAAACTCTATAAAGTTCGTTTCGCGAGATTCCGACTTTCCGGGGATGGAATCGTGCCGTCGAGAAACCCTACGGGCCATTTTCGTGCATCTGGATGTCGGAGACGAAAATTCGAAAAAGTCGTGTCGTTGGAAAGAAGAACTCCTTGGAAACTCTAGAAACTTCGTTTCGTGAGATTCTGACTGTCCGGCGATTTAATCGTGTCGTCCAGAAGCCCTACGTTCTATTTTCTTGCATACGGATGACGGAGACAAAAATACGAAAAAGTCGTGTCGTTGAAAGGAAGAACGGATAATAAACTCTATAAAGTTCGTTTCGCGAGATTTTGACAGTCCGGCGATGGAATCGTGCCGTCGAGAAAACCTACGGGCCATTTTTGTGCATCCCGATGTCGGAGACGAAAATTCGTAAAAGTCGTCTCGTTGGAAAGAACAACTCCTTGGAAACTCTAGAAACTTCGTTTCGTGAGATTTTGACTGTCCGGTGATTTAATCGTGCCGTTCAGAAGCCCTACGTTCTATTTTCTTGCATACGGATGACGGAGACAAAAATACGAAAAAGTCGTGTCGTTGAAAGGAAGAACGGATAATAAACCTTATAAAGTTCGTTTCGCGAGATTCTGAGTTTCCGGCGATGGAATCGTGCCGTCGAGAAACCCTACGGGCCATTTTCGTGCATACAGATGTCGGAGATGAAAATACGAAAAATTCGTGTCGTTGGAAACAAGCACTCCTTAGAAACTCTATAAAGTTCGTTTCGCGAGATTTTGACTTTTCGGGGATGGAATCATGCCGTCGACAAACCCTACGGGCCACTTTCGTGCATATGGATGTCGGAGACGAAAATTCGAAAAAGTCGTGTCGTTGGAAAGAATAACTCCTTGGAAACTCTAGAAACCTCGTTTCCTGAGATTTTGACTGTCCGGCGATTTAATGGTGCCGTCCAGAAGCCCTACGTTCTATTTTTGTGCATACAGATGACGGGGACAAAAATACGAAATAGTTGTGTCGTTGAAAGGAGGAACGGATAATAAAATCTATAAAGTTCGTTTCGCGAGATTCTGAATTTCCGGCGATGGAATCGTGCCGTCGAGAAACCCTGCGGGCCATATTTGTGCATCCGGATTTCAGAGACGAAAATTCGAAATAGTCGTGTCGTTGGAAAGAAGAACTCCTTGGAAATTCTAGAAACTTCGTTTCGTGGGATTGTGACTGTCCGGCGTTTTAATCATGCCGTTCAGAAGCCCTACGTTCTATTTTCGTGCATACGGATGTCGGAGACGAAAATATGAAAAATTCGTGTCGTTGGAAACAAGCACTCCTTAGAAACTCTATAAAGTTCGTTTCGCGAGATTCCGACTTTTCGGGGATGGAATCGTGCCGTCGAGAAACCCTACGGGCCATTTTCGTGCATCTGGATGTCGGAGACGAAAACTCCAAAAAGTCGTGTCGTTGCAAAGAAGAACTGCTTGGAAACTCTAGAAACTACGTTTCGTGAGATTCTGATTGTCCCGCGATTTAATCGTAACGTCCAGAAGCCCTACGGTCTATTTTCGTGCATACGGATGACGGGGACAAAAATACGAAAAAGTCGTGCCGTTGGAAAGAAGAACTCCTTGGAAACTCTATAAACTTCGTTTCGTGAGATTTTGACAGTCCGGCGATTTAATCGTGCCGTCCAGAAGCCCCACGTTCTATTTTCTTGCATACGGATGACGGGGACAAAAATACGAAAAAGTCGTGTCGTTGAAAGGAAGAACGGATAATAAACTCTATAAAGTTCGTTTCGCGAGATTTCGACCTTCCGGCCATGGAATCGTGCCGTCGAGAAACCCTACGGGCCATTTTCGTGCATACGGATGTCGGAGACGAAAATACGAAAAATTTGTGTCGTTGGAAACAAGCACTCCTTGGAAATTCTATAAAGTTCGTTCCGCGAGAATCCGACTTTCCGGCGATGGAATCGTGCCGTCGAGAAACCCTACGGGCCATTTTTGTGCATACGGATGTCGGAGACGAAAATACGAAAAACTCGTGTCGTTGGAAGCAAGCACGCCTTAGAAACTCTATAAAGTTCGTTTCGCGAGATTCCGACTTTCCGGGGATGGAATCGTGCCGTCGAGAAACCCTACGGGCCATTTTCGTGCATCTGGATGTCGGAGACGAAAATTCGAAAAAGTCGTGTCGTTGGAAAGAAGAACACCTTGGAAACTCTAGAAACTTCGTTTCGTGAGATTCTGACTGTCCGGCGATTTAATCGTGTCGTCCAGAAGCCCTACGTTCTATTTTCTTGCATACGGATGACGGAGACAAAAATACGAAAAAGTCGTGTCGTTGAAAGGAAGAACGGATAATAAACTCTATAAAGTTCGTTTCGCGAGATTTTGACAGTCCGGCGATGGAATCGTGCCGTCGAGAAAACCTACGGGCCATTTTTGTGCATCCCGATGTCGGAGACGAAAATTCGTAAAAGTCGTCTCGTTGGAAAGAACAACTCCTTGGAAACTCTAGAAACTTCGTTTCGTGAGATTTTGACTGTCCGGTGATTTAATCGTGCCGTTCAGAAGCCCTACGTTCTATTTTCTTGCATACGGATGACGGAGACAAAAATACGAAAAAGTCGTGTCGTTGAAAGGAAGAACGGATAATAAACCTTATAAAGTTCGTTTCGCGAGATTCTGAGTTTCCGGCGATGGAATCGTGCCGTCGAGAAACCCTACGGGCCATTTTTGTGCATACAGATGTCGGAGATGAAAATACGAAAAATTCGTGTCGTTGGAAACAAGCACTCCTTAGAAACTCTATAAAGTTCGTTTCGCGAGATTTTGACTTTTCGGGGATGGAATCGTGCCGTCGACAAACCATACGGGCCATTTTCGTGCATATGGATGTCGGAGACGAAAATTCGAAAAAGTCGTGTCGTTGGAAAGAATAACTCCTTGGAAACTCTAGAAACCTCGTTTCCTGAGATTTTGACTGTCCGGCGATTTAATGGTGCCGTCCAGAAGCCCTACGTTCTATTTTTGTGCATACAGATGACGGGCACAAAAATACGAAATAGTTGTGTCGTTGAAAGGAGGAACGGATAATAAAATCTATAAAGTTCGTTTCGCGAGATTCCGAATTTCCGGCGATGGAATCGTGCCGTCGAGAAACCCTGCGGGCCATATTTGTGCATCCGGATTTCAGAGACGAAAATTCGAAATAGTCGTGTCGTTGGAAAGAAGAACTCCTTGGAAATTCTAGAAACTTCGTTTCGTGGGATTGTGACTGTCCGGCGATTTAATCATGCCGTTCAGAAGCCCTACGTTCTATTTTCGTGCATACGGATGTCGGAGACGAAAATATGAAAAATTCGTGTCGTTGGAAACAAGCACTCCTTAGAAACTCTATAAAGTTCGTTTCGCGAGATTCCGACTTTTCGGGGATGGAATCGTGCCGTCGAGAAACCCTACGGCCCATTTTCGTGCATCTGGATGTCGGAGACGAAAACTCCAAAAAGTCGTGTCGTTGCAAAGAAGAACTGCTTGGAAACTCTAGAAACTACGTTTCGTGAGATTCTGATTGTCCCGCGATTTAATCGTAACGTCCAGAAGCCCTACGGTCTATTTTCGTGCATACGGATGACGGGGACAAAAATACGAAAAAGTCGTGCCGTTGGAAAGAAGAACTCCTTGGAAACTCTATAAACTTCGTTTCGTGAGATTTTGACAGTCCGGCGATTTAATCGTGCCGTCCAGAAGCCCCACGTTCTATTTTCTTGCATACGGATGACGGGGACAAAAATACGAAAAAGTCGTGTCGTTGAAAGGAAGAACGGATAATAAACTCTATAAAGTTCGTTTCGCGAGATTTCGACCTTCCGGCCATGGAATCGTGCCGTCGGGAAACCCTACGGGCCATTTTCGTGCATACGGATGTCGGAGACGAAAATACGAAAAATTTGTGTCGTTGGAAACAAGCACTCCATGGAAATTCTATAAAGTTCGTTCCGCGAGAATCCGACTTTCCGGCGATGGAATCGTGCCGTCGAGAAACCCTACGGGCCATTTTTGTGCATACGGATGTCGGAGACGAAAATACGAAAAACTCGTGTCGTTGGAAACAAGCACGCCTTAGAAACTCTATAAAGTTCGTTTCGCGAGATTCCGACTTTCCGGGGATGGAATCGTGCCGTCGAGAAACCCTACGGGCCATTTTCGTGCATCTGGATGTCGGAGACGAAAATTCGAAAAAGTCGTGTCGTTGGAAAGAAGAACTCCTTGGAAACTCCAGAAACTTCGTTTCGTGAAATTCTGACTGTCCGGCGATTTAATCGTGTCGTCCAGAAGCCCTACGTTCTATTTTCTTGCATACGGATGACGGAGACAAAAATACGAAAAAGTCGTGTCGTTGAAAGGTAGAACGGATAATAAACTCTATAAAGTTCGTTTCGCGAGATTTTGACAGTCCGGCGATGGAATCGTGCCGTCGAGAAAACCTACGGGCCATTTTTGTGCATCCCGATGTCGGAGACGAAAATTCGTAAAAGTCGTCTCGTTGGAAAGAACAACTCCTTGGAAACTCTAGAAACTTCGTTTCGTGAGATTTTGACTGTCCGGTGGTTTAATCGTGCCGTTCAGAAGCCCTACGTTCTATTTTCTTGCATACGGATGACGGAGACAAAAATACGAAAAAGTCGTGTCGTTGAAAGGAAGAACGGATAATAAACCTTATAAAGTTCGTTTCGCGAGATTCTGAGTTTCCGGCGATGGAATCGTGCCGTCGAGAAACCCTACGGGCCATTTTTGTGCATACAGATGTCGGAGATGAAAATACGAAAAATTCGTGTCGTTGGAAACAAGCACTCCTTAGAAACTCTATAAAGTTCGTTTCGCGAGATTTTGACTTTTCGGGGATGGAATCGTGCCGTCGACAAACCATACGGGCCATTTTCGTGCATATGGATGTCGGAGACGAAAATTCGAAAAAGTCGTGTCGTTGGAAAGAATAACTCCTTGGAAACTCTAGAAACCTCGTTTCCTGAGATTTTGACTGTCCGGCGATTTAATGGTGCCGTCCAGAAGCCCTACGTTCTATTTTTGTGCATACAGATGACGGGCACAAAAATACGAAATAGTTGTGTCGTTGAAAGGAGGAACGGATAATAAAATCTATAAAGTTCGTTTCGCGAGATTCCGAATTTCCGGCGATGGAATCGTGCCGTCGAGAAACCCTGCGGGCCATATTTGTGCATCCGGATTTCAGAGACGAAAATTCGAAATAGTCGTGTCGTTGGAAAGAAGAACTCCTTGGAAATTCTAGAAACTTCGTTTCGTGGGATTGTGACTGTCCGGCGTTTTAATCATGCCGTTCAGAAGCCCTACGTTCTATTTTCGTGCATACGGATGTCGGAGACGAAAATATGAAAAATTCGTGTCGTTGGAAACAAGCACTCCTTAGAAACTCTATAAAGTTCGTTTCGCGAGATTCCGACTTTTCGGGGATGGAATCGTGCCGTCGAGAAACCCTACGGGCCATTTTCGTGCATCTGGATGTCGGAGACGAAAACTCCAAAAAGTCGTGTCGTTGCAAAGAAGAACTGCTTGGAAACTCTAGAAACTACGTTTCGTGAGATTCTGATTGTCCCGCGATTTAATCGTAACGTCCAGAAGCCCTACGGTCTATTTTCGTGCATACGGATGACGGGGACAAAAATACGAAAAAGTCGTGCCGTTGGAAAGAAGAACTCCTTGGAAACTCTATAAACTTCGTTTCGTGAGATTTTGACAGTCCGGCGATTTAATCGTGCCGTCCAGAAGCCCCACGTTCTATTTTCTTGCATACGGATGACGGGGACAAAAATACGAAAAAGTCGTGTCGTTGAAAGGAAGAACGGATAATAAACTCTATAAAGTTCGTTTCGCGAGATTTCGACCTTCCGGCCATGGAATCGTGCCGTCGAGAAACCCTACGGGCCATTTTCGTGCATACGGATGTCGGAGACGAAAATACGAAAAATTTGTGTCGTTGGAAACAAGCACTCCTTGGAAATTCTATAAAGTTCGTTCCGCGAGAATCCGACTTTCCGGCGATGGAATCGTGCCGTCGAGAAACCCTACGGGCCATTTTTGTGCATACGGATGTCGGAGACGAAAATACGAAAAACTCGTGTCGTTGGAAACAAGCACGCCTTAGAAACTCTATAAAGTTCGTTTCGCGAGATTCCGACTTTCCGGGGATGGAATCGTGCCGTCGAGAAACCCTACGGGCCATTTTCGTGCATCTGGATGTCGGAGACGAAAATTCGAAAAAGTCGTGTCGTTGGAAAGAAGAACACCTTGGAAACTCTAGAAACTTCGTTTCGTGAGATTCTGACTGTCCGGCGATTTAATCGTGTCGTCCAGAAGCCCTACGTTCTATTTTCTTGCATACGGATGACGGAGACAAAAATACGAAAAAGTCGTGTCGTTGAAAGGAAGAACGGATAATAAACTCTATAAAGTTCGTTTCGCGAGATTTTGACAGTCCGGCGATGGAATCGTGCCGTCGAGAAAACCTACGGGCCATTTTTGTGCATCCCGATGTCGGAGACGAAAATTCGTAAAAGTCGTCTCGTTGGAAAGAACAACTCCTTGGAAACTCTAGAAACTTCGTTTCGTGAGATTTTGACTGTCCGGTGATTTAATCGTGCCGTTCAGAAGCCCTACGTTCTATTTTCTTGCATACGGATGACGGAGACAAAAATACGAAAAAGTCGTGTCGTTGAAAGGAAGAACGGATAATAAACCTTATAAAGTTCGTTTCGCGAGATTCTGAGTTTCCGGCGATGGAATCGTGCCGTCGAGAAACCCTACGGGCCATTTTTGTGCATACAGATGTCGGAGATGAAAATACGAAAAATTCGTGTCGTTGGAAACAAGCACTCCTTAGAAACTCTATAAAGTTCGTTTCGCGAGATTTTGACTTTTCGGGGATGGAATCGTGCCGTCGACAAACCATACGGGCCATTTTCGTGCATATGGATGTCGGAGACGAAAATTCGAAAAAGTCGTGTCGTTGGAAAGAATAACTCCTTGGAAACTCTAGAAACCTCGTTTCCTGAGATTTTGACTGTCCGGCGATTTAATGGTGCCGTCCAGAAGCCCTACGTTCTATTTTTGTGCATACAGATGACGGGCACAAAAATACGAAATAGTTGTGTCGTTGAAAGGAGGAACGGATAATAAAATCTATAAAGTTCGTTTCGCGAGATTCCGAATTTCCGGCGATGGAATCGTGCCGTCGAGAAACCCTGCGGGCCATATTTGTGCATCCGGATTTCAGAGACGAAAATTCGAAATAGTCGTGTCGTTGGAAAGAAGAACTCCTTGGAAATTCTAGAAACTTCGTTTCGTGGGATTGTGACTGTCCGGCGATTTAATCATGCCGTTCAGAAGCCCTACGTTCTATTTTCGTGCATACGGATGTCGGAGACGAAAATATGAAAAATTCGTGTCGTTGGAAACAAGCACTCCTTAGAAACTCTATAAAGTTCGTTTCGCGAGATTCCGACTTTTCGGGGATGGAATCGTGCCGTCGAGAAACCCTACGGCCCATTTTCGTGCATCTGGATGTCGGAGACGAAAACTCCAAAAAGTCGTGTCGTTGCAAAGAAGAACTGCTTGGAAACTCTAGAAACTACGTTTCGTGAGATTCTGATTGTCCCGCGATTTAATCGTAACGTCCAGAAGCCCTACGGTCTATTTTCGTGCATACGGATGACGGGGACAAAAATACGAAAAAGTCGTGCCGTTGGAAAGAAGAACTCCTTGGAAACTCTATAAACTTCGTTTCGTGAGATTTTGACAGTCCGGCGATTTAATCGTGCCGTCCAGAAGCCCCACGTTCTATTTTCTTGCATACGGATGACGGGGACAAAAATACGAAAAAGTCGTGTCGTTGAAAGGAAGAACGGATAATAAACTCTATAAAGTTCGTTTCGCGAGATTTCGACCTTCCGGCCATGGAATCGTGCCGTCGGGAAACCCTACGGGCCATTTTCGTGCATACGGATGTCGGAGACGAAAATACGAAAAATTTGTGTCGTTGGAAACAAGCACTCCATGGAAATTCTATAAAGTTCGTTCCGCGAGAATCCGACTTTCCGGCGATGGAATCGTGCCGTCGAGAAACCCTACGGGCCATTTTTGTGCATACGGATGTCGGAGACGAAAATACGAAAAACTCGTGTCGTTGGAAACAAGCACGCCTTAGAAACTCTATAAAGTTCGTTTCGCGAGATTCCGACTTTCCGGGGATGGAATCGTGCCGTCGAGAAACCCTACGGGCCATTTTCGTGCATCTGGATGTCGGAGACGAAAACTCCAAAAAGTCGTGTCGTTGCAAAGAAGAACTGCTTGGAAACTCTAGAAACTACGTTTCGTGAGATTCTGATTGTCCCGCGATTTAATCGTAACGTCCAGAAGCCCTACGGTCTATTTTCGTGCATACGGATGACGGGGACAAAAATACGAAAAAGTCGTGCCGTTGGAAAGAAGAACTCCTTGGAAACTCTATAAACTTCGTTTCGTGAGATTTTGACAGTCCGGCGATTTAATCGTGCCGTCCAGAAGCCCCACGTTCTATTTTCTTGCATACGGATGACGGGGACAAAAATACGAAAAAGTCGTGTCGTTGAAAGGAAGAACGGATAATAAACTCTATAAAGTTCGTTTCGCGAGATTTCGACCTTCCGGCCATGGAATCGTGCCGTCGAGAAACCCTACGGGCCATTTTCGTGCATACGGATGTCGGAGACGAAAATACGAAAAATTTGTGTCGTTGGAAACAAGCACTCCTTGGAAATTCTATAAAGTTCGTTCCGCGAGAATCCGACTTTCCGGCGATGGAATCGTGCCGTCGAGAAACCCTACGGGCCATTTTTGTGCATACGGATGTCGGAGACGAAAATACGAAAAACTCGTGTCGTTGGAAACAAGCACGCCTTAGAAACTCTATAAAGTTCGTTTCGCGAGATTCCGACTTTTCGGGGATGGAATCGTGCCGTCGAGAAACCCTACGGGCCATTTTCGTGCATCTGGATGTCGGAGACGAAAACTCCAAAAAGTCGTGTCGTTGCAAAGAAGAACTGCTTGGAAACTCTAGAAACTACGTTTCGTGAGATTCTGATTGTCCCGCGATTTAATCGTAACGTCCAGAAGCCCTACGGTCTATTTTCGTGCATACGGATGACGGGGACAAAAATACGAAAAAGTCGTGCCGTTGGAAAGAAGAACTCCTTGGAAACTCTATAAACTTCGTTTCGTGAGATTTTGACAGTCCGGCGATTTAATCGTGCCGTCCAGAAGCCCCACGTTCTATTTTCTTGCATACGGATGACGGGGACAAAAATACGAAAAAGTCGTGTCGTTGAAAGGAAGAACGGATAATAAACTCTATAAAGTTCGTTTCGCGAGATTTCGACCTTCCGGCCATGGAATCGTGCCGTCGAGAAACCCTACGGGCCATTTTCGTGCATACGGATGTCGGAGACGAAAATACGAAAAATTTGTGTCGTTGGAAACAAGCACTCCTTGGAAATTCTATAAAGTTCGTTCCGCGAGAATCCGACTTTCCGGCGATGGAATCGTGCCGTCGAGAAACCCTACGGGCCATTTTTGTGCATACGGATGTCGGAGACGAAAATACGAAAAACTCGTGTCGTTGGAAACAAGCACGCCTTAGAAACTCTATAAAGTTCGTTTCGCGAGATTCCGACTTTCCGGGGATGGAATCGTGCCGTCGAGAAACCCTACGGGCCATTTTCGTGCATCTGGATGTCGGAGACGAAAATTCGAAAAAGTCGTGTCGTTGGAAAGAAGAACACCTTGGAAACTCTAGAAACTTCGTTTCGTGAGATTCTGACTGTCCGGCGATTTAATCGTGTCGTCCAGAAGCCCTACGTTCTATTTTCTTGCATACGGATGACGGAGACAAAAATACGAAAAAGTCGTGTCGTTGAAAGGAAGAACGGATAATAAACTCTATAAAGTTCGTTTCGCGAGATTTTGACAGTCCGGCGATGGAATCGTGCCGTCGAGAAAACCTACGGGCCATTTTTGTGCATCCCGATGTCGGAGACGAAAATTCGTAAAAGTCGTCTCGTTGGAAAGAACAACTCCTTGGAAACTCTAGAAACTTCGTTTCGTGAGATTTTGACTGTCCGGTGATTTAATCGTGCCGTTCAGAAGCCCTACGTTCTATTTTCTTGCATACGGATGACGGAGACAAAAATACGAAAAAGTCGTGTCGTTGAAAGGAAGAACGGATAATAAACCTTATAAAGTTCGTTTCGCGAGATTCTGAGTTTCCGGCGATGGAATCGTGCCGTCGAGAAACCCTACGGGCCATTTTTGTGCATACAGATGTCGGAGATGAAAATACGAAAAATTCGTGTCGTTGGAAACAAGCACTCCTTAGAAACTCTATAAAGTTCGTTTCGCGAGATTTTGACTTTTCGGGGATGGAATCGTGCCGTCGACAAACCCTACGGGCCATTTTCGTGCATATGGATGTCGGAGACGAAAATTCGAAAAAGTCGTGTCGTTGGAAAGAATAACTCCTTGGAAACTCTAGAAACCTCGTTTCCTGAGATTTTGACTGTCCGGCGATTTAATGGTGCCGTCCAGAAGCCCTACGTTCTATTTTTGTGCATACAGATGACGGGCACAAAAATACGAAATAGTTGTGTCGTTGAAAGGAGGAACGGATAATAAAATCTATAAAGTTCGTTTCGCGAGATTCCGAATTTCCGGCGATGGAATCGTGCCGTCGAGAAACCCTGCGGGCCATATTTGTGCATCCGGATTTCAGAGACGAAAATTCGAAATAGTCGTGTCGTTGGAAAGAAGAACTCCTGGGAAATTCTAGAAACTTCGTTTCGTGGGATTGTGACTGTCCGGCGATTTAATCATGCCGTTCAGAAGCCCTACGTTCTATTTTCGTGCATACGGATGTCGGAGACGAAAATATGAAAAATTCGTGTCGTTGGAAACAAGCACTCCTTAGAAACTCTATAAAGTTCGTTTCGCGAGATTCCGACTTTTCGGGGATGGAATCGTGCCGTCGAGAAACCCTACGGCCCATTTTCGTGCATCTGGATGTCGGAGACGAAAACTCCAAAAAGTCGTGTCGTTGCAAAGAAGAACTGCTTGGAAACTCTAGAAACTACGTTTCGTGAGATTCTGATTGTCCCGCGATTTAATCGTAACGTCCAGAAGCCCTACGGTCTATTTTCGTGCATACGGATGACGGGGACAAAAATACGAAAAAGTCGTGTCGTTGGAAAGAAGAACTCCTTGGAAACTCTATAAACTTCATTTCGTGAGATTTTGACAGTCCGGCGATTTAATCGTGCCGTCCAGAAGCCCCACGTTCTATTTTCTTGCATACGGATGACGGGGACAAAAATACGAAAAAGTCGTGTCGTTGAAAGGAAGAACGGATAATAAACTCTATAAAGTTCGTTTCGCGAGATTTCGACCTTCCGGCCATGGAATCGTGCCGTCGAGAAACCCTACGGGCCATTTTCGTGCATACGGATGTCGGAGACGAAAATACGAAAAATTTGTGTCGTTGGAAACAAGCACTCCTTGGAAATTCTATAAAGTTCGTTCCGCGAGAATCCGACTTTCCGGCGATGGAATCGTGCCGTCGAGAAACCCTACGGGCCATTTTTGTGCATACGGATGTCGGAGACGAAAATACGAAAAACTCGTGTCGTTGGAAACAAGCACGCCTTAGAAACTCTATAAAGTTCGTTTCGCGAGATTCCGACTTTCCGGGGATGGAATCGTGCCGTCGAGAAACCCTACGGGCCATTTTCGTGCATCTGGATGTCGAAGACGAAAATTCAAAAAAGTCGTGTCGTTGGAAAGAAGAACTCCTTGGAAACTCTAGAAACATCGTTTCGTGAGATTCTGACTGTCCGGCGATTTAATTGTGTCGTCCAGAAGCCCTACGTTCTATTTTCTTGCATACGGATGACGGAGACAAAAATACGAAAAAGTCGTGTCGTTGAAAGGTAGAACGGATAATAAACTCTATAAAGTTCGTTTCGCGAGATTTTGACAGTCCGGCGATGGAATCGTGCCGTCGAGAAAACCTACGGGCCATTTTTGTGCATCCCGATGTCGGAGACGAAAATTCGTAAAAGTCGTCTCGTTGGAAAGAACAACTCCTTGGAAACTCTAGAAACTTCGTTTCGTGAGATTTTGACTGTCCGGTGATTTAATCGTGCCGTTCAGAAGCCCTACGTTCTATTTTCTTGCATACGGATGACGGAGACAAAAATACGAAAAAGTCGTGTCGTTGAAAGGAAGAACGGATAATAAACCTTATAAAGTTCGTTTCGCGAGATTCTGAGTTTCCGGCGATGGAATCGTGCCGTCGAGAAACCCTACGGGCCATCTTCGTGCGTACAGATGTCGGAGATGAAAATACGAAAAATTCGTGTCGTTGGAAACAAGCACTCCTTAGAAACTCTATAAAGTTCGTTTCGCGAGATTTTGACTTTTCGGGGATGGAATCGTGCCGTCGACAAACCCTACGGGCCATTTTCGTGCATATGGATGTCGGAGACGAAAATTCGAAAAAGTCGTGTCGTTGGAAAGAATAACTCCTTGGAAACTCTAGAAACCTCGTTTCGTGAGATTTTGACTGTCCGGCGATTTAATGGTGCCGTCCAGAAACCCTACGTTCTATTTTTGTGCATACAGATGACGGGGACAAAAATACGAAATAGTTGTGTCGTTGAAAGGAGGAACGGATAATAAAATCTATAAAGTTCGTTTCGCGAGATTCCGAATTTCCGGCGATGGAATCGTGCCGTCGAGAAACCCTGCGGGCCATATTTGTGCATCCGGATTTCAGAGACGAAAATTCGAAATAGTCGTGTCGTTGGAAAGAAGAACTCCTTGGAAATTCTAGAAACTTCGTTTCGTGGGATTGTGACTGTCCGGCGATTTAATCATGCCGTTCAGAAGCCCTACGTTCTATTTTCGTGCATACGGATGTCGGAGACGAAAATATGAAAAATTCGTGTCGTTGGAAACAAGCACTCCTTAGAAACTCTATAAAGTTCATTTCGCGAGATTCCGACTTTTCGGGGATGGAATCGTGCCGTCGAGAAACCCTACGGGCCATTTTCGTGCATCTGGATGTCGGAGACGAAAACTCCAAAAAGTCGTGTCGTTGCAAAGAAGAACTGCTTGGAAACTCTAGAAACTACGTTTCGTGAGATTCTGATTGTCCCGCGATTTAATCGTAACGTCCAGAAGCCCTACGGTCTATTTTCGTGCATACGGATGACGCGGACAAAAATACGAAAAAGTCGTGTCGTTGGAAAGAAGAACTCCTTGGAAACTCTATAAACTTCGTTTCGTGAGATTTTGACAGTCCGGCGATTTAATCGTGCCGTCCAGAAGCCCCACGTTCTATTTTCTTGCATACGGATGACGGGGACAAAAATACGAAAAAGTCGTGTCGTTGAAAGGAAGAACGGATAATAAACTCTATAAAGTTGGTTTCGCGAGATTTCGACCTTCCGGCCATGGAATCGTGCCGTCGGGAAACCCTACGGGCCATTTTCGTGCATACGGATGTCGGAGGCGAAAATACGAAAAATTTGTGTCGTTGGAAACAAGCACTCCTTGGAAATTCTATAAAGTTCGTTCCGCGAGAATCCGACTTTCCGGCGATGGAATCGTGCCGTCGAGAAACCCTACGGGCCATTTTTGTGCATACGGATGTCGGAGACGAAAATACGAAAAACTCGTGTCGTTGGAAACAAGCACGCCTTAGAAACTCTATAAAGTTCGTTTCGCGAGATTCCGACTTTCCGGGGATGGAATCGTGCCGTCGAGAAACCCTACGGGCCATTTTCGTGCATCTGGATGTCGGAGACGAAAATTCAAAAAAGTCGTGTCGTTGGAAAGAAGAACTCCTTGGAAACTCTAGAAACTTCGTTTCGTGAGATTCTGTCTGTCCGGCGATTTAACCGTGTCGTTCAGAAGCTCTACGTTCTATTTTCTTGCATACGGATGACGGAGACAAAAATACGAAAAAGTCGTGTCGTTGAAAGGAAGAACGGATAATAAACTCTATAAAGTTGGTTTCGCGAGATTTCGACCTTCCGGCCATGGAATCGTGCCGTCGGGAAACCCTACGGGCCATTTTCGTGCATACGGATGTCGGAGGCGAAAATACGAAAAATTTGTGTCGTTGGAAACAAGCACTCCTTGGAAATTCTATAAAGTTCGTTCCGCGAGAATCCGACATTCCGGCGATGGAATCGTGCCTTCGAGAAACCCTACGGGCCATTTTTGTGCATACGGATGTCGGAGAAGAAAATACGAAAAACTCGTGTCGTTGGAAACAAGCACGCCTTAGAAACTCTATAAAGTTCGTTTCGCGAGATTCCGACTTTCCTGGGATGGAATCGTGCCGTCGAGAAACCCTACGGGCCATTTTCGTGCATCTGGATGTCGGAGACGAAAATTCGAAAAAGTCGTGTCGTTGGAAAGAAGAACTCCTTGGAAACTCTAGAAACATCGTTTCGTGAGATTCTGACTGTCCGGCGATTTAATGGTGCCGTCCAGAAGCCCTACGTTCTATTTTTGTGCATACAGATGACGGGGACAAAAATACGAAATAGTTGTGTCGTTGAAAGGAGGAACGGATAATAAAATCTATAAAGTTCGTTTCGCGAGATTCCGAATTTCCGGCGATGGAATCGTGCCGTCGAGAAACCCTGCGGGCCATATTTGTGCATCCGGATTTCAGAGACGAAAATTCGAAATAGTCGTGTCGTTGGAAAGAAGAACTCCTTGGAAATTCTAGAAACTTCGTTTCGTGGGATTGTGACTGTCCGGCGATTTAATCATGCCGTTCAGAAGCCCTACGTTCTATTTTCGTGCATACGGATGTCGGAGACGAAAATATGAAAAATTCGAGTCGTTGGAAACAAGCACTCCTTAGAAACTCTATAAAGTTCGTTTCGCGAGATTCTGACTTTTCGGGGATGGAATCGTGCCGTCGAGAAACCCTACGGGCCATTTTCGTGCATCTGGATGTCGGAGACGAAAACTCCAAAAAGTCGTGTCGTTGCAAAGAAGAACTGCTTGGAAACTCTAGAAACTACGTTTCGTGAGATTCTGATTGTCCCGCGATTTAATCGTAACGTCCAGAAGCCCTACGGTCTATTTTCGTGCATACGGATGACGGGGACAAAAACACGAAAAAGTCGTGTCGTTGGAAAGAAGAACTCCTTGGAAACTCTATAAACTTCGTTTCGTGAGATTTTGACAGTCCGGCGATTTAATCGTGCCGTCCAGAAGCCCCACGTTCTATTTTCTTGCATACGGATGACGGGGACAAAAATACGAAAAAGTCGTGTCGTTGAAAGGAAGAACGGATAATAAACTCTATAAAGTTCGTTTCGCGAGATTTCGACCTTCCGGCCATGGAATCGTGCCGTCGAGAAACCCTACGGGCCATTTTCGTGCATACAGATGTCGGAGACGAAAATACGAAAAATTTGTGTCGTTGGAAACAGGCACTCCTTGGAAATTCTATAAAGTTCGTTCCGCGAGAATCCGACTTTCCGGCGATGGAATCGTGCCGTCGAGAAACCCTACGGGCCATTTTCGTGCATCTGGATGTCGGAGACGAAAACTCCAAAAAGTCGTGTCGTTGCAAAGAAGAACTGCTTGGAAACTCTAGAAACTACGTTTCGTGAGATTCTGATTGTCCCGCGATTTAATCATAACGTCCAGAAGCCCTACGGTCTATTTTCGTGCATACGGATGACGGGGACAAAAATACGAAAAAGTCGTGTCGTTGGAAAGAAGAACTCCTTGGAAACTCTATAAACTTCGTTTCGTGAGATTTTGACAGTCCGGCGATTTAATCGTGCCGTCCAGAAGCCCCACGTTCTATTTTCTTGCATACGGATGACGGGGACAAAAATACGAAAAAGTCGTGTCGTTGAAAGGAAGAACGGATAATAAACTCTATAAAGTTCGTTTCGCGAGATTTTGACAGTCCGGCGATGGAATCGTGCCGTCGAGAAAACCTACGGGCCACTTTTGTGCATCCCGATGTCGGAGACGAAAATTCGTAAAAGTCGTCTCGTTGGAAAGAACAACTCCTTGGAAACTCTAGAAACTTCGTTTCGTGAGATTTTGACTGTCCGGTGATTTAATCGTGCCGTTCAGAAGCCCTACGTTCTATTTTCTTGCATACGGATGACGGAGACAAAAATACGAAAAAGTCGTGTCGTTGAAAGGAAGAACGGATAATAAACCTTATAAAGTTCGTTTCGCGAGATTCTGAGTTTCCGGCGATGGAATCGTGCCGTCGAGAAACCCTACGGGCCATTTTCGTGCGTACAGATGTCGGAGATGAAAATATGAAAAATTCGTGTCGTTGGAAACAAGCACTCCTTAGAAACTCTATAAAGTTCGTTTCACGAGATTTTGACTTTTCGGGGATGGAATCGTGCCGTCGACAAACCCTACGGGCCATTTTCGTGCATATGGATGTCGGAGACGAAAATTCGAAAAAGTCGTGTCGTTGGAAAGAATAACTCCTTGGAAACTCTAGAAACCTCGTTTCCTGAGATTTTGACTCTCCGGCGATTTAATGGTGCCGTCCAGAAGCCCAACGTTCTATTTTTGTGCATACAGATGACGGGGACAAAAATACGAAATAGTTGTGTCGTTGAAAGGAGGAACGGATAATAAAATCTATGAAGTTCGTTTCGCGAGATTCCGAATTTCCGGCGATGGAATCGTGCCGTCGAGAAACCCTGCGGGCCATATTTGTGCATCCGGATTTCAGAGACGAAAATTCGAAATAGTCGTGTCGTTGGAAAGAAGAACTCCTTGGAAATTCTAGAAACTTCGTTTCGTGGGATTGTGACTGTCCGGCGATTTAATCATGCCGTTCAGAAGCCCTACGTTCTATTTTCGTGCATACGGATGTCGGAGACGAAAATATGAAAAATTCGTGTCGTTGGAAACAAGCACTCCTTAGAAACTCTATAAAGTTCGTTTCGCGAGATTCCGACTTTTCGGGGATGGAATCGTGCCGTCGAGAAACCCTACGGCCCATTTTCGTGCATACGGATGACGGAGACGAAAATACGAAAAAGTCGTGTCGTTGAAAGGAAGAACGGATAATAAACTCTATAAAGTTCGTTTCGCGAGATTTCGACCTTCCGGCCATGGAATCGTGCCGTCGAGAAACCCTACGGGCCATTTTCGTGCATACGGATGTCGGAGACGAAAATACGAAAAATTTGTGTCGTTGGAAACAAGCACTCCTTGGAAATTCTATAAAGTTCGTTCCGCGAGAATCCGACTTTCCGGCGATGGAATCGTGCCGTCGAGAAACCCTACGGGCCATTTTTGTGCATACGGATGTCGGAGACGAAAATACGAAAAACTCGTGTCGTTGGAAACAAGCACGCCTTAGAAACTCTATAAAGTTCGTTTTGCGAGATTCCGACTTTCCGGGGATGGAATCGTGCCGTCGAGAAACCCTTCGGGCCATTTTTGTGCATACGGATGTCGGAGACGAAAATACGAAAAACTCGTGTCGTTGGAAACAAGCACGCCTTAGAAACTCTATAAAGTTCGTTTCGCGAGATTCCGACTTTCCGGGGATGGAATCGTGCCGTCGAGAAACCCTACGGGCCATTTTCGTGCATCTGGATGTCGGAGACGAAAATTCGAAAAAGTCGTGTCGTTGGAAAGAAGAACTCCTTGGAAACTCTAGAAACTTCGTTTCGTGAGATTCTGACTGTCCGGCGATTTAATCGTGTCGTCCAGAAGCCCTACGTTCTATTTTCTTGCATACGGATGACGGAGACAAAAATACGAAAAAGTCGTGTCGTTGAAAGGAAGAACGAATAATAAACTCTATAAAGTTCGTTTCGCGAGATTTTGACAGTCCGGCGATGGAATCGTGCCGTCGAGAAAACCTACGGGCCATTTTTGTGCATCCCGATGTCGGAGACGAAAATTCGTAAAAGTCGTCTCGTTGGAAAGAACAACTCCTTGGAAACTCTAGAAACTTCGTTTCGTGAGATTTTGACTGTCCGGTGATTTAATCGTGCCGTTCAGAAGCCCTACGTTCTATTTTCTTGCATACGGATGACGGAGACAAAAATACGAAAAAAGTCGTGTCGTTGAAAGGAAGAACGGATAATAAACCTTATAAAGTTCGTTTCGCGAGATTCTGAGTTTCCGGGGATGGAATCGTGCCGTCGAGAAACCCTACGGGCCATTTTCGTGCATACAGATGTCGGAGATGAAAATACGTAAAATTCGTGTCGTTGGAAACAAGCACTCCTTAGAAACTCTATAAAGTTCGTTTCGCGAGATTTTGACTTTTCGGGGATGGAATCGTGCCGTCAACAAACCCTACGGGCCATTTTCGTGCATATGGATGTCGGAGACGAAAATTCGAAAAAGTCGTGTCGTTGGAAAGAATAACTCCTTGGAAACTCTAGAAACCTCGTTTCCTAAGACTTTGACTGTCCGGCAATTTAATGGTGCCGTCCAGAAGCCCTACGTTCTATTTTTGTGCATACAGATGGCGGGGACAAAAATACGAAATAGTTGTGTCGTTGAAAGGAGGAACGGACAATAAAATCTATAAAGTTCGTTTCGCGAGATTCCGAATTTCCGGCGATGGAATCGTGCCGTCGAGAAACCCTGCGGGCCATATTTGTGCATCCGGATTTCAGAGACGAAAATTCGAAATAGTCGTGTCGTTGGAAAGAAGAACTCCATGGAAATTCTAGAAACTTCGTTTCGTGGGATTGTGACTGTCCGGCGATTTAATCATGCCGTTCAGAAGCCCTACGTTCTATTTTCGTGCATACGGATGTCGGAGACGAAAATATGAAAAATTCGTGTCGTTGGAAACAAGCACTCCTTAGAAACTCTATAAAGTTCGTTTCGCGAGATTCCGACTTTTCGGGGATGGAATCGTGCCGTCGAGAAACCCTACGGGCCATTTTCGTGCATCTGGATGTCGGAGACGAAAACTCCAAAAAGTCGTGTCGTTGTAAAGAAGAACTGCTTGGAAACTCTAGAAACTACGTTTCGTGAGATTCTGATTGTCCCGCGATTTAATCGTAACGTCCAGAAGCCCTACGGTCTATTTTCGTGCATACGGATGACGGGGACAAAAATAGGAAAAAGTCGTGTCGTTGGAAAGAAGAACTCCTTGGAAACTCTATAAACTTCGTTTCGTGAGATTTTGACAGTCCGGCGATTTAATCGTGCCGTCCAGAAGCCCCACGTTCTATTTTCTTGCATACGGATGACGGGGACAAAAATACGAAAAAGTCGTGTCGTTGAAAGGAAGAACGGATAATAAACTCTATAAAGTTCGTTTCGCGAGATTTCGACCTTCCGGCCATGGAATCGTGCCGTCGATAAACCCTACGGGCCATTTTCGTGCATACGGATGTCGGAGACGAAAATACGAAAAATTTGTGTCGTTGGAAACAAGCACTCCTTGGAAATTCTATAAAGTTCGTTCCGCGAGAATCCGACTTTCCGGCGATGGAATCGTGCCGTCGAGAAACCCTACGGGCCATTTTTGTGCATACGGATGTCGGAGACGAAAATACGAAAAACTCGTGTCGTTGGAAACAAGCACGCCTTAGAAACTCTATAAAGTTCGTTTCGCGAGATTCCGACTTTCCGGGGATGGAATCGTGCCGTCGAGAAACCCTACGGGCCATTTTTGTGCATACGGATGTCGGAGACGAAAATACGAAAAACTCGTGTCGTTGGAAACAAGCACGCCTTAGAAACTCTATAAAGTTCGTTTCGCAAGATTCCGAGTTTCCGGGGATGGAATCGTGCCGTCGAGAAACCCTACGGGCCATTTTCGTGCATCTGGATGTCGGAGACGAAAATTCGAAAAAGTCGTGTCGTTGGAAGGAAGAACTCCTTGGAAACTCTAGAAACTTCGTTTCGTGAGATTCTGACTGTCCGGCGATTTAATCGTGTCGTCCAGAAGCCCTACGTTCTATTTTCTTGCATACGGATGACGGAGACAAAAATACGAAAAAGTCGTGTCGTTGAAAGGAAGAACGAATAATAAACTCTATAAAGTTCGTTTCGCGAGATTTTGACAGTCCGGCGATGGAATCGTGCCGCCGAGAAAACCTACGGGCCATTTTTGTGCATCCCGATGTCGGAGGCGAAAATTCGTAAAAGTCGTCTCGTTGGAAAGAACAACTCCTTGGAAACTCTAGAAACTTCGTTTCGTGAGATTTTGACTGTCCGGTGATTTAATCGTGCCGTTCAGAAGCCCTACGTTCTATTTTCTTGCATACGGATGACGGAAACAAAAATACAAAAAAAGTCGTGTCGTTGAAAGGAAGAACGGATAATAAACCTTATAAAGTTCGTTTCGCGAGATTCTGAGTTTCCGGCGATGGAATCGTGCCGTCGAGAAACCCTACGGGCCATTTTCGTGCATACAGATGTCGGAGATGAAAATACGAAAAATTCGTGTCGTTGGAAACAAGCACTCCTTAGAAACTCTATAAAGTTCGTTTCGCGAGATTTTGACTTTTCGGGGATGGAATCGTGCCGTCGACAAACCCTACGGGCCATTTTCGTGCATATGGATGTCGGAGACGAAAATTCGAAAAAGTCGTGTCGTTGGAAAGAATAACTCCTTGGAAACTCTAGAAACCTCGTTTCCTGAGATTTTGACTGTCCGGCGATTTAATGGTGCCGTCCAGAAGCCCTACGTTCTATTTTTGTGCATACAGATGACGGGGACAAAAATACGAAATAGTTGTGTCGTTGAAAGGAGGAACGGATAATAAAATCTATAAAGTTCGTTTCACGAGATTCCGAATTTCCGGCGATGGAATCGTGCCGTCGAGAAACCCTGCGGGCCATATTTGTGCATCCGGATTTCAGAGACGAAAATTCGAAATAGTCGTGTCGTTGGAAAGAAGAACTCCTTGGAAATTCTAGAAACTTCGTTTCGTGGGATTGTGACTGTCCGGCGATTTAATCATGCCGTTCAGAAGCCCTACGTTCTATTTTCGTGCATACGGATGTCGGAGACGAAAATATGAAAAATTCGTGTCGTTGGAAACAAGCACTCCTTAGAAACTCTATAAAGTTCGTTTCGCGAGATTCTGACTTTTCGGGGATGGAATCGTGCCGTCGAGAAACCCTACGGGCCATTTTCGTGCATACGGATGTCGGAGACGAAAATACGAAAAATTTGTGTCGTTGGAAACAAGCACTCCTTGGAAATTCTATAAAGTTCGTTCCGCGAGAATCCGACTTTCCGGCGATGGAACCGTGCCGTCGAGAAACCCTACGGGCCATTTTCGTGCATACGGATGTCGGAGACGAAAATATGAAAAATTTGTGTCGTTGGAAACAAGCACTCCTTGGAAATTCTATAAAGTTCGTTCCGCGAGAATCCGACTTTCCGGCGATGGAATCGTGCCGTCGAGAAACCCTACGGGCCATTTTTGTGCATACGGATGACGGAGACGAAAATACGAAAAATTTGTGTCGTTGGAAACAAGCACTCCTTGGAAATTCTAGAAACTTCGTTTCGTGGGATTGTGACTGTCCGGCGATTTAATCATGCCGTTCAGAAGCCCTACGTTCTATTTTCGTGCATACGGATGTCGGAGACGAAAATATGAAAAATTCGTGTCGTTGGAAACAAGCACTCCTTAGAAACTCTATAAAGTTCGTTTCGTGAGATTCTGACTGTCCGGCGATTTAATCATGCCGTTCAGAAGCCCTACGTTCTATTTTCGTGCATACGGATGTCGGAGACGAAAATACGAAAAATTCGTGTCGTTGGAAACAAGCACGCCTTAGAAACTCTATAAAGTTCGTTTCGCGAGATTCCGACTTTCCGGGGATGGAATCGTGCCGTCGAGAAACCCTACGGGCCATTTTCGTGCATCTGGATGTCGGAGACGAAAGTTCGAAAAAGTCGTGTCGTTGGAAAGAAGAACTCCTTGGAAACTCTAGAAACTTCGTTTCGTGAGATTCTGACTGTCCGGCGATTTAATCGTGTCGTCCAGAAGCCCTACGTTCTATTTTCTTGCATACGGATGACGGAGACAAAAATACGAAAAAGTCGTGTCGTTGAAAGGAAGAACGAATAATAAACTCTATAAAGTTCGTTTCGCGAGATTTTGACAGTCCGGCGATGGAATCGTGCCGTCGAGAAAACCTACGGGCCATTTTTGTGCATCCCGATGTCGGAGACGAAAATTCGTAAAAGTCGTCTCGTTGGAAAGAACAACTCCTTGGAAACTCTAGAAACTTCGTTTCGTGAGATTTTGACTGTCCGGTGATTTAATCGTGCCGTTCAGAAGCCCTACGTTCTATTTTCTTGCATACGGATGACGGAGACAAAAATACGAAAAAAGTCGTGTCGTTGAAAGGAAGAACGGATAATAAACCTTATAAAGTTCGTTTCGCGAGATTCTGAGTTTCCGGCGATGGAATCGTGCCGTCGAGAAACCCTACGGGCCATTTTCGTGCATACAGATGTCGGAGATGAAAATACGAAAAATTCGTGTCGTTGGAAACAAGCACTCCTTAGAAACTCTATAAAGTTCGTTTCGCGAGATTCCGAATTTCCGGCGATGGAATCGTGCCGTCGAGAAACCCTGCGGGCCATATTTGTGCATCCGGATTTCAGAGACGAAAATTCGAAATAGTCGTGTCGTTGGAAAGAAGAACTCCATGGAAATTCTAGAAACTTCGTATCGTGGGATTGTGACTGTCCGGCGATTTAATCATGCCGTTCAGAAGCCATACGTTCTATTTTCGTGCATACGGATGTCGGAGACGAAAATATGAAAAATTCGTGTCGTTGGAAACAAGCACTCCTTAGAAACTCTATAAAGTTCGTTTCGCGAGATTCCGACTTTTCGGGGATGGAATCGTGCCGTCGAGAAACCCTACGGGCCATTTTCGTGCATCTGGATGTCGGAGACGAAAACTCCAAAAAGTCGTGTCGTTGTAAAGAAGAACTGCTTGGAAACTCTAGAAACTACGTTTCGTGAGATTCTGATTGTCCCGCGATTTAATCGTAACGTCCAGAAGCCCTACGGTCTATTTTCGTGCATACGGATGACGGGGACAAAAATACGAAAAAGTCGTGTCGTTGGAAAGAAGAACTCCTTGGAAACTCTATAAACTTCGTTTCGTGAGATTTTGACAGTCCGGCGATTTAATCGTGCCGTCCAGAAGCCCCACGTTCTATTTTCTTGCAAACGGATGACGGGGACAAAAATACGAAAAAGTCGTGTCGTTGAAAGGAAGAACGGATAATAAACTCTATAAAGTTCGTTTCGCGAGATTTCGACCTTCCGGCCATGGAATCGTGCCGTCGATAAACCCTACGGGCCATTTTCGTGCATACGGATGTCGGAGACGAAAATACGAAAAATTTGTGTCGTTGGAAACAAGCACTCCTTGGAAATTCTATAAAATTCGTTCCGCGAGAATCCGACTTTCCGGCGATGGAATCGTGCCGTCGAGAAACCCTACGGGCCATTTTTGTGCATACGGATGTCGGAGACGAAAATACGAAAATCTCGTGTCGTTGGAAACAAGCACGCCTTAGAAACTCTATAAAGTTCGTTTCGCGAGATTCCGAGTTTCCGGGGATGGAATCGTGCCGTCGAGAAACCCTACGGGCCATTTTCGTGCATCTGGATGTCGGAGACGAAAATTCGAAAAAGTCGTGTCGTTGGAAAGAAGAACTCCTTGGAAACTCTAGAAACTTCGTTTCGTGAGATTCTGACTGTCCGGCGATTTAATCGTGTCGTCCAGAAGCCCTACGTTCTATTTTCTTGCATACGGATGACGGAGACAAAAATACGAAAAAGTCGTGTCATTGAAAAGAAGAACGGATAATAAAATCTATAAAGTTCGTTTCGCGAGATTTTGACAGTCCGGCGATGGAATCGTGCCGTCGAGAAAACCTACGGGACATTTTTGTGCATCCCGATGTCGGAGACGAAAATTCGTAAAAGTCGTCTCGTTGGAAAGAACAACTCCTTGGAAACTCTAGAAACTTCGTTTCGTGAGATTTTGACTGTCCGGTGATTTAATCGTGCCGTTCAGAATCCCTACGTTCTGTTTTCTTGCATACGGATGACGGAGACAAAAATACGAAAAAGTCGTGTCGTTGAAAGGAAGAACGGATAATAAACCTTATAAAGTTCGTTTCGCGAGATTCTGAGTTTCCGGCCATGGAATCGTGCCGTCGAGAAACCCTACGGGCCATTTTCGTGCGTACAGATGTCGGAGACGAAAATACGAAAAATTCGTGTCGTTAGAAACAAGCACTCCTTAGAAACTCTATAAAGTTCGTTTCGCGAGATTCCAACTTTCCGGGGATGGAATCGTGCCGTCGAGAAACCCTACGGGCCATTTTCGTGCATCTGGATGTCGGAGACGAAAATTCGAAAAAGTCGTGTTGTTGGAAAGAAGAACTCCTTGGAAACTCTAGAAACTTCGTTTCGTGAGATTCTGACTGTCCGGCAATTTAATCGTGTCGTCCAGAAGCCCTACGTTCTATTTTCTTGCATACGGATGACGGAGACAAAAATACGAAAAAGTCGTGTCGTTGAAAGGAAGAACGGATAATAAACTCTATAAAGTTCGTTTCGCGAGATTTTGACAGTCCGGCGATGGAATCGTGCCGTCGAGAAAACCTACGGGCCATTTTTGTGCATCCCGATGTCGGAGACGAAAATTCGTAAAAGTCGTCTCGTTGGAAAGAACAACTCCTTGGAAACTATAGAAACTTCGTTTCGTGAGATTTTGACTGTCCGGTGATTTTATCGTGCCGTTCAGAAGCCCTACGTTCTATTTTCTTGCATACGGATGACGGAGACAAAAATACGAAAAAGTCGTGTCGTTGAAAGGAAGAACGGATAATAAACTCTATAAAGTTCGTTTCGCGAGATTTCGACCTTCCGGCCATGGAATCGTGCCGTCGAGAAACCCTACGGGCCATTTTCGTGCGTACAGATGTCGGAGACGAAAATACGAAAAATTCGTGTCGTTGGAAACAAGCACTCCTTAGAAACTCTATAAAGTTCGTTTCGCGAGATTCCAACTTTCCGGGGATGGAATCGTGCCGTCGAGAAACCCTACGGGCCATTTTCGTGCATCTGGATGTCGGAGACGAAAATTCGAAAAAGTCGTGTTGTTGGAAAGAAGAACTCCTTGGAAACTCTAGAAACTTCGTTTCGTGAGATTCTGACTGTCCGGCAATTTAATCGTGTCGTCCAGAAGCCCTACGTTCTATTTTCTTGCATACGGATGACGGAGACAAAAATACGAAAAAGTCGTGTCGTTGAAAGGAAGAATGGATAATAAACCTTATAAAGTTCGTTTCGCGAGATTCTGAGTTTCCGGGGATGGAATCGTGCCGTCGAGAAACCCTACGGGCCATTATCGTGCATACAGATGTCGGAGATGAAAATACGAAAAATTCGTGTCGTTGGAAACAAGCACTCCTTAGAAACTCTATAAAGTTCGTTTCGCGAGATTTTGACTTTTCGGGGATGGAATCGTGCCGTCGACAAACCCTACGGGCCATTTTCGTGCATACAGATGTCGGAGATGAAAATACGAAAAATTCGTGTCGTTGGAAACAAGCACTCCTTAGAAACTCTATAAAGTTCGTTTCGCGAGATTTTGACTTTTCGGGGATGGAATCGTGCCGTCGACAAACCCTACGGGCCATTTTCGTGCATATGGATGTCGGAGACGAAAATTCGAAAAAGTCGTGTCGTTGGAAAGAATAACTCCTTGGAAACTCTATAAAGTTCGTTTCGTGAGATTTTGACAGTCCGGCGATTTAATCGTGCCGTCCAGAATCCCCACGTTCTATTTTCTTGCATACGGATGACGGGGACAAAAATACGAAAAAGTCGTGTCGTTGAAAGGAAGAACGGATAATAAACTCTATAAAGTTCGTTTCGCGAGATTTCGACCTTCCGGCCATGGAATCGTGCCGTCGAGAAACCCTACGGGCCATTTTCGTGCATACGGATGTCGGAGACGAAAATACAAAAAATTTGTGTCGTTGGAAACAAGCACTCCTTGGAAATTCTATAAAGTTCGTTCCGCGAGAATCCGACTTTCCGGCGATGGAATCGTGCCGTCGAGAAACCCTACGGGCCATTTTTGTGCATACGGATGTCGGAGACGAAAATACGAAAAACTCGTGTCGTTGGAAACAAGCACGCCTTAGAAACTCTATAAAGTTCGTTTCCCGAGATTCCGACTTTCCGGGGATGGAATCGTGCCGTCGAGAAACCCTACGGGCCATTTTCGTGCATCTGGATGTCGGAGACGAAAATTCGAAAAAGTCGTGTCGTTGGAAAGAAGAACTCCTTGGAAACTCTAGAAACTTCGTTTTGTGAGATTCTGACTGTCCGGCGATTTAATCGTGTCGTCCAGAAGCCCTACGTTCTATTTTCTTGCATACGGATGACGGAGACAAAAATACGAAAAAGTCGTGTCGTTGAAAGGAAGAACGGATAATAAACTCTATAAAGTTCGTTTCGCGAGATTTTGACAGTCCGGCGATGGAATCGTGCCGTCGAGAAACCCTACGGGCCATTTTCGTGCATCTGGATGTCGGAGACGAAAATTCGAAAAAGTCGTGTCGTTGGAAAGAAGAACTCCTTGGAAACTCTAGAAACTTCATTTCGTGAGATTCTGACTGTCCGGTGATTTAATCGTGCCGTTCAGAAGCCCTACGTTCTATTTTCTTGCATACGGATGACGGAGACAAAAATACGAAAAAGTCGTGTCGTTGAAAGGAAGAACGGATAATAAACCTTATAAAGTTCGTTTCGCGAGATTCTGAGTTTTCGGCGATGGAATCGTGCCGTCGAGAAACCCTACGGGCCATTTTCGTGCGTACAGATGTCGGAGATGAAAATACGAAAAATTCGTGTCGTTGGAAACAAGCACTCCTTAGAAACTCTATAAAGTTCGTTTCGCGAGATTTTGACTTTTCGGGGATGGAATCGTGCCGTCGTAAAACCCTACGGGCCATTTTCGTGCATATGGATGTCGGAGACGAAAATTCGAAACAGTCGTGTCGTTGGAAAGAATAACTCCTTGGAAACTCTAGAAACCTCGTTTCCTGAGATTTTGACTGTCCGGCGATTTAATAGTGCCGTCCAGAAGCCCTACGTTCTATTTTTGTGCATACAGATGACGGGGAACAAAATACGAAATAGTTGTGTCGTTGAAAGGAGGAACGGATAATAAAATCTATAAAGTTCGTTTCGCGAGATTCCGAATTTCCGGCGATGGAATCGTGCCGTCGAGAAACCCTGCGGGCCATATTTGTGCATCCGGATTTTAGAGACGAAAATTCGAAACAGTCGTGTCGTTGGAAAGAAGAACTCCTTGGAAATTCTAGAAACTTCGTTTCGTGGGATTGTGATTGTCCGGCGATTTAATCATGCCGTTCAGAAGCCCTACGTTCTATTTTCGTGCATACGGATGTCGGAGACGAAAATATGAAAAATTCGTGTCGTTGGAAACAAGCACTCCTTAGAAACTCTATAAAGTTCGTTTCGCGAGATTCTGACTTTTCGGGAATGGAATCGTGCCGTCGAGAAACCCTACGGGCCATTTTCGTGCATCTGGATGTCGGAGACGAAAACTCCAAAAAGTCGTGTCGTTGCAAAGAAGAACTCCTTGGAAACTTTAGAAACTACGTTTCGTGAGATTCTGATTGTCCCGCGATTTAATCGTAACGACCAGAAGCCCTACGGTCTATTTTCGTGCATACGGATGACGGGGACAAAAATACGAAAAAGTCGTGTCGTTGGAAAGAAGAACTCCTTGGAAACTCTATAAACTTCGTTTCGTGAGATTTTGACAGTCCGGCGATTTAATCGTGCCGTCCAGAAGCCCCACGTTCTATTTTCTTGCATACGGATGACGGGGACAAAAATACGAAAAAGTCGTGTCGTTGAAAGGAAGAACGGATAATAAACTCTATAAAGTTCGTTTCGCGAGATTTCGACCTTCCGGCCATGGAATCGTGCCGTCAAGAAACCCTACGGGCCATTTTCGTGCATACGGATGTCGGAGACGAAAATTCGTAAAAGTCGTCTCGTTGGAAAGAACAACTCCTTGGAAACTCTAGAAACTTCGTTTCGTGAGATTTTGACTGTCCGGTGATTTAATCGTGCCGTTCAGAAGCCCTACGTTCTATTTTCTTGCATACGGATGACGGAGACAAAAATACGAAAAAGTCGTGTCGTTGAAAGGAAGAACGGATAATAAACCTTATAAAGTTCGTTTCGCGAGATTTTGACAGTCCGGCGATGGAATCGTGCCGTCGAGAAAACCTACGGGCCATTTTTGTGCATCCCGATGTCGGAGACGAAAATTCGTAAAAGTCGTCTCGTTGGAAAGAACAACTCCTTGGAAACTCTAGAAACTTCGTTTCGTGAGATTTTGACTTTCCGGTGATTTAATCGTGCCGTTCAGAAGCCCTACGTTCTATTTTCTTGCATACGGATGACGGAGACAAAAATACGAAAAAGTCGTGTCGTTGAAAGGAAGAACGGATAATAAACTCTATAAAGTTCGTTTCGCGAGATTTTGACAGTCCGGCGATTTAATCGTGCCGTCGAGAAAACCTTCGGGCCATTTTTGTGCATCCCGATGTCGGAGACGAAAATTCGTAAAAGTCGTCTCGTTGGAAAGAACAACTCCTTGGAAACTCTAGAAACTTCGTTTCGTGAGATTTTGACTTTCCGGTGATTTAATCGTGCCGTTCAGAAGCCCTACGTTCTATTTTCTTGCATACGGATGACGGAGACAAAAATACGAAAAAGTCATGTCGTTGAAAGGAAGAACGGATAATAAACTCTATAAAGTTCGTTTCGCGAGATTTCGACCTTCCGGCCATGGAATCGTGCCGTCGAGAAACCCTACGGGCCATTTTTGTGCATACGGATGTCGGAGACGAAAATACGAAAAACTCGTGTCGTTGGAAACAAGCACGCCTTAGCAACTCTATAAAGTTCGTTTCGCGAGATTCCGACTTTCCGGGGATGGAATCGTGCCGTCGAGAAACCCTACGGGCCATTTTCGTGCATCTGGATGTCGGAGACGAAAATTCGAAAAAGTCGTGTCGTTGGAAAGAAGAACTCCTTGGAAACTCTAGAAACTTCGTTTCGTGAGATTCTAACTGTCCGGCGATTTAATCGTGTCGTCCAGAAGCCCTACGTTCTATTTTCTTGCATACGGATGACGGAGACAAAAATACGAAAAAGTCGTGTCGTTGAAAGGAAGAACGGATAATAAACTCTACAAAGTTCGTTTCGCGAGATTTTGACAGTCCGGCGATGGAATCGTGCCGTCGAGAAAACCTACGGGCCATTTTTGTGCATCCCGATGTCGGAGACGAAAATTCGTAAAAGTCGTCTCGTTGGAAAGAACAACTCCTTGGAAACTCTAGAAACTTCGTTTCGTGAGATTTTGACTGTCCGGCGATTTAATCATGCCGTTCAGAAGCCCTACGTTCTATTTTCGTGCATACGGATGTCGGAGACGAAAATATGAAAAATTCGTGTCGTTGGAAACAAGCACTCCTTAGAAACTCTATAAAGTTCGTTTCGCGAGATTCCGACTTTTCGGGGATGGAATCGTGCCGTCGAGAAACCCTACGGGCCTTTTTCGTGCATCTGGATGTCGGAGGCGAAAACTCTAAAAAGTCGTGTCGTTGCAATGAAGAACTCCTTGGAAACTCTAGAAACTACGTTTCGTGAGATTCTGATTTTCCCGCGATTTAATCGTAACGTCCAGAAGCCCTACGGTCTATTTTCGTGCATACGGATGACGGGGACAAAAATACGAAAAAGTCGTGTCGTTGGATAGAAGAAATCCTTGGAAACTCTATAAACTTCGTTTCGTGAGATTTTGACAGTCCGGCGATTTAATCGTGCCGTCCAGAAGCCCTACGTTCTATTTTCTTGCATACGGATGACGGGGACAAAAATACGAAAAAGTCGTGTCGTTGAAAGGAAGAACGGATAATAAACTCTATAAAGTTCGTTTCGCGAGATTTCGACCTTCCGGCCATGGAATCGTGCCGTCGAGAAACCCTACGGGCCATTTTCGTGCATACGGATGTCGGAGACGAAAATACGAAAAATTTGTGTCGTTGGAAACAAGCACTCCTTGGAAATTCTATAAAGTTCGTTCCGCGAGAATCCGACTTTCCGGCGATGGAATCGTGCCGTCCAGAAACCCTACGGGCCATTTTCGTGCATACGTATGTCGGAGACGAAAATACGAAAAATTTGTGTCGTTGGAAACAAGCACTCCTTGGAAATTCTATAAAGTTCGTTCCGCGAGAATCCGACTTTCCGGCGATGGAATCGTGCCGTCGAGAAACCCTACGGGCCATTTTTGTGCATACGGATGTCGGAGACGAAAATACGAAAAACTCGTGTCGTTGGAAACAAGCACGCCTTAGAAACTCTATAAAGTTCGTTTCGCGAGATTTCGACCTTCCGGCCATGGAATCGTGCCGTCGAGAAACCCTACGGGCCATTTTCGTGCATACGGATGTCGGAGACGAAAATACGAAAAATTTGTGTCGTTGGAAACAAGCACTCCTTGGAAATTCTATAAAGTTCGTTCCGCGAGAATCCGACTTTCCGGCGATGGAATCGTGCCGTCGAGAAACCCTGCGGGCCATATTTGTGCATCCGGATTTCAGAGACGAAAATTCGAAATAGTCGTGTCGTTGGAAAGAAGAACTCCTTGGAAATTCTAGAAACTTCGTTTCGTGAGATTGTGACTGTCCGGCGATTTAATCATGCCGTTCAGAAGCCCTACGTTCTATTTTCGTGCATATGGATGTCGGAGACGAAAATATGAAAAATTCGTGTCGTTGGAAACAAGCACTCCTTAGAAACTCTATAAAGTTCGTTTCGCGAGATTCCGACTTTTCGGGGATGGAATCGTGCCGTCGAGAAACCCTACGGGCCATTTTCGTGCATCTGGATGTCGGAGACGAAAACTCCAAAAAGTCGTGTCGTTGCAAAGAAGAACTCCTTGGAAACTCTAGAAACTACGTTTCGTGAGATTCTGATTGTCCCGCGATTTAATCGTAACGTCCAGAAGCCCTACGGTCTATTTTCGTGCATACGGATGACGGGGACAAAAATACGAAAAAGTCGTGTCGTTGGAAAGAAGAACTCCTTAGAAACTCTATAAACTTCGTTTCGTGAGATTTTGATAGTCCCGCGATTTAATTGTGCCGTCCAGAAGCCCTACGTTCTATTTTCTTGCATACGGATGACGGGGACAAAAATACGAAAAAGTCGTGTCGTTGAAAGGAAGAACGGATAATAAACTCTATAAAGTTCGTTTCGCGAGATTTCGACCTTCCGGCCATGGAATCGTGCCGTCGAGAAACCCTACGGGCCATTTTCGTGCATACGGATGTCGGAGACGAAAATACGAAAAATTTGTGTCGTTGGAAACAAGCACTCCTTGGAAATTCTATAAAGTTCGTTCCGCGAGAATCCGACTTTCCGGCGATGGAATCGTGCCGTCGAGAAACCCTACGGGCCATTTTCGTGAATACGGATGTCGGAGACGAAAATAGGAAAAATTTGTGTCGTTGGAAACAAGCACTCCTTGGAAATTCTATAAAGTTCGTTCCGCGAGAATCCGACTTTCCGGCGATGGAATCGTGCCGTCGAGAAACCCTACGGGCCATTTTTGTGCATACGGATGTCGGAGACGAAAATACGAAAAACTCGTGTCGTTGGAAACAAGCACGCCTTAGAAACTCTATAAAGTTCGTTTCGCGAGATTTCGACCTTCCGGCCATGGAATCGTGCCGTCGAGAAACCCTACGGGCCATTTTCGTGCATACGGATGTCGGAGACGAAAATACGAAAAATTTGTGTCGTTGGAAACAAGCACTCCTTGGAAATTCTATAAAGTTCGTTCCGCGAGAATCCGACTTTCCGGCGATGGAATCGTGCCGTCGAGAAACCCTGCGGGCCATATTTGTGCATCCGGATTTCAGAGACGAAAATTCGAAATAGTCGTGTCGTTGGAAAGAAGAACTCCTTGGAAATTCTAGAAACTTCGTTTCGTGAGATTGTGACTGTCCGGCGATTTAATCATGCCGTTCAGAAGCCCTACGTTCTATTTTCGTGCATACGGATGTCGGAGACGAAAATATGAAAAATTCGTATCGTTGGAAACAAGCACTCCTTAGAAACTCTATAAAGTTCGTTTCGCGAGATTTCGACTTTTCGGGGATGGAATCGTGCCGTCGAGAAACCCTACGGGCCATTTTCGTGCATCTGGATGTCGGAGACGAAAACTCCAAAAAGTCGTGTCGTTGCAAAGAAGAACTCCTTGGAAACTCTGGAAACTACGTTTCGTGAGATTCTGATTGTCCCGCGATTTAATCGTAACGTCCAGAAGCCTTACGGTCTATTTTCGTGCATACGGATGACGGGGACAAAAATACGAAAAAGTCGTGTCGTTGGAAAGAAGAACTCCTTAGAAACTCTATAAACTTCGTTTCGTGAGATTTTGACAGTCCGGCGATTTAATCGTGCCGTCCAGAAGCCCTACGTTCTATTTTCTTGCATACGGATGACGGGGACAAAAATACGAAAAAGTCGTGTCGTTGAAAGGAAGAACGGATAATAAACTCTATAAAGTTCGTTTCGCGAGATTTCGACCTTCCGGCCATGGAATCGTGCCGTCGAGAAACCCTACGGGCCATTTTCGTGCATACGGATGTCGGAGACGAAAATACGAAAAATTTGTGTCGTTGGAAACAAACACTCCTTGGAAATTCTATAAAGTTCGTTCCGCGAGAATCCGACTTTCCGGCGATGGAATCGTGCCGTCGAGAAACCCTACGGGCCATTTTCGTGCATACGGATGTCGGAGACGAAAATACGAAAAATTTGTGTCGTTGGAAACAAGCACTCCTTGGAAATTCTATAAAGTTCGTTCCGCGAGAATCCGACTTTCCGGCGATGGAATCGTGCCGTCGAGAAACCCTACGGGCCATTTTTGTGCATACGGATGTCGGAGACGAAAATACGAAAAACTCGTGTCGTTGGAAACAAGCACGCCTTAGAAACTCTATAAAGTTCGTTTCGCGAGATTTCGACCTTCCGGCCATGGAATCGTGCCGTCGAGAAACCCTACGGGCCATTTTCGTGCATACGGATGTCGGAGACGAAAATACGAAAAATTTGTGTCGTTGGAAACAAGCACTCCTTGGAAATTCTATAAAGTTCGTTCCGCGAGAATCCGACTTTCCGGCGATGGAATCGTGCCGTCGAGAAACCCTGCGGGCCATATTTGTGCATCCGGATTTCAGAGACGAAAATTCGAAATAGTCGTGTCGTTGGAAAGAAGAACTCCTTGGAAATTCTAGAAACTTCGTTTCGTGAGATTGTGACTGTCCGGCGATTTAATCATGCCGTTCAGAAGCCCTACGTTCTATTTTCGTGCATACGGATGTCGAAGACGAAAATATGAAAAATTCGTGTCGTTGGAAACAAGCACTCCTTAGAAACTCTATAAAGTTCGTTTCGCGAGATTCCGACTTTTCGGGGATGGAATCGTGCCGTCGAGAAACCCTACGGGCCATTTTCGTGCATCTGGATGTCGGAGACGAAAACTCCAAAAAGTCGTGTCGTTGCAAAGAAGAACTCCTTGGAAACTCTGGAAACTACGTTTCGTGAGATTCTGATTGTCCCGCGATTTAATCGTAACGTCCAGAAGCCCTACGGTCTATTTTCGTGCATACGGATGACGGGGACAAAAATACGAAAAAGTCGTGTCGTTGGAAAGAAGAACTCCTTAGAAACTCTATAAACTTCGTTTCGTGAGATTTTGACAGTCCGGCGATTTAATCGTGCCGTCCAGAAGCCCTACGTTCTATTTTCTTGCATACGGATGACGGGGACAAAAATACGAAAAAGTCGTGTCGTTGAAAGGAAGAACGGATAATAAACTCTATAAAGTTCGTTTCGCGAGATTTCGACCTTCCGGCCATGGAATCGTGCCGTCGAGAAACCCTACGGGCCATTTTCGTGCATACGGATGTCGGAGACGAAAATACGAAAAATTTGTGTCGTTGGAAACAAGCACTCCTTGGAAATTCTATAAAGTTCGTTCCGCGAGAATCCGACTTTCCGGCGATGGAATCGTGCCGTCGAGAAACCCTACGGGCCATTTTCGTGCATACGGATGTCGGAGACGAAAATACGAAAAATTTGTGTCGTTGGAAACAAGCACTCCTTGGAAATTCTATAAAGTTCGTTCCGCGAGAATCCGACTTTCCGGCGATGGAATCGTGCCGTCGAGAAACCCTACGGGCCATTTTTGTGCATACGGATGTCGGAGACGAAAATACGAAAAACTCGTGTCGTTGGAAACAAGCACGCCTTAGAAACTCTATAAAGTTCGTTTCGCGAGATTTCGACCTTCCGGCCATGGAATCGTGCCGTCGAGAAACCCTACGGGCCATTTTCGTGCATACGGATGTCGGAGACGAAAATACGAAAAATTTGTGTCGTTGGAAACAAGCACTCCTTGGAAATTCTATAAAGTTCGTTCCGCGAGAATCCGACTTTCCGGCGATGGAATCGTGCCGTCGAGAAACCCTGCGGGCCATATTTGTGCATCCGGATTTCAGAGACGAAAATTCGAAATAGTCGTGTCGTTGGAAAGAAGAACTCCTTGGAAATTCTAGAAACTTCGTTTCGTGAGATTGTGACTGTCCGGCGATTTAATCATGCCGTTCAGAAGCCCTACGTTCTATTTTCGTGCATACGGATGTCGGAGACGAAAATATGAAAAATTCGTGTCGTTGGAAACAAGCACTCCTTAGAAACTCTATAAAGTTCGTTTCGCGAGATTCCGACTTTTCGGGAATGGAATCGTGCCGTCGAGAAACCCTACGGGCCATTTTCGTGCATCTGGATGTCGGAGACGAAAACTCCAAAAAGTCGTGTCGTTGCAAAGAAGAACTCCTTGGAAACTCTGGAAACTACGTTTCGTGAGATTCTGATTGTCCCGCGATTTAATCGTAACGTCCAGAAGCACTACGGTCTATTTTCGTGCATACGGATGACGGGGACAAAAATACGAAAAAGTCGTGTCGTTGGAAAGAAGAACTCCTTAGAAACTCTATAAACTTCATTTCGTGACATTTTGACAGTCCGGCGATTTAATCGTGCCGTCCAGAAGCCCTACGTTCTATTTTCTTGCATACGGATGACGGGGACAAAAATACGAAAAAGTCGTGTCGTTGAAAGGAAGAACGGATAATAAACTCTATAAAGTTCGTTTCGCGAGATTTCGACCTTCCGGCCATGGAATCGTGCCGTCGAGAAACCCTACGGGCCATTTTCGTGCATACGGATGTCGGAGACGAAAATACGAAAAATTTGTGTCGTTGGAAACAAGCACTCCTTGGAAATTCTATAAAGTTCGTTCCGCGAGAATCCGACTTTCCGGCGATGGAATCGTGCCGTCGAGAAACCCTACGGGCCATTTTCGTGCATACGGATGTCGGAGACGAAAATACGAAAAATTTGTGTCGTTGGAAACAAGCACTCCTTGGAAATTCTATAAAGTTCGTTCCGCGAGAATCCGACTTTCCGGCGATGGAATCGTGCCGTCGAGAAACCCTGCGGGCGATATTTGTGCATCCGGATTTCAGAGACGAAAATTCGAAATAGTCGTGTCGTTGGAAAGAAGAACTCCTTGGAAATTCTAGAAACTTCGTTTCGTGAGATTGTGACTGTCCGGCGATTTAATCATGCCGTTCAGAAGCCCTACGTTCTATTTTCGTGCATACGGATGTCGGAGACGAAAATATGAAAAATTCGTGTCGTTGGAAACAAGCACTCCTTAGAAACTCTATAAAGTTCGTTTCGCGAGATTCCGACTTTTCGGGGATGGAATCGTGCCGTCGAGAAACCCTACGGGCCATTTTCGTGCATCTGGATGTCGGAGACGAAAACTCCAAAAAGTCGTGTCGTTGCAAACAAGAACTCCTTGGAAACTCTGGAAACTACGTTTCGTGAGATTCTGATTGTCCCGCGATTTAATCGTAACGTCCAGAAGCCCTACGGTCTATTTTCGTGCATACGGATGACGGGGACAAAAATACGAAAAAGTCGTGTCGTTGGAAAGAAGAACTCCTTAGAAACTCTATAAACTTCGTTTCGTGAGATTTTGACAGTCCGGCGATTTAATCGTGCCGTCCAGAAGCCCTACGTTCTATTTTCTTGCATACGGATGACGGGGACAAAAATACGAAAAAGTCGTGTCGTTGAAAGGAAGAACGGATAATAAACTCTATAAAGTTCGTTTCGCGAGATTTCGACCTTCCGGCCATGGAATCGTGCCGTCGAGAAACCCTACGGGCCATTTTCGTGCATACGGATGTCGGAGACGAAAATACGAAAAATTTGTGTCGTTGGAAACAAGCACTCCTTGGAAATTCTATAAAGTTCGTCCCGCGAGAATCCGACTTTCCGGCGATGGAATCGTGCCGTCGAGAAACCCTACGGGCCATTTTCGTGCATACGGATGTCGGAGACGAAAATACGAAAAATTTGTGTCGTTGGAAACAAGCACTCCTTGGAAATTCTATAAAGTTCGTTCCGCGAGAATCCGACTTTCCGGCGATGGAATCGTGCCGTCGAGAAACCCTACGGGCCATTTTTGTGCATACGGATGTCGGAGACGAAAATACGAAAAACTCGTGTCGTTGGAAACAAGCACGCCTTAGAAACTCTATAAAGTTCGTTTCGCGAGATTTCGACCTTCCGGCCATGGAATCGTGCCGTCGAGAAACCCTACGGGCCATTTTCGTGCATACGGATGTCGGAGACGAAAATACGAAAAATTTGTGTCGTTGGAAACAAGCACTCCTTGGAAATTCTATAAAGTTCGTTCCGCGAGAATCCGACTTTCCGGCGATGGAATCGTGCCGTCGAGAAACCCTGCGGGCCATATTTGTGCATCCGGATTTCAGAGACGAAAATTCGAAATAGTCGTGTCGTTGGAAAGAAGAACTCCTTGAAAATTCTAGAAGCTTCGTTTCGTGTGATTGTGACTGTCCGGCGATTTAATCATGCCGTTCAGAAGCCCTACGTTCTATTTTCGTGCATACGGATGTCGGAGACGAAAATATGAAAAATTCGTGTCGTTGGAAACAAGCACTCCTTAGAAACTCTATAAAGTTCGTTTCGCGAGATTCCGACTTTTCGGGGATGGAATCGTGCCGTCGAGAAACCCTACGGGCCATTTTCGTGCATCTGGATGTCGAAGACGAAAACTCCAAAAAGTCGTGTCGTTGCAAAGAAGAACTTATATTTTCTTGCATACGGATGACGGGGACAAAAATACGAAAAAGTCGTGTCGTTGAAAGGAAGAACGGATAATAAACTCTATAAAGTTCGTTTCGCGAGATTTCGACCTTCCGGCCATGGAATCGTGCCGTCGAGAAACCCTACGGGCCATTTTCGTGCATCTGGATGTCGGAGACGAAAATTCGAAAAAGTCGTGTCGTTGGAAAGAAGAACTCCTTGGAAACTCTAGAAACTTCGTTTCGTGAGATTCTGACTGTCCGGCGATTTAATCGTGTCGTCCAGAAGCCCTACGTTCTATTTTCTTGCATACGGATGACGGAGACAAAAATACGAAAAAGTCGTGTCGTTGAAAGGAAGAACGGATAATAAACTCTATAAAGTTCGTTTCGCGAGATTTTGACAGTCCGGCGATGGAATCGTGCCGTCGAGAAAACCTACGGGCCATTTTTGTGCATCCCGATGTCGGAGACGAAAATTCGTAAAAGTCGTCTCGTTGGAAAGAACAACTCCTTGGAAACTCTAGAAACTTCGTTTCGTGAGATTTTGACTGTCCGGTGATTTAATCGTGCCGTTCAGAAGCCCTACGTTCTATTTTCTTGCATACGGATGACGGAGACAAAAATACGAAAAAGTCGTGTCGTTGAAAGGAAGAACGGATAATAAACCTTATAAAGTTCGTTTCGCGAGATTCTGAGTTTCCGGCGATGGAATCGTGCCGTCGAGAAACCCTACGGGCCATTTTCGTGCATACAGATGTCGGAGATGAAAATACGAAAAATTCGTGTCGTTGGAAACAGGCACTCCTTAGAAACTCTATAAAGTTCGTTTCGCGAGATTTTGACTTTTCGGGGATGGAATCGTGCCGTCGACAAACCCTACGAGCCATTTTCGTGCATATGGATGTCGGAGACGAAAATTCGAAAAAGTCGTGTCGTTGGAAAGAATAACTCCTTGGAAACTCTAGAAACCTCGTTTCCTGAGATTTTGACTGTCCGGCGATTTAATGGTGCCGTCCAGAAGCCCTACGTTCTATTTTTGTGCATACAGATGACGGGGACAAAAATACGAAATAGTTGTGTCGTTGAAAGGAGGAACGGATAACAAAATCTATAAAGTTCGTTTCGCGAGATTCCGAATTTCCGGCGATGGAATCGTGCCGTCGAGAAACCCTGCGGGCCATATTTGTGCATCCGGATTTCAGAGACGAAAATTCGAAATAGTCGTGTCGTTGGAAAGAAGAACTCCTTGGAAATTCTAGAAACTTCGTTTCGTGGGATTGTGACTGTCCGGCTATTTAATCATGCCGTTCAGAAGCCCTACGTTCTATTTTCGTGCATACGGATGTCGGAGACGAAAATATGAAAAATTCGTGTCGTTGGAAACAAGCACTCCTTAGAAACTCTATAAAGTTCGTTTCGCGAGATTCCGACTTTTCGGGTATGGAATTGTAACATCCTTAATTTCGTTTCTTTTATTGATAAAGGTACATAAAAAATTTAATTAAGGAAATAAAATTTATTAGACAATATTTTAGATATCTAAGGAAATATAATCCTTAGAAATTCTTCACCTTAGGTATATGCATAGAAAATGTTTCTAACATTAAGAGAACAAATAAAGAAGGAAAATCTAATAAGAAAGAAATTAGAAATAACATACTAAAGAGATGCAAAATTCTTGGATAAGGAAGATAAATTTTTAGAAACAAGTAAAGGTCTTAAACTTTCAAAGAACATTGAATTAGGGTAATTTTTCCTAATTCAAGAACTATAGTTACTAAGTTTAAAATCTTTATCCATACATTGGGCTTTTACCTATGGACACTTCATATAGAGTTTTTCCACTTCACATAAGTTTCTAGCAAGCCCATTGGATAACCTAAACAAGAAATAAAACATAGACTTAGACTAGGATATAGTAATTTTACAAATAGCCCAAAAATTATGAAAATGTGACCAAGCCCACCAAGAAAGGAAGAATTTTATCCAAAGCAAAGAAAATGGGTAGGACAAGCCCATAATGGGTAGGAATAAGCCCAAATCCAAGAGGAAAACTAAAATAAAATAAATTAGATGATGATATAATAATAAGAATAAAGATTAGGTTACATGGCATTAAGACAAAAAATTTAGCAAGTGGTGTGATTCTACATTCATCACTTAAGCAAGTGGCATGATAATACAAGACTTTAGGACAAAAACATCTATATCCTACACTCATAATTTTAGCAAGTGGTATGATAATACATGGTATTAGGACAAAACATTCATAGCCCACACAAATAATATCAACCAAATAATGAAGATTCAAGGGCTAGAAATTTGCCACCTAAAAAGGCAAACCTATCATACTTGTTTAAGACAAAATAAAATGGAAATGAATCCCTAAATCAAAGGGACCTTGTCCCATATCTTAAGAACATATTATCATAATTTTCAAAATACAAATCTCATTTTCCTATGCATATCTTGACTAAGGAAGAGGAAGACAAGAACATAAGTTGTTTGTTTTCCAAAAATTCAACAAAGTGTATCCTAATTGTGATAAGGTCGACCCATGATCATGAAAGGTGAATTATTTGGTGGTCTATATAAGAAAACCCACCCTTACAACATTAGAATTTCGTCCAAGTGAGGGAGAGAAAAAAACAGAAGCAAGGTAGAGTGAGGAAAGGAGAGGAAGAAAGGAAGAAAGAGGAAGGAGAAGTCTAGAAGACTAAGTGCTCCAAGTAAGTTTAACAATATTTCTTTTTGAAGAAAACTTTTGAAACTTATAATATTTGTATGAGATTTTGATCTTAGAACTTTTATGATTGGTCATGATGTTGCTATATCATGTTACATATTGATCTTGCATGTGATGTATGTTTGAATACTTAGGTTGGTGTAGATAGTTCTGCATGGTTATGGCTATGGGTGGCAGAATTTTAAGCTTCGGTATTTTAATTTCTGGGAACAATCTATAAGGAATTAAAATAAATGGTTAACATAAGAATTAAAGATATATGTGTCCCGGATTTTTAACCACTGGAATCATTCCATTTGGAGTCCATATGAGGTAGCTATGGTCTAATTAGTAGTCAAAGGTCAGAAAATGAATCATCAGGGAAGAATATGTTAGGATGGCTTCGGTAATTTAATTTCTGGGAATTATTGGTAGGGAATTAAAATAAATGGTTAACATAAGAATTAAAGATATGTATGTCATGGATTTTTAGCAACTGGAATCATTCAATTTGGAGTCCATATGAGGGAGATATGAGCCGATTAGTAGACAAAGGTCAGAAAATGGGTCATCAGGGAAAAATATGTTAGGATAGTTTCGGTATTTTAATTTCTGAGAAGTATCTGTAAGGAATTAAAATAAATTATTAACATAAGAATTAAAGATAAATGTGTCATGGATTTTTAGGCACTGGAATCCTTCAATTTGAAGTCCATTTGAGGTAGATATAAGCTGATTAGTAAGCAGAGGTCAGAAAATTTTTATTCAGAGTATGTTATTAAAGCTTTAGTTTTTGAATTTCTGGGAAATATTCTGTAGGGAGTTAAAATCGTACGCCAAGATATCAATTATAGATATAGGGCTCATGGATTTTTACCAACTGGAATAACTCAATTTGGAGTTCAAATTTGGGAGATATGGTCTAATTAGTCAGTAAAGGTCAGAACCTACACGAGAAGAAATAATCTGTACATTTAGGGAGTAATATCACCTTGATTTCTTAATATTTCGCTACAATGTTCACCATAATAGTTTTAGATAATTGTTTTATCTTGAAATTGACACTAAGATCACCTACATCAGAGTTAAATTGAGGAAGTTATGCTCTGATTAGTAAGAGAAGGTTAGATAGGATGAAAACCTGCATCAAGAAAATAAAGAAATAAAATTAGTATTTTAAAAAGAAGATGAATCTTAACAAATGACTAGTATAGCCATAGCCATTGCCATTGCATGAACTTACTACCATTTTAAGTGTGAAATTTTTAACATGAAATTTACCCTAGTACTCATATAAATTTACAAGAAGTTTTGAAAGTGCCGGTTTTATTTGAAAAATCTTAGTATGCTCCGTGGTTGCAGTATTTTCACATTAGAAAAGAATTATTCTAGTTACTGGAAAACAAGATTGTGATTTGTGAAAAGTGCATGTCTAAGGAAAGCTCTGTCAAGGAAAGACATGGTACTTAAGCGTGTCCATTAGTGACCCACCTCTCTTTCCTGGGAACTTTTCTGGTGCGCTGTTTACAGACTACAATTACTATCCAGTTACCAAGGTATTAGTATAGAATTTTGACATGGAAATGTTTTATAAAGTGATATTTTAAATGGTTATGTTCATGGCATGATTACCAATGATTTATGGTAATAGTTATATTTTGATGAACATACTTGTTATTGAAAGCATATTTTTGGCTATCATTGTGAAAAGAAAAGAAATGAGCACGGTCACATGGCAATCCGTGTGGTGCACCAGTAGGGGACGCCCTACCAACGGTTATGATCATGTTAATAAGAAAAGAAAGAGAAAGTGTGCCATGTCGGATGGAGCGAGATAAGCCCGTACCGAAAAGTAGAGAATACTCACCCTGACCGGGGTAGCTTGAAGTAAGAATAAGTGGATAGCCATCATATGAAATTCGAAAAATAGTTATTCATGCCATACATGTCATAACTGTATAATTTTCATGTGCATGATAAAGTGCATTCATGTGACCTAAAGATATTTTCTGTAGTTTATACAGCTGAACATGACGTGATGAACTATATTGATGGTAAATTATGATTTATTGTTGAACTTACTGGGATTTAATTCTCACTATATTTCCATATCATGTTCAGAAGAATAAATATGCAGATATTCTCTATGACACTTATTATCTCTGTACGTTGGATCGAGGTGCCCTACCTTGGGCAACTTTCAGTTATTTCAGATGTAACTGTCGTAGATGTAACTGAGATTCCGGTGGACGTGCCACCCGAACCAGTGTCCCCGGAAGTAGTCGATATAGATGATTAGAACTAATATGTATCTTTGTACAAATGTTTGTAAAATAATGGTGTGTAGTTTGTAAAATAATAGTGTGTAGGGAAACTCAGTATTGTATAAATTAAATAAATGTTATATTGAGTTAAGTTGTAACGAGGTAATAACTTCATGGTATTTTTAAAAAAAAAAAAAAATTTACATAAATGGAGTTGTTACATAATTGGTATCAGAGCAGGTCGATCCTAGATGGCCAGTGGTTGGATGGTTATCTGAATCGATCTTATAGTGTCTTGAGTATGTTGTGGTTGTGCTGTGTAGGGGATCAGTGATTCATATAGGTAAGAAATTACTAGTGTTTCCTATCTATATGCCGAGGTGGTGTTATGACTGCTATTAAATATTTTTGAACTAACTATTGGGCTTGATCACCTCAATAGCAGCATAACTTTGTTTTGTACCATAGTAGGAAATGGCACCACCAAGGAGGAATCCAGCAACCAATGCAGAGGAAACCCTGCACAACCTGGCCACGGCAATTCGAGACCAAGTTATGACCACCAACCAAATTTTACAACATCTCCAGAATGCTAATAACACAAATGTTGAGATTGGTCCTAACAACCGGACGGCTGGAAAAGATAATGGCATATCCGAGTTCCTGAGGACTAGACCACCTTGTTTCCAAGGTGGTTATGACCCAACGATAGCCGAAAGGTGGATTAGGGAATTAGAGAAAATCTTTGAAGTGATGGGCTGTACTGAAGAGCAGCAAATCATTTTTGCTGCATATATGTTAAAGGATGAAGCAGAATACTGGTGGCGTGGAGTTAGAGAACTTTTAGCTCATCAGGGAAGACAGATCACCTGGCAAGTGTTCAAGGACATTTTTCTTGAAAAGTACTTTCCAAGTACTGTACGGGCAGAGAAAGAGATCGAATTTCTCCAACTCAGGCAAGGAAGCATGACCGTGGACCAGTATATCGCAAGGTTCGAGGAGCTGTCTAAGTTCTCCTCTTATCTGCGATATAACCCAGATGAAGCATGGAAGGCGGTTAAGTTTGAAGCGGGACTAAACCCGGAGTTAAAGAATGTTGTTATAGCTATGGAGATCAGGGAGTTTGTACCTCTGATAAATAAATGCAGACTCCTGGAAAAGAGTTTAAGGGCAGTGGAGGACGAGAAGCAAAGGCGAAACCTATGGAAAAGGAAGAAAAATTTTCCCAACCCTAGAAAGAACGTGAGAAGAAGTGGATATGGAGCTGGTAAGAGGCCATTGATTGCGGGTCCTAGGCCTTTTCAACAAGACCTCGCCTCAGTCAAGTGCGCTAAATGCGGACGCATGCATGGTAACCGGCCATGCTACATGGGACAAGATGTCTGCTTCAATTGCGGACAGAAGGGACATTTTGCGAAAAACTGCCCACAGAATGTAGGAAAGCAGCCAGAACAGAGGCCTCAGGTGAAAGGAAGGGTTTTCACCCTGAGCGGCCAAGAGGCAGCTCAATCTTCTGAAATGATTCAAGGTACATGCTATATTTATGGATTTGCTCTTATGGTGTTATTTGACTCTGGTGCTAGTCATTCATTTATATCAGAAGAATGTATTAGGAAGTTTCAGTTCCCTATTTCTGAAACTCCCTATGAGCTATCTGTAGTAACCCCTACAGGGGAACGGGTATTAACTTCCTCTGTATGTAAGGACTGTCAAGTCACCATCCAGGAGAAAACTTTTTCTGTAGACCTCGTCATTTTACCTTTAAGAGGTATTGAGGTCATTCTAGGGTTAGACTGGATGTCTAGGAATCGAGTCTTGTTGAATTGTTGTAACAAGACCGTTGAATTTCTACCTTCTACTCCGAAAGAGGAGGTCCAGTTATTGATGTTAAATGCCAATCAAGTTAATAGGGAGTTGAAGAATGGAGTACTTGGATACATTCTCTTGTATTTATCAAACCTAGAAGTCGAATCGAAGCTTGATGAAATTCCAATAGCCAACGAGTTTCCTGAGGTGTTTCCATCAGATATTCCAGGCTTACTTCCCAAGAGAGAGATAGAGTTCTCTATTGATCTCCTACCTGGGACAGGGCCTATCTCTATTGCACCATATCGAATGGCCTCGAAGGAACTACAAGAACTAAAGAAGCAGTTGGAGGAACTATTAGACAAGCAATTCATTAGACCGAGTGTATTGTAACAACCTTTTTTTTTCCTTTATTATTATACAATATTGAGTTCACATACATGTCATTAATCAAAACATACGTATAACATATCAAACATATAGATATTTACATCTTGTTTATTTTGGTTGACCAATTCCGGAGATACAGGTGCAGGTGGTTGCACCTTCACCGGGATCTGAGCCAACTCGACCACAAACATCTTATTTGATTCTGAAATCTTCCCAACATAAAGTAACTCGATCCAATGTGCACTAAAAGCCAGAGCCTTAGAAACAAAAGCTGCATAAATAATTTTCTGAACATGATATGGAAATATAGTGAGAATTAAATCCCAGTAAGTTCAACAATAAATTATCATCAGTAAAGCTCATCACGTCATGTTCAGCTGTATAAACTACAGAAAATATCTTTGGTCACATGAATGCATTATATCTATGCACATAAGAATCATACTGTAATGATATGTATGACAGGATTAACCATTTTCAAAATATCATATGATGGCCATCAACTTATTCTCATTTCAAGCTACCCCGGTCAGGGTGAGTATCCTCTACTCTCCGGTACGGGCTTTTCTCGCTCCGTCCGACATGGCCCACTTTCTCTTTCTTTTCTCATTATCATGATCATAACCGTTGGTAGGGCGTCCCCTACTGGTGCACCACACGGATTGCCATGTGACCGTGCTTATTTCTTTTCTTTTCACAATGATAGCCAAAAATATGCTTTCAATAACAAGTATGTTCATCAAAATATAACTATTACCATAAATCATTGGTAATCATGCCATGAACATAACCATTTCAAATATCACTTTATAAAATATTTCCATGTCAAAATTTCATACTTAAGATGGTAAGAAGTTCATACAATGGCAATGGCTATGGCTATACTAGTCATTTATTAAGATTCATCTTCTTTTTAAATACTAATTTTATTTCTTTATTTTCTTGATGAAGGTTTTCATCCTATCTAACCTTCTCTTACTAATCAGAGCATAACTCCCTCAATTTAACTCTGATGTAGGTGATATTGGTGTCCATTTCAAGATAAAACAATTATCTAAAACTATTATGTTGAACATTGTAGCGAAAAATTAAGAAACAAAGGTGATATTACTCCCTCAAAGTACAGGATAGTTCCTCTCGGATAGGTTCTGACCTTTACTAACTAATTAGACCATATCTCCTAAATTGGAACTCCAAATTGCATTATTCCAGTTGGTAAAAATCCATGAGCCATATATCTATAATTGTTATGTTGGCGCGCTATTTTAATTCCCTACATAATATTCCCAGAAATTCAAAAACTAAAGCATTAATAACATACTCTTCCCTGAATAAACATTTTCTGACCTCTGCTTACTAATCGGATCATATCTACCTCATATGAACTCCAAATTGCATAATTCCAGTGGGTATATTTCCATGAGACATAGATATATAACTTTCATGTTAACCATTTATTTTAATTCCATACAGATAATTCCCAGAAATTAAAATACAAAAGCTGTCCTAACATAATCTTCCCTGATGAACCATTTTCTGACCTTGGCTTACTAATCGGACCATATCTACCACATGTGAACTCAAAATTGAATGATTCCAGTGGCTAAAAATCCATGACACACATATCTTTAATTCTTATGTTAACCATTTATTTTAATTCCCTACCAATAATTCCCAGAAATTAAATTACCGAAGCTATCCTAACATATTCTTCCCTGATGATTCATTTTCTGACCTTTGACTACTAATCAGACCATAGCTACCTCATATGGACTCCAAATGGAATGATTCCAGTGGGTGAAAATCCGCGACACATATATCTTTAATTCTTATGTTAACCATTTATTTTAATTCCTTATAGATTGTTCCCAGAAATTAAAATACCGAAGCTTAAAATTCTGTCAACCATAGCCATATCCATGCAGAACTATTTACACCAACCTAAGTATTCAAACATACATCACATGCAAGATCAATATGCAACATGATATAGCAACATCCATGACCAATCATCAAAGTTCTAAGATCAAAATCTCATATAAATATTATGAGTTTCAAAGGTTTTCTTCAAAAAGAAATATTGTTAAACTTACCTGGAGCACTTAGTCTCCTAGACTTCTCCTTCCTCTTTCTTCCTTTCTTCCTCTCCTTTCCTCACACTACCTTGCTTCTATTTTTGCTCTCCCTCACTTAGACGAAATTCTAATGTTGTAAGGGTGGGTTTTCTTATATAGACCACCAAATAATTCACCTTTCATGATCATGGGTCTACCTTATCACAATTAGGATACACTTTGTTGAATTTTTGGAAAACAAACAACTTATGTTCTTGTCTTTCTCTTCCTTAGTCAAGATATGCATAGAAAAAGGAGATTTGTATTTTGAAAATTATGATGATATGTTCTTAAGATATGGGGCAAGATCCCTTTGATTTAGGGATTCATTTCCTTTTTCTTTTGTCTTAATCAAGTATGATAGATTTGCCTTTTTAAGTGGCAAATTTCTAGCCCTTGAATTTTCCTTACTTAACTAAAATTATTTGTGTAGGATAATGATGTTTTGTCATAATGCTATGTATTATTACCCACTTGCTAAAGTTATGAATGTAGGATATAGATGTTTTTGTCCTAAAGCCATGTATTATTATGCCACTTGCCAAAATGATGAATATAGAATCACACCACTTGTCAAATTTTTGTCTTAATGCCATGTCACTTAATCTTGATTACACTAATATTTCATCACTTTAATTTTATTTTTATTTTTATTTTTCCTCTTGGGTTTGGGCTTATTCTTGCCCATTTTCCTTACTTTGGTTAAAATTCTTCCTTTCATAATGGGCTTGGTCACATTTTCATGATTTTTGGGCTATCGGTCCAATTTCTATATCCTAGTCCAAGTCTATGTTTTATTTCTTCCTTGGCCTATCCTATTGGCTTGCTAAAAATTCATGTGAAGTAGAAAAATATATATGAAGTGTCTATAGGTTAAAGCCCAATTACAGGTGGAGATACTAAACTTAGTAACTTTTGCTCTTAAATTAAGAAAAATTACCCTAATCCGATCTTCTTGAAATTTTAAGACCTTTACTTACTTCACAAAAATTTATCTTTCTTTACCTAAGAATTTCACCTTTCTTTAACATGTTTATTTCTAATATTTCCTCTTAGGTTTTCTTTCTTTACGTATTCCATTAATATTAGAACATTTCTATGCATATATGTAAGGTGAAGAATTTCTAAGGAAAATATCTAAAAATTACGGGATGTTACATGTATCACCTTGGGGAGCTCCTGTATTGTTTGTTAAGAAGAAAGACGGGAGTTTGAGACTATGCATAGATTACAGACAGCTGAATAAGGTGACTATCAAAAATAAGTACCCTCTCCCTAGGATAGATGACTTATTGGATCAATTAAAGGGTGCCTCCATCTTTTCTAAAATTGACTTGCGGTCAGGATATCATCAGATTAGGATTAAGGAGGAGGACGTACCAAAAACTGCCTTCAGGACTAGGTATGGGCACTATGAGTTTCTCGTAATGCCCTTCGGGTTGACTAATGCACCTGCAATTTTCATGGATTACATGAATCGCATTTTTCGACCCTACCTAGATCAATTTGTTGTAGTGTTCATTGATGATATCTTGATATATTCTAAGAGTGAGAAAGAACATGAACAACATCTTCGAATCGTGCTGCAAGTGCTGAAAGAGAAAAAGTTATATGCTAAATTGGAGAAGTGTGAATTTTGGATATCAGAGGTGAAGTTTCTCGGACATGTCATCTCTAATAGAGGGGTAGCCGTAGATCCTAGCAAGACGGAAGCAGTGATTAAGTGGGAGACACCAAAGACGGTTACGGAAATCAGAAGTTTCCTTGGTTTGGCAGGATACTACAGGAGATTTATACAAAACTTCTCTCGTATAGCCTTGCCATTGACTAAATTGACCAGGAAAGGAAGTCATTTCAAATGGACTGATCAATGTGATGCTAGTTTTCAAGAGCTGAAGACAAGACTGACCACTCCTCCTGTTTTAATTATTCCAGACCCCAGAGGATATTTTGAAGTGTATAGTGACGCTTCAAAGAAAGGGCTAGGATGTGTGCTGATGCAAGATAAGAGAGTAGTTGCTTACGCCTCTAGGCAACTGAGACCTCATGAAGGAAACTATCCAACCCATGATCTTGAATTAGCGGCAGTAGTGTTTGCCTTAAAGATTTGGCGACACTATTTGTACGGGGCAACCTTTGAAGTATATTGTGATCATAAGAGTCTTAAATACCTCTTTGATCAGAAGGAGTTAAATATGAGGCAACGAAGATGGGTAGAATTCCTCAATGACTACAAGTTTGAGATAAAGTATCATCCTGAAAAGGCGAATGTTGTAGCAGATGCCTTGAGTCGAAAATCTCTGCATATGGGTCAGATGATGGTGTATGAGATGCAGATGCTAAAGGAGTTTCGAAATTTAAAGCTAGCCCTTACTCTTACTCCAAAGAATCTAGTTATTAATGGTTTAAGTATAGGGTCTGACCTTAGAGCCCAGATCAAAGAAGCTCAAGCTCACGATCAATACATACAAAATCATAAAGACCAAGGTAATTTTTCTGTAATGGAAGATGGAGCAATCATGTATCAGGGAAGGATTTGTGTCCCTCAAGAACAAGAGTTAAGGACTAAGATACTGCAGGAAGCGCATCAAAGTAAATACACAATCCATCCTGGATGCACTAAAATGTACCAGGATTTAAAAAGGATGTATTGGTGGCCAGGGATGAAAAATGACATTGCTGAGTTTGTGGCGAAATGTCTCATTTGTCAAAAGGTGAAGGTGGAGCATCAAAAGCCAGCGGGATTTCTACAACCTCTTGAGATCCCTAAATGGAAATGGGATAGTATTTCGATGGACTTTGTTGTAGGTTTACCTAAGACTTCAGTGGGACATGACTCTATCTGGGTAATAGTTGACAGATTAACCAAATCTGCTCACTTTTTGCCCATAAAAATTAATTTTTCACTAGATAAATTGGCCCAATTGTACGTTCAGGAAATAGTTAGACTCCATGGGATTCCCTTAAATATTGTTTCTGATAGAGATCCGAGGTTCACGTCGAGGTTTTGGAAGGCGTTGCAAGAAGCTTTTGGTACTCAGTTGCGGTTCAGTATTGCCTACCATCCTCAAACTGACGGGCAGACAGAACGAACCATTCAAACCCTAGAAGATATGTTGAGGGCCTGTGTGATAGAGCAAGGTAAAGGATGGGATAAGTACCTACCTTTAGTAGAGTTTGCTTATAATAATAGTTATCACTCTAGCATTAAGATGGCCCCCTATGAAGCTTTATACGGTAGAAAGTGCCGATCTCCACTATGTTGGTTCGAGGTAGGAGAAAAGAACTTGTTGGGTCCTGATCTAGTTCAACAAACCACTGAACAAATCAGGATGATACGAAACAAAATACTTACAGCTCAGAGTCGGCAAAAGAGTTACTATGATAAGAGACATAGACCTCTAGAGTTTGAGGAAGAAGACCATGTATTTTTGAAACTTTCCCCGACTACTGGAATTGGTAAGTCTCTTAAAACAAGAAAGCTAAGTCCGCGATTTTTAGGACCCTACCAAATTCTAAAGAAAGTTAGGACATCAGCATATCAAGTTGCTCTCCCACCTAATTTGTCCAACCTGCATAATGTTTTCCACGTATCACAGCTGCTGAAGTATCTTTCAGATTCATCACATATAATACTGGATGAACCAATCCAAATAAAGGAGAACATGACATACCAGCTAGTACCTGCATCCATATTGGACACTGACGTGAAGCAACTGAGAAATAAAACCATTCCCCTAGTTAAGGTGTTATGGGAAGGTTTGACTCCGGAAGAAGCAACTTGGGAGCTGGAAGAAGTCATGAGGAAGAAATATCCGCAATTGTTCTTATAAGGTAATTTCTGAAATTTTGAGGACAAAATTTCTTTTAGGGGGAGAGAAATGTAACATCCTTAATTTCGTTTCTTTTATTGATAAAGGTACATAAAAAATTTAATTAAGGAAATAAAATTTATTAGACAATATTTTAGATATCTAAGGAAATATAATCCTTAGAAATTCTTCACCTTAGGTATATGCATAGAAAATGTTTCTAACATTAAGAGAACAAATAAAGAAGGAAAATCTAATAAGAAAGAAATTAGAAATAACATACTAAAGAGATGCAAAATTCTTGGATAAGGAAGATAAATTTTTAGAAACAAGTAAAGGTCTTAAACTTTCAAAGAACATTGAATTAGGGTAATTTTTCCTAATTCAAGAACTATAGTTACTAAGTTTAAAATCTTTATCCATACATTGGGCTTTTACCTATGGACACTTCATATAGAGTTTTTCCACTTCACATAAGTTTCTAGCAAGCCCATTGGATAACCTAAACAAGAAATTAAACATAGACTTGGACTAGGATATAGTAATTTTACAAATAGCCCAAAAATTATGAAAATGTGACCAAGCCCACCAAGAAGGAAGAATTTTATCCAAAGCAAAGAAAATGGGTAGGACAAGCCCATAATGGGTAGGAATAAGCCCAAATCCAAGAGGAAAACTAAAATAAAATAAATTAGATGATGATATAATAATAAGAATAAAGATTAGGTTACATGGCATTAAGACAAAAAATTTAGCAAGTGGTGTGATTCTACATTCATCACTTAAGCAAGTGGCATGATAATACAAGGCTTTAGGACAAAAACATCTATATCCTACACTCATAATTTTAGCAAGTGGTATGATAATACATGGTATTAGGACAAAACATTCATAGCCCACACAAATAATATCAACCAAATAATGAAGATTCAAGGGCTAGAAATTTGCCACCTAAAAAGGCAAACCTATCATACTTGTTTAAGACAAAAGAAAATGGAAATGAATCCCTAAATCAAAGGGACCTTGTCCCATATCTTAAGAACATATTATCATAATTTTCAAAATACAAATCTCCTTTTCCTATGCATATCTTGACTAAGGAAGAGGAAGACAAGAACATAAGTTGTTTGTTTTCCAAAAATTCAACAAAGTGTATCCTAATTGTGATAAGGTCGACCCATTATCATGAAAGGTGAATTATTTGGTGGTCTATATAAGAAAACCCACCCTTACAACATTAGAATTTCGTCCAAGTGAGGGAGAGAAAAAAATAGAAGCAAGGTAGAGTGAGGAAAGGAGAGGAAGAAAGGAAGAAAGAGGAAGGAGAAGTCTAGAAGACTAAGTGCTCCAAGTAAGTTTAACAATATTTCTTTTTGAAGAAAACTTTTGAAACTTATAATATTTGTATGAGATTTTGATCTTAGAACTTTTATGATTGGTCATGATGTTGCTATATCATGTTACATATTGATCTTGCATGTGATGTATGTTTGAATACTTAGGTTGGTGTAGATAGTTCTGCATGGTTATGGCTATGGGTGGCAGAATTTTAAGCTTCGGTATTTTAATTTCTGGGAACAATCTATAAGGAATTAAAATAAATGGTTAACATAAGAATTAAAGATATATGTGTCCCGGATTTTTAGCCACTGGGATCATTCCATTTGGAGTCCATATGAGGTAGCTATGGTCTAATTAGTAGTCAAAGGTCAGAAAATGAATCATCAGGGAAGAATATGTTAGGATGGCTTCGGTAATTTAATTTATGGGAATTATTGGTAGGGAATTAAAATAAATGGTTAACATAAGAATTAAATATATGTATGTCATGGATTTTTAGCAACTGGAATCATTCAATTTGGAGTCCATATGAGGGAGATATGAGCCGATTAGTAGACAAAGGTCAGAAAATGGGTCATCAGGGAAAAATATGTTAGGATAGTTTCGGTATTTTAATTTCTGAGAAGTATCAGTAAGGAATTAAAATAAATTATTAACATAAGAATTAAAGATAAATGTGTCATGGATTTTTAGGCACTGGAATCCTTCAATTTGAAGTCCATTTGAGGTAGATATAAGCTGATTAGTAAGCAGAGGTCAGAAAATGTTTATTCAGAGTATGTTATTAAAGCTTTAGTTTTTGAATTTCTGGGAAATATTCTGTAGGGAGTTAAAATCGTACGCCAAGATATCAATTATAGATATAGGGCTCATGGATTTTTACCAACTGGAATAACTCAATTTGGAGTTCAAATTTGGGAGATATGGTCTAATTAGTCAGTAAAGGTCAGAACCTACACGAGAAGAAATAATCTGTACATTTAGGGAGTAATATCACCTTGATTTCTTAATATTTCGCTACAATGTTCACCATAATAGTTTTAGATAATTGTTTTATCTTGAAATTAACACTAAGATCACCTACATCAGAGTTAAATTGAGGAAGTTATGCTCTGATTAGTAAGAGAAGGTTAGATAGGATGAAAACCTGCATCAAGAAAATAAAGAAATAAAATTAGTATTTTAAAAAGAAGATGAATCTTAACAAATGACTAGTATAGCCATAGCCATTGCCATTGCATGAACTTACTACCATTTTAAGTGTGAAATTTTTAACATGAAATTTACCCTAGTACTCATATAAATTTACAAGAAGTTTTGAAAGTGCCGGTTTTATTTGAAAAATCTTAGTATGCTCCGTGGTTGCAGTATTTTCACATTAGAAAAGAATTATTCTAGTTACTGGAAAACAAGATTGTGATTTGTGAAAAGTGCATGTCTAAGGAAAGCTCTGGCAAGGAAAGACATGGTACTTAAGCGTGTCCATTAGTGACCCACCTCTCTTTCCTGGGAACTTTTCTGGTGCGCTGTTTACAGACTACAATTACTATCCAGTTACCAAGGTATTAGTATAGAATTTTGACATGGAAATGTTTTATAAAGTGATATTTTAAATGGTTATGTTCATGGCATGATTACCAATGATTTATGGTAATAGTTATATTTTGATGAACATACTTGTTATTGAAAGCATATTTTTGGCTATCATTGTGAAAAGAAAAGAAATGAGCACGGTCACATGGCAATCCGTGTGGTGCACCAGTAGGGGACGCCCTACCAACGGTTATGATCATGTTAATAAGAAAAGAAAGAGAAAGTGTGCCATGTCGGATGGAGCGAGATAAGCCCGTACCGAAAAGTAGAGAATACTCACCCTGACCGGGGTAGCTTGAAGTAAGAATAAGTGGATAGCCATCATATGAAATTCGAAAAATAGTTATTCATGCCATACATGTCATAACTGTATAATTTTCATGTGCATGATAAAGTGCATTCATGTGACCTAAAGATATTTTCTGTAGTTTATACAGCTGAACATGACGTGATGAACTATATTGATGGTAAATTATGATTTATTGTTGAACTTACTGGGATTTAATTCTCACTATATTTCCATATCATGTTCAGAAGAATAAATATGCAGATATTCTCTATGACACTTATTATCTCTGTACGTTGGATCGAGGTGCCCTACCTTGGGCAACTTCTAGTTATTTCAGATGTAACTGTCGTAGATGTAACTGAGATTCCGGTGGACGTGCCACCCGAACCAGTGTCCCCGGAAGTAGTCGATATAGATGATTAGAACTAATATGTATCTTTGTACAAATGTTTGTAAAATAATGGTGTGTAGTTTGTAAAATAATAGTGTGTAGGGAAACTCAGTATTGTATAAATTAAATAAATGTTATATTGAGTTAAGTTGTAACGAGGTAATAACTTCATGGTATTTAAAAAAAAAAAAAAATTTACATAAATGGAGTTGTTACAGGAATCGTGCCGTCGAGAAACCCTACGGGCCATTTTCGTGCATCTGGATGTCGGAGACGAAAACTCCAAAAAGTCGTGTCGTTGCAAAGAAGAACTCCTTGGAAACTCTAGAAACTACGTTTCGTGAGATTCTGATTGTCCCGCGATTTAATCATAACGTCCAGAAGCCCTACGGTCTATTTTCGTGCATACGGATGACGGGGACAAAAATACGAAAAAGTCGTGTCGTTGGAAAGAAGAACTCCTTGGAAACTCTATAAACTTCGTTTCGTGAGATTTTGACAGTCCGGCGATTTAATCGTGCCGTCCAGAAGCCCTACGTTCTATTTTCTTGCATACGGATGACGGGAACAAAAATACGAAAAAGTCGTATCGTTGAAAGGAAGAACGGATAATAAACTCTATAAAGTTCGTTTCGCGAGATTTCGACCTTCCGGCCATGGAATCGTGCCGTCGAGAAACCCTACGGGCCATTTTCGTGCATACGGATGTCGGAGACGAAAATACGAAAAATTTGTGTCATTGGAAAGAAGAACTCCTTGGAAATTCTATAAAGTTCGTTCCGCGAGAATCCGACTTTCCGGCGATGGAATCGTGCCGTCGAGAAACCCTACGGGCCATTTTTGTGCATACGGATGTCGGAGACGAAAATACGAAAAACTCGTGTCGTTGGAAACAAGCACGCCTTAGAAACTCTATAAAGTTCGTTTCGCGAGATTCCGACTTTCCGGGGATGGAATCGTGCCGTCGAGAAACCCTACGGGCCATTTTCGTGCATCTGGATGTCGGAGACGAAAACTCCAAAAAGTCGTGTCGTTGCAAAGAAGAACTCCTTGGAAACTCTAGAAACTACGTTTCGTGAGATTCTGATTGTCCCGCGATTTAATCGTAACGTCCAGAAGCCCTACGGTCTATTTTCGTGCATACGGATGACGGGGACAAAAATACGAAAAAGTCGTGTCGTTGGAAAGAAGAACTCCTTGGAAACTCTATAAACTTCGTTTCGTGAGATTTTGACAGTCCGGCGATTTAATCGTGCCGTCCAGAAGCCCTACGTTCTATTTTCTTGCATACGGATGACGGGGACAAAAATACGAATAAGTCGTGTCGTTGAAAGGAAGAACGGATAATAAACTCTATAAAGTTCGTTTCGCGAGATTTCGACCTTCCGGCCATGGAATCGTGCCGTCGAGAAACCCTACGGGCCATTTTCGTGCATACGGATGTCGGAGACGAAAATACGAAAAATTTGTGTCGTTGGAAACAAGCACTCCTTGGAAATTCTATAAAGTTCGTTCCGCGAGAATCTGACTTTCCGGCAATGGAATCGTGCCGTCGAGAAACCCTACGGGCCATTTTTGTGCATACGGATGTCGGAGACGAAAATACGAAAAACTCGTGTCCTTGGAAACAAGCACGCCTTAGAAACTCTATAAAGTTCGTTTCGCGAGATTCCGACTTTCCGGGGATGGAATCGTGCCGTCGAGAAACCCTACGGGCCATTTTCGTGCATCTGGATGTCGGAGACGAAAATTCGAAAAAGTCGTGTCGTTGGAAAGAAGAACTCCTTGGAAACTCTAGAAACTTCGTTTCGTGAGATTCTGACTGTCCGGCGATTTAATCGTGTCGTCCAGAAGCCCTACGTTCTATTTTCTTGCATACGGATGACGGAGACAAAAATACAAAAAAGTCGTGTCGTTCAAAGGAAGAACAGATAATAAACTCTATAAAGTTCGTTTCGCGAGATTTTGACAGTCCGGCGATGTTATCGTGCCGTCGAGAAAACCTACGAGCCATTTTTGTGCATCCCGATGTCGGAGACGAAAATTCGTAAAAGTCGTCTCGTTGGAAAGAACAACTCCTTGGAAACTCTAGAAACTTCGTTTCTTGAGATTTTGACTGTCCGGTGATTTAATCGTGCCGTTCAGAAGCCCTACGTTCTATTTTCTTGCATACGGATGACGGAGACAAAAATACGAAAAAGTCGTGTCGTTGAAAGGAAGAACGGATAATAAACCTTATAAAGTTCGTTTCGCGAGATTCTGAGTTTCCGGCGATGGAATCGTGCCGTCGAGAAACCCTACGGGCCATTTTCATGCATACAGATGTCGGAGATGAAAATACGAAAAATTCGTGTCGTTGGAAACAAGCACTCCTTAGAAACTCTATAAAGTTCGTTTCGCGAGATTTTGACTTTTCGGGGATGGAATCGTGCCGTCGACAAACCCTACGGGCCATTTTCGTGCATATGGATGTCGGAGACGAAAATTCGAAAAAGTCGTGTCGTTGGAAAGAATAACTCCTTGGAAACTCTAGAAACCTCGTTTCCTGAGATTTTGACTGTCCGACGATTTAATGGTGCCGTCCAGAAGCCCTACGTTCTATTTTTGTGCATACAGATGACGGGGACAAAAATACGAAATAGTTGTGTCGTTGAAAGGAGGAACGGATAATAAAATCTATAAAGTTCGTTTCGCGAGATTCCGAATTTCCGGCGATGGAATCGTGCCGTCGAGAAACCCTGCGGGCCATATTTGTGCATCCGGATTTCAGAGACGAAAATTCGAAATAGTCGTGTCGTTGGAAAGAAGAACTCCTTGGAAATTCTAGAAACTTCGTTTCATGGGATTGTGACTGTCCGGCGATTTAATCATGCCGTTCAGAAGCCCTAGGTTCTATTTTCGTGCATACGGATGTCGGAGACGAAAATATGAAAAATTCGTGTCGTTGGAAACAAGCACTGTTTAGAAACTCTATAAAGTTCGTTTCGCGAGATTCCGACTTTTCGGGGTTGGAATCATGCCGTCGAGAAACCCTACGGGCCATTTTCGTGCATCTGGATGTCGGAGACGAAAACTCCAAAAAGTCGTGTCGTTGCAAAGAAGAACTGCTTGGAAACTCTAGAAACTACGTTTCGTGAGATTCTGATTGTCCCGCGATTTAATCGTAACGTCCAGAAGCCCTACGGTCTATTTTCGTGCATACGGATGACGGGGACAAAAATACGAAAAAGTCGTGTCGTTGGAAAGAAGAACTCCTTGGAAACTCTATAAACTTCGTTTCGTGAGATTTTGACAGTCCGGCGATTTAATCGTGCCGTCCAGAAGCCCCACGTTCTATTTTCTTGCATACGGATGACGGGGACAAAAATACGAAAAAGTCGTGTCGTTTAAAGGAAGAACGGATAATAAACTCTATAAAGTTCGTTTCGCGAGATTTCGACCTTCCGGCCATGGAATCGTGCCGTCGAGAAACCCTACGGGCCATTTTCATGTATACGGATGTCGAAGACGAAAATACGAAAAATTTGTGTCGTTGGAAACAAGCACTCCTTGGAAATTCTATAAAGTTCGTTGCGCGAGAATCCGACTTTCCGGCGATGGAATCGTGCCGTCGAGAAACCCTACGGGCCATTTTTGTGCATACGGATGTCGGAGACGAAAATACGAAAAACTCGTGTCGTTGGAAACAAGCACGCCTTAGAAACTCTATAAAGTTCGTTTCGCGAGATTCCGACTTTCCGGGGATGGAATCGTGCTGTCGAGAAACCCTACGGGCCATTTTCGTGCATCTGGATGTCGGAGACGAAAATTCGAAAAAGTCGTGTCGTACGAAAGAAGAACTCCTTGGAAACTCTAGAAACTTCGTTTCGTGAGATTCTGACTGTCCGGCGATTTAATCGTGTCGTCCAGAAGCCCTACGTTCTATTTTCTTGCATACGGATGACGAAGACAAAAATACGAAAAAGTCGTGTCGTTGAAAGGAAGAACGGATAATAAACTCTATAAAGTTCGTTTCGCGAGATTTTGACAGTCCGGCGATGGAATCGTGCCGTCGAGAAACCCTGCGGGCCATATTTGTGCATCCGGATTTCAGAGACGAAAATTCGAAATAGTCGTGTCGTTGGAAAGAAGAACTCCTTGGAAATTCTTGAAACTTCGTTTCGTGGGATTGTGACTGTCCGGCGATTTAATCATGCCGTTCAGAAGCCCTACGTTCTATTTTCGTGCATACGGATGTCGGAAACGAAAATATGAAAAATTCGTGTCGTTGGAAACAAGCACTCCTTAGAAACTCTATAAAGTTCGTTTCGCGAGATTCCGACTTTTCGGGGATGGAAACGTGCCGTCGAGAAACCCTACGGGCCATTTTCGTGCATATGGATGTCGGAGACGAAAATTCCAAAAAGTCGTGTCGTTGAAAAGAAGAACTGCTTGGAAACTCTAGAAACTACGTTTCGTGAGATTCTGATTGTCCCGCGATTTAACCGTAACGTCCAGAAGCCCTACAGTCTATTTTCGTGCATACGGATGACGGGGACAAAAATACGAAAAAGTCGTGTCGTTGGAAAGAAGAACTCCTTGGAAACTCTATAAACTTCGTTTCGTGAGATTTTGACAGTCCGGCGATTTAATCGTGCCGTCCAGAAGCCCTACGTTCTATTTTCTTACCTACGGATGACGGGGACAAAAATACGAAAAAGTCGTGTCGTTGAAAGGAAGAACGGATAATAAACTCTATCAAGTTCGTTTCGCGAGATTTCGACCTTCCGGCCATGGAATCGTGCCGTCGAGAAACCCTACGGGCCATTTTCGTGCGTACGGATGTCGGAGACGAAAATACGAAAAATTTGTGTCGTTGGAAACAAGCACTCCTTGGAAATTCTATAAAGTTCGTTCCGCGAGAATCCGACTTTCCGGCGATGGAATCGTGCCGTCGAGAAACCCTACGGGCCACTTTTGTGCATACGGATGTCGGAGACGAAAATACGAAAAACTCGTGTCGTTGGAAACAAGCACGCCTTAGAAACTCTATAAAGTTCGTTTCGCGAGATTCCGACTTTCCGGGGATGGAATCGTGCTGTCGAGAAACCCTACGGGCCATTTTCGTGCATCTGGATGTCGGAGACGAAAATTCGAAAAAGTCGTGTCGTACGAAAGAAGAACTCCTTGGAAACTCTAGAAACTTCGTTTCGTGAGATTCTGACTGTCCGGCGATTTAATCGTGTCGTCCAGAAGCCCTACGTTCTATTTTCTTGCATACGGATGACGAAGACAAAAATACGAAAAAGTCGTGTCGTTGAAAGGAAGAACGGATAATAAACTCTATAAAGTTCGTTTCGCGAGATTTTGACAGTCCGGCGATGGAATCGTGCCGTCGAGAAAACCTACGGGCCATTTTTGTGCATCCCGATGTCGGAGACGAAAATTCGTAAAAGTCATCTCGTTGGAAAGAACAACTCCTTGGAAACTCTAGAAACTTCGTTTCGTGAGATTTTGATTGTCCGGTGATTTAATCGTGCCGTCCAGAAGCCCTACGTTCTATTTTCTTGCATACGGATGACGGGGACAAAAATACGAAAAAGTCGTGTCGTTGAAAGGAAGAACGGATAATAAACTCTATAAAGTTCGTTTCGCGAGATTTCGACCTTCCGGCCATGGAATCGTGCCGTCGAGAAACCCTACGGGCCATTTTCGTGCATACGGATGTCGGAGACGAAAATACGAAAAATTTGTGTCGTTGGAAACAAGCACTCCTTGGAAATTCTATAGAGTTCGTTCCGCGAGAATCCGACTTTCCGGCGATGGAATCGTGCCGTCGAGAAACCCTACGGGCCATTTTTGTGCATACGGATGTCGGAGACGAAAATACGAAAAACTCGTGTCGTTGGAAACAAGCACGCCTTAGAAACTCTATAAAGTTCGTTTCGCGAGATTCCGACTTTCCGGGGATGGAATCGTGCCGTCGAGAAACCCTACGGGCCATTTTCGTGCATCTGGATGTCGGAGACGAAAATTCGAAAAAATCGTGTCGTTGGAAAGAAGAACTCCTTGGAAACTCTAGAAACTTCGTTTCGTGAGATTCTGACTGTCCGGCGATTTAATCGTGTCGTCCAGAAGCCCTACGTTCTATTTTCTTGCATACGGATGACGAAGACAAAAATACGAAAAAGTCGTGTCGTTGAAAGGAAGAACGGATAATAAACTCTATAAAGTTCGTTTCGCGAGATTTTGACAGTCCGGCGATGGAATCGTGCCGTCGAGAAAACCTACGGGCCATTTTTGTGCATCCCGATGTCGGAGACGAAAATTCGTAAAAGTCGTCTCGTTGGAAAGAACAACTCCTTGGAAACTCTAGAAACTTCGTTTGGTGAGATTTTGATTGTCCGGTGATTTAATCGTGCCGTTCAGAAGCCCTACGTTCTATTTTCTTGCATACGGATGACGGAGACAAAAATACGAAAAAGTCGTGTCGTTGAAAAGAAGAACGGATAATAAACCTTATAAAGTTCGTTTCGCGAGATTCTGAGTTTCCGGCGATGGAATCGTGCCGTCGAGAAACCCTACGGGCCATTTTCATGCATACAGATGTCGAAGATGAAAATACGAAAAATTCGTGTCGTTGGAAACAAGCACTCCTTAGAAACTCTATAAAGTTCGTTTCGCGAGATTTTGACTTTTCGGGGATGGAATCGTGCCGTCGACAAACCCTACGGGCCATTTTCGTGCATATGGATGTCGGAGACGAAAATACGAAAAACTCGTGTCGTTGGAAACAAGCACGCCTTAGAAACTCTATAAAGTTCGTTTCGCGAGATTTCGACTTTTCGGGGATGGAATCGTGCCGTCGAGAAACCCTACGGGCCATTTTCGTGCATCTGGATGTCGGAGACGAAAACTCCAAAAAGTCGTGTCGTTGCAAAGAAGAACTGCTTGGAAACTCTAGAAACTACGTTTCGTTAGATTCTGACTGTCCCGCGATTTAATCGTAACGTCCAGAAGCCCTACGGTCTATTTTCGTGCATACGGATGACGGGGACAAAAATACGAAAAAGTCGTGTCGTTGGAAAGAAGAACTCCTTGGAAACTCTATAAACTTCGTTTCGTGAGATTTTGACAGTCCGGCGATTTAATCGTGCCGTCCAGAAGCCCTACGTTCTATTTTCTTGCATACGGATGACGGGGACAAAAATACGAAAAAGTCGTGTCGTTGAAAGGAAGAACGGATAATAAACTCTATAAAGTTCGTTTCGCGAGATTTCGACCTTCCGGCCAGGGAATCGTGCCGTTGAGAAACCCTACGGGCCATTTTCGTGCATACGGATGTCGGAGACGAAAATACGAAAAATTTGTGTCGTTGGAAACAAGCACTCCTTGGAAATTCTATAAAGTTCGTTCCGCGAGAATCCGACTTTCCGGCGATGGAATCGTGCCGTCGAGAAACCCTACGGGCCATTTTTGTGCATACGGATGTCGGAGACGAAAATACGAAAAACTCGTGTCGTTGGAAACAAGCACGCCTTAGAAACTCTATAAAGTTCGTTTCGCGAGATTCCGACTTTCCGGGGATGGAATCGTGCCGTCGAGAAACCCTACGGGCCATTTTCGTGCATCTGGATGTCGGAGACGAAAATTCGAAAAAGTCGTGTCGTTGGAAAGAAGAACTCCTTGGAAACTCTAGAAACTTCGTTTCGTGAGATTCTGACTGTCCGGCGATTTAATCGTGTCGTCCAGAAGCCCTACGTTCTATTTTCTTGCATACGGATGACGAAGACAAAAATACGAAAAAGTCGTGTCGTTGAAAGGAAGAACGGATAGTAAACTCTATAAAGTTCGTTTCGCGAGATTTTGACAGTCCGGCGATGGAATCGTGCCGTCGAGAAAACCTACAGGCCATTTTTGTGCATCCCGATGTCGGAGACGAAAATTCGTAAAAGTCGTCTCGTTGGAAAGAACAACTCCTTGGAAACTCTAGAAACTTCGTTTGGTGAGATTTTGATTGTCCGGTGATTTAATCGTGCCGTTCAGAAGCCCTACGTTCTATTTTCTTGCATACGGATGACGGAGACAAAAATACGAAAAAGTCGTGTCGTTGAAAGGAAGAACGGATAATAAACCTTATAAAGTTCGTTTCGCGAGATTCTGAGTTTCCGGCGATGGAATCGTGCCGTCGAGAAACCCTACGGGCCATTTTCGTGCATCTGGATGTCGGAGACGAAAACTCCAAAAATTCGTGTCGTTGCAAAGAAGAACTCCTTGGAAACTCTAGAAACTACGTTTCGTGAGATTCTGATTGTCCCGCGATTTAATCGTAACGTCCAGAAGCCCTACGGTCTATTTTCGTGCATACGGATGACGGGGACAAAAATACGAAAAAGTCGTGTCGTTGGAAAGAAGAACTCCTTGGAAACTCTATAAACTTCGTTTCGTGAGATTTTGACAGTCCGGCGATTTAATCGTGCCGTCCAAAAGCCCTACGTTCTATTTTCTTGCATACGGATGACGGGGACAAAAATACGAAAAAGTCGTATCGTTGAAAGGAAGAACGGATAATAAACTCTATAAAGTTCGTTTCGCAAGATTTCGACCTTCCGGCCATGGAATCGTGCCGTCGAGAAACCCTACGGGCCATTTTCGTGCATACGGATGTCGGAGACGAAAATACGAAAAATTTGTGTCATTGGAAACAAGCACTCCTTGGAAATTCTATAAAGTTCGTTCCGCGAGAATCCGACTTTCCGGCGATGGAATCGTGCCGTCGAGAAACCCTACGGGCCATTTTTGTGCATACGGATGTCGGAGACGAAAATACGAAAAACTCGTGTCGTTGGAATCAAGCACGCCTTAGAAACTCTATAAAGTTCGTTTCGCGAGATTCCGACTTTCCGGGGATGGAATCGTGCCGTCGAGAAACCCTACGGGCCATTTTCGTGCATCTGGATGTCGGAGACGAAAATTCGAAAAAGTCGTGTCGTTGGAAAGAAGAACTCCTTGGAAACTCTAGAAACTTCGTTTCGTGAGATTCTGACTGTCCGGCGATTTAATCGTGTCGTCCAGAAGCCCTACGTTCTATTTTCTTGCATACGGATGACGGAGACAAAAATACGAAAAAGTCGTGTCGTTGAAAGGAAGAACGGATAATAAACTCTATAAAGTTCGTTTCGCGAGATTTTGACAGTCCGGCGATGGAATCGTGCCGTCGAGAAAACCTACGGGCCATTTTTGTGCATCCCGATGTCGGAGACGAAAATTCGTAAAAGTCGTCTCGTTGGAAAGAACAACTCCTTGGAAACTCTAGAAACTTCGTTTCGTGAGATTTTGACAGTCCGGTGATTTAATCGTGCCGTTCAGAAGCCCTACGTTCTATTTTCTTGCATACGGATGACGGAGACAAAAATACGAAAAAGTCGTGTCGTTGAAAGGAAGAACGGATAATAAACCTTATAAAGTTCGTTTCACGAGATTCTGAGTTTCCGGCGATGGAATCGTGCCGTCGAGAAACCCTTCGGGCCATTTTCGTGCATACAGATGTCGGAGATGAAAATACGAAAAATTCGTGTCGTTGGAAACAAGCACTCCTTAGAAACTCTATAAAGTTCGTTTCGCGAGATTTTGACTTTTTGGGGATGGAATCGTGCCGTCGACAAACCCTACGGGCCATTTTCGTGCATATGGATGTCGGAGACGAAAATTCGAAAAAGTCGTGTCGTTGGAAAGAATAACTCCTTGGAAACTCTAGAAACCTCGTTTCCTGAGATTTTGACTGTCCGGCGATTTAATGGTGCCGTCCAGAAACCCTACGTTCTATTTTTGTGCATACAGATGACGGGGACAAAAATACGAAATAGTTGTGTCGTTGAAAGGAGGAACGGATAATAAAATCTATAAAGTTCGTTTCGCGAGATTCCGAATTTCCGGCGATGGAATCGTGCCGTCGAGAAACCCTGCGGGCCATATTTGTGCATCCGGATTTCAGAGACGAAAATTCGAAATAGTCGTGTCGTTGGAAAGAAGAACTCCTTGGAAATTCTAGAAACTTCGTTTCATGGGATTTTGACTGTCCGGCGATTTAATCATGCCGTTCAGAAGCCCTACGTTCTATTTTCGTGCATACGGATGTCGGAGACGAAAATATGAAAAATTCGTGTCGTTGGAAACAAGCACTCCTTAGAAACTTTATAAAGTTCGTTTCGCGAGATTCCGACTTTTCGGGGATGGAATCGTGCCGTCGAGAAACCCTACGGGCCATTTTCGTGCATCTGGATGTCGGAGACGAAAACTCCAAAAAGTCGTGTCGTTGCAAAGAAGAACTCCTTGGAAACTCTAGAAACTACGTTTCGTGAGATTCTGATTGTCCCGCGATTTAATCGTAACGTCCAGAAGCCCTACGGTCTATTTTCGTGCATACGGATGACGGGGACAAAAATACGAAAAAGTCGTGTCGTTGGAAAGAAGAACTCCTTGGAAACTCTATAAACTTCGTTTCGTGAGATTTTGACAGTCCGGCGATTTAATCGTGCCGTCCAGAAGCCCTACGTTCTATTTTCTTGCATACGGATGACGGGGACAAAAATACGAATAAGTCGTGTCGTTGAAAGGAAGAACGGATAATAAACTCTATAAAGTTCGTTTCGCGAGATTTCGACCTTCCGGCCATGGAATCGTGCCGTCGAGAAACCCTACGGGCCATTTTCGTGCATACGGATGTCGGAGACGAAAATACGAAAAATTTGTGTCGTTGGAAACAAGCACTCCTTGGAAATTCTATAAAGTTCGTTCCGCGAGAATCTGACTTTCCGGCCATGGAATCGTGCCGTCGAGAAACCCTACGGGCCATTTTTGTGCATACGGATGTCGGAGACGAAAATACGAAAAACTCGTGTCCTTGGAAACAAGCACGCCTTAGAAACTCTATAAAGTTCGTTTCGCGAGATTCCGACTTTCCGGGGATGGAATCGTGCCGTCGAGAAACCCTACGGGCCATTTTCGTGCATCTGGATGTCGGAGACGAAAATTCGAAAAAGTCGTGTCGTTGGAAAGAAGAACTCCTTGGAAACTCTAGAAACTTCGTTTCGTGAGATTCTGACTGTCCGGCGATTTAATCGTGTCGTCCAGAAGCCCTACGTTCTATTTTCTTGCATACGGATGACGGAGACAAAAATACGAAAAAGTCGTGTCGTTGAAAGGAAGAACGGATAATAAACTCTATAAAGTTCGTTTCGCGAGATTTTGACAGTCCGGCGATGTTATCGTGCCGTCGAGAAAACCTACGAGCCATTTTTGTGCATCCCGATGTCGGAGACGAAAATTCGTAAAAGTCGTCTCGTTGGAAAGAACAACTCCTTGGAAACTCTAGAAACTTCGTTTTGTGAGATTTTGACTGTCCGGTGATTTAATCGTGCCGTTCAGAAGCCCTACGTTCTATTTTCTTGCATACGGATGACGGAGACAAAAATACGAAAAAGTCGTGTCGTTGAAAGGAAGAACGGATAATAAACCTTATAAAGTTCGTTTCGCGAGATTCTGAGTTTCCGGCGATGGAATCGTGCCGTCGAGAAACCCTACGGGCCATTTTCGTGCATACAAATGTCGGAGATGAAAATACGAAAAATTCGTGTCGTTGGAAACAAGCACTCCTTAGAAACTCTATAAAGTTCGTTTCGCGAGATTTTGACTTTTCGGGGATGGAATCGTGCCGTCGACAAACCCTACGGGCCATTTTCGTGCATATGGATGTCGGAGACGAAAATTCGAAAAAGTCGTGTCGTTGGAAAGAATAACTCCTTGGAAACTCTAGAAACCTCGTTTCCTGAGATTTTGACTGTCCGGCGATTTAATGGTGCCGTCCAGAAGCCCTACGTTCTATTTTTGTGCATACAGATGACGGGGACAAAAATACGAAATAGTTGTGTCGTTGAAAGGAGGAACGGATAATAAAATCTATAAAGTTCGTTTCGCGAGATTCCGAATTTCCGGCGATGGAATCGTGCCGTCGAGAAACCCTGCGGGCCATATTTGTGCATCCGGATTTCAGAGACGAAAATTCGAAATAGTCGTGTCGTTGGAAAGAAGAACTCCTTGGAAATTCTAGAAACTTCGTTTCCTGGGATTGTGACTGTCCGGCGATTTAATCATGCCGTTCAGAAGCCCTACGTTCTATTTTCGTGCATACGGATGTCGGAGACGAAAATATGAAAAATTCGTGTCGTTGGAAACAAGCACTGTTTAGAAACTCTATAAAGTTCGTTTCGCGAGATTCCGACTTTTCGGGGTTGGAATCATGCCGTCGAGAAACCCTACGGGCCATTTTCGTGCATCTGGATGTCGGAGACGAAAACTCCAAAAAGTCGTGTCGTTGCAAAGAAGAACTCCTTGGAAACTCTAGAAACTACGTTTCGTGAGATTCTGATTGTCCCGCGATTTAATCGTAACGTCCAGAAGCCCTACGGTCTATTTTCGTGCATACGGATGACGGGGACAAAAATACAAAAAAGTCGTGTCGTTGCAAAGAAGAACTCCTTGGAAACTCTAGAAACTACGTTTCGTGAGATTCTGATTGTCCCGCGATTTAATCGTAACGTCCAGAAGCCCTACGGTCTATTTTCGTGCATACGGATGACGGGGACAAAAATACGAAAAAGTCGTGTCGTTGGAAAGAAGAACTCCTTGGAAACTCTATAAACTTCGTTTCGTGAGATTTTGACAGTCCGGCGATTTAATCGTGCCGTCCAGAAGCCCTACGTTCTATTTTCTTGCATACGGATGACGGGGACAAAAATACGAATAAGTCGTGTCGTTGAAAGGAAGAACGGATAATAAACTCTATAAAGTTCGTTTCGCGAGATTTCGACCTTCCGGCGATGGAATCGTGTCGTCGAGAAACCCTACGGGCCATTTTCGTGCATACGGATGTCGGAGACGAAAATACGAAAAATTTGTGTCGTTGGAAACAAGCACTCCTTGGAAATTCTATAAAGTTCGTTCCGCGAGAATCCGACTTTCCGGCGATGGAATCGTGCCGTCGAGAAACCCTACGGGCCATTTTTGTGCATACGGATGTCGGAGACGAAAATACGAAAAACTCGTGTCGTTGGAAACAAGCACGCCTTAGAAACTCTATAAAGTTTGTTTCGCGAGATTCCGACTTTCCGGGGATGGAATCGTGCCGTCGAGAAACCCTACGGGCCATTTTCGTGCATCTGGATGTCGGAGACGAAAATTCGAAAAAGTCGTGTCGTTGGAAAGAAGAACTCCTTGGAAACTCTAGAAACTTCGTTTCGTGAGATTTTGACTGTCCGGCGATTTAATCGTGTCGTCCAGAAGCCCTACGTTCTATTTTCTTGCATACGGATGACGGAGACAAAAATACGAAAAAGTCGTGTCGTTGAAAGGAAGAACGGATAATAAACCTTATAAAGTTCGTTTCGCGAGATTCTGAGTTTCCGGCGATGGAATCGTGCCGTCGAGAAACCCTACGGGCCATTTTCGTGCATACAGATGTCGGAGATGAAAATACGAAAAATTCGTGTCGTTGGAAACAAGCACTCCTTAGAAACTCTATAAAGTTCGTTTCGCGAGATTTTGACTTTTCGGGGATGGAATCGTGCCGTCGACAAACCCTACGGGCCATTTTCGTGCATATGGATGTCGGAGACGAAAATTCGAAAAAGTCGTGTCGTTGGAAAGAATAACTCCTTGGAAACTCTAGAAACCTCGTTTCCTGAGATTTTGACTGTCCGGCGATTTAATGGTGCCGTCCAGAAGCCCTACGTTCTATTTTTGTGCATACAGATGACGGGGACAAAAATACGAAATAGTTGTGTCGTTGAAAGGAGGAACGGATAATAAAATCTATAAAGTTCGTTTCGCGAGATTCCGAATTTCCGGCGATGGAATCGTGCCGTCGAGAAACCCTGCGGGCCATATTTGTGCATCCGAATTTCAGAGATGAAAATTCGAAATAGTCGTGTCATTGGAAAGAAGAACTCCTTGGAAATTCTAGAAACTTCGTTTCGTGGGATTGTGACTGTCCGGCGATTCAATCATGCCGTTCAGAAGCCCTACGTTCTATTTTCGTGCATACGGATGTCGGAGACGAAAATATGAAAAATTCGTGTCGTTGGAAACAAGCACTCCTTAGAAACTCTATAAAGTTCGTTTCGCGAGATTCCGACTTTTCGGGGATGGAATCGTGCCGTCGAGAAACCCTACGGGCCATTTTCGTGCATCTGGATGTCGGAGACGAAAATTCGAAAAAGTCGTGTCGTTGGAAAGAAGAACTCCTTGGAAACTCTAGAAACTTCGTTTCGTGAGATTCTGACTGTCCGGCGATTTAATCGTGTCGTCTAGAAGCCCTACGTTCTATTTTCTTGCATACGGATGACGGAGACAAAAATACGAAAAAGTCGTGTCGTTGAAAGGAAGAACGGATAATAAACTCTATAAAGTTCGTTTCGCGAGATTTGGACAGTCCGGCCATGGAATCGTGCCGTCGAGAAAACCTACGGGCCATTTTTGTGCATCCCGATGTCGGAGACGAAAATTCGTAAAAGTCGTCTCGTTGGAAAGAAGAACTCCATGGAAATTCTAGAAACTTTGTTTCGTGGGATTGTGACTGTCCGGCGATTTAATCATGCCGTTCAGAAGCCCTACGTTCTATTTTCGTGCATACGGATGTCGGAGATCAAAATATGAAAAATTCGTGTCGTTGGAAACAAGCACTCCTTAGAAAATCTATAAAGTTCGTTTCGCGAGATTCCGACTTTTCGGGGATGGAATCGTGCCGTCGAGAAACCCTACGGGCCATTTTCGTGCATCTGGATGTCGGAGACGAAAACTCCAAAAAGTCGTGTCGTTGCAAAGAAGAACTGCTTGGAAACTCTAGAAACTACGTTTCGTGAGATTCTGACTGTCCCGCGATTTAATCGTAACGTCCAGAAGCCCTACGGTCTATTTTCGTGTATACGGATGACGGGGACAAAAATACGAAAAAGTCGTGTCGTTGGAAAGAAGAACTCCTTGGAAACTCTATAAACTTCGTTTCAAGAGATTTTGACAGTCCGGCGATTTAATCGTGCCGTCCAGAAGCCCTATGTTCTATTTTCTTGCATACGGATGACGGGGACAAAAATACGAAAAAGTCGTGTCGTTGAAAGGAAGAACGGATAATAAACTCTATAAAGTTCGTTTCGCGAGATTTTGACAGTCCGGCGATGGAATCGTGCCGTCGAGAAAACCTACGGGCCATTTTTGTGCATCCCGATGTCGGAGACGAAAAGTCGAAAAAGTCGTCTCGTTGGAAAGAAGAACTCCTTGGAAACTCTAGAAACTTCGTTTCGTGAGATTCTGACTGTCCGGCGATTTAATCGTGTCGTCCAGAAGCCCTACGTTCTATTTTCTTGCATACGGATGACGGAGACAAAAATACGAAAAATCGTGTCGTTGAAAGGAAGAACGGATAATAAACTCTATAAAGTTCGTTTCGCGAGATTTTGACAGTCCGGCGATGGAATCGTGCCGTCGAGAAAACCTACGGGCCATTTTTGTGCATCCCGATGTCGGAGACGAAAATTCGTAAAAGTCGTCTCGTTGGAAAGAACAACTCCTTGGAAACTCTAGAAACTTCGTTTCGTGAGATTTTGACTGTCCGCTGATTTAATCGTGCCGTTCAGAAGCCCTACGTTCTATTTTCTTGCATACGGATGACGGAGACAAAAATACGAAAAAGTCGTGTCGTTGAAAGGAAGAACGGATAATAAACCTTATAAAGTTCGTTTCGCGAGATTCTGAGTTTCCGGCGTTGGAATCGTGCCGTCGAGAAACCCTACGGGCCATTTTCGTGCATACAGATGTCGGAGATGAAAATACGAAAAATTCGTGTCGTTGGAAACAAGCACTCCTTAGAAACTCTATAAAGTTCGTTTCGCGAGATTTTGACTTTTCGGGGATGGAATCGTGCCGTCGACAAACCCTACGGGCCATTTTCGTGCATATGGATGTCGGAGACGAAAATTCGAAAAAGTCGTGTCGTTGGAAAGAATAACTCCTTGGAAACTCTAGAAACCTCGTTTCCTGAGATTTTGACTATCCGGCGATTTAATGGTGCCGTCCAGAAGCCCTACGTTCTATTTTTGTGCATACAGATGACGGGGACAAAAATACGAAATAGTTGTGTCGTTGAAAGGAGGAACGGATAATAAAATCTATAAAGTTCGTTTTGCGAGATTCCGAATTTTCGGCGATGGAATCGTGCCGTCGAGAAACCCTGCGGGCCATATTTGTGCATCTGGATTTCAGAGACGAAAATTCGAAATAGTCGTGTCGTTGGAAAGAAGAACTCCTTGGAAATTCTTGAAACTTCGTTTCGTGGGATTGTGACTGTCCGGCGATTTAATCATGCCGTTCAGAAGCCCTACGTTCTATTTTCGTGCATACGGATGTTGGGGACGAAAATATGAAAAATTCGTGTCGTTGGAAACAAGCACTCCTTAGAAACTCTATAAAGTTCGTTTCGCGAGATTCCGACTTTTCGGGGATGGAAACGTGCCGTCGAGAAACCCTACGGGCCATTTTCGTGCATCTGGATGTCGGAGACGAAAACTCCAAAAAGTCGTGTCGTTGCAAAGAAGAACTGCTTGGAAACTCTAGAAACTACGCTTCGTGAGATTCTGATTGTCCCGCGATTTAACCGTAACGTCCAGAAGCCCTACAGTCTATTTTCGTGCATACGGATGACGGGGACAAAAATACGAAAAAGTCGTGTCGTTGGAAAGAAGAACTCCTTGGAAACTCTATAAACTTCGTTTCGTGAGATTTTGACAGTCCGGCGATTTAATCGTGCCGTCCAGAAGCCCTACGTTCTATTTTCTTGCATACGGATGACGGGGACAAAAATACGAAAAAGTCGTGTCGTTGAAAGAAAGAACGGATATTAAACTCTATAAAGTTCGTTTCGCGAGATTTCGACCTTCCGGCCATGGAATCGTGCCGTCGAGAAACCCTACGGGCCATTTTCGTGCATACGGATGTCGGAGACGAAAATACGAAAAATTTGTGTCGTTGGAAACAAGCACTCCTTGGAAATTCTATAAAGTTCGTTCCGCGAGAATCCGACTTTCCGGCGATGGAATCGTGCCGTCGAGAAACCCTACGGGCCATTTTTGTGCATACGGATGTCGGAGACGAAAATACGAAAAACTCGTGTCGTTGGAAACAAGCACGCCTTAGAAACTCTATAAAGTTCGTTTCGCGAGATTCTGACTTTTCGGGGATGGAATCGTGCCGTCGAGAAACCCTACGGGCCATTTTCGTGCATCTGGATGTCGGAGACGAAAACTCCAAAAAGTCGTGTCGTTGCAAAGAAGAACTGCTTGGAAACTCTAGAAACTACGTTTCGTGAGATTCTGACTGTCCCGCGATTTAATCGTAACGTCCAGAAGCCCTACGGTCTATTTTCGTGCATACGGATGACGGGGACAAAAATACGAAAAAGTCGTGTCGTTGGAAAGAAGAACTCCTTGGAAACTCTATAAACTTCGTTTCGTGAGATTTTGACAGTCCGGCGATTTAATCGTGCCGTCCAGAAGCCCTACGTTCTATTTTCTTGCATACGGATGACGGGGACAAAAATACGAAAAAGTCGTGTCGTTGAAAGGAAGAACGGATAATAAACTCTATAAAGTTCGTTTCGCGAGATGTCGACCTTCCCGCCATGGAATCGTGCCGTCGAGAAACCCTACGGGCCATTTTCGTGCATACGGATGTCGGAGACGAAAATACGAAAAATTTGTGTCGTTGGAAACAAGCACTCCTTGGAAATTCTATAAAGTTCACTCCGCGAGAATCCGACTTTCCGGCGATGGAATCGTGCCGTCGAGAAACCCTACGGGCCATTTTTGTGCATACGGATGTCGGAGACGAAAATACGAAAAACTCGTGTCGTTGGAAACAAGCACGCCTTAGAAACTCTATAAAGTTCGTTTCGCGAGATTCCGACTTTCCGGGGATGGAATCGTGCCGTCGAGAAACCTTACGGGCCATTTTCGTGCATCTGGATGTCGGAGACGAAAATTCGAAAAAGTCGTGTCGTTGGAAAGAAGAACTCCTTGGAAACTCTAGAAACTTCGTTTCGTGAGATTCTGACTGTCCGGCGATTTAATCGTGTCGTCCAGAAGCCCTACGTTCTATTTTCTTGCATACGGATGACGGAGACAAAAATACGAAAAAGTCGTGTCGTTGAAAGGAAGAACGGATAATAAACTCTATAAAGTTCGTTTCGCGAGATTTTGACAGTCCGGCGATGGAATCGTGCCGTCGAGAAAACCTACGGGCCATTTTTGTGCATCCCGATGTCGGAGACGAAAATTCGTAAAAGTCCTCTCGTTGGAAAGAACAACTCCTTGGAAACTCTAGAAACTTCGTTTCGTGAGATTTTGATTGTCCGGTGATTTAATCGTGCCGTTCAGAAGCCCTACGTTCTATTTTCTTGCATACGGATGACGGAGACAAAAATACGAAAAAGTCGTGTCGTTGAAAGGAAGAACGGATAATAAACCTTATAAAGTTCGTTTCGCGAGATTCTGAGTTTCCGGCGATGGAATCGTGCCGTCGAGAAACCCTACGGGCCACTTTCGTGCATACAGATGTCGGAGATGAAAATACGAAAAATTCGTGTCGTTGGAAACAAGCACTCCTTAGAAACTCTATAAAGTTCGTTTCGCGAGATTTTGACTTTTCGGGGATGGAATCGTGCCGTCGACAAACCCTACGGGCCATTTTCGTGCATATGGATATCGGAGACAAAAATTCGAAAAAGTCGTGTCGTTGGAAAGAATAACTCCTTGGAAACTCTAGAAACCTCGTTTCCTGAGATTTTGACTGTCCGGCGATTTAATGGTGCCGTCCAGAAGCCCTACGTTCTATTTTTGTGCATACAGATGACGGGGACAAAAATACGAAATAGTTGTGTCGTTGAAAGGAGGAACGGATAATAAAATCTATAAAGTTCGTTTCGCGAGATTCCGAATTTCCGGCGATGGAATCGTGCCGTCGAGAAACCCTGCGGGCCATATTTGTGCATCCGGATTTCAGAGACGAAAATTCGAAATAGTCGTGTTGTTGGAAAGAAGAACTCCTTGGAAATTCTAGAAACTTCGTTTCGTGGGATTGTGACTGTCCGGCGATTTAATCATGCCGTTCAGAAGCCCTACGTTCTATTTTCGTGCATACGGATGTCGGAGACGAAAATATGAAAAATTCGTGTCGTTGGAAACAAGCACTCCTTAGAAACTCTATAAAGTTCGTTTCGCGAGATTCCGACTTTTCGGGGAAGGAATCGTGCCGTCGAGAAACCCTACGGGCCATTTTCGTGCATCTGGATGTCGGAGACGAAAACTCCAAAAAGTCGTGTCGTTGCAAAGAAGAACTGCTTGGAAACTCTAGAAACTACGTTTCGTGAGATTCTGACTGTCCCGCGATTTAATCGTAACGTCCAGAAGCCCTACGGTCTATTTTCGTGCATACGGATGACGGGGACAAAAATACGAAAAAGTCGTGTCGTTGGAAAGAAGAACTCCTTGGAAACTCTATAAACTTCGTTTCGTGAGATTGTGACAGTCCGGCGATTTAATCGTGCCGTCCAGAAGCCCTACGTTCTATTTTCTTGCATACGGATGACGGGGACAAAAATACGAAAAAGTCGTGTCGTTGAAAGGAAGAACGGATAATAAACTCTATAAAGTTCGTTTCGCGAGATGTCGACCTTCCCGCCATGGAATCGTGCCGTCGAGAAACCCTACGGGCCATTTTCGTGCATACGGATGTCGGAGACGAAAATACGAAAAATTTGTGTCGTTGGAAACAAGCACTCCTTGGAAATTCTATAAAGTTCACTCCGCGAGAATCCGACTTTCCGGCGATGGAATCGTGCCGTCGAGAAACCCTACGGGCCATTTTTGTGCATACGGATGTCGGAGACGAAAATACGAAAAACTCGTGTCGTTGGAAACAAGCACGCCTTAGAAACTCTATAAAGTTCGTTTCGCGAGATTCCGACTTTCCGGGGATGGAATCGTGCCGTCGAGAAACCTTACGGGCCATTTTCGTGCATCTGGATGTCGGAGACGAAAATTCGAAAAAGTCGTGTCGTTGGAAAGAAGAACTCCTTGGAAACTCTAGAAACTTCGTTTCGTGAGATTCTGACTGTCCGGCGATTTAATCGTGTCGTCCAGAAGCCCTACGTTCTATTTTCTTGCATACGGATGACGGAGACAAAAATACGAAAAAGTCGTGTCGTTTAAAGGAAGAACGGATAATAAACTCTATAAAGTTCGTTTCGCGAGATGTCGACCTTCCCGCCATGGAATCGTGCCGTCGAGAAACCCTACGGGCCATTTTCGTGCATACGGATGTCGGAGACGAAAAAACGAAAAATTTGTGTCGTTGGAAACAAGCACTCCTTGGAAATTCTATAAAGTTCACTCCGCGAGAATCCGACTTTCCGGCGATGGAATCGTGCCGTCGAGAAACCCTACGGGCCATTTTTGTGCATACGGACGTCGGAGACGAAAATACGAAAAACTCGTGTCGTTGGAAACAAGCACGCCTTAGAAACTCTATAAAGTTCGTTTCGCGAGATTCCGACTTTCCGGGGATGGAATCGTGCCGTCGAGAAACCCTACGGGCCATTTTCGTGCATCTGGATGTCGGAGACGAAAATTCGAAAAAGTCGTGTCGTTGGAAAGAAGAACTCCTTGGAAACTCTAGAAACTTCGTTTCGTGAGATTCTGACTCTCCGGCGATTTAATCGTGTCGTCCAGAAGCCCTACGTTCTATTTTCTTGCATACGGATGACGGAGACAAAAATACGAAAAAGTCGTGTCGTTTAAAGGAAGAACGGATAATTGTAACAACTCCATTTATGTAAATTTTTTTTTTATTAAAAATACGATGAAATTATTACCTCGTTACAACTTAACTCAATATAACATTTATTTAATTTATACAATACTGAGTTTCTATACACAATATTATTTTACAAACTACACACCATTATTTTACAAACATTTGTACAAAAATACATATTAGTTCTAATCATCTATATCGACTACTTCCGGGGACACTGGTTCGGGTGGCACGTCCACCGGAATCTCAGTTACATCTACGACAGTTATATCTGAAATAACTGGAAGTTGCCCAAGGTAGGGCACCTCGATCCAACGTACAGAGATAATAAGTGTCATAGAGAATATCTGCATATTTATTATTCTGAACAAACATTTTCTGACCTCTGCTTACTAATCAGCTTATATCTACCTCAAATGGACTTCAAATTGAATGATTCCAGTGCCTAAAAATCCATGACACATTTATCTTTAATTCTTATGTTAATAATTTATTTTAATTCCTTACAGATACTTCTCAGAAATTTAAATACCGAAGCTATCCTAACATATTTTTCCCTGATGACCCATTTTCTGACCTTTGTCTACTAATCGGCTCATATCTCCCTCATATGGACTCCAAATTGAATGATTCCAGTGGCTAAAAGTCCATGACATACATATCTTTAATTCTTATGTTAACCATTTATTTTAATTCCCTACCAATAATTCCCAGAAATTAAATTACCGAAGCTATCCTAACATATTCTTCCCTGATGATTCATTTTCTGACCTTTGACTACTAATCAGACCATAGCTACCTCATATGGACTCCAAATGGAATGATTCCAGTGGCTAAAAATCCATGACACATTTATCTTTAATTCTTATGTTAACCATTTATTTTAATTCTCTACCAATAATTCCCAGAAATTAAATTACCGAAGCTACCCTAACATATTCTTCCCTGATGATTCATTTTCTGACCTTTGACTACTAATCAGACCATAGCTACCTCATATGGACTCCAAATGGAATGATTCCAGTGGCTAAAAATCCATGACACATTTATCTTCAATTCTTATGTTAACCATTTATTTTAATTCCTTATAGATTGTTCCCAGAAATTAAAATACCGAAGCTATCCTAACATATTCTTCCCTGATGATTCATTTTCTGACCTTTGACTACTAATCAGACCATAGCTACCTCATATGGACTCCAAATGGAATGATTCCAGTGGCTAAAAATCCATGACACATTTATCTTTAATTCTTATGTTAACCATTTATTTTAATTCCTTATAGATTGTTCCCAGAAATTAAAATACCGAAGCTTAAAATTCTGCCACCCATAGCCATAACCATGCAGAACTATCTACACCAACCTAAGTATTCAAACATACATCACATGCAAGATCAATATGTAACATGATATAGCAACATCATGACCAATCATAAAAGTTCTAAGATCAAAATCTCATACAAATATTATAAGTTTCAAAAGTTTTCTTCAAAAAGAAATATTGTTAAACTTACCTTTAGCTTTCTAAACTTCTCCTTCTTCTTCCTTCCTTTCTTCTTCTCTCTTCTCTCCTTTCCTCACTCTACCTTGCTTCTATTTCTCTCTCTTTCTCACTTGGACGAAATTAAAGTGTTGTAAGGGTGGGTTCTCTTATATAGACCACCAAATAAGTCACCTTTCATGATCATGGATCTACCTTATCACAATTAAGATACACTTTGTTGAATTTTTGGAAAACAAACAACTTATGTTCTTGTCTTCCTCTTCCTTAGTCAAGATATGCATAGGAAAAGGAGATTTGTATTTTGAAAATTATGATGATATGTTCTTAAGATAAGGGACAAGGTCCCTTTGATTTAGGGATTCATTTAATTTTTCTTTTGTCTTAATCAATTATGATAGGTTGCCTTTTTAAGTGGCAAATTTCTAGCCCTTCAATCTCCATTATTTGGTTGATATTATTTGTGTGGGCTATGAATGTTTTGTCCTAATACCATGTATTATCATACCACTTGCTAAAATTATGAGTGAAGGATATAGATGTTTTTGTCCTAAAGCCTTGTATTATCATGCCACTTGCCTAAATGATGAATGTAGAATCACACCACTTGCTAAATTTTTGTCTTAATGCCATGTAACCTAATCTTTATTCTTATTATTATATCATCATCTAATTTATTTTATTTTATTTTTCCTCTTGGATTTGGGCTTATTCTTACCCATTATGGGCTTGTCCTACCCATTTTCTTTGCTTTGGATAAAATTCTTCCTTTCTTGGTGGGCTTGGTCACATTTTCATAATTTTTGGGCTATTGGTGAAATTACTATATCCTAGTCCAAGTCTATGTTTAATTTCTTGTTTAGGTTATCCAATGGGCTTGCTAGAAACTTATGTGAAGTGGAAAAACTCTATATGAAGTGTCCATAGGTAAAAGCCCAATGTATGGGTAAAGATTTTAAACTTAGTAACTATAGTTCTTGAATTAGGAAAAATTACCCTAATTCAATGTTCTTTGAAATTTTAAGACCTTTACTTGTTTCTAAAAATTTATCTTCCTTATCCAAGAATTTTGCATCTCTTTAGTATGTTATTTCTAATTTCTTTCCTATTAGATTTTCCTTCTTTATTTGTTCTCTTAATGTTAGAAACATTTTCTATGCATATACATAAGGTGAAGAATTTCTAAGGATTATATTTCCTTAGATATCTAAAATATTGTCTAATAAATTTTATTTCCTTAATTAAAATTTTTATGTACCTTTATCAATAAAAGAAACGAAATTAAGGATGTTACAATAATAAACTCTATAAAGTTCGTTTCGCGAGATTTTGACAGTCCGGCGATGGAATCGTGCCGTCGAGAAAACCTACGTGCCATTTTTGTGCATCCCGATGTCGGAGACGAAAATTCGTAAAAGTCGTCTCATTGGAAAGAACAACTCCTTGGAAACTCTAGAAACTTCGTTTCGTGAGATTTTGACTGTCCGGTGATTTATTCGTGCCGTTCAGAAGCCCTACGTTCTATTTTCTTGCATACGGATGACGGAGACAAAAATACGAAAAAGTCGTGTCGTTGAAAGGAAGAACGGATAATAAACCTTATAAAGTTCGTTTCGCGAGATTCTGAGTTTCCGGCGATGGAATCGTGCCGTCGAGAAACCCTACGGGCCATTTTCGTGCATACAGATGTCGGAGATGAAAATACGAAAAATTCGTGTCGTTGGAAACAAGCACTCCTTAGAAACTCTATAAAGTTCGTTTCGCGAGATTTTGACTTTTCGGGGATGGAATCGTGCCGTCGACAAACCCTACGGGCCATTTTCGTGCATATGGATGTCGGAGACGAAAATTCGAAAAAGTCGTGTCGTTGGAAAGAATAACTCCTTGGAAACTCTAGAAACCTCGTTTCCTGAGATTTTGACTGTCCGGCGATTTAATGGTGCCGTCCAGAAGCCCTACGTTCTATTTTTGTGCATACAGATGACGGGGACAAAAATACGAAATAGTTGTGTCGTTGAAAGGAGGAACGGATAATAAAATCTATAAAGTTCGTTTCGCGAGATTCCGAATTTCCGGCGATGGAATCGTGCCGTCGAGAAACCCTGCGGGCCATATTTGTGCATCCGGATTTCAGAGACGAAAATTCGAAATAGTCGTGTCGTTGGAAAGAAGAACTCCTTGGAAATTCTAGAAACTTCGTTTCGTGGGATTGTGACTGTCCGGCGATTTAATCATGCCGTTCAGAAGCCCTACGTTCTATTTTCGTGCATACGGATGTCGGAGACGAAAATATGAAAAATTCGTGTCGTTGGAAATAAGCACTCCTTAGAAACTCTATAAAGTTCGTTTCGCGAGATTCTGACTTTTCGGGGATGGAATCGTGCCGTCGAGAAACCCTACGGGCCATTTTCGTGCATCTGGATGTCGGAGACGAAAACTCCAAAAAGTCGTGTCGTTGCAAAGAAGAACTGCTTGGAAACTCTAGAAACTACGTTTCGTGAGATTCTGACTAACCCGCGATTTAATCGTAACGTCCAGAAGCCCTACGGTCTATTTTCGTGCATACGGATGACGGGGACAAAAATACGAAAAAGTCGTGTCGTTGGAAAGAAGAACTCCTTGGAAACTCTATAAACTTCGTTTCGTGAGATTTTGACAGTCCGGCGATTTAATCGTGCCGTCCAGAAGCCCTACGTTCTATTTTCTTGCATACGGATGACGGGGACAAAAATACGAAAAAGTCGTGTCGTTGAAAGGAAGAACGGATAATAAACTCTGTAAAGTTTGTTTCGCGAGATTTCGACCTTCCGGCCATGGAATCGTGCCGTCGAGAAACCCTACGGGCCATTTTCGTGCATACGGATGTCGGAGACGAAAATACGAAAAATTTGTGTCGTTGGAAACAAGCACTCCTTGGAAATTCTATAAAGTTTGTTCCGCGAGAATCCGACTTTTCGGCGATGGAATCGTGCCGTCGAGAAACCCTACGGGCCATTTTTGTGCATACGGATGTCGGAGATGAAAATACGAAAAACTCGTGTCGTTGGAAACAAGCACGCCTTAGAAACTCTATAAAGTTCGTTTCGCGAGATTCCGACTTTCCGGGGATGGAATCGTGCCGTCGAGAAACCCTCCGGGCCATTTTCGTGCATCTGGATGTCGGAGACGAAAATTCGAAAAAGTCGTGTCGTTGGAAAGAAGAACTCCTTGGAAACTCTAGAAACTTCGTTTCATGAGATTCTGACTGTCCGGCGATTTAATCGTGTCGTCCAGAAGCCCTACGTTCTATTTTCTTGCATACGGATGACGGAGACAAAAATACGAAAAAGTCGTGTCGTTGAAAGGAAGAACGGATAATAAACTCTATAAAGTTCGTTTCGCGAGATTTTGACAGTCCGGCGATGGAATCGTGCCGTCGAGAAAACCTACGTGCGATTTTTGTGCATCCCGATGTCGGAGACGAAAATTCGTAAATGTCGTCTCGTTGGAAAGAACAACTCCTTGGAAACTCTAGAAACTTCGTTTCGTGAGATTTTGACTGTCTGGTGATTTAATCGTGCCGTTCAGAAGCCCTACGTTCTATTTTCTTGCATACGGATGACGGAGACAAAAATACGAAAAAGTCGTGTCGTTGAAAGGAAGAACGGATAATAAACCTTATAAAGTTCGTTTCGCGAGATTCTGAGTTTCCGGCGATGGAATCGTGCCGTCGAGAAACCCTACGGGCCATTTTCGTGCATACAGATGTCGGAGATGAAAATATGAAAAATTCGTGTCAGTGGAAACAAGCACTCCTTAGAAACTCTATAAAGTTCGTTTCGCGAGATTTTGACTTTTCGGGGATGGAATCGTGCCGTCGACAAACCCTACGGGCCATTTTCGTGCATATGGATGACGGAGACGAAAATTCGAAAAAGTCGTGTCGTTGGAAAGAATAACTCCTTGGAAACTCTAGAAACCTCGTTTCCTGAGATTTTGACTGTCCGGCGATTTAATGGTGCCGTCCAGAAGCCCTACGTTCTATTTTTGTGCATACAGATGACGGGGACAAAAATACGAAATAGTTGTGTCGTTGAAAGGAGGAACGGATAATAAAATCTATAAAGTTCGTTTCGCGAGATTCCGAATTTCCGGCGATGGAATCGTGCCGTCGAGAAACCCTGCGGGCCATATTTGTGCATCCGGATTTCAGAGACGAAAATTCGAAATAGTCGTGTCGTTGGAAAGAAGAACTCCTTGGAAATTCTAGAAACTTCGTTTCGTGGGATTGTGACTGTCCGGCGATTTAATCATGCCGTTCAGAAGCCCTACGTTCTATTTTCGTGCATACGGATGTCGGAGACGAAAATATGAAAAATTCGTGTCGTTGGAAACAAGTCCTCCTTAGAAACTCTATAAAGTTCGTTTCGCGAGATTCCGACTTTTCGGGGATAGATTCGTGCCGTCGAGAAACCCTACGGGCCATTTTCGTGCATCTGGATGTCGGAGACGAAAACTCCAAAAAGTCGTGTCGTTGCAAAGAAGAACTGCTTGGAAACTCTAGAAACTACGTTTCGTGAGATTCTGACTGTCCCGCGATTTAATCGTAACGTCCAGAAGCCCTACGGTCTATTTTCGTGCATACGGATGACGGGGACAAAAATACGAAAAAGTCGTGTCGTTGGAGAGAAGAACTCCTTGGAAACTCTATAAACTTCGTTTCGTGAGATTTTGACAGTCCGGCGATTTAATCGTGCCGTCCAGAAGCCCTACGTTCTATTTTCTTGCATACGGATGACGGGGACAAAAATACGAAAAAGTCGTGTCGTTGAAAGGAAGAACGGATAATAAACTCTATAAAGTTCGTTTCGCGAGATTTCGACCTTCCGGCCATGGAATCGTGCCGTCGAGAAACCCTACGGGCCATTTTCGTGCATACGGATGTCGGAGACGAAAATACGAAAAATTTGTGTCGTTGGAAACAAGCACTCCATGGAAATTCTATAAAGTTCGTTCCGCGAGAATCCGACTTTCTGTCGATGGAATCGTGCCGTCGAGAAACCCTACGGGCCATTTTTGTGCATACGGATGTCGGAGACGAAAATACGAAAAACTCGTGTCGTTGGAAACAAGCACGCCTTAGAAACACTATAAAGTTCGTTTCGCGAGATTCCGACTTTTCGGGGATGGAATCGGGCCGTCGAGAAACCCTACGGGCCATTTTCGTGCATCTGGATGTCGGAGACGAAAACTCCAAAAAGTCGTGTCGTTGCAAACAAGAACTGCTTGGAAACTCTAGAAATTACGTTTCGTGCGATTTTGACTGTCCCGCGATTTAATCGTAACATCCAGAAGCCCTACGGTCTATTTTCGTGCATACGGATGACGGGGACAAAAATACGAAAAAGTCGTGTCGTTGGAAAGAAGAACTCCTTGGAAACTCTATAAACTTCGTTTCGTGAGATTTTGACAGTCCGGCGATTTAATCGTGCCGTCCAGAAACCCTACGTTCTATTTTCTTGCATACGGATGACGGGGACAAAAATACGAAAAAGTCGTGTCGTTGAAAGGAAGAACGGATAATAAACTCTATAAAGTTCGTTTCGCGAGATTTCGACCTTCCGGCCATGGAATCGTGCCGTCGAGAAACCCTACGGGCCATTTTCGTGCATACGGATGTCGGAGACGAAAATACGAAAAATTTGTGTCGTTGGAAACAAGCACTCCTTGGAAATTCTATAAAGTTCGTTCCGCGAGAATCCGACTTTCCGTCGATGGAATCGTGCCGTCGAGAAACCCTACGGGCCATTTTTGTGCATACTGATGTCGGAGACGAAAATACGAAAAACTCGTGTCGTTGGAAACAAGCACGCCTTAGAAACTATATAAAGTTCGTTTCGCGAGATTCCGACTTTTCGGGGATGGAATCGTGCCGTCGAGAAACCCTACGGGCCATTTTCGTGCATCTGGATGTCGGAGACGAAAATTCGAAAAAGTCGTGTCGTTGGAAAGAAGCACTCCTTGGAAACTCTAGAAACTTCGTTTCGTGAGATTCTGACTGTCCGGCGATTTAATCGTGTCGTCCAGAAGCCCTACGTTCTATTTTCTTGCATACGGATGACGGAGTCAACAATACGAAAAAGTCGTGTCGTTGAAAGGAAGAATGGATAATAAACTCTATAAAGTTCGTTTCGCGAGATTTCGACTTTTCGGCTATGGAATCGTGCCGTCGAGAAAACCTACGGGCCATTTTCGTGCATTCCGATGTCGGAGACAAAAATTCGTAAAAGTCGTCTCGTTGGAAAGAACTTCTTTTTGTGAGATTGTGACTGTCCGACGATTTAATCATGCCGTTCAGAAGCCCTACGTTCTATTTTCGTGCATACGGATGTCGGAGACGAAAATACGAAAAAGTCGTGCCGTTGAAAGGAAGAACGGATAATAAAATTTATAAAGTTCGTTTCGCGAGATTCCGAGTTTCCGGCGATGGAATCGTGCCCTCGAGAAACCCTACGGGCCATTTTCGTGCATACAGATGTCGGAGATGAAAATACGAAAAATTCGTGTCGTTGGAAACAAGCACTCCTTAGAAACTCTATAAAGTTCGTTTCGCGAGATTCCGAATTTTTGGCGATGGAATCGTGCCGTCGAGAAACCCTGCGGGCCATATTTGTGAATCCGGATTTCAGAGATAAAAATTCGACATAGTCGTGTCGTTGGAAAGAAGAACTCCTTGGACATTCTAGAAACTTCGTTTCGTGAGATTGTGACTGTCCGGCGATTTAATCATGCCGTTCAGAAGCCCTACGTTCTATTTTCGTGCATACGGATGTCGGAGACGAAAATACGAAAAATTCGTGTCGTTGGAAACAAGCACTCCTTAGAAACTCTATAAAGTTCGTTTCGTGAGATTCTGACTTTTCGGGGATAGAATCGTGCCGTCGAGAAACCCTACGGGCCATTTTCGCGCATCTGGATGTCGGACACGAAAACTCCAAAAAGTCGTGTCGTTGCAAAGAAGAACTGCTTGGAAACTCTAGAAACTACGTTTCGTGAGATTCTGACTGTCCCGCGATTTAATCGTAACGTCCAGAAGCCCTACGGTTTATTTTCGTGCATACGCATGACGGGGACAAAAATACGAAAAACTCGTGTCGTTGGAAAGAAGAACTCCTTGGAAACTCTATAAACTTCGTTTCGTGAGATTTTGACAGTCCGGCGATTTAATCGTGCCGTCCAGAAGCCCTACGTTCTATTTTCTTGCATACGGATGACGGGGACAAAAATTCGAAAAAGTCGTGTCGTTGAAAGGAAGAACGGATAATAAACTCTATAAAGTTCGTTTCGCGAGATTTCGACCTTCCGGCCATGGAATCGTGCCGTCGAGAAACCCTACGGGCCATTTTCGTGCATACGGATGTCGGAGACGAAAATACGAAAAATTTGTGTCGTTGGAAACAAGCACTCCTTGGAAATTTTATAAAGTTCGTTCCGCGAGAATTCGACTTTCCGGCGATGGAATCGTGCCGTCCAGAAACCCTACGGGCCATTTTTGTGCATACGGATGTCGGAGACGAAAATACGAAAAACTCGTGTCGTTGGAAACAAGCACGCCTTAGATACTCTATAAAGTTCGTTTCGCGAGATTCCGACTTTTCGGGGATAAAATCGTGCCGTCGAGAAACCCTACGGGCCATTTTCGTGCATCTGGATGTCGGAGACGAAAATTCGAAAAAGTCGTGTCGTTGGAAAGAAGAACTCCTTGGAAACTCGAGAAACTTCGTTTCGTGAGATTCTGACTGTCCGGCGATTTAATCGTGTCGTCCAGAAGCCCTACGTTCTATTTTCTTGCATACGGATGACGGAGACAAAAATACGAAAAAGTCGTGTCGTTGAAAGGAACAACGGATAATAAACTCTATAAAGTTCGTTTCGCGAGATTTTGACTGTCCGGCGATGGAATCGTGCCGTCGAGAAAACCAACGGGCCATTTTTGTGCATCCCGATGTCGGAGACGAAAATTCGTAAAAGTCGTCTCGTTGGAAAGAACATCTTTTCGTGAGATTGTGACTGTCCGGCGATTTAATCATGCCGTTCAGAAGCCCTACGTTCTATTTTCGTGCATACGGATGTCGGAGACGAAAATACGAAAATGTCGTGCCGTTGAAAGGAAGAACGGATAATAAACCTTATAAAGTTCGTTTCGCCAGATTCCGAGTTTCCGGCGATGGAATCGTGCCGTCGAGAATCCCTACGGGCCATTTTCGTGCATACAGATGTCAGAGATGAAAATACGAAAAATTCGTGTCGTTGGAAACAAGCACTCCTTAGAAACTCTATAAAGTTCGTTTCGCGAGATTTTGACTTTTCGGGGATGGAATCGTGCCGTCGACAAACCCTACGGGCCATTTTCGTGCATATGGATGTCGGATACGAAAATTCGAAAAAGTCGTGTCGTATGAAAGAATAACTCCGTGGAAACTCTAGAAACTTGGTTTCCTGAGATTTTGACTGTCCGGCGATTTAATGGTGCCGTCCAGAAGCCCTACGTTCTATTTTTGTGCATACAGATGACGGGGACAAAAATACGAAATAGTTGTGTCGTTGAAAGGAGGAACGGATAATAAAATCTATAAAGTTCGTTTCGCGAGATTCCGAATTTCCGGCGATGGAATCGTGCCGTCGAGAAACCCTGCGGGCCATATTTGTGCATCCGGATTTCAGAGACGAAAATTCGATATAGTCGTGTCGTTGGAAAGAAGAACTCCTTGGAAATTCTAGAAACTTCTTTTTGTGAGATTGTGACTGTTCGGCGATTTAATCATGCCGTTCAGAAGCCCTACGTTCTATTTTCGTGCATACGGATGTCGGAGACGAAAATACGAAAAATTCGTGTCGTTGGAAACAGGCACTCCTTAGAAACTCTATAAAGTTCGTTTCGCGAGATTCCGAATTTTCGTGGATGGAATCGTGCCGTCGAGAAACCCTACGGGCCATTTTCGTGCATCTGGATGTTGGAGCCGAAAATACGAAAAAGTCGTGCCGTTGAAAGGAAGAACGGATAATAAACCTTACAAAGTTCGTTTCAAGAGATTCCGAGTTTCCAGCAATGGAATCGTGCCGTCGAGAAACCGTGCGGGCCATATTTGTGCATCCGGATTTCAGAGACGAAAATTCGAAATAGTCGTGTCGTTGGAAAGAAGAACTCCTTGGAAATTCTAGAAACTTCTTTTCATGAGACTGTGACTGTCCGGCGATTTAATCATGCCGTTCAGAAGCCCTACGTTCTATTTTCGTGCATACAGATGTCGGAGACGAAAATACGAAAAATTCGTGTCATTGGAAACAAGCACTCCTTAGAAACTATATAAAGTTCGTTTCGCGAGATTCCGACTTTTCGGGGATGGAATCGTGCCGTCGAGAAACCTTACGGGCCATTTTCGTGCATACGGATGTCGGAGCCGAAAATACGAAAAAGTCGTGCCGTTGAAAGGAAGAACGGATAATAAACCTTATAAAGTTCGTTTCGCGAGATTCCGAGTTTCCGGCGATGGAATCGTGCCGTCGAGAAACCCTACGGGCCATTTTCGTGGATACAGATGTCGGAGACGAAAATTCGAAAAAGTCGTGTCGTTGGAAAGAAGAACTCCTTGGAAACTCTCAAAACTTCGTTTCCTGAAATTCTGACTGTCCTGCGATTTAATCGTGTCGTCCAGAAGCCCTACGTTCTATTTTCTTGCATATGGATGACGGAGACAAAAATACGAAAAAGTCGTGTCATTGAAAGGAAGAACGGATAATAAACCTTATTTTCTTGCATACGGATGACGGAGACAAAAATACGAAAAAGTCGTGTCGTTGAAAGGAAGAACGGATAATAAACTCTATAAAGTTCGTTTCGCGATATTTCGACTTTCCGGCTAAGGAATCGTGCCGTCGAGAAAACCTACGGGCCATTTTCGTGCATCCCGATGTCGGAGACGAAAATTCGTAAAAGTCGCCTCGTTGGAAAGAACAACTCCTTGGAAACTCTAAAAACTTCGTTTCGTGAGATTTTGACTGTTCGGCGATTTAATCGTGCCGTTCAGAAGCCCTACGTTCTATTTTCTTGCATACGGATGACGGAGACAAAAGTACGAAAAAGTCGTGTCGTTGAAAGGAAGAACGGATAATAAACCTTATAAAGTTCGTTTCGCGAGATTCCGAGTTTCCGGCGATGGAATCGTGCCGTCGAGAAACCCTACGGACCATTTTCGTGCATACAGATGTCGGAGATGAAAATACGAAAAATTCGTGTCGTTGGAAACAAGCACTCCTTAGAAACTCTATTAAGTTCGTTTCGCGAGATTTTGACTTTTCGGGGATGGAATCGTGCCGTCGACAAACCCTACGGGCCATTTTCGCGCATCTGGATGTCGGAGACGAAAATTCGAAAAAGTCGTGTCGTTGGAAAGAATAACTCCTTGGAAACTCTAGAAACTTCGTTTCCTGAGATTTTGACTGTCCGGCGATTTAATGGTGCCGTCCAGAAGCCCTACGTTCTATTTTCGTGCATATTGATGACGGGGACAAAAATACGAAATAGTTGTGTCGTTGAAAGGAGGAACGGATAATAAAATCTATAAAGTTCGTTTCGCGAGATTTCGAATTTCCGGCGATGGAATCGTGCCGTCGAGAAACCCTGCGCGCCATATTTGTGCATCCGAATTTCAGAGACGAAAATTCGAAATAGTCGTGTCGTTGGAAATAAGAACTCCTTGGAAATTCTAGAAACTTCGTTTCGTGAGATTGTGACTGTCCGGCGATTTAATCATGCCGTTCAGAAGCCCTACGTTCTATTTTCGTGCATACGGATGTCGGAGACGAAAATACGAAAAATTCGTGTCGTTGGAAACAAGCACTCCTTAGAAACTCTATAAAGTTCGTTTCGCGAGATTCTGACTTTTCGGGGATGGAATCGTGCCGTCAAGAAACCCTACGGGCCATTTTCGTGCATCTGGATGTCGGAGACGAAAATTCGAAAAAGTCATGTCGTTGGAAAGAATAACTCCGTGGAAACTCAAGAAACTTCGTTTCCTGAGATTTTGACTGTCCGGCGATTTAATCGTGCCGTCCAGAAGCCCTACGTTCTATTTTCGTGCATACAGATGACGGGGACAAATATACGAAATAGTTGTGTCGTTGAAAGGAGGAACGGATAATAAAATCTATAAAGTTCGTTTCGCGAGATTCCGAATTTCCGACGATGGAATCGTGCCGTCGAGAAACCCTGCGGGCCATATTTGTGCATCCGGATTTCAGAGACGAAAATTCGAAATAGTCGTGTCGTTGGAAAGAAGAACTCCTTGGAAATTCTAGAAACTTCTTTTCGTGAGATTGTGACTGTCCGGCGATTTAATCATGCCGTTCAGAAGCCCTACGTCCTATTTTCGTGCACACGGATGTCGGAGACGAAAATACGAAAAATTCGTGTCGTTGGAAACAAGCACTCCTTAGAAACTCTATAAAGTTCGTTTCGCGAGATTCCGACTTTTCGTGGATGGAATCGTGCCGTCGAGAAACCCTACGGGCCATTTTCGTGCATCTGGATGTCGGAGCCGAAAATACGAAAAAGTCGTGCCGTTGAAAGGAAGAACGGATAATAAACCTTATAAAGTTCGTTTCGCGAGATTCCGAGTTTCCGGCGATGGAATCGTGCCGTCGAGAAACCGTGCGGGCCATATTTGTGCATCCGGATTTCGGAGACGAAAATTCGAAATAGTCGTGTCGTTGGAAAGAAGAACTCCTTGGAAATTCTAGAAACTTCTTTTCGTGAGATTGTGACTGTCCGGCGATTTAATCATGCCGTTCAGAAGCCCTACGTTCTATTTTCGTGCATACGGATGTCGGAGACGAAAATACGAAAAATTCGTGTCGTTGGAAACAAGCACTCCTTAGAAACTCTATAAAGTTCGTTTCGCGAGATTCCGACTTTTCGGGGATGGAATCGTGCCGTCCAGAAACCCTACGGGCCATTTTCGTGCATCTGGATGTCGGAGACGAAAACTCGAAAAAGTCGTGTCGTTGCAAAGTAGAACTGCTTGGAAACTCTAGAAACTACGTTTCGTGAGATTCTGACTGTCCCGCGATTTAATCGTAACGTCCAGAAGCCCTACGGTCTATTTTCGTGCATACGGATGACGGGGACAAAAATACGAAAAAGTCGTGTCGTTGGAAAGAAGAACTCCTTGGAAACTCTAGAAACTTCGTTTCGTGAGATTTTGGCAGTCCGGCGATTTAATCGTGCCGTCCAGAAGCCCTACGTTCTATTTTCTTGCATACGGATGACGGGGACAAAAATACGAAAAAGTCGTGTCGTTGAAAGGAAGAACGGATAATAAACTCTATAAAGTTCGTTTCGCGAGATTTCGACCTTCCGGCCATGGAATCGTGCCGTCGAGAAACCCTACGGGCCATTTTCGTGCATACGTGATGCGTTCCTCTAAACGAAGAAACGGAGTGTTTGGCGAAAGCAAGGATCGTCTTGAAAATTCAACGGATGTTTGATCGCCACGAGTTGCCTCGATAAGATCGGATTCAGTTCTTTGCCCAAGAACTAAGGGAAGCTCTCACTTTAGGAGAAAACTCAATCTTTATTAATCATCAAAAATCTGTTTTTTACATGAACTTAAAGAACTCTTAAATAGACAATCAAACCTAAACCTAGTAGGAAAGCCAGCAGGCCTTAAACTCCTAATTGGACTTCTAATATAATATGGCCTAAATAACACTAGTTAATTGGCCCAACTAAACTAACAAAAATTAAACTCAAAATTAAACTACAATTTGGGCTGCATAAAGAATGGGCCCAAATACTAATAATATCCAAAAACAAAACATTTAAAACTAAAGCCCATAATACATCTTTAGCCTATGCAGATTTGGGCTAGTTGTCTTCAAGATCCAATAAACTTTATTGGGCCTCCGAACTGCCCTCTTCAAGGTTGCAAAGTGTGGCCCATTTGATGTCTTGACTTGGCCCAATAATTTCCTCTTTAGCCTGCACATCCAAGATCAAGCCCAGTAAAGCTTCCATGGCCCGCTTCGCCTTGCTCCTAGTCATTGGACCGCCTATCCCTTGCAAAGGTTCTTGGGAACGGTTTATAGTAGTTTTGACAGCACCTTGATCTCCATCAATACGGATGTCGGAGACGAAAATACGAAAAATTTGTGTCGTTGGAAACAAGCACTCCTTGGAAATTCTATAAAGTTCGTTCCGCGAGAATCCGACTTTTCGGCGATGGAATCGTGCCGTCGAGAAACCCTACGGGCCATTTTTGTGCATACGGATGTCGGAGACGAAAATACGAAAAACTCGCGTCGTTGGAAACAAGCACGCCTTAGAAACTCTATAAAGTTCGTTTCGCGAGATTCCGACTTTTCGGTGATGGAATCGTGCCGTCAAGAAACCCTACGGGCCATTTTCGTGCATCTGGATGTCGGAGACGAAAATTCGAAAAAGTCGTGTCGTTGGAAAGAAGAACTCCTTGGAAAATCTAGAAATTTCGTTTCGTGAGATTCTGACTGTCCGGCGATTTAATCGTGTCGTCCAGAAGCCCTACGTTCTATTTTCTTGCATACGGATGACGGAGACAAAAATACGAAAAAGTCATGTCATTGAAAGGAAGAACGGATAATAAACTCTATAAAGTTCGTTTCGCGAGATTTCGACTTTCCGGCGATGGAATCGTGCCGTCGAGAAAACCTACGGGCCATTTTCGTGCATCCCGATGTCGGAGACGAAAATTCGTAAAAGTCGTCTCGTTGGAAAGAACAATTCCTTGGAAACTCTAGAAACTTCGTTTCGTGAGATTTTGACTGTCCGGCGATTTAATTGTGCCGTTCAGAAGCCCTACGTTCTATTTTCTTGCATACGGATGACGGAGACAAAAATACGAAAAAGTTGTGTCGTTAAAAGGAAGAACGGATAATAAACCTTATAAAGTTCGTTTCGCGAGATTCCGAGTTTTCGGCGATGGAATCGTGCCGCCGAGAAACCCTACGGGCCATTTTCGTGCATACAGATGTCAGAGATGAAAATACGAAAAATTCGTGTCGTTGGAAACAAGCACTCCTTAGAAACTCTATAAAGTTCGTTTCGCGAGATTTTGACTTTTCGGGGATGGAATCGTGCCGTCGACAAACCCTACGGGCCATTTTCGTGCATCTGGATGTCGGAGACGAAAATTCGAAAAAGTCGTGTCGTTGGAAAGAATAACTCCTTGGAAACTCTAGAAACTTCGTTTCCTGAGATTTTGACTGTCCGGCGATTTAATGGTGCCGTCCAGAAACCCTACGTTCTATTTTCGTGCATACAGATGACGGGGACAAAAATACGAAATAGTTGTGTCGTTGAAAGGAGGAACGGATAATAAAATCTATAAAGTTCGTTTCGCGTGATTCTGAATTTCCGGCGATGGAATCGTGCCGTCGAGAAACCCTGCGGGCCATATTTGTGCATCCGGATTTCAGAGACGAAAATTTGAAATAGTCGTGTCGTTGGAAATAAGAACTCCTTGGAAATTCTAGAAACTTCGTTTCGTGAGATTGTGACTGTCCGGCGATTTAATCATGCCGTTCAGAAGCCCTACGTTCTATTTTCGCGCATACGGATGTCGGAGACGAAAATACGAAAAATTCGTGTCGTTGGAAACAAGCACTCCTTAGAAACTCTATAAAGTTCGTTTCGCGAGATTCCGACTTTTCGGGGATGGAATCGTGCCGTCGAGAAACCCTACGGGCCATTTTCGTGCATCTGGATGTCGCAGACGAAAATTCGAAAAAGTCGTTTCGTTGGAAAGAATAATTCCTTGGAAACTCTAGCAACTTCGTTTCCTGAGATTTTGACTGTCCGGCGATTTAATCGTGCCGTCCAGAAGCCCTACGTTCAATTTTCGTGCATACGGATGACGGGGACAAAAATACGAAATAGTGGTGTCGTTGAAAGGAGGAACGGATAATAAAATCTATAAAGTTCGTTTCGCGAGATTCCGAATTTTCGGCGATGGAATCGTGCCGTCGAGAAACCCTGCGGGCCATATTTGTGCATCCGTATTTCAGAGACAAAAATTCGAAATAGTCGTGTCGTTGGAAAGAATAACTCCTTGGAAATTCTAGAAACTTCGTTTCGTGAGATTGTAACTGTCCGGCGATTTAATCATGCCGTTCAGAAGCCCTACGTTCTATTTTCGTGCATACGAATGTCGAAGCTGAAAATACGAAAAAGTCGTGTCGTTGGAAACAAGCACTCCTTAGAAACTCTATAAAGTTCGTTTCGCGAGATTCCGACTTTTCGGGGATGGAATCGTGCCGTCGAGAAACCCTACGGGCCATTTTTGTGCATCTGGGTGTCGGATACGAAAACTCGAAAAAGTCGTGTCGTTGCACAGAAGAACTGCTTGGAAACTCTAGAAACTACGTTTCGTGAGATTCTGACTGTCCCGCGATTTAATCGTAACGTCCAGAAGCCCTACGGTCTATTTTCGTGCATACGGATGACGGGGAAAAAAATACGAAAAAGTCGTGTCGTTGGAAAGAAGAACTCCTTGGAATCTGTAGAAACTTCGTTTCGTGAGATTTTGACAGTCCGGCGATTTAATTTGTGCCGTCCAGAAGCCCTACGTTCTATTTTCTTGCATACGGATGACGAGGACAAAAATACGAAAAAGTCGTGTTGTTGAAAGGAAGAACGGATAATAAACTCTATAAAGTTCGTTTCGCGAGATTTCGACCTTCCGGCCATGGAATCGTGCCGTCGAGAAACCCTACGGGCCATTTTCGTGCATACGGATGTCGGAGACGAAAATACGAAAAATTTGTGTCGTTGGAAACAAGCACTACTTGGAAATTCTATAAAGTTCGTTCCGCGAGAATCCGACTTTCCGGCAATGGAATCGTGCCGTCGAGAAACCCTACGGGCCATTTTTGTGCATACGGATGTCGGAGACGAAAATACGAAAAAACTCGTGTCGTTGGAAAAAATCACGCCTTAGAAACTCTATAATGTTCGTTTCGCGAGATTCTGACTTTTCGGGGATGGAATCGTGCCGTCGAGAAACCCTACGGGCCATTTTTGTGCATCTGGATGTCGGAGACGAAAATTCGAAAAAGTCGTGTCGTTGGAAAGAAGAACTGCTTGGAAACTCTAGAAACTTCGTTTCGTGAGATTCTGACTGTCCGGCGATTTAATCGTGTCGTCCAGAAGCCGAAAAAGTCGTGTCGTTGAAAGGAAGAACGGATAATAAACTCCATAAAGTTCGTTTCGCGAGATTTCGACTTTCCGGCGATGGAATCGTGCCGTCGAGAAAACCTACGGGCCATTTTCGTGCATCCCTATGTTGGAGACGAAAATTTATAAAAGTCGTCTCGTTGGAAAGAACAACTCCTTGGAAACACTAGAAACTTCGTTTCATGAGATTTTGGCTGTCCGGCGATTTAATCGTAACGTTCAGAAGCCCTACGTTCTATTTTCTTGCATACGGATGACGGAGACAAAAATACGAAAAAGTCGTGTCGTTGAAAGGAAGAACGGATAATAAACCTTATAAAGTTCGTTTCGCGAGATTCCGAGTTTCCGGCGATAGAATCGTGCCGTCGAGAAACCCTACGGGGCATTTTCGGGCATACAGATGTCGGAGATGAAAATACGAAAAATTCGTGTCGTTGGAAACAAGCACTCCTTAGAAACTCTATAAAGTTCGTTTCGCGAGATTTTGACTTTACGGGGATGGAATCGTGCCGTCGAGAAACCCTACGAGCCATTTTTCGTGCATCTGGATGTCGGAGACGAAAGTTCGAAAAAGTCATGTCGTTGGAAAGAATAACTCCTTGGAAACTCTAGAAACTTCGTTTCCTGAGATTTTGACTGTCCGGCGATTTAATCGTGCCGTCTAGAAGCCCTACGTTCTATTTTCGTGCATACAGATGACGGTGACAAAAATACGAAATAGTTGTGTCGTTGAAAGGAGGAACGGATAATAAAATCTATAAAGTTCGTTTCGCGAGATTTCGAATTTCCGGCGATGGAATCGTGCCGTCGAGAAACCTTGCAGGCCATATGTGTGCATCCGGATTTCAGAGACAAAAATTCGATATAGTCTTGTCGTTGGAAAGAAGAACTCCTTGGAAATTCTAGAAACTTCTTTTCGTGAGATTGTGACTGTCCAGCGATTTAATCATGCCGTTCAGAAGCCCTACGTTCTGTTTTCGTGCATACGGAAGTCGGAGACGAAAATACGAAAAAGTCGTGCCGTTGAAAGGAAGAACGGATAATAAACCTTATAAAGTTCGTTTCGCGAGATTCCGTGTTTTCGGCGATGGAATCGTGCCGTCGAGAAACCCTACGGGCCATTTTCGTGCATACAGATGTCGGAGATGAAAATACGAAAAATTCGTGTCGTTGGAAACAAGCACTCCTTAGAAACTCTATAAAGTTCGTTTCGCGAGATTCCGAATTTTTGGCGATGGAATCGTGCCGTCGAGAAACCCTGCGGGCCATATTTGTGCATCCGGATCTCAGAGACAAAAATTCGAAATAGTCGTGTCGTTGGAAAGAAGAACTCCTTGGAAATTCTAGAAACTTCGTTTCGTTAGATTGTAACTGTCCGGCGATTTAATCATGCCGTTCAGAAGCCCTACGTTCTGTTTTCGTGCATACGGATGTCGGAGACGTAAATACGAAAAATTCGTGTCGTTGGAAACAAGCACTCCTTAGAAACTCTATAAAGTTCGTTTTGCGAGATTCCGACTTTTCGGGGATGGAATCGTGCCGTCGAGAAACCCTACGGGCCATTTTCGTGCATCTGGATGTCGGATACGAAAACTCGAAAAAGTCGTGTCGTTGCAAAGAAGAACTGCTTGGAAACTCTAGAAACTACGTTTCGTGAGATTCTGACTGTCCCGCGATTTAATCGTAACGTCCAGAAGCCTTACAGTCTATTTTCGTGCATACGGATGACGGGGACAAAAATACGAAAAAGTCGTGTCGTTGGAAAGAAGAACTCCTTGGAAACTCTAGAAACTTCGTTTGGTGAGATTTTGACAGTTCGGCGATTTAATCGTGCCGTCCAGAAGCCCTACGTTCTATTTTTTTGCATACGGATAACGGGGACAAAAATACGAAAAAGCCGTGTCGTTGAAAGGAAGAACGGATAATAAACTCTATAAAGTTCGTTTCGCGAGATTTCGACCTTCAGGCCATGGAATCGTGCCGTCGAGAAACCCTACGGGCCATTTTCGTGCATACGGATGTCGGAGACGAAAATACGAGAAATTTGTGTCGTTGGAAACAAGCACTCCTTGGAAATTCTATAAAGTTCGTTCCGCGAGAATCTGACTTTCCGGCGATGGAATCGTGCCGTCGAGAAACCCTACGGGCCATTTTTGTGCATACGGATGTCGGAGACGAAAATACGACTAACTCGTGTCGTTGGAAACAAGCATGCCTTAGAAACTCTATAAAGTTCGTTTCGCGAGATTCCGACTTTTCGGGGATGGAATCGTGCCGTCGAGAAACCCTACGGGCCATTTTCGTGCATCTGGATGTCGGATACGAAAACTCGAAAAAGTCGTGTCGTTGCAAAGAAGAACTGCTTGGAAACTCTAGAAACTACGTTTCGTGAGATTCTGACTGTCCCGCGATTTAATCGTAACGTCCAGAAGCCCTACAGTCTATTTTCGTGCATACGGATGACGGGGACAAAAATACGAAAAAGTCGTGTCGTTGGAAAGAAGAACTCCTTGGAAACTCTAGAAACTTCGTTTCGTGAGATTCTGACTGTCCGGCGATTTAATCGTGTCGTCCAGAATCCCTATGTTCTATTTTCTTGCATACGGATGACGGAGACAGAAATACGAAAAAGTCGTGTCGTTGAAAGGAAGAACGGATAATAAATTCTATAAAGTTCGTTTCGCGAGATTTCGACTTTCCGGCGATGGAATCGTGCCGTCGAGAAAACCTACGAGCCATTTTCGTGCATCCCGATGTCGGAGACGAAAATTCGTAAAAGTCGTCTCGTTGGAAAGAACAACTCCTTGGAAACTCTAAAAACTTCGTTTCGTGATATTTTGGCAGTCCAGCGATTTAATCATGCCGTTCAGAAGCCCTACGTTCTATTTTCGTGCATACGGATGTCGGAGACGAAAATACAAAAAAGTCGTGCCGTTGAAAGGAAGAACGGATAATAAACCTTATAAAGTTCGTTTCGCGAGATCCGAGTTTCTGGCGATGGAATCGTGCCGTCGAGAAACCCTACGGGCCATTTTCGTGCATACATATGTCGGAGATGAAAATATAAAAAATTCGTGGCGTTGGAAACAAGCACTCCTTAGAAACTCTATAAAGTTCGTTTCGCGAGATTTTGAATTTTTGGGGATGGAATCGTGCCGTCGAGAAACCCTACGGGCCATTTTCGTGCATCTGGAAGTCAGAGACGAAAACTCGAAAAAGTCGTGTCGTTGCAAAGAAGAACTACTTGGAAACTCTGGAAACTACATTTCGTGAGATTCTGACTGTCCCGCGATTTAATCGTAACGTCCAGAAGCCCTACGGTCTATTTTCGTGCATACGGATGACGGGGACAAAAATACGAAAAAGTCGTGTCGTTGGAAAGAAGAACTCCTTGGAAACTCTAGAAACTTCGTTTCGTGAGATTTTGACAGTCCGGCGATTTAATCGTGCCGTCCAGAAGCCCTACGTTCTATTTTCTTGCATACGGATGACGAGGACAAAAATACGAAAAATTCGTGTCGTTGAAAGGAAGAACGGATAATAAACTCTATAAAGTTCGTTTCGCGAGATTTCGACCTTCCAGCCATGGAATCGTGCCGTCGAGAAACCCTACGGGCCATTTTCGTGCATACAGATGTCGGAGACGAAAATACGAAAAATTTGTGTCGTTGGAAACAAGCACTACTTGGAAATTCTATAAAGTTCGTTCCGCGAGAATCCGACTTTCCGGCGATGGAATCGTGCCGTAGAGAAACCCTACGGGCCATTTTTGTGCATACGGATGTCGGAGACGAAAATACGAAAAACTCAAGTCGTTGGAAAAAATCACGCCTTAGAAACTCTATAATGTTCGTTTCTCGAGATTCCGACTTTTCGGGGATGGAATCGTGCCGTCGGGAAACCCTACGGGCCATTTTTGTGCATCTGGATGTCGGAGACGAAAATTCGAAAAAGTCGTGTCGTTGGAAAGAAGAACTCCTTGGAAACTCTAGAAACTTCGTTTCGTGAGATTCTGACTGTCCGGCGATTTAATCGTGTCGTTCAGAAGCCCTACGTTCTATTTTCTTGCATACTGATGACGGAGACAAAAATACGAAAAAGTCGTGTCGTTGAAAGGAAGAACGGATAATAAACTCCATAAAGTTCGTTTCGCGAGATTTCGACTTTCCGGCGATGGAATCGTGCCGTCGAGAAAACCTACGGGCCATTTTCGTGCATCCCGATGTCAGAGACGAAAATTTATAAAAGTCGTCTCGTTGGAAAGAACAACTCCTTGGAAACTCTAGAAACTTCGTTTCGTGAGATTTTGACTGTCCGGCGATTTAATCGTAACGTTCAGAAGCCCTACGTTCTATTTTCTTGCATACGGATGACGGAGACAAAAATACGAAAAAGTCGTGTCGTTGAAAGGAAGAACGGGTAATAAACCTTAGAAAGTTCGTTTCGCGAGATTTTGACTTTCCGGCGATGGAATCGTGCCGTCGAGAAACCCTACGGGCCATTTTCGTGCATACAGATGTCGGAGATGAAAATACGAAAAATTCGTGTCGTTGGAAACAAGCACTCCTTAGAAACTCTATAAAGTTCGTTTCGCGAGATTCCGAATTTTCGGCGATGGAATCGTGCCGTCGAGAAACCCTGCGGGCCATATTTGTGCATCCGGATTTCAGAGACAAAAATTTGAAATAGTCGTGTCGTTGGAAAGAAGAACTCCTTGGAAATTCTAGAAACTTCGTTTCGTTAGATTGTAACTATCCGGCGATTTAATCATGCCGTTCAGAAGCCCTACGTTCTATTTTCGTGCATACGGATGTCGGAGACGAAAATACGAAAAATTCGTGTCGTTGGAAACAAGCACTCCTTAGAAACTCTATAAAGTTCGTTTTGCGAGATTCTGACTTTTCGGGGATGGAATCGTGCCGTGGAGAAACCCTACGGGCCATTTTCGTGCATCTGGATGTCGGATACGAAAACTCGAAAAAGTCGTGTCGTCGCAAAGAAGAACTGCTTGGAAACTCTAGAAACTACGTTTCGTGAGATTTTGACTGTCCGGCGATTTAATCGTAACGTTCAGAAGCCCTACGTTCTATTTTCTTGCATACGGATGACGGGGACAAAAATACGAAAAAGTCGTGTCGTTGAAAGGAAGAACGGATAATAAACTCTATAAAGTTCGTTTCGCGAGATTTCGACCTTCCGGCCATGGAATCGTGCCGTCGGGAAACCCTACGGGCCATTTTCGTGCATACAGATGTCGGAGACGAATTTACGAAAAATTCGTGTCGTTGGAAACTAGCACTCCTTAGAAACTCTATAAAGTTCGTTTCGCGAGATTTTGACTTTTCGGGGATGGAATCGTGCCGTCGAGAAACCCTACGGGCCATTTTTGTGCATCTGGATGTCGGAGACGAAAGTTCGAAAAAGTCGTGTCGTTGGAAAGAATAACTCCTTGGAAACTCTAGAAACTTCGTTTCCTGAGATTGTGACTGTCCGGCGATTTAATCATGCCGTTCAGAAGCCCTACATTCAATTTTCGTGCATACGGATGTCGGAGACGAAAATATGAAAAAGTCGTGCCGTTGAAAGGAAGAACGGATAATAAACCTTATAAAGTTCGTTTCGCGAGATTCTGAGTTTTCGGCGATGGAATCGTGCCGTCGAGAAACCCTACGGGCCATTTTCGTGCATACAGATGTCGGAGATGAAAATACGAAAAATTCGTGTCGTTGGAAACAAGCACTCCTTAGAAACTCTATAAAGTTCGTTTCGCGAGAATCCGAATTTTCGGCGATGGAATCGTGCCGTCGAGAAACCCTGTGGGCCATATTTGTGCATCCTGATTTCAGAGACAAAAATTCGAAATAGTCGTGTCGTTGGAAAGAAGAACTCCTTGGAAATTCTAGAAACATCGTTTCGTGAGATTCTGACTGTCCGGCGATTTAATCATGCAGTTCAGAAGCCCTACGTTCTATTTTCTTGCATACGGATGTCGGAGACGAAAATACGAAAAATTCGTGTCGTTGGAAACAAGCACTGCTTAGAAACTCTATAAAGTTCGTTTCGCGAGATTCCGAATTTTCGGGGATGGAATCGTGCCGTCGACAAACCCTACGGGCCAATTTCGTGCATCTAGATGTCGGATACGAAAACTCGAAAAAGTCGTGTCGTTGCAAAGAAGAACTGCTTGGAAACTAAAGAAACTACGTTTCGTGAGATTCTGACTGTCCCGCGATTTAATCGTAACGTCCAGAAGCCCTACGGTCTATTTTCGTGCATACGGATGACGGGGACAAAAATACAAAAAAGTCGTGTCGTTGGAAAGAAGAACTCCTTGGAAACTCTAGAAACTTCGTTTCGTGAGATTTTGACAGTTCGGCGATTTAATCGTGCCGTCCAGAAGCCTTACGTTCTATTTTTTTGCATACGGATAACGGGGACAAAAATACAAAAAAGTCGTGTCGTTGAAAGGAAGAACGGATAATAAACTCTATAAAGTTCATTTCGCGAGATTTCGACCTTCCGGCCATGGAATCGTGCCGTCGAGAAACCCTACAGGCCATTTTCAGAGACGAAAATACGAAAAATTTGTGTCGTTGGAAACAAGCACTCCTTGGAAATTCAATAAAGTTCGTTCCGCGAGAATCCGACCTTCCGGCCATGGAATCGTGCCGTGGAGAAACCCTACAGGCCATTTTCGTGCATACGGATGTCGGAGACGAAAATACGAAAAACTCGTGTCGTTGGAAACAAGCACGCCTTAGAAACTCTATAAAGTTCGTTTCGCGAGATTCCGACTTTTCGGGGATGGAATCGTGCCGTCGAGAAACCCTACGGGCCATTTTCGTGCATCTGGATTTCGGAGACGAAAATTCAAAAAAGTCGTGTCGTTGGAAAGAAGAACTCCTTGGAAACTCTAGAAACTTCGTTTCGTGAGATTCTGACTGTCCGGCGATTTAATCGTGCCGTTCAGAAGCCCTACGTTCTATTTTCTTGCATACGGATGACGGAGACAAAAATACGAAAAAGTTGTGTCGTTGAAAGGAAGAACGGATAATAAACCTTAAAAAGTTCGTTTCGCGAGATTTCGACCTTCCGGCCATGGAATCGTGCCGTCGGGAAACCCTACGGGCCATTTTCGTGCATACAGATGTCGGAGACGAATTTACGAAAAATTCGTGTCGTTGGAAACTAGCACTCCTTAGAAACTCTATAAAGTTCGTTTCGCGAGATTTTGACTTTTCGGGGATGGAATCGTGCCGTCGAGAAACCCTACGGGCCATTTTTGTGCATCTGGATGTCGGAGACGAAAATTCGAAAAAGTCGTGTCGTTGGAAAGAATAACTCCTTGGAAACTCTAGAAACTTCGTTTCCTGAGATTGTGACTGTCCGGCGATTTAATCATGCCGTTCAGAAGCCCTACATTCAATTTTCGTGCATACGGATGTCGGAGACGAAAATATGAAAAAGTCGTGCCGTTGAAAGGAAGAACGGATAATAAACCTTATAAAGTTCGTTTCGCGAGATTCCGAGTTTTCGGCGATGGAATCGTGCCGTCGAGAAACCCTACGGGCCATTTTCGTGCATACAGATGTCGGAGATGAAAATACGAAAAATTCGTGTCGTTGGAAACAAGCACTCCTTAGAAACTCTATAAAGTTCGTTTCGCGAGAATCCGAATTTTCGGCGATGGAATCGTGCCGTCGAGAAACCCTGTGGGCCATATTTGTGCATCCTGATTTCAGAGACAAAAATTCGAAATAGTCGTGTCGTTGGAAAGAAGAACTCCTTGGAAATTCTAGAAACATCGTTTCGTTAGAATGTAACTGTCCGGCGATTTAATCATGCCATTCAGAAGCCCTACGTTCTATTTTCTTGCATACGGATGTCGGAGACGAAAATACGAAAAATTCGTGTCGTTGGAAACAAGCACTGCTTAGAAACTCTATAAAGTTCGTTTCGCGAGATTCCGAATTTTCGGGGATGGAATCGTGCCGTCGACAAACCCTACGGGCCAATTTCGTGCATCTAGATGTCGGATACGAAAACTCGAAAAAGTCGTGTCGTTGCAAAGAAGAACTGCTTGGAAACTAAAGAAACTACGTTTCGTGAGATTCTGACTGTCCCGCGATTTAATCGTAACGTCCAGAAGCCCTACGGTCTATTTTCGTGCATACGGATGACGGGGACAAAAATACAAAAAAGTCGTGTCGTTGGAAAGAAGAACTCCTTGGAAACTCTAGAAACTTCGTTTCGTGAGATTTTGACAGTTCGGCGATTTAATCGTGCCGTCCAGAAGCCTTACGTTCTATTTTTTTGCATACGGATAACGGGGACAAAAATACAAAAAAGTCGTGTCGTTGAAAGGAAGAACGGATAATAAACTCTATAAAGTTCATTTCACGAGATTTCGACCTTCCGGCCATGGAATCGTGCCGTCGAGAAACCCTACAGACCATTTTCAGAGACGAAAATACGAAAAATTTGTGTCGTTGGAAACAAGCACTCCTTGGAAATTCTATAAAGTTCGTTCCGCGAGAATCCGACTTTCCGGCGATGGAATCGTGCCGTCGAGAAACCCTACGGGCCATTTTTGTGCATACGGATGTCGGAGACGAAAATACGAAAAACTCGTGTCGTTGGAAACAAGCACGCCTTAAAAACTCTATAAAGTTCGTTTCGCGAGATTCCGACTTTTCGGGGATGGAATCGTGCCGTCGAGAAACCCTACAGGCCATTTTCGTGCATCTAGATGTCGGAGACGAAAATTCGAAAAAGTCGTGTCGTTGGAAAGAAGAACTCCTTGGAAACTCTAGAAACTTCGTTTCGTGAGATTCTGACTGTCCGGCGATTTAATCGTGCCGTTCAGAAGCCCTACGTTCTATTTTCTTGCATACGGATGACGGAGACAAAAATACGAAAAAGTTGTGTCGTTGAAAGGAAGAACGGATAATAAACCTTAAAAAGTTCGTTTCGCGAGATTTCGACCTTCCGGCCATGGAATCGTGCCGTCGGGAAACCCTACGGGCCATTTTCGTGCATACAGATGTCGGAGACAAAAATACGAAAAATTCGTGTCGTTGGAAACTAGCACTCCTTAGAAACTCTATAAAGTTCGTTTCGCGAGATTTTGACTTTTCGGGGATGGAATCGTGCCGTCGAGAAACCCTACGGGCCATTTTCGTGCATCTGGATGTCGGAGACGAAAATTCGAAAAAGTCGTGTCGTTGGAAAGAATAACTCCTTGGAAACTCTAGAAACTTCGTTTCCTGAGATTGTGACTGTCCGGCGATTTAATCATGCCGTTCAGAAGCCCTACATTCAATTTTCGTGCATACGGATGTCGGAGACGAAAATATGAAAAAGTCGTGCCGTTGAAAGGAAGAATGGATAATAAACCTTATAAAGTTCGTTTCGCGAGATTCCGAGTTTCCGGCGATGGAATCGTGCCGTCGAGAAACCCTACGGGCCATTTTCGTGCATCTGGATGTCGGAGACGAAAACTCGAAAAAGTCGTGTCGTTGCAAAGAAGAACTGCTTGGAAACTCTAGAAACTACGTTTCATGAGATTCTGACTGTCCCGCGATTTAATCGTAACGTCCAGAATCCCTACGGTCTATTTTCGTGCATACGGATGACGGGGACAAAAATACGAAAAGTCGTGTCGTTGGAAAGAAGAACTCCTTGGAAACTCTAGAAACTTCGTTTCCTGAGATTTTGACAGTCCGGCGATTTAATCGTGCCGTCCAGAAGCCCTACGTTCTATTTTTTTGCATACGGATGACGGGGACAAAAATACGAAAAAGTCGTGTCGTTGAAAGGAAGAACGGATAATAAACTCTATAAACTTTGTTTCGCCAGATTTCGACCTTCCGGCCATGGAATCGTGCCGTCAAGAAACCCTACGGGCCATTTTCGTGCATACGGATGTCGGAGACGAAAATACGAAAAATTTGTGTCGTTGGAAACAAGCACTCCTTGGAAATTCTATAAAGTTCGTTCCGCGAGAATCCGACTTTCCGGCGATGGAATCGTGCCGTCGATAAACCCTACGGGCCATTTTTGTGCATACGGATGTCGGAGACGAAAATACGAAAAACACGTGTCGTTGGAAACAAGCACGCCTTAGAAACTCTATAAAGTTCGTTTCGCGAGATTCCGACTTTTCGGGGATGGAATCGTGCCGTCGAGAAACCCTACGGGCCATTTTCGTGCATCTGGATTTCGGAGACGAAAATTCAAAAAAGTCGTGTCTTTGGAAAGAAGAACTCCTTCGAAACTCTAGAAACTTCGTTTCGTGACATTCTGACTGTCCGGCGATTTAATCGTGTTGTCTAGAAGCCCTACGTTCTATTTTCTTGCATACGGATGACGGAGACAAAAATACGAAAAAGTCGTGTCGTTGAAAGGAAGAACGGATAATAAACTCTATAAAGTTCGTTTCGCGAGATTTCGACTTTCCGGCGATGGAATCGTGCCGTCGAGAAAACCTATGGGCCATTTTCGTGCATCCCGTTGTCGGAGACGAAAATTCATAAAAGTCGTCTCGTTGGAAAGAACAACTCCTTGGAAAATCTAAAAACTTCGTTTCGTGAGATTTTGACTGTCCCGCGATTTAATCGTGCCGTTCAGAAGCCCTACGTTCTATTTTCTTGCATACGGATGACGGAGACAAAAATACGAAAAAGTTCTGTTGTTGAAAGAAAGAACGGATAATAAACCTTATAAAGGTCGTTTCGCGAGATTCCGAGTTTCCGGCGATGGAATCGTGCCGTCGAGAAACCCTACGGGCCATTTTCGTGCGTACAGATGTCGGAGATGAAAATACAAAAAATTCGTGTCGTTGGAAACAAGCACTCCTTAGAAACTCTATAAAGTTCGTTTCGCGAGATTTTGACTTTTCGGGGACGGAATCGTGCCGTCGAGAAACCCTACGGGCCATTTTCGTGCATCTGGATGTCGGAGACGAATATTCGAAAAAGTCGTGTCGTTGGAAAGAATAACTCCTTGAAAACTCTAGAAACTTCGTTTCCTGAGATTTTGACTCTCCGGCGATTTAATCGTGCCGTCCAGAAGCCCTACGTTCTATTTTCGTGCATACAGATGACGGGGACAAAAATACGAAATAGTAGTGTCGTTGAAAGGAGGAACGGATAATAAAATCTATAAAGTTCGTTTCGCGAGATTCTGAATTTCCGGCGATGGAATCGTGCCGTCGAGAAACCCTGCGGGCCATATTTGTGCATCTGGATTTCAGAGACAAAAATTCGAAATAGTCGTGTCGTTGGAAAGAAGAACTCCTTGGAAATTCTAGAAACTTCGTTTCGTGAGATTGTGACTGTCCGGCGATTTAATGATGCCATTCAGAAGCCCTACGTTCTATTTTTGTGCATACGGATGTCGGAGACGAAAATACGAAAAATTCGTGTCGTTGGAAACAAGCACTCCTTAGAAACTCTATAAAGTTCGTTTCGCGAGATTCTGACCTTTCGGGGATGGAATCGTGCCGTCGAGAAACCCTACGGGCCATTTTCGTGCATCTGGATGTCGGAGACGAAAACTCGAAAAAGTCGTGTCGTTGCAAAGAAGAACTGCTTGGAAACTCTAGAAACTACGTTTCGTGAGATTCTGACTGTCCCGCGATTTAATCGTAACGTCCAGAAGCCCTACGGTCTATTTTCGTGCATACGGATGACGGGGACAAAAATACGAAAAAGTCGTGTCGTTGGAAAGAAGAACTCCTTGGAAACTCTAGAAACTTCGTTTCGTGAGATTTTGACAGTCCGGCGATTTAATCGTGCCGTCCAGAAGCCCTACGTTCTATTTTCTTGCATACGGATGACGGGGACAAAAATACGAAAAAGTCATGTCGTTGAAAGGAAGAACGGATAATAAACTCTATAAAGTTCGTTTCGCGAGATTTCGACCTTCCGGCCATAGAATCGTGCCGTCGAGAAACCCTACGGGTCATTTTCGTGCATACGGATGTCAGAGACGAAAATATGAAAAATTTGTGTCGTTAAAAACAAGCACTCCTTGGAAATTCTATAAAGTTCGTTCCGCGAGAATCCGACTTTCCGGCGATGGAATCATGCCGTCGAGAAACCCTACGGGCCATTTTCGTGCATACAGATGTCGGAGATGAAAATACGAAAAATTCGTGACGTTGGAAACAAGCACTCCTTAGAAACTCTATAAAGTTCGTTTCGCGAGATTTTGACTTTTCGGGGATGGAATCGTGCCGTCGAGAAACCCTACGGGCCATTTTCGTGCATCTGGATGTCGGAGACGAAAATTCGAAAAAGTCGTATCGTTGGAAAGAATAACTCCTCGGAAACTCTAGAAACTTCGTTTCCTGAGATTTTGACTGTCCTGCGATTTAATCGTGCCGTCCAGAAGCCCTACGTTCTATTTTCTTGCATACAGATGACGGGGACAAAAATACGAAATAGTTGTGTCGTTGAAAGGAGGAACGGATAATAAAATCTATAAAGTTCGTTTCGCGAGATTGCGAATTTTCGGCGATGGAATCGTGCCGTCGAGAAACCCTGCGGGCCATATTTGTGCATCCGGATTTCAGAGACGAAAATTTGAAATGGTCGTGTCGTTGGAAAGAAGAACTCCTTGGAAATTCTAGAAACTTCTTTTTGTGAGATTGTGACTGTCCGGCGATTTAATCATGCCGTTCAGAAGCCCTACGTTCTATTTTCGTGCATACGGATGTCGGATACGAAAATACGAAAAAGTCGTGCCGTTGAAAGGAAGAACGGATAATAAACCTTATAAAGTTCGTTTTGCGAGATTCCGAGTTTCCGGCGATGGAATCGTGCCGTCGAGAAAACCTACGGGCCATTTTCGTGCATCCCGATGTCGGGGACGAAAATTCGTAAAAGTCGTCTCGTTGGAAAGAACAACTCCTTGGAAACTCTAGAAACTTCGTTTCGTGAGATTTTGACTGTCCGGCGATTTAATCGTGCCGTTCAGAAGCCCTACGTTCTATTTTCTTGCATACGGATGTCGGAGACAAAAATACGAAAAAGTCGTGTCGTTGAAAGGAAGAACGGATAATAAACCTTATAAAGTTCGTTTCGCGAGATTCTGAGTTTCCGGCGATGGAATCGTGCCGTCGAGAAACCCTACGGGCCATTTCCGTGCATACAGATGTCGGAGATGAAAATACAAAAAATTCGTGTCGTTGGAAACAAGCACTCCTTAGAAATTCCATAAAGTTCGTTTCGCGAGATTTTGACTTTTTGGGGATGGAATCGTGCCGTCGAGAAACCCTACGGGCCATTTTCGTGCATCTGGATGTCGGAGACGAAAATTTGAAAAAGTCGTGTCGTTGGAAAGAAGAACTCCTTGGAAACTCTAGAAACTTCGTTTCCTGAGATTCTGACTGTCCGGCGATTTAATCGTATCGTCCAGATGCCCTACGTTCTATTTTCTTGCATACGGATGACGGAGACAAAAATACGAAAAAGTCGTGTCGTTGAAAGGAGGAACGGATAATAAACTCTATAAAGTTCGTCTCGCGAGATTTCGACTTTCCGGCGATGGAATCGTGCCGTCGAGAAACCCTACGGGCCATATTTGTGCATCCGGATTTCAGAGACGAAAATTCGAAATAGTCGTGTCGTTGGAAAGAAGAACTCCTTGGAAATACTAGAAACTTCGTTTCGTGAGATTTTGACTGTCCGGCGATTTAATCATGCCGTTCAGAAGCCCTACGTTCTATTTTCGTGCAGACGGATGTCGGAGACGAAAATACGAAAAATTCATGTCGTTGGAAACAAGTACTCCTTACAAACTCTATAAAATTCCTTTCGCGAGATTCTGACTTTTCAGGGATGGAATCGTGCCGTCGAGAAACCCTACGGGTCATTTTCGTGCATCTAGATGTCGGAGACGAAAACTCGAAAAAGTCGTGTCGTTGCAAAGAAGAACTCCTTGGAAACTCTAGAAACTACGTTTCGTGATATTCTGACTGTCCTGCGAATTAATCGTCATGTCCAGAATCCCTACGGTCTATTTTCGTGCATACGGATGACGGGGACAAAAATACGAAAAAGTCGTGTCGTTAGAAAGAAGAACTCCTTGGAAACTCTAGAAACTTCGTTTCGTGAGATTTTGACAATCCGGCGATTTAATCGTGCTGTCCCGAAGCCCTACGTTCTATTTTTCTTGCATACGGATGACGGGGACAAAAATACGAAAAAGTCGTGTCGTTGAAAGGAAGAACAGATAATAAACTCAATAAAGTTCGTTTCGCTAGATTTCGACCTTCCGGCCATGGAATCGTGCCGTCGAGAAACGCTACGGGCCATTTTCGTGCATACGGATGTCGGAGACGAAAATACGAAAAATTTGTGTCGTTGGAAACAAGCACTCCTTAGAAATTCTATAAAGTTCGTTCCGCGAGAATCTGACTTTCCAGCGATGGAATCGTGCCGTCGAGAAAACCTACGGGCCATTTTCGTGCATCCCGATGTCGGAGACGAAAATTCATAAAAGTCGTCTCGTTGGAAAGAACAACTCGTTGGAAACTTTAGAAACTTCGTTTCGTGAGATTTTGACTGTCCGGCGATTTAATCGTCCCGTTGAGATGCCCTACGATCTATTTTCTTGCATACGGATGACGGAGTCAAAAATACGAAAAAGTCGTGTCGTTGAAAGGAAGAACGGATAATAAAACTTATAAAGTTCGTTTCGCGAGATTCCGAGTTTCCGGCGATGGAATCGTGCCGTCGAGAAACCGTACGGGCCATTTTTGTGCATACAGATGTCGGAGACGAAAATATGAAAAACTCGTGTCGTTGGAAACAAGCACGCCTAAGAAACTCTATAAAGTTTGTTTCGCGAGATTCTGACTTTTCGGGGATGGAATCGTGCCGTCGAGAAACCCTACGGGCCATTTTCGTGCATCTGGATGTCGGAGACGAAAATTCGAAAAAGTCGTGTCGTTGGAAAGAAGAACTCCTTGGAAACTTTAGAAACTTCGTTTCCTGAGATTCTGACTGTCCGGCGATTAAATCGTGTCGTCCAGAAGCCCTACGTTCTATTTTCTTGCATACGGATGACGGAGACAAAAATACGAAAAAGTCGTGTCGTTGAAAGGAAGAACGGATAATAAACTCTATAAAGTTCGTTTCGCGAGATTTCGACCTTCCGGCCATGGAATCGTGCCGTCGAGAAACCCTACGGACCATTTTCGTGCATACGGTTGTCGGAGAAGAAAATACGAAAAATTTGTGTCGTTGGAAACAAGCACTCCTTAGAAATTCTATAAAGTTCGTTCCGCGAGAATCGGACTTTCCGGCGATGGAATCGTGCCGTCGAGAAACCCTACGGGCCATTTTCGTGCATACAGATGTCGGAGATGAAAATACGAAAAATTCGTGTCGTTGGAAACAAGCACTCCTTAGAAACTCCATAAAGTTCGTTTCGCGAGATTTTGACTTTTCGGGGATGGAATCGTGCCGTCGAGAAACCCTACGGGCCATTTTCGTGCATCTGGATGTCGGAGACGAAAATTCGAAAAAGTCGTCTCGTTGGAAAGAACAACTCCTTGGAAACTCTAGAAACTTCGTTTCCTGAGATTTTGACTGTCCAGCGATTTAATCGTGCCGTCCAGAAGCCCTACGTTCTATTTTCGTGCATACAGATGACGGGGACAAAAATACGAAATAGTTGTGTCGTTGAAAGGAAGAACGGATAATAAACCTTATAAAGTTCGTTTCGCGAGATTCCGACTTTCCGGCGATGGAATCGTGCCGTCGAGAAACCCTACGGGCCATTTTCGTGCATACAGATGTCGTTGATGAAAATACGAAAAATTCGTGTCGTTGGAAACAAGCACTCCTCAGAAACTCCATAAAGTTCGTTTCGCGAGATGTTGTCTTTTCGGGGATGGAATCGTGCCGTCGAGAAACCGTACGGGCCATTTTCGTGCATCTGGATGTCGGAGACGAAAATTGGAAAAAGTCGTCTCGTTGGAAAGAACAACTCCTTGGAAACTCTAGAAACTTCGTTTCGTGAGATTTTGACTGTCCGGCGATTTAATTGTGCCGTTCAGAAGCCCTACGTTCTATTTTTTTGCATACGGATGACGGGGACAAAAATACGAAATAGTTGAGTCGTTGAAAGGAGGAACGGATAATAAACTTTATAAAGTTCGTTTCGCGAGTTTCCGAATTTCCGGCGATGGAATCGTGCCGTCGAGAAACCCTACGGGCCATATTTGTGCATCCGGATTTCAGAGACGAAAATTCGAAATAGTTGTGTCGTTGGAAAGAAGAACTCCTGGGAAATTCTAGAAACATCGTTTCGTGAGATTCTGACTGTCCGGCGATTTAATCATGCAGTTCAGAAGCCCTACGTTCTATTTTCGAGCATACGGATGTCGGAGACGAAAATACGAAAAATTCGTGTCGTTGGAAACAAGCACTCCTTAGAAACTCTATAAAGTTCGTTTCGCGAGATTCTGACTTTTCGGGGATGGAATCGTGCCGTCGAGAAACCCTACGGGCCATTTTCGTGCATCTGGATGTCGGAGACGAAAATTCGAAAAAGTCGTGTCGTTGGAAAGAAGAACTCCTTGGAAACTTTAGAAACTTCGTTTCCTGAGATTCTGACTGTCCGGCGATTAAATCGTGTCGTCCAGAAGCCCTACGTTCTATTTTCTTGCATACGGATGACGGAGACGAAAATACGAAAAAGTCGTGTCGTTGAAAGGAAGAACGGATAATAAACTCTATAAAGTTCGTTTCGCGAGATTTCGACCTTCCGGCCATGGAATCGTGCCGTCGAGAAACCCTACGGACCATTTTCGTGCATACGGTTGTCGGAGAAGAAAATACGAAAAATTTGTGTCGTTGGAAACAAGCACTCCTTAGAAATTCTATAAAGTTCGTTCCGCAAGAATCGGACTTTCCGGCGATGGAATCGTGCCGTCGAGAAACCCTACGGTCCATTTTCGTGCATACAGATGTCGGAGATGAAAATACGAAAAATTCGTGTCGTTGGAAACAAGCACTCCTTAGAAACTCCATAAAGTTCGTTTCGCGAGATTTTGACTTTTCGGGGTTGGAATCGTGCCGTCGAGAAACCCTACGGGCATTTTCGTGCATCTGGATGTCGAAGACGAAAATTCGAAAATGTCGTGTCGTTGGAAAGAATAACTCCTTGGAAACTCTAGAGACCTCGTTTCCTGAGATTTTGACTGTCCAGCGATTTAATCGTGCCGTCCAGAAGCCCTACGTTCTATTTTCGTGCATACAGATGACGGGGACAAAAATACGAAATAGTTGTGTCGTTGAAAGGAAGAACGGATAATAAACATTATAAAGTTCGTTTCGCGAGATTCCGACTTTCCGGCGATGGAATCGTGCCGTCGAGAAACCCTACGGGGCATTTTCGTGCATACAGATGTCGGATATGAAAATACGAAAAATTCGTGTCGTTGGAAACAAGCACTCCTCAGAAACTCCATAAAGTTTGTTTCGCGAGATTTTGACTTTTCGGGGATGGAATCGTGCCGTCGAGAAACCGTACGGGCCATTTTCGTGCATCTGGATGTCGGAGACGAAAATTAGAAAAAGTTGTCTCGTTGGAAAGAACAACTCCTTGGAAACTCTAGAAACTTCGTTTCGTGAGATTTTGACTGTCCGGCGATTTAATTGTGCCGTTCAGAAGCCCTACGTTCTATTTTCTTGCATACGGATGACGGGGACAAAAATACGAAATAGTTATGTCGTTGAAAGGAGGAACGGATAATAAACTCTATAAAGTTCGTTTCGCGAGTTTCCAAATTTCCGGCGATGGAATCGTGCCGTCGAGAAACCCTATGGGCCATATTTGTGCATCCGGATTTCAGAGACGAAAATTCGAAATAGTTGTGTCGTTGGAAAGAAGAACTCCTTGGAAATTCTAGAAACATCGTTTCGTGAGATTCTGACTGTCCGGCGATTTAATCATGCAGTACAGAAGCCCTACGTTCTATTTTCGTGCATACGGATGTCGGAGACGAAAATACGAAAAATTCGTGTCGTTGGAAACAAGCACTCCTTAGAAACTCTATAAAGATCGTTTCGCGAGATTCCGACTTTTCGGGGATGGAATCGTGCCGTCGAGAAACCCTACGGGCCATTTTCGTGCATCTGGATGTCGGTGACGAAAACTCGAAAAAGTCGTGTCGTTGCAAAGAAGAACTCCTTGGAAACTCTAGAAACTACGTTTCGGGAGATTCTGACTGTCCCGTGATTTAATCGTATCGTCCAGAAGCCCTACGGTCTATTTTCGTGCATACGGATGACGGGGACAAAAATACGAAAAAGTCGTGTCGTTGGAAAGAAGAACTCCTTGGAAACTCTAGAAACTTCGTTTCGTGAGATTTTGACAGTCCGGCGATTTAATCATGTCATGCAGAAACCCTACGTTCTATTTTTCTTGCATACGGATGACGGGGACAAAAATAGGAAAAAGTCATGTCGTTGAAAGGAAGAACGGATAATAAACTCTATAAAGTTTGTTTCGCGAGATTTCGACCTTCCGGCCATGGAATCGTGCTGTCGAGAAACCCTACGGGCCATTTTCGTGCATACGGATATCGGAGAAGAAAATACGAAAAATTTGTGTCGTTGGAAACAAGCACTCCTTAGAAATTCTATAAAGTTCGTTCCGCGAGAATCCGACTTTCCGGCGATGGAATCGTGCCGTCAAGAAACCCTACGGGCCATTTTTGTGCATACGGATGTCGGAGACGAAAATACGAAAAACTCGTGTCATTGGAAACAAGCACGACTTAGAAACTCTATAAAGTTCGTTTCGCGAGATTCCGACTTTTCGGGGATGGAATCGTGCCGTCGAGAAACCCTACGGGCCATTTTCCTGCATCTGGATGTCGGAGACGAAAATTTGAAAAAGTCGTGTCGTTGAAAAGAAGAACTCCTTGGAAACTCTAGAAACTTCGTTTCGTGAGATTCTGACAGTCCGGCGATTTAATCGTGTCGTCCAGAAGCCCTACGTTCTACTTTCTTGCATACGGATGACGGAGACGAAAATACGAAAAAGTCGTGTCGTTGAAAGGAAGAACGGATAATAAACTCTATAAAGTTCGTTTCGCAAGATTTCGACTTTCCGGCGATGGAATCGTGCCGTCGAGAAAACCTACGGGTCATTTTCGTGCATCCCGATGTCGGGGACGAAAATTCGTAAAAGTCGTCTCGTTGGAAAGAACAACTCCTTGGAAACTCTAGAAACTTCATTTCGTGAGATTTTGACAGTCCAGCGATTTAATTATGCTGTTCAGAAGCCCTACGTTCTACTTTCTTGCATACGGATGACGGAGACAAAAACACGAAAAATTCGTGTCGTTGAAAGGAAGAACGGGTAATAAACCTTAGAAAGTTCGTTTCGCGAGATTCTGACTTTCCGACGATGGAATCGTGCCGTCGAGAAACCATACGGGCCATTTTCGAGGATACAGATGTCGGAGATGAAAATACAAAAAATTCGTGTCGTTGGAAACAAGCACTGCTTAGAAACACCATAAAGTTCGTTTCGCGAGATTTTGACTTTTCGGAGATGGAATCGTGCCGTCGAGAAACCTTACGGGCCATTTTCGTGCATCTGGATGTCAGAGAAGAAAATTTGAAATAGTGGTGTCGTTGGAAACAAGAACTCCTTGGAAATTCTAGAAACTTCGTTTCGTGAGATTCTGACTGTCCGGCGATTTAATCATGCCGTTCAGAAGCCCTACATTCTATATTCGTGCATACGGATGTCGGAGACGAAAATACGAAAAATTCATGTCGTTGGAAACAAGCACTCGTTAGAAACTCTATAAAGTTCGTTTCGCGAGATTCCGACTTTTTGGAGATGGAATTGTGCCGTCGAGAAACCCTACGGGCCATTTTCGTGCATCTGGATGTCGGAGACGAAAATTCGAAAAAGTCGTGTCGTTGGAAAGAAGAACTCCTTGGAAACTCTAGAAACTTCGTTTCGTGAGATTCTGACTATCCGGCGATTTAATCGTGTCGTCCAGAAGCCCTACGTTCTATTTTCTTGCATACGGATGACGGAGATGAAAATACGAAAAAGTCGTGTCGTTGAAAGGAAGAACGGATAATAAACTCTATAAAGTTCGTTTCGCGAGATTTCGACTTTCCGGCGATGGAATCGTGCCGTCGAGAAAACCTACGGGCCATTTTCGTGCATCCCGATGTCGCTGACGAAAATTCGTAAAAGTGGTCTCGTTGGAAAGAACAACTCCTTGGACACTCTAGAAACTTCGTTTCGTGAGATTTTGACTGTCCGGCGATTTAATCGTGCCATTCAGAAGCCCTACGTCCTATTTTCTTACATACGGATGACGGAGACGAAAATACGAAACAGTCGTGTCGTTGAAAGGAAGAACGGATAATAAACTCTATAAAGTTCGTTTCGCGAGATTCCGAATTTCCGGCGATGGAATCGGGCCGTCGAGAAACCCTACGGGCCATATTTGTGCATCCGGATTTCAGAGGCAAAAATTCGAAATAGTCGTGTCGTTGGAAAGAAGAACTCCTTGGAAATTGTAGAAACTTCGTTTCGTGAGATTGTGACTGTCCGGCGATTTAATCATGCCATTCAGAAACCCTACGTTCTATTTTCGTGCATACGGATGTCAGAGACGAAAATACGAAAAATTCGTGTCGTTGGAAACAAGCACTCCTTAGAAACTCTATAAAGTTCACTTCGCGAGATTCCAACTTTTCGGAGATGGAATCGTGCTGTCGGGAAACCCTACGGGCCATTTTCGTGCATCTGGATGTCGGAGAAGAAAATACGAAAAATTTGTGTCGTTGGAAACAAGCACTCCTTAGAAATTCTATAAAGTTCGTTCCGCGAGAATCCGCTTTTCCGGCGATGGAATCGTGCCGTCGAGAAACCCTACGGGCCTTTTTTGTGCATACGGATGTCGGAGACGAAAATACGAAAAACTCGTGTCGTTGGAAACAAGCACGCCTTAGAAACACTATAAAGTTCGTTTCGCGAGATTCCGACTTTTCGGGGATGGAATCGTGCGGTAGAGAAACCCTACAGGACATTTTCGTGCATCTGGATGTCGGAGACGAAAATTCGAAAAAGTCGTGTCGTTGGAAATAAGAACTCCTTGGAAACTCTAGAAACTTCGTTTCGTGAGATTCTGACTGTCCGGCGATTTAATCGTGTCGTCCAGAAGCCCTACGTTCTACTTTCTTGCGTACGGATGACAGAGACGAAAATACGAAAAAGTCGTGTCGTTGAAAGGAAGAACGGATAATAAACTCTATAAAGTTCGTTTCGCGAGATTTCGACTTTCCGGCGATGGAATCGTGCCGTCGAGAAAACCTACGGGTCATTTTCGTGCATCCTGATGTCGGGGACGAAAATTCGTAAAAGTCGTCTCGTTGGAAAGAACAACTCCTTGGAAACACTAGAAACTTCGTTTCGTGAGATTTTGATTGTCCGGCGATTTAATTGTGCCGTTCAGAAGCCCTACGTTCTATTTTCATGCATACGGATGACGGAGACAAAAATACGAAAAAGTCGTGTCGTTGAAAGGAAGAACGGGTAATAAACCTTAGAAAGTTCGTTTCGCGAGATTCCGACTTTCCGGCGATGGAATCGTGCCGTTGAGAAACCCTACAGGCCATTTTCGTGCATACAGATGTCGGAGATGAAAATACGAAAAATTCGTGTCGTTGGAAACAAGCAGTCCTCAGAAACTCCATAAAGTTCGTTTCGCGAGATTTTGACTTTTCGGGGATGGAATCGTGCCATCGAGAAACCGTACGGGCCATTTTCGTTCATCTGGATGTCAGAGACGAAAATTAGAAAAAGTCGTCTCGTTGGAAAGAACAACTCCTTGGAAACTCTAGAAACTTCGTTTCGTGAGATTTTGACTGTCCGGCGATTTAATTGTGCCGTTCAGAAGCCCTACGTTCTATTTTCTTGCATACGGATGACGGGGACAAAAATACGAAATAGTTGTGTCGTTGAGAGGAAGAACGGTTAATAAACCTTATAAAGTTCGTTTCGCGAGATTCCGACTTTCCGGCGATTGAATCGTGCCGTCGAGAAACCATACGGGCCATTTTCGTGCATCTGGATTTCGGAGACGAAAATTCGAAAAAGTCGTGTCGTTGGAAAGAATAACTCCTTGGAAACTCTTGAAACTTCGTTTCCTGAGATTTTGACTGTCCAGCGATTTAATCGTGCCGTCCGAAGCCCTACGTTCTATTTTCGTGCATACAGATGACGGGGACAAAAATACGAAATAGTTGTGTCGTTGAGAGGAAGAACGGTTAATAAACCTTATAAAGTTCGTTTCGCGAGATTCCGACTTTCCGGCGATGGAATCGTGCCGTTGAGAAACCCTACAGGCCATTTTCGTGCATACAGATGTCGGAGATGAAAATACGAAAAATTCGTGTCGTTGGAAACAAGCACTCCTCAGAAACTCCATAAAGTTCGTTTCGCGAGATTTTGACTTTTCGGGGATGGAATCGTGCCATCGAGAAACCGTACGGGTCATTTTCGTGCATCTGGATGTCAGAGACGAAAATTAGAAAAAGTTGTCTCGTTGGAAAGAACAACTCCTTGGAAACTCTAGAAACTTCGTTTCGTGAGATTTTGACTGTCCGGCGATTTAATTGTGCCGTTCAGAAGCCCTACGTTCTATTTTCTTGCATACGGATGACGGAGACAAAAATATGAAAAAGTCGTGTCGTTGAAAGGAAGAACGGATAATAAACCTTATAAAGTTCGTTTCGCGAGATTCCGACTTTCCGGCGATTGAATCGTGCCGTCGAGAAACCCTACGGGCCATTTTCGTGCATACAGATGTCGTAGATGAAAATACGAAAAATTCGTGTCGTTGGAAACATGCACTCCTCAGAAACTCCATAAAGTTCGTTTCGAGAGATTTTGACTTTTCGGGGTTGGAATCGTACCGTCGAGAAACCGTACGGGCCATTTTCGTGCATCTGGATGTCGGAGACGAAAATTCGAAAAAGTCGTGTCATTGGAAAGAATAACTCCTTGGAAACTCTAGAAACTTCTTTTCCTGAGATTTTGACTGTCCGGCGATTTAATTGTGCCGTCTAGAAACCCTACGTTCTATTTTCGTGCATACAGATGACGGGGACAAAAATACGAAATAGTTGTGTCGTTGAAAGGAGGAACGGATAATAAACTCTATAAAGTTTGTTTCGCGAGATTCCGAATTTCCGGCGATGGAATCGTGCCGTCGAGAAACCCTACGGGCCATATTTGTGCATCCGGATTTCAGAGACGAAAATTCGAAATAGTCGTGTCGTTGGAAAGAGGAACTCCTTGGAAATTCTAGAAACCTCGTTTCGTGAGATTCTGACTGTCCGGCGATTTAATCATGCCGTTCAGAAACCCTACGTTCTATTTTCGTGCATACGGATGTCGGAGACGAAAATACGAAAAATTCGTGTCGTTGGAAATAAGCACTCCTTAGAAACTCTATAAAGTTCGTTTCCTGAGATTTTGACTGTCCGGCGATTTAATCGTGCCTTGCTGAAGCCCTACGTTCTATTTTCTTGCATACGGATGACGGGGACAAAAATACAAAAAAGTCGTGTCGTTGGAAAGAAGAACTCCTTGGAAACTCTAGAAACTTCGTTTCGTGAGATTTTGACAGTCCGGCGATTTAATCGTGCCGTCCAGAAGCCATACGTTCTATTTTTCTTGCTTACGGATGACGGGGACAAAAATACGAAAAAGTCGTGTCGTTGAAAGGAAGAACGGATAATAAACTCTATAAAGATCGTTTCGCGAGATTTCGTCCTTCCGGCCATGGAATCGTGCCGTCGAAAAACCCTACAGGCCATTTTCGTGCGTACGGATGTCGGAGAAGAAAATACGAAAAATTTGTGTCGTTGGAAACAAGCACTCCTTAGAAATTCTATAAAGTTCGTTCCGCGAGAATCCGACTTTCCGGCGATGGAATCGTAACGTCGAGAAACCCTACGGGCCATTTTTGTGCATACGGATGTTGGAGACGAAAATACGAAAAACTCGTGTCCTTGGAAACAAGCACGCCTTAGAAACTCTATAAAGTTCGTTTCGCGAGATTCTGACTTTTTGGGGATGGAATCGTGCCGTCGAGAAACCCTAGGGGCCATTTTCGTGCATCTGGATGTCGGTGACGAAAATTCGAAAAAGTCGTGTCGTTATAAAGAATAACTCTTGGAAACTCTAGAAACTTCGTTTCCTGAGATTTTGACTATCTGGCGATGTAATCGTGCCGTCCAGAAGCCCTACGTTCTATTTTCGTGCATACAGATGACGGGGACAAAAATACGAAATAGTTGTGTCGTTGAAAGGAGGAATGGATAATAAACTCTATAAAGTTCGTTTCGCGAGATTCTGAATTTCCGGCGATGGAATCGTGCCGTCGAGAAACCCTACGGGCCATATTTGTGCATCCGGATTTCAAAGACGAAAATTCGAAATAGTCGTGTCGTTTCGTGAGATTCTGACTGTCCGGCAATTTAATCTTGCCGTTCAGAAGCTTTACGTTCTATTTTCATGCATACGGATGTCGGAGACGAAAATACGAAAAATTCGTGTCGTTGGAAACAAGCACTCCTTAGAAACTCTATAAAGTTCGTTTCGCGAGATTCCGACTTTTCGGGAATGGAATCGTGCCGTCGAGAAACCCTACGGGCCATTTTCGTGCATCTGGATGTCGGAGACGAAAACTCGAAAAAGTCGTGTCGTTGCAAAGAAGAACTCCTTGGAAACTCTAGAAACTACGTTTCGTGAGATTCTGACTGTCCCGCGATTTAATCGTAACGTCCTCAAGCCCTACGGTTTATTTTCGTGCATACGGATGACGGGGACAAAAATACGAAAAAGTCGTGTCGTTGGAAAGAAGAACTCCTTGGAAACTCTAGAAACTTCGTTACGTGAGATTTTGACAGTCCGGCGATTTAATCGTGCCGTCCAGAATCCCTACGTTCTATTTTTCTTGCATATGGATGACGGGGACAAAAATACGAAAAAGTCGTGTCGTTGAAAGGAAGAACGGATAATAAACTCTATAAAGTTCTTTCGCGATATTTCGACCTTCCGGCAATGGAATCGTGCCGTCGAGAAACCCTACGGGCCATTTTCGTGCATAAGGATGTCGGAGAAGAAAATACAAAAAATTTGTGTCGTTGGAAACAAGCACTCCTTAGAAATTCTATAAAGTTCGTTTCGCGAGATTCCGACTTTTCAGGGATGGAATCGTGCCGTCGAGAAACCCTACGGGCCATTTTCGTGCATCTGGATGTCGAAGACGAAAATTCGAAAAAGTCGTGTCGTTGGAAACAAGCATGCCTTAGAAACTCTATAAAGTTCGTTTCGCGAGATTCCGACTTTTCGGGGATGGAATCGTGCCGTCGAGAAACCCTACGGGCTATTTTCGTGCATCTGGATGTCGGAGACGAAAATTAGAAAAAGTCGTGTCGTTGGAAAGAAGAACTCCTTGGAAACTCTAGAAACTTCGTTTCTTGAGATTCTGACTGTCCGGCGATTTAATCGTCTCGTCCAGAAGCCCTATGGTCTATTTTCGTGCATACGGATGACGGGGACAAAAATTCGTAAAAGTCGTCTCGTTGGAAAGAACAACTCCTTGGAAACTCTAGAAACTTCGTTTCATGAGATTTTGACTGTCCAGCGATTTAATTGTGCCGTTCAGAAGCCCTACGTTCTATTTTCTTGCATACGGATGACGGAGACAAAAATACGAAAAAGTCGTGTCGTTGAAAGGAAGAACGGGTAATAAACCTTATACAGTTCGTTTCGCGAGATTCTGACTTTCCGGCGATGGAATCGTGCCGTCGAGAAACCCTACGGGCCATTTTCGTGCATACAGATGTCGGAGATGAAAATACGAAAAATTCGTGTCGTTGGAAACAAGCACTCCTTAGAAACTCTATAAAGTTCGTTTCGCGAGATTCCGACTTTTCGGGGATGGAATCGTGCCGTCGAGAAACCCTACGGGCCATTTTCGTGCATCTGAATGTCAGAGACAAAAATTCGAAAAAGTCGTGTCGTTGGAAAGAATAACTCCTTGGAAACTCTAGAAACTTCGTTTCCTGAGATTTTGACTGTCCGGCGATTTAATCGTGCCGTCTAGAAGCCCTACGTTCTATTTTCGTGCATACAGATGACAGGGACAAAAATACGAAATAGTTGTGTCGTTGAAAGGAGGAACGGATAATACACTCTATAAAGTTCGTTTCGCGAGATTCCGAATTTCCGGCGATGGAATCGTGCCGTCGAGAAACCCTACGGGCCATATTAGTGCATCCGGAATTCAGAGATGAAAATTCGAAATAGTCGTGTCGTTGGAAAGAAGAACTCCTTGGAAATTCAAGAAACTTCGTTTCGTGAGATTCTGACTGTCCGGCGATGGAATCGTGCCGTCGAGAAACCCTACGGGCCATTTTCGTGCATCTGGATGTCGGAGACGAAAAGTTGAAAAAGTCGTGTCGTTGCAAAGAAGAACTCCTTGGAAACTCTAGAAACTACGTTTCGTGAGATTCTGACTGTCCCGCGATTTAATCGTAACGTCCAGAAGCCCTACGGTCTATTTTCGTGCATACGGATGACGGGGACAAAAATACGAAAAAGTAGTGTCGTTGGAAAGAAGAACTCCTTGGAAACTCTAGAAACTTCGTTACGTGAGATTTTGACAGTCCGGCGATTTAATCGTGCCGTCCAGAATCCCTACGTTCTATTTTTCTTGCATATGGATGACGGGGACAAAAATACGAAAAAGTCGTGTCGTTGAAAGGAAGAACGGATAATAAACTCTATAAAGTTCATTTCGCGATATTTCGACCTTCCGGCAATGGAATCGTGCCGTCGAGAAACCCTACGGGCCATTTTTGTGCATACGGATGTCGGAGAAGAAAATATGAAAAATTGGTATCGTTGGAAACAAGCACTCCTTAGAAATTCTATAAAGTTCGTTCCGCGAGAATCCGACTTTCCGGCGATGGAATCGTGCCGTCGAGAAACCCTACGGGTCATTTTTGTGCATACGGATGTCGGAGAAGAAAATACAAAAAATTTGTGTCGTTGGAAACATGCACTCCTTAGAAATTCTATAAAGTTCGTTTCGCGAGATTCCGACTTTTCAGGGATGGAATCGTGCCGTCGAGAAACCCTACGGGCCATTTTCGTGCATCTGGATGTCGGAGACGAAAATTCGAAAAAGTCGTGTCGTTGGAAACAAGCACGCCTTAGAAACTCTATAAAGTTCGTTTCGCGACATTCCGACTTTTCGGGGACGGAATCGTGCCGTCGAGAAACCCTACGGGCCGTTTTCGTGCATCTGGATGTCGAAGACGAAAATTCGAAAAAGTCGTGTCGTTAGAAAGAAGAACTCCTTGGAAACTCTAGAAACTTCGTTTCGTGAGATTCTTACTGTGTTGCGATTTAATCGTGTCGTCCAGAAGCCCTACGTTCTATTTTCTTGCATACGGATGACGGAGACGAAAATACAAAAAAGTCGTGTTGTTGAAAGGAAGAACGGATAATAAACTCTATAAAGTTCGTTTCGCGAGATTTCGACTTTCCGGCGATGGAATCGTGCCGTCGAGAAAACCTACGGGTCATTTTTGTGCATCCCGATGTCGGCGACGAAAATTTGTAAAAGTCGTCTCGTTGGAAAGAACAACTCCTTGGAAACTCTAGAAACTTCGTTTCGTGAGATTTTGACCGTCTGGCAATTTAATCGTGCCGTCCAGAAGCCCTACGTACTATTTTTCTTGCATACGGATGACGGGGACAAAAATATGAAAAAGTCGTGTCGTTGAAAGGAAGAACGGATAATAAACTCTATAAAGTTCGTTTCGCGAGATTTCGACCTTCCGGCCATGGAATCGTGCCGTCGAGAAACCCTACGGGCCATTTTCGTGCATACGGATGTCGGAGAAGAAAATACGAAAAATTTATGTCGTTGGAAACAAGCACTCCTTAGAAATTCTATCAAGTTCGTTCCGTGAGAATCCGACTTTCCGGCGATGGAATCGTGCCGTCGAGAAACCCTACGGGCCATTTTAGTGCATACGGATGTGGTAGACGAAAATACGAAAAACTCATGTCGTTGGAAACAAGCACGCCTTAGAAACTCTATAAAGTTCGTTTCGCGAGATTCCGACTTTTCGGGGATGGAATCGTGCCGTCGAGAAACCCTACGGGCCATTTTCGTGCATCTCGATGTCAGAGACGAAAATTCGAAAAAGTCGTGTCGTTGGAAAGAAGAACTCCTTGGAAACTCTAGAAACTTCGTTTCAAGAGATTCTGACTGTCCGGCGATTTAATCGTGTCGTCCAGAAACCCTACGTTCTATTTTCTTGCATACGGATGACGGAGACGAAAATACGAAAAAGTCGTGTAGTTGAAAGGAACAACGGATAATAAACTCTATAAAGTTCGTTTCGCGAGATTTCGACTTTCCGGCGATGGAATCGTGCCGTCGAGAAAACCTACGGGTCATTTTCGTGCATCCCGATGTCGGGGACGAAAATTCGTAAAAGTCGTCTCGTTGGAAAGAACAACTCCTTGGAAACTCTAGAAACTTCGTTTCGTGAGATTTTGACTGTCCGGCGATTTAATTGTGCCGTTCAGAAGCCTTACGTTCTATTTTCTTGCATACGGATGACGGAGACAAAAATACGACAAAGTCGTGTCGTTGAAAGGAAGAACGGGTAATAAACCTTATAAAGTTCGTTTCGCGAGATTCTGACTTTCCGGCGATGGAATCGTGCCGTCGAGAAACCCTACGGGCCATTTTCGTGCATACAGATGTCGGAGATGAAAATACGAAAAATTCGTGTCGTTGGAAACAAGCACTCCTTAGAAACTCTATAAAGTTCGTTTCGCGAGATTTTGACTTTTCGGGGATGGAATCGTGCCGTCGAGAAACCCTACGGGCCATTTTCGTGCATCTGGATGTCGGAGACGAAATTTCGAAAAAGTCGTGTCGTTGGAAAGAATAACTCCTTGGAAACTCTAGAAACTTCGTTTCCTGAGATTTTGACTGTCCGGCGATTTAATCGTGCCGTCCAGAAGCCCTACGTTCTATTTTCGTGCATACAGATGACCGGGACAAAAATACGAAATAGTTGTGTCGTTGAAAGGAGGAACGGATAATAAACTCTATAAAGTTCGTTTCGCGACATTGCGAATTTCCGGCGGTGGAATCGTGCCGTCGAGAAACCCTACGGGCCATATTTGAGCATCCGGATTTCAGAGACGAAAATTCGAAATAGTGGTGTCGTTGGAAACAAGAACTCCTTGGAAATTCTAGAAACTTCGTTTTGTGTGATTCTGAATGTCCGGCGATTTAGTCATGCCGTTCAGAAGCCCTACGTTCTATTTTCGTGCATACGGATGTCGGAGACGAAAATACGAAAAATTCGTGTCGTTGGAAACAAGCACTCATTAAAAACTCTATAAAGTTCGTTTCGCGAGATTCTTACATTTCGGGGATGGAATCGTGCCGTCGAGAAACCCTACGGGCCATTTTCGTGCATCTGGATGTCGGAGACAAAAATTCGAAAAAGTCGTGTCGTTGGAAAGAGTAACTCCTTGGAAACTCTAGAAACTTCGTTTCCTGAGATTTTGACTGTCCGGCGATTTAATCGTGCCGTCCAGAAGTCCTACGTTCTATTTTCTTGCACATAGATGACGGTGACAAAAATACGAAATAGTTGTGTCGTTGAAAGGAGGAACGGATAATAAACTCTATAAAGTTCGTTTCGCGAGATTCCGAATTTCCGGCGATGGAATCGTGCCGTCGAGAAACCCTACGGGCCATCTTTGTGCATCCGGATTTCGGAGACGAAAATTCGAAATAGTCGTGTCGTTGGAAAGAAGAACTCCTTGGAAATTCTAGAAACTTCGTTTCGTGAGATTCTGCATGTCCGGCGATTTAATCTTGCCGTTCAGAAGGCCTACGTTCTATTTTCGTGCATACGGATATCGGAGACGAAAATACGAAAAATTCGTGTCGTTGGAAACAAGCACTCCTTAGAAACTCTATAAAGTTCGTTTCGCGAGATTCCGACTTTTCGGGGATGGAATCGTGCCGTCGAGAAACCCTACGGGCCATTTTCGTGCATCTGGATGTCGGAGACGAAAACTCGAAAAAGTCGTTTCGTTGCAAAGAAGAACTCCTTGGAAACTCTAGAAACTACGTTTCGTGAGATTCTGACTGTCCCGCGATTTAATCGAAACGTCCAGAAGCCCTACGGTCTATTTTCGTGCATACGGATGACGGGGACAAAAATACGCAAAAGTCGTGTCGTTGGAAAGAAGAACTCCTTGAAAACTCTAGAAACTTCGTTTTGTGAGATTTTGACAGTCCGGCGATTTAATCATGCCGTCCAGAGGCCCTACTATCTATTTTTCTTGCATACGGATGACGGGGACAAAAATATGAAAAAGTCGTGTCGTTGAAAGGAAGAACGGATAATAAATTCTATAAAGTTCGTTTCGCGAGATTTCGACTTTCCGGCCATGGAATTGTGCCGTCGAGAAACCCTACGGGCCATTTTCGTGCATACGGATGTCGGAGAAGAAAATACGAAAAATTTGTGTCGTTGGAAACAAGCACTGCTTAGAAATTCTATAAAGTTCGTTCCGCGAGAATCCGACTTTCCGGCGATGGAATCGTGCCGTCGAGAAACCCTACGGGCCATTTTTGTGCATACGGATGTCGGAGACGAAAATACGAAAATCTCGTGTCGTTGGAAACAAGCACGCCTTAGAAAATCTATAAAGTTCGTTTCGCGAGATTCTGACTTTTCGGGGATGCAATCGTGCCGTCGAGAAACCCTACGGGCCATTTTCGTGCATCTGGATGTCGGAGACGAAAACTCAAAAAAGTCGTGTCGTTGCAAAGAAGAACTCCTTGGAAACTCTAGAAACAACGTTTCGTGAGATTATGACTGTCCCGCGATTTAATCGTAACGTCCAGAATCCCTACGGTCTATTTTCGTGCATACGGATGACGGGGACAAAAATACGAAAAATTCGTGTCGTTGGAAAGAAGAACTTCTTGGAAAGTCTAGAAACTTCGTTTCGTGAGATTTTGACAGTCCGGCGATTTAATCGTGCCGGCCAGAAACCCTACGTTCTATTTTTCTTGCATACGGATGACGGGGACAAAAATACGAAAAAGTCGTGTCGTTGAAAGGAAGAACGGATAATAAACTCTATAAAGCTCGTTTCGCGAGATTTCGTCCTTCCGGCCATGGAATCGTGCCGTCGAGAAACCCTACGGGCCATTTTCGTGCATACAGATGTCGGAGACGAAAATACGAAAAATTTGTGTCGTTGGAAACAAGCACTCCTTAGAAATTCTATAAAGTTCGTTCCGCGAGAATCCGAATTTCCGGCGATGGAATCGTGCCGTCGAGAAACCCTACGGGCCATTTTTGTGCATACGGATGTCAGAGACGAAAATACGAAAAACTCGTGTCGTTGGAAACAAGCACGCCTTAGAAACTCTATAAAGTTCGTTTCGCGATATTCCGACTTTTTGGGGATGGAATCGTGCCGTCGAGAAACCCTACAGGCCATTTTCGTGCATCTGGATGTCGGAGACGAAAACTCGAAAAAGTCGTGTCGTTGCAAAGAAGAACTCCTTGGAAACTCTAGAAACTACGTTTCGTGAGATTCTGACTGTCCTGCGATTAAATCGTAACGTCCAGAAGCCCTACGGTCTATTTTCGTGCGTATGGATGACGGGGACAAAAATACGAAAAAGTCGTGTCGTTGGAAAGAAGAACTCCTTGGAAACTCTAGAAACTTCGTTTCGTGAGATTTTGATAGTCCGGAGATTTAATCGTGCCGTCCAGAAACCCTACGTTCTATTTTTCTTGCATACGGATGACGGGGACAAAAATACGAAAAAGTCGTGTCGTTGAAAGGAAGAACGGATAATAAACTCTATAAAGTTCGTTTCGCGAGATTTCGACCTACCGGCCATGGAATCGTGCCGTTGAGAAACCCTACGGGCCATTTTCGTGCAGACGGATGTCGGAGAAGAAAATACGAAAAATTTGTGTCGTTGGAAACAAGCACTCCTTAGAAATTCTATAAAGTTCGTTCCGCGAGAATCCGACTTTCCGGCGATGGAATCGTGCCGTCGAGAAACCCTACGGGCCATTTTTGTGCATACGGATGTCGGAGATGAAAATACGAAAAACTCGTGTCGTTGGAAACCAGCACGCCTTAGAGACTCTATAAAGTTCGTTTCGCGAGATTCCGAATTTTCGGGGATGGAATCGTGCCGTCGAGAAACCCTACGGGCCATTTTCGTGCATCTGGATGTCGGAGACGAAAATTCGAAAAAGTCGTGTCGTTGGAAAGAAGAACTCCTTGGAAACTCTAGAAACTTCGTTTCGTGAGATTTTGACAGTCCGGCGATTTAATCGTGCCGTCCAGAAGCCCTACGTTGTATTTTTCTTCCATACGGATGACGGGGACAAAAATACGAAAAAGTCGTGTCGTTGAAAGGAAGAACGGATATTAAACTCTATAAAGTTCGTTTCGCGAGATTTCGAACATCCGGCCATGGAATCGTGCCATCGAGAAACCATACGGGCCATTTTTGTGCATACGGATGTCGGAGACGAAAATACGAAAAATTTGTGTCGTTGGAAACAAGCACTCCTTAGAAATTCTATCAAGTTCGTTCCGCGAGAATCCGACTTTCCGGCGATGGAATCGTGCCGTCGAGAAACCCTACGGGCCATTTTTGTGCATACGGATGTCGGAGACGAAAATACGAAAAACTCGTGTTGTTGGAAACAAGCACGCCTTAGAAACTCTATAAAGTTTGTTTCGCGAGATTCCATCTTTTCGGGGATGCAATCGTGCCGTCGAGAAACCCTACGGGCCATTTTTGTGCATACGGATGTCAGAGACGAAAATACGAAAAACTCGTGTCGTTGGAAACAAGCATGCCGTAGAAACTCTATAAAGCTCGTTTCGCGAGATTCTGAGTTTTCGGGGATGGAATCGTGCCTTCGAGAAACCCTACGGGCCATTTTCGTGAATCTGGATGTTGGAGACGAAAATTCAAAAAAGTCGTGTCGTTGGAAAGAAGAACTCCTTGGAAACTCTAGAAACTTCGTTTCCTGAGATTCTGACTGTCCGGCGATTTAATCGTGTCGTCCGGAAGCCCTACGTTCTATTTTTCTTACATACGGATGACGGGGACAAAAATACGAAAAAGTCGTGTCGTTGAAAGGAAGAACGGATAATAAACTCTATAAAGTTCGTTTCGCGAGATTTCGACCTACCGGCCATGGAATCGTGCCGTTGAGAAACCCTACGGGCCATTTTCGTGCATACGGATGTCGGAGAAGAAAATACGAAAAATTTGTGTCGTTGGAAACAAGCACTCCTTAGAAACTCTATAAAGTTCGTTTCGCGAGATTTTGACTTTTCGGGGATGGAATCGTGCCGTCGAGAAACCCTACGGGCCATTTTCGTGCATCTGGATGTCGGAGACGAAAATTCGAAAAAGTCTTGTCGTTGGAAAGAATAACTCCTTGGAAACACTAGAAACTTCGTTTCCTGAGATTTTGACTGTCCGGCGATTTAATCGTGCCGTCCAGAAGCCCTACGTTCTATTTTCGTGCATACAGATGACGGGGACAAAAATACGAAATAGTTGTGTCGTTGAAAGGAAGAACGGATAATAAACTCTATAAAATTCGTTTCGCGAGATTCCAAATTTCCGGCGATGGAATCGTGCCGTCGAGAAACCCTACGGGCCATATTTGTGCATCCGGATTTCAGAGACGAAAATTCGAAATAGTCGTGTCGTTAGAAAGAAGAACTCCTTGGAAATTCTAGAAACTTCGTTTCGTGAGATTCTGACTGTCCGGCGATTTAATCATGCCGTTCAGAAGCCCTACGTTCTATTTTCGTGCATACGGATGTCGGAGACGAAAATACGAAAAATTCTTGTCGTTGGAAACAAGCACTCCTTAGAAACTCTATAAAGTTCGTTTCACGAGATTCCGACTTTTCGGTGATAGAATTGTGCCGTCGAGAAACCCTACGGGCCATTTTCGTGCATCTGGATGTCGGAGACGAAAACTCGAAAAAGTCGTGTCGTTGCAAAGAAGAACTCCTTGGAAACTCTAGAAACTACGTTTCGTGAGATTCTGACTGTCCCGCGATTTACTCGTAACGTCCAGAAGCCCTACGGTCTATTTTCGTGCATACGGATGACGGGGACAAAAATACAAAACAGTCGTGTCGTTGAAAGGAAGAACGGATAATAAACTCTATAAAGTTCGTTTCGCGAGATTTCGACCTTCCGGCCAGGGAATCGTGCCGTCGAGAAACCCTACGGGCCATTTTCGTGCAAAAGGATGTCGGAGACGAAAATATGAAAAATTTGTGTCGTTGGAAACAAGCACTCCTTAGAAATTCTATAAAGTTCGTTCCGCGAGAATCCAACTTTCCGGCGATGGAATCGTGCCGTCGAGAAACCCTACGGGCCATTTTTGTGCATACGGATGTCGGAGACGAAAATACGAAAAACTTGTGTCGTTGGACACAAGCACGCCTTAGAAACTCTATAAAGTTCGTTTCGCAAGATTCCGACTTTTCGGGGATGGAATCGTGCCGTCGAGAAACCCTACAGGCCATTTTCGTGCATCTGGATGTCGGAGACGAAAATTCGAAAAAGTCGTGTCGTTGGAAAGAAGAACTCCTTGGAAACTCTAGAAACTTCGTTTCGTGAGATTCTGACTGTCCGGCGATTTAATCGTGTCGTCCAGAAACCCTACGTTCTATTTTCTTACATACGGATGACGGAGACGAAAATACGAAAAAGTCGTGTCGTTGAAAGGAAGAACGGATAATAAACTCTATAAAGTTCGTTTCGCGAGATTTCGACTTTCCGGCGATGGAATCGTGCCGTCGAGAAAACCTACAGGCCATTTTCGTGCATCCCGATGTCGGGGACGAAAATTCGTAAAAGTCGTCTCGTTGGAAAGAACAACTCCTTCGAAACTCTAGAAACTTCGTTTCGTGAGATTTTGACTGTCCGGCAATTTAATCGTGCCGTTCAGAAGCCCTACGTTCTATTTTCTTGCATACGGATGACGGAGACAAAAATACGAAAAAGTCGTGTCGTTGAAAGGAGGAACGGATAATAAACCTTATAAAGTTCGTTTCGCGAGATTCCGAGTTTCCGGCGATGGAATCGTGCCGTCGAGAAACCCTACGGGCCATTTTCGTGCATACAGATGTCGGAGATGAAAATACGAAAAATTTGTGTCGTTGGAAACAAGCACTCCTTAGAAACTCTATAATGTTCGTTTCGCGAGATTTTGACTTTTCAGGGATGGAATCGTGCCGTCGAGAAACTCTACGGGCCATATTTGTGCATCCGGATTTCAGAGACCAAAATTCGAAATAGTCGTGTCGTTGGAAAGAAGAACTCCTTGGAAATTCTAGAAACTTCGTTTCGTGAGATTCTGACTGTTCGGCGATTTAATCATGCCGTTCAGAAGCCCTACGTGCTATTTTCGTGCATACGGATGACGGGGACAAAAATACGAAAAAGTCCTGTCGTTGAAAGGAAGAACGGATAATAAACTCTATAAAGTTCGTTTCGCGAGATTCCGAATTTCCGGCGATGGAATCGTGCCGTCGAGAAACCTTACGGGCCATATATGTGCATCCGGATTTCAGAGACGAAAATTCGAAATAGTCGTGTCGTTGGAATGAAGAACTCCTCGGAAGTTCTATAAATTTCGGTTCGTGAGATTCTTCCTGTCCGGCGATTTAATCGTAACGTCCAGAAGCCCTACGGTCTATTTTCGTGCATACGGATGACGGGGACAAAAATACGAAAAACTCGTGTCGTTGGAAAGAAGAACTCCTTGGAAACTCTAGAAACTTCGTTTCGTGAGATTTTGATAGTCCGGCGATGGAATCGTGCCGTCGAGAAACCCTACGGGCCATATTTGTGCATCCGGATTTCAGAGATGAAAATTCGAAATAGTCGTGTCGTTGGAAAGAAGAACTCCTTGGAAATTCTAGAAACTTCGTTTCGTGAGATTCTGACTGTCCGGCGATTTAATCATGCCGTTCAGAAGCCCTACGTTCTATTTTCGTGCATACGGATGTCGGAGACGAAAATACGAAAAATTCGTGTCGTTGGAAACAAGCACTCCTTAGAAACTCTATAAAGTTCGTGTCGCGAGATTTTGACTTTTCGGGGGTGGAATCGTGCCGTTGAGAAACCCTACGGGCCATTTTCGTGCAACTGGATGTCGGAGACGAAAACTCGAAAAAGTCGTGTCGTTGCAAAGAAGAACTCCTTGGAAACTCTAGAAACTTCGTTTCGTGTGATTCTTACTGTCCGGCGATTTAATCATGCCGTTCAGAAGCCCTACGTTCTATTTTCGTGCATACGGATGTCGGAGATGAAAATACGAAAAACTCGTGTCGTTGGAAACAAGCACACCTTAGAAACTCTATAAAGTTCGTTTCGCGAGATTCCGAATTTCCGGCGATGGAATCGTGCCGTCGAGAAACCCTACGGGCCATATTTGTGCATCCGGATTTCAGAGACGAAAATTCGAAATAGTCGTGTCGTTGGAAAGAAGAACTCCTTGGAAATTCCAGAAACTTCGTTTCGTGAGATTCTTACTGTCCGGCGATTTAATCATGCCGTTCAGAAGCCCTACGTTCTATTTTCGTGCATACGGATGTCGGAGACGAAAATACGAAAAATTCGTATCGTTGGAAACAAGCACTCCTTAGAAACTCTATAAAGTTCGTTTCGCGAGATTCTGACTTTTCGGGGATGCAATCGTGCCGTCGAGAAACCCTACGGGCTATTTTCGTACATCTGGATGTCGGAGACGAAAACTCGAAAAAGTAGTGTCGTTGCAAAGAAGAACTCCTTCGAAACTCTAGAAACTACGTTTCGTGAGATTCTGACTGTCCCGCGATTTAATCGTAACGTCCTGAAGCCCTACGGTCTATTTTCGTGCAAACGGATGACGGGGACAAAAATACGAAAAAGTCGTGTCGTTGGAAAGAAGAACTCCTTGGAAACTCTAGAAACTTCGTTTCGTGAGATTTTGACAGTCCGGCGATTTAATCGTGCCGTCCAGAAACCCTACGTTCTATTTTTCTTGCATACGGATGACGGGGACAAAAATACGAAAAAGTCGTGTCGTTGAAGGGAAGAACGGATAATAAACTCTATAAAGTTCGTTTCGCGAGATTTCGACCTTTCGGCCATGGAATCGTGGCGTCGAGAAACCCTACGGGCCATTTTCGTGCATACGGATGTCGGAGAAGAAAATACGAAAAATTTGTGTCATTGGAAACAAGCACTCCTTAGAAATTCTATAAAGTTCGTTCCGCGAGAATCCGACTTTTCGGCGATGGAATCGTGCCGTCGAGAAACCCTACAGGTCATTTTTGTGCATACGGATGTCGGAGACGAAAATACGAAAAACTCGTGTCGTTGGAAACATGCACGCCTTAGAAACTCTATAAAGTTCGTTTCGCGAGATTCTGACTTTTCGGGGATGGAATCGTGCCGTCGAGAAACCCTACGGGCCATATTCGTGCATCCGGATTTCAGAGACGAAAATTCGAAATAGTCGTGTCGTTGGAAAGAAGAACTCCTTGGAAATTCTAGAAACTTCGTTTCGTGAGATTCTGACTGTTCGGCGATTTAATCATGCCGTTCAGAAGCCCTACGTTCTATTTTCGTGCATACGGATGTCGGAGACGAAAATACGAAAAATTCGTGTCGTTGGAAACAAGCACTCCTTAGAAACTCTATATAGTTCGTTTCGTGAGATTCCGACTTTTCGGGGATGGAATAGTGCCGTCGAGAAACGCTACGGGCCATTTTCGTGCATCTGGATGTCGGAGACGAAAACTCGAAAAAGTCGTGTCGTTGCAAAGAAGAACTCCTTGGAAACTCTAGAAACTACGTTTCGTGAGATTCTGACTGTCCCGCGATTTAATCGTAACGTCCAGAAGCCCTATGGTCTATTTTCGGGCATAAGGATGACGGGGACAAAAATACGAAAAAGTAGTTTCGTTGAAAGGAAGAACAGATAATAAACTTTATAAAGTTCGTTTCGCGAGATTTCGACTTTCCGGCCATGGAATCGTGCCGTCAAGAAACCCTACGGGCCATTTTCGTGCATCTGGATGTCGGAGACGAAAACTCGAAAAAATCGTGTCGTTGGAAAGAAGAACTCCTTGGAAACTCTAGAAACTTCGTTTCGTGAGATTCTGACTGTCCGGCGATTTAATCGTGCCGTCCAGAAGCCCTACGTTCTATTTTTCTTGCATACGGATGACGGGGACAAAAATACGAAAAAGTCGTGTCGTTGAAAGGAAGAACGGATAATAAACTCTATAAAGTTCGTTTCGCAAGATTTCGACCTTCCGGCCATGGAATCGTGCCGTCGAGAAACCCTACGGGCCACTTGATCACACTTCATTTCTAAGTTAATCTGGTTAAGGGTAATGCTATTTACGAAAAAATCTGTATGAACCTTTTGTAATACCCTTCTAGACCCAGAAAACTTCTAATTTCGATCACTATCTTTGGTTTTTCCCACTTGAGGATAGCTTTTGTTTTACTAGGATCTATAGAAACTCAATCCTTTGACACCACATGCCCCAGAAATTTGACTTCTTGCATCCAGAATTCATATTTCTTCAATTTAGCAAAGAGTTTCCTCTCCTTCAAAACTTGAAGCACTAAACGGAGATGACGTCCATGCTCCTCTATACTCCTCAAGTAGATGAGGATATCGTCGATGAAGACTACCACAAACAGATCCAAATAGGATTGAAAGATTCGAATCATGTAGTCCATGAAGACTGCAGGAGCATTGGTAACTCCAAACGGCATGACTAAGAACTCATAATGCCCGTATCGAGATATGAAGGCTGTTTTAGGAATATTTTTCTCCTTTACTCGAATATGATGATAACCTGATCTTAGATCATTTTTAGAAAAAAACAGTTGCCCCCTTTACTCGGCAATGGATACTTATTCTTCACCTTGTTAAGCTGCCGGTTGTCAATGCATAATTGCAAGCTCCCATCCTTCTTCTTTATAAACAGCACCGGGGCTCCCCAAGGTGAAACACTAGGTCAAATAAAATTCTTCTCCAAGAGGTCTTTAATCTTCTTCTTAAGCTCTTTCAACTCCACAGGAGCCATCCTATACGAGAAAATCAAAATAGGAGTTGCTCTTGGCAACAAGTTAATGGAAAATTCCACTTCTCACTTGGGTGGTTATTCAGTAATTTCCGAAGGAAAGACTTCTGGAAAATCACGAACAACCGAAAACTTAACCAGCTCTTGCTCAGCCTCTTTGTTAAGGGTACACAAGGAAATACTGTCTGAATCTTCACCAAGTGATCCCTTCTGGAGTTCGTTGATCTGTTCGTCTTTGTTTTAAATTCCCTGTTGGATTTGAACAGAAAACCAGAGCCTTCTTAGAACAATCCAAGAGAATATGGTTGTTGCTGAGTCAATCCATCCCCAAAATCACATCTATATCCTCGAGAGGTAAACAAATAAGATCCACGACAAAAGATCTGCCGTATACATCAATTGGACAGTCTTTACAGACTAAAGAGGTACTCACCTTCCCTCCCGTAGGGGTTAACACTATTAACTTATATGCCAACTCGGACACAAGGTAAAGCAACTTCCCCACACAAGCAGATGATATGAAAGAATGACTAGCACCCGAATCAAAGAGCACAACCAGAGGATAGCCGTAGAGATGGCACATACCTTGAATTAGATCAGGAGATTGCTTTGCTTCGGTCCCGCTCAAAGTAAAAACTCTCCCTTTTACTTGCAGAGTTTGCTCTATCTTCTTCCCATCCTCCAAGGGACAGTGGTGACCTATGTGAGCTTTTTGCTCGCATCGGAAACAAGTAACCAGATTACGGAAACAAGGTCCATTCCCATGCTATCACCCACATTTTCTACACTCACTCCCAACAAAATTTTGCACTGAATGTCTAGCCCCTATGGCCAAGGGTTTCTTGCCTGCAGCCATGGTTCTTCCTTTGACAAAGCGATCAAGAGCGAAAAATTCTCTCTTTCTCTTCTATGGCGCCCGTTTGTCTTTTTCTTCCTCTATTGCCTTCAAACTCCTTTCCAACAACTAACACTTGTTGATCAAAGGAACAAATTTGCGAATTTCCAAGGCCACTATTGCATTGCAGATTTTAGGATTCAAACCAGCTTCGAACTTGATCGCCTTCCAAGATTCATCTGGATTGTATCTCAAATAGGACGAGAACTTGGCTAACTCCTCGAGTCTTGCAATGTACTGGTCAATCGATCGGTTCCCTTGCCTAATTTGAAGGAATTATATTTCCTTCTCAGCCTTGACACTTCTAGGCAAATACTTGTCCAAGAAGGTCTCTTGAAAGACAAACCAAGTAACTTGCTGACCCTGGTGGGCCAACAATTCACTGGCTCCTCTCCACCAGAACTCTGCTTCTTCTTTGAGCATGTATACAATAAAATTTACTTTCTGCTCATCCGAGTACTCCAAAACCCTAAAAACTTTCTCTATTTCAGTCAACCATCTGTCCGCCACCATAGGATCATATCCTCCGATGAATGACAGAGGTCGAGTCCTCATAAAATCTGTCGATCCATTACTTACGTTCTTTGGATTTTCAGCCGTCGCACAATTAGAATTACTATTGCTCTGAATATGCCGCAGAATTTTGTTCATGGCAGAAGCTTGATCTCGAATAGCAGTGGCTAGATCTTATAGAGTAGCTTCCGCACTGGGTGCTGAATTTCTCCTTGATGATGCTATTTTCTATTGTATGAAAAAAGAGAGTTAGTTACTATTGAGGTGATCAAGCTCAACAACATTTAAAGAAAACTTTTATAATACAGTAGTTATAACACCATCAAGCATACATATTAGGAAAAATGCTAGCAATTTTTCCTTAACAATTTTCCATGCGCTACTTTACTCCATCTATCCACATCTTATTCAAGATGTTTTTAGATCGATCCAGGTAACCATCCACCCCCATATGTAACATTCCATAATTTTTATTTTTAAATAATAATGTTTTGCTATAAACAAATATTTTTTTATTTGTTTAAAAATGATTATGTTTTTCTAAAACCAAGCCTACTTTTAATTAAAGTAATTATTGTTTTGCTTAAAATAATTATATTGGCCTTTAATAAATTTTTGTTTTATTTTTAGAAATATTCTTTCTTTTATTATGTATAAAGATATTTATTTTGTGATTTTTTTTATTAAGATTTTTGTCAAGAAAAATCATGATTTAAGAGTTCAACTAAAGTTTTATGAGAATGTAAATTTTTAGAAATTTTTGGGATGTTTTAGGATGAAAAATGGTATTTATATGAATATATATGAAATAAAATAAAAATAAATCTAAATATTTAATTATTAAATAATAATAAAATAAAAAATAATAATAAAAGGGAAAGAAGAACGTGGAAGGGAGATGGAAAACCGAGAAGAGAATGAATAGTGAAATATTGTGAATAGTATCTCGATATTTTCTCTCTAGATCTGGAGTGTTGACATGCCTTCGATCTCTAAACTAAGGGTACCACTGGATTTAGGACAGAGGATACTACAATTTTGACTGAACAATTTCTCAAATCAATCGTAGAATCGCTGTAGATTAGAGTAGAAAGTCTCAGAAAAATGTAAATTCTGAAACTTATTTAAAGACCTCAAATTGAAAATCTGACACTGTAGATGGATTCAGGAGCTAGATAAACTTTAGGATATGAAATTTTTCAGCTATCTGACAACTTTTATTTTTGATGAATAGTATTTTTCGGTGATGAATAGTGTTTGTGGTGAATATTATTTTTTCGGCCATGAATAATGACCAAGTTCTTGGAGTCATTTTCTTGAATTTTGGACCCTCCGGACACGTTTTTGAAGTCTGTTTAATCAAATGGGGATTGAAAAGTACATTTTGGGGCTACTGTAACAACTCCATTTATGTAAATTTTTTTTTTATTAAAAATACGATGAAATTATTACCTCGTTACAACTTAACTCAATATAACATTTATTTAATTTATACAATACTGAGTTTCTATACACAATATTATTTTACAAACTACACACCATTATTTTACAAACATTTGTACAAAAATACATATTAGTTCTAATCATCTATATCGACTACTTCCGGGGACACTGGTTCGGGTGGCACGTCCACCGGAATCTCAGTTACATCTACGACAGTTATATCTGAAATAACTGGAAGTTGCCCAAGGTAGGGCACCTCGATCCAACGTACAGAGATAATAAGTGTCATAGAGAATATCTGCATATTTATTATTCTGAACATGATATGGAAATATAGTGAGAATTAAATCCCAGTAAGTTCAACAATAAATCATAATTTATCATCAATATAGTTGATCATGTCATGTTCAGCTGTATAAACTACAGAAAATATCTTTAAGTCACATGAATGCACTTTATCATGCACATGAAAATTATACAGTTATGACATGTATGGTATGAATAACTATTTTTCGAGTTTCATATGATGGCTATCCACTTATTCTTACTTCAAGCTACCCCGGTCAGGGTGAGTATTCTCTACTTTTCGGTACGGGCTTATCTCGCTCCGTCCGACATGGCACACTTTCTCTTTCTTTTCTTATTAACATGATCATAACCGTTGGTAGGGCGTCCCCTACTGGTGCACCACACGGATTGCCATGTGACCGTGCTCATTTCTTTTCTTTTCACAATGATAGCCAAAAATATGCTTTCAATAACAAGTATGTTCATCAAAATATAACTATTACCATAAATCATTGGTAATCATGCCATGAACATAACCATTTAAAATATCACTTTATAAAACATTTCCATGTCAAAATTCCATACTAATACCTTGGTAACTGGATAGTAATTGTAGTCTGTAAACAGCGCACCAGAAAAGTTCCCAGGAAAGAGAGGTGGGTCACTAATGGACACGCTTAAGTACCATGTCTTTCCTTGCCAGAGCTTTCCTTAGACATGCACTTTTCACAAATCACAATTTTGTTTTCCAGTAACTAGAATAATTCTTTTCTGATGTGAAAATACTGCAACCACGGAGCATACTAAGATTTTTCAAATAAAACCGGCACTTTCAAAACTTCTTGTAAATTTATATGAGTACTAGGGTAAATTCCATGTTAAAAATTACACACTTAAAATGGTAGTAAGTTCATGCAATGGCAATGGCTATGGCTATACTAGTCATTTGTTAAGATTCATCTTCTTTTTAAAATACTAATTTTATTTCTTTATTTTCTTGATGCAGGTTTTCATCCTATCTAACCTTCTCTTACTAATCAGAGCATAACTCCCTCAATTTAACTCTGATGTAGGTGATCTTAGTGTCAATTTCAAGATAAAACAATTATCTAAAACATTTATGTTGAACATTGTAGCGAAATATTAAGAAATCAAGGTGATATTACTCCCTAAATGTACAGATTATTTCTTCTTGTGTAAGTTCTGACCTTTACTGACTAATTAGACCATATCTCCCAAATTTGAACTCCAAATTGAGTTATTCCAGTTGGTAAAAATCCATGAGCCCTATATCTATAATTGTTATCTTGGCGTACGATTTTAACTCCCTACAGAATATTTTCTAGAAATTCAAAAACTAAAGCTTTAATAACATATTCTGAATAAACATTTTCTGACCTCTGCTTACTAATCAGCTTATATCTACCTCAAATGGACTTCAAATTGAATGATTCCAGTGCCTAAAAATCCATGACACATTTATCTTTAATTCTTATGTTAATAATTTATTTTAATTCCTTACAGATACTTCTCAGAAATTTAAATACCGAAGCTATCCTAACATATTTTTCCCTGATGACCCATTTTCTGACCTTTGTCTACTAATCGGCTCATATCTCCCTCATATGGACTCCAAATTGAATGATTCCAGTGGCTAAAAGTCCATGACATACATATCTTTAATTCTTATGTTAACCATTTATTTTAATTCCCTACCAATAATTCCCAGAAATTAAATTACCGAAGCTATCCTAACATATTCTTCCCTGATGATTCATTTTCTGACCTTTGACTACTAATCAGACCATAGCTACCTCATATGGACTCCAAATGGAATGATTCCAGTGGCTAAAAATCCATGACACATTTATCTTTAATTCTTATGTTAACCATTTATTTTAATGCTCTACCAATAATTCCCAGAAATTAAATTATCGAAGCTATCCTAACATATTCTTCCCTGATGATTCATTTTCTGACCTTTGACTACTAATCAGACCATAGCTACCTCATATGGACTCCAAATGGAATGATTCCAGTGGCTAAAACTCCATGACACATTTATCTTTAATTCTTATGTTAACCATTTATTTTAATTCCTTATAGATTGTTCCCAGAAATTAAAATACCGAAGCTATCCTAACATATTCTTCCCTGATGATTCATTTTCTGACCTTTGACTACTAATCAGACCATAGCTACCTCATATGGACTCCAAATGGAATGATTCCAGTGGCTAAAAATCCATGACACATTTATCTTTAATTCTTATGTTAACCATTTATTTTAATTCCTTATAGATTGTTCCCAGAAATTAAAATACCGAAGCTTAAAATTCTGCCACCCATAGCCATAACCATGCAGAACTATCTACACCAACCTAAGTATTCAAACATACATCACATGCAAGATCAATATGTAACATGATATAGCAACATCATGACCAATCATAAAAGTTCTAAGATCAAAATCTCATACAAATATTATAAGTTTCAAAAGTTTTCTTCAAAAAGAAATATTGTTAAACTTACCTTTAGCTTTCTAAACTTCTCCTTCTTCTTCCTTCCTTTCTTCTTCTCTCTTCTCTCCTTTCCTCACTCTACCTTGCTTCTATTTCTCTCTCTTTCTCACTTGGACGAAATTAAAGTGTTGTAAGGGTGGGTTCTCTTATATAGACCACCAAATAAGTCACCTTTCATGATCATGGATCTACCTTATCACAATTAAGATACACTTTGTTGAATTTTTGGAAAACAAACAACTTATGTTCTTGTCTTCCTCTTCCTTAGTCAAGATATGCATAGGAAAAGGAGATTTGTATTTTGAAAATTATGATGATATGTTCTTAAGATAAGGGACAAGGTCCCTTTGATTTAGGGATTCATTTAATTTTTCTTTTGTCTTAATCAATTATGATAGGTTGCCTTTTTAAGTGGCAAATTTCTAGCCCTTCAATCTCCATTATTTGGTTGATATTATTTGTGTGGGCTATGAATGTTTTGTCCTAATACCATGTATTATCATACCACTTGCTAAAATTATGAGTGAAGGATATAGATGTTTTTGTCCTAAAGCCTTGTATTATCATGCCACTTGCCTAAATGATGAATGTAGAATCACACCACTTGCTAAATTTTTGTCTTAATGCCATGTAACCTAATCTTTATTCTTATTATTATATCATCATCTAATTTATTTTATTTTATTTTTCCTCTTGGATTTGGGCTTATTCTTACCCATTATGGGCTTGTCCTACCCATTTTCTTTGCTTTGGATAAAATTCTTCCTTTCTTGGTGGGCTTGGTCACATTTTCATAATTTTTGGGCTATTGGTGAAATTACTATATCCTAGTCCAAGTCTATGTTTAATTTCTTGTTTAGGTTATCCAATGGGCTTGCTAGAAACTTATGTGAAGTGGAAAAACTCTATATGAAGTGTCCATAGGTAAAAGCCCAATGTATGGGTAAAGATTTTAAACTTAGTAACTATAGTTCTTGAATTAGGAAAAATTACCCTAATTCAATGTTCTTTGAAATTTTAAGACCTTTACTTGTTTCTAAAAATTTATCTTCCTTATCCAAGAATTTTGCATCTCTTTAGTATGTTATTTCTAATTTCTTTCCTATTAGATTTTCCTTCTTTATTTGTTCTCTTAATGTTAGAAACATTTTCTATGCATATACATAAGGTGAAGAATTTCTAAGGATTATATTTCCTTAGATATCTAAAATATTGTCTAATAAATTTTATTTCCTTAATTAAAATTTTTATGTACCTTTATCAATAAAAGAAACGAAATTAAGGATGTTACAGCTATCCAATCTGGATCCCTTACCTTATGAGTGGATAAGTTTTTCTATGACTTGCCTTATATTTTTCTTAATCTTTAAGCATGTATTTGATTATGTTTATGAGATATTTACACTTTTAAATGTTTCTGAAATGCATTAAAATTATCTGAATTGCTTACAATTTGAAATATAATTTGAGAATAGTATAGTTTTGAAAATAGATTTTTGAACTCATAGTATATCTGATTTCACATATATTTCTCATTAAATGATAAAGTGAATATTTATGCATGTGGCATTGATTCGTAAAACTATAAAGTTAGTGATTATGATTGAATGGTAAGCGTAAAGCTCATAGCGAATTGTTTGATAATTTTACATTGCATTTGATGAATATGCAATTATATATATGTATTTATATGTATGGATGAATATCGACGGGTTGTATGCTTGTGACTATACTGAATAGTGGATGCCCTATTAGCCTGAGTGAGCTGAGGGAGGGCCGCTCCAATCGAGTGACACTGGTAATGTGAGGAGGCAGATGGGTGATGGACTCACATTCCCTGATCACTATTGTGACTGTAGTCGATCGGTCACTATGTGTATAGCAAATGAGTGTGTGGGTTGACCAAAACGCCGAATGATACAGGTCACTTTAAATTGGGTTAACCAAATCGCCGAATGAGGTATGTCATTTTAAAAGTTTATAATTTTATCTCAGAAGCTTATTATTTTACTATAGTTTATACAGCTGAGCATAACAACATTTGTTTAATGATCATACCATACTGAATATGGTTTGGATATCTGAATATCCTTTTATTTGAAAATATTTGAAATGCGAGTTCCATATGGATGTACTTCTGAACTGTATTTTATAAGTGACAAATTTTAAAACATGAGTACATCTATATGCTAACCTAAGAGGTCATAGGAAGTACTATTTGCTCACTGAGTTGTCAAACTCACTACATGACATTTTCACATTTTTTAGATAAGAATATAGATTTTGATTCTGCAGTTAGGTGGCATATTCTCTAGGTGAGTCTACGTTGTTTTCAAGGCTTACAGTTTTGAATTATACTGTGTTTGTATTCTAGAGTGTGCTCTGAATGCTACAGGTAGGATTCCTACTTCTGTTGTTACTTTGACATTTATAACTTAGTCTGTATAATGTATATACATGAGAGAACATATATGTATCTATTTCTATGACAAAGAATAGTGTTATGTATGTTAAGAAAAATATGCAATTGTGGGAAAAAAATGTTTGTATCTATTTCTATGGGCACTTAGGATCGACTTGTTTTGATACCAACTTGTAACGCCTAGTTTTACATATATATATATACATATATGTATGTATATATATATATATATACATATATATATGTATATATATATATATATATACATATATATATGTATATATATATATATATATATATATATATATATTCATATGCAAGAGACCAGAGTTATATCATAAGTTAGGCAACTTGTATATACATACATCCAAAAGTTACATTCATCAGATTTTAGCAGCATATATATACATACACATGTAACTCGACGTACTGAGCATACATCACAAAAGGTGGAGTATTGTGGGGTTACATCAAAACAATGGGGTTAGCCCATTTACACTACAAAATGAGCTATATACATAATGCTATCCTACTGCCCATCCCTAGTTGTCACCCTTGGGGTACTGCTGGTGGAGGAAGTGGGTCAGGAGCAAGGACCTCTAAAATATTGATCACCAACAAGTTCACGATGACTGTGAATTGTCCTAAGTAAGGGACGTCTATCGTTTGCAGCTCCAGGAGAATCATCAGCACAACGAAAGACATCTCTACTTATCTGAACATAACATTAAATGTAGTGAGATATAAAATGTCAACAAGGTCAACATCCAAAACATATAAGTATACGGAAAACTTACATGCTATGTCTAGCTGTATAAGCTACAGAAAAATATTTTCTCTTTTTATGCAATAAAGGTATAGTATACATGCCCACCTTTTTATAGGTTATGCATCAATATCACGCATGCTAAAATAAAACATGTATTTATAAAATACCTGTGTTGTTGTTCATGGCTCATACATCACTCAATCGCTCATCATCACTCACAGTGGCTCATAGGCCAATAATCTCTCTCAATTGCAATCCTCAATATGGCATGAGCCTTACCCCTCTAGCTACTCACCCAACCTTTGAGGGCCATTAGTCAGAGGGTCCTTCCTGTATTAACCACTCTAGGCTATAGGGCGTCCCCTATCCCAGTTATGTATCCAAGTTACAACCCTTTAGTTGCCTTACCTTGTAAGGTGCCACGCTCCCGAGTTACCTTAATTGGTAAAGGTCATCCTGGACTTGTTAGTCTCTTCAATATAGTAAGGGATGTAACAACTTTTTTTATTATTATTATACAATATAGAGTTCACATACACGTCATTAATCAAAACGTACGTACAACATATCAAACACATAAATATCTACAGCTTATTTATTCTGGTTAACCAATTTCGGAGATACAAGTGTAGGTGGTTGCACCTTCACCGGGATCTGAGCCACCTCGACCACAAACATTTTATTTGTTTCTGGGTTTTGCCCATCATAAAGTAACTCGATCCAATGTGCACTAAAAGCAAGAACCATAGAAAAATCTGCGTAACTAATTTTTTGAACATGACATGGAAATATAGTAAGAATTAAATCTCAGTAAGTTCAACAATAAATCATCATCAAAATAGATCAACACATTATGTTCATCTATATAAACTACAACAAATATCTCTGGTCACATGAAAGCACTTTATCTATGTACATGAAAATCGTAAAGTAATCACATGTATGACAGGATTAACTATTTTCAGAATATCATATGATGACTATCAATTTATTCTCATATCAAGCTACCTCGGTGAGGGTGAGTATTTTCTACTCTTCGGTACAGGCTTTTCTCGCTCTGTCCGACATGGCACACTTTTTCTTTCTTTTCTCATTAACATAATCATAACCGTTGGTAGGGCGTCCCCTACTGGTGCACTGCAGGAATTTTCATGTGATCCTGCTCATTTCTTTTCTTTTCACAATAATAGCCAAAAATATGCTTTCAATAACAAGTATGTTCATCAAAATATAATTATTACCAAAAATCATTGGTAATCATGCCATGAACATAACCATTTCAAATATCACTTTATAAAATATTTCCATGTCAAAATTTTACACTTAAGATGGTAAGAAGATCATACAATGGCAATGGCTATGGCATATACTAGTCATTTATTATTTTCATTTATAAGATTCTTCTTTTTTTAAATATTAATTTTATTTCTTTATTTTCTTAATGGATGTTTTCATCCCATCTAACCTTCTCTTACTAATCAGAGCATAACTCCCTTAATTTCACTCTGATGTTGGTGATCTTGGTTTCAATTTCAAGATAAAACAATTATCTAAAACTATTATGTTGAATAGTTTAGCAAAATATTAAGAAATCAAGGTCATATTACTCACTCAAAGTAGATGTTATTTCTTCTCGGATAGGTTTTGACCTCTACCAACTAATCTGTCCATATTTCCCTCATAAGAATTCCAAATTAAGTTATTCCAGTGGCTAAACATCCGTGACACATATAGAAATAATATTTATGTTAATAATTTATTTTAATTCCCTACAGAATGTTCCCAGAAATTAAAACACAGAAGCTATCCTAAAATATTCTTCCCTGATTAACCAATTTCTGACCACTGCATACTAATCAAACTATATCTACCTCATACGGACTCCAAATTGAGCGATTCCTGTGGCTAACAATCTGTGACACATATATCTATAATTCTTATATTAACTATTTATTTTAATTCCCTACAGAATGTTCCCAAAAATTAAAACACAGAAGCTAACCTAACATATTCTTCCCTAATTAACCATTTTCTGATCACTGCTTACTAATCAGAATATATCTAACTTATATGGACTCCCAATTGAGTGTTTTCAGTGGCTAAAAATTTGTGAGACATAGATCTACATTTTTCATGTTAACCATTTGTTTTAATTCCTTACCGATTCTTCCCAAAATTTTTAAAACAGAAGCTTAAGATTTTTCCACCCATAGCCATACTTATGCAGAACTATCTACACCAGCCTAAGTATTCGAACATATATAATATGTAACATGATATAGAAACATCCATTACCATTCATCAAAGTTCTAAGATCAAAATCTCATATAAATATTACAAGTTTCAAATCTTTTCTTCAAAAAGAAATATTGTTAAACTTACCTTGAGCACTTAGTCCTCTAGACTTCTCCTTCCTCTTTCTTCCTTTCTTCCTCTCCTTTCCTCACTCTATCTTGCTTCTATATTTCTTCTCCCTCACTTGGATGAAAATTCTCATGTTATTAGGGTGGGTTTTGCTTAAATAGACCACAAAATAATTCATCTTTTATGATCATGGGTCTACCTTATCACAATTAGAATACGCTTGGTTGAATTTTTGGAAAACAAACAACTTATGTTCTTGTCTTCCTCTTCCTTAGTCAAGATATGTATAGCAAAAGGATATTTGTATTTTGAAAATTATGATAATATTTTTCTAAGATAAGGGACAAGGTCCCTTTGATTTAGGGATTCATTTCCTTTTTCTTTTGTCTTAATCAATTATGATAGGTTTGCCTTTTTAGGTGGCAAATTTCTAGCCGTTGAATCTCCATTATTTGGTTGAAATTATTTGTGTGGGATACGAATGTTTTGTCCTAATGTCATGTATTATCATACCACTTGCTAAAATTATGAGTGTAGGATATAGATGTTTTGTCCTAAAGCCTTCTATTATCATACCACTTACTAAAATGATGAGTGTAGGATATAGATGTTTTGTCCTAAAGCCTTGTATTATCATACCACTTGCTAAATTTTTGTCTTAAAGTCATGTAACCTAATCTTTATTATATTATCACATGATTTATTTTATTTTATTTTTTCTCTTAGATTTGAGCTTATTACTACCCATTTCCTTTGCTTTGGATAAAATTCTACCTTTCTTGGAGTGCTTGGATACATTTTTATAATTTTTGGGCTATCGGTCCAATTTCTATATCCTAGTCCAAGTCTATGTTTTATTTCTTGTTTAGGTTATCCAATTGACTTGCTAGAAACTTATGTGAAGTGAAAAAAACTCTATATGAAGTGTCCATAGGTGAAAGCCCAATGTATGGGTGAATATGTTAAACTTAGTAACTTTAGTTCTTGAATTAGGAAAAATTACCCTAATCCAATGTTTTCTTGAAATTTTAAGACCTTTACTTGTTTCCAAAAATTTATCTTCCTTACCCAAGAATTTCACATTTCTTTAGTATATTATTTCTAATTTTTCCTCTTAGGTTTTCTCTTTTTACCTATTCCATTAATGTTAGAACATTTCTATGCATACACGTAAGGTGAAGAATTTCTAAGGATTATATTTCCTTATATATCTAAAAAAAATTTAATAAATTTTATTTCCTTAATTAAATATTTATGTACTTTTATCAATAAAAGAAACGAAATTAGGGATGTTACTTTGAATACATGAAATGAAATTAGGGATGTTACACTTATAACTCCCACATTTAACTCTTTTGAATCCTTTCTTACTATTCCATTTTGTGAATATTATTAGCAGAATTTCGGGTGTTACACGTATAGAAAATGAGTGAATTGAGTTTATTGAGAGCTGTGATATGTCTGAACATTATGAAAAAAATGTGGATTTTCAATGCACTTATAGTATGATAATTATTCATAAACAAAAGTTATGATTTTATCTCAAAAATCTTGATATTTTTCTGTAGCTTATACAGTTGAATATAACTCAAGTTTTTCTCATTATATTTTATTTATGTTAAGTCTAATGGGAACCTTTGTTCTCACTATTATTGTGGTGTTATATTCATATAAAATGAAATGAGATACAACAGAGAATGACATTACTGATGGAGATCGCAATGTCAGCACCACATCCTCATCCTTTGTGTTTTAAGGGTGGAAATGTGAAAATAATAATAATAAATAAATAAATAAAAAGTAAATTGGATCTTACAAAGTTGTTATAATAATAATAAGAAAGAAATAAATAAAAAACTAGACATTACAAAAAGAAGACACCAACAATTGAATGTGTATAGCCAGCAACAATAACAATGCAAACTAAATTTATATAGTACCTTATGCCAATCCAAACCAGATAAATTCAGTAGTAATCAACAGGAGCAATCCAGCAACCTAGCAAACTTAAGGTTTATTTCAGTAAAATAAGTAATAGTTTCCCAATAAATAAAGGCTCAAACAATTTTCAATTCCAGGTCTAAATGCGAGATGTGGTGATGATAGAATTGAATTTCTAGGGAAAGTTTCCAGCCTAAATTAAAGCAACCAAATTCAGAAGGAATAAGGAGAATGCAATGTTAAATGGGGCATAAATTCTCCAGGGGAAAAATAATGTAATAAGGAAGAGAAGTGTAACAACTCCATTTATGTAATTTTTTTTTAAATACCATGAAGTTATTACCTCGTTACAACTTAACTCAATATAACATTTATTTAATTTATACAATACTGAGTTTCCATACACACTATTATTTTACAAACTACACACCATTATTTTACAAACATTTGTACAAAGATACATATTAGTTCTAATCATCTATATCGACTACTTCCGGGGACACTGGTTCGGGTGGCACGTCCACCGGAATCTCAGTTACATCTACGACAGTTACATCAGAAATAACTGGAAGTTGCCCAAGGTAGGGCACCTCGATCCAACGTACAGAGATAATAAGTGTCATAGAGAATATCTGCATATTTATTCTTCTGAACATGATATGGAAATATAGTGAGAATTAAATCCCAGTAAGTTCAACAATAAATCATAATTTACCATCAATATAGTTCATCACGTCATGTTCAGCTGTATAAACTACAAAAAATATCTTTAGGTCACATGAATGCACTTTATCATGCACATGAAAATTATACAGTTATGACATGTATGGCATGAATAACTATTTTTCGAATTTCATATGATGGCTATCCACTTATTCTTACTTCAAGCTACCCCGGTCAGGGTGAGTATTCTCTACTTTTCGGTACGGGCTTATCTCGCTCCGTCCAACATGGCACACTTTCTCTTTCTTTTCTTATTAACATGATCATAACCGTTGGTAGGGCGTCCCCTACTGGTGCACCACACGGATTGCCATGTGACCGTGCTCATTTCTTTTCTTTTCACAATGATAGCCAAAAATATGCTTTCAATAACAAGTATGTTCATCAAAATATAACTATTACCATAAATCATTGGTAATCATGCCATGAACATAACCATTTAAAATATCACTTTATAAAACATTTCCATGTCAAAATTTCATACTAATACCTTGGTAACTGGATAGTAATTGTAGTCTGTAAACAGCGCACCAGAAAAGTTCCCAGGAAAGAGAGGTGGGTCACTAATGGACACGCTTAAGTACCATGTCTTTCCTTGCCAGAGCTTTCCTTAGACATGCACTTTTCACAAATCACAATTTTGTTTTCCAGTAACTAGAATAATTCTTTTCTGATGTGAAAATACTGCAACCACGGAGCATACTAAGATTTTTCAAATAAAACCGGCACTTTCAAAACTTCTTGTAAATTTATATGAGTACTAGGGTAAATTCCATGTTAAAAATTACACACTTAAAATGGTAGTAAGTTCATGCAATGGCAATGGCTATGGCTATACTAGTCATTTGTTAAGATTCATCTTCTTTTTAAAATACTAATTTTATTTCTTTATTTTCTTGATGCAGGTTTTCATCCTATCTAACCTTCTCTTACTAATCAGAGCATAACTCCCTCAATTTAACTCTGATGTAGGTGATCTTAGTGTCAATTTCAAGATAAAACAATTATCTAAAACTATTATGTTGAACATTGTAGCAAAATATTAAGAAATCAAGGTGATATTACTCCTAAATGTACATATTATTTTTTCTCGTGTAGGTTCTGACCTTTACTGACTAATTAGACCATATCTCCCAAATTTGAACTCCAAATTGAGTTATTCCAGTTGGTAAAAATCCATGAGCCCTATATCTATAATTGTTATCTTGGCGTATGATTTTAACTCCCTACAGAATATTTTCCAGAAATTCAAAAACTAAAGCTTTAATAACATATTCTGAATAAATATTTTCTGACCTCTGCTTACTAATCAGCTTATATCTACCTCAAATGGACTTCAAATTGAATGATTCCAGTGCCTAAAAATCCATGACACATTTATCTTTAATTCTTATGTTAATAATTTATTTTAATTCCTTACAGATACTTCTCAGAAATTAAAATACCGAAGCTATCCTAACATATTTTTCCCTGATGACCCATTTTCTGACCTTTGTCTACTAATCGGCTCATATCTCCCTCATATGGACTCCAAATTGAATGATTCCAGTGGCTAAAAATCCATGACATACATATCTTTAATTCTTATGTTAACCATTTATTTTAATTCCCTACCAATAATTCCCAGAAATTAAATTACCGAAGCTATCCTAACATATTCTTCCCTGATGATTCATTTTCTGACCTTTGACTACTAATCAGACCATAGCTACCTCATATGGACTCCAAATGGAATGATTCCAGTGGTTAAAAATCCATGACACATTTATCTTTAATTCTTATGTTAACCATTTATTTTAATTCCCTACCAATAATTCCCAGAAATTAAATTACCGAAGCTATCCTAACATATTCTTCCCTGATGATTCATTTTCTGACCTTTGACTACTAATCAGACCATAGCTACCTCATATGGACTCCAAATGGAATGATTCCAGTGGCTAAAAATCCATGACACATTTATCTTTAATTCTTATGTTAACCATTTATTTTAATTCCTTATAGATTGTTCCCAGAAATTAAAATACCGAAGCTTAAAATTCTGCCACTCATAGCCATAACCATGCAGAACTATCTACACCAACCTAAGTATTCAAACATACATCACATGCAAGATCAATATGTAACATGATATAGCAACATCATGACCAATCATAAAAGTTCTAAGATCAAAATCTCATACAAATATTATAAGTTTTAAAAGTTTTCTTCAAAAAGAAATATTGTTAAACTTACTTGGAGCACTTAGTCTTCTAGACTTCTCCTTCCTCTTTCTTCCTTTCTTCCTCTCCTTTCCTCACTCTACCTTGCTTCTATTTTTTTCTCTCCCTCACTTGGACGAAATTATAATGTTGTAAGGGTGGGTTTTCTTATATAGACCACCAAATAATTCACCTTTCATGATCATGGGTCTACCTTATCACAATTAGGATACACTTTGTTGAATTTTTGGAAAACAAACAACTTATGTTCTTGTCTTCCTCTTCCTTAGTCAAGATATGCATAGGAAAAGGAGATTTGTATTTTGAAAATTATGATAATATGTTCTTAAGATATGGGACAAGGTCCCTTTGATTTAGGGATTCATTTCCATTTTCTTTTGTCTTAAACAAGTATGATAGGTTTGCCTTTTTAGGTGGCAAATTTCTAGCCCTTGAATCTTCATTATTTGGTTGATATTATTTGTGTGGGCTATGAATGTTTTGTCCTAATACCATGTATTATCATACCACTTGCTAAAATTATGAGTGTAGGATATAGATGTTTTTGTCCTAAAGCCTTGTATTATCATGCCACTTGCTTAAGTGATGAATGTAGAATCACACCACTTGCTAAATTTTTTGTCTTAATGCCATGTAACCTAATCTTTATTCTTATTATTATATCATCATCTAATTTATTTTATTTTAGTTTTCCTCTTGGATTTGGGCTTATTCCTACCCATTATGGGCTTGTCCTACCCATTTTCTTTGCTTTGGATAAAATTCTTCCTTTCTTGGTGGGCTTGGTCACATTTTCATAATTTTTGGGCTATTTGAAAAATTACTATATCCTAGTCCAAGTCTATGTTTAACTTCTTGTTTAGGTTATCCAATGGGCTTGCTAGAAACTTATGTGAAGTGGAAAAACTCTATATGAAGTGTCCATAGGTAAAAGCCCAATGTATGGGTAAAGATTTTAAACTTAGTAACTATAGTTCTTGAATTAGGAAAAATTACCCTAATTCAATGTTCTTTGAAATTTTAAGACCTTTACTTGTTTCTAAAAATTTATCTTCCTTATCCAAGAATTTTGCATCTCTTTAGTATGTTATTTCTAATTTCTTTCCTATTAGATTTTCCTTCTTTATTGTTCTCTTAATGTTAGAAACATTTTTTATGCATATACCTAAGGTGAAGAATTTCTAAGGATTATATTTCCTTAGATATCTAAAATATTGTCTAATAAATTTTATTTCCTTAATTAAATTTTTTACGTACCTTTATCAATAAAAGAAACGAAATTAAGGATGTTACATTTCTCTCCCCCTAAAAGAAATTTTGTCCTCAAAATTTCAGAAATTACCTTATAAGAACAATTGCGGATATTTCTTCCTCATGACTTCTTCCAGCTCCCAAGTTGCTTCTTCCGGAGTCAAACCTTCCCATAACACCTTAACTAGGGGAATGGTTTTATTTCTCAGTTGCTTCACGTCAGTGTCCAATATGGATGCAGGTACTAGCTGGTATGTCATGTTCTCCTTTATTTGGATTGGTTCATCCAGTATTATATGTGATGAATCTGAAAGATACTTCCGCAGCTGTGATACGTGGAAAACATTATGCAGGTTGGACAAATTAGGTGGGAGAGCAACTTGATATGCTGATGTCCCAACTTTCTTTAGAATTTGGTAGGGTCCTAAAAATCGCGGACTTAGCTTTCTTGTTTTGAGAGACCTACCAACTCCAGTAGTCGGGGAAAGTTTCAGAAATACATGGTCTCCTTCCTCAAACTCTAGAGGTCTATGTCTCTTATCGTAGTAACTCTTTTGCCGACTCTGAGCTGTAAGTATTTTGTTTCGTATCATCCTGATTTGTTCAGTGGTTTGTTGAACTAGATCAGGACCTAACAAGTTCTTTTCTCCTACCTCGAACCAACATAGTGGAGATCGGCACTTTCTACCGTATAAAGCTTCATAGGGGGCCATCTTAATGCTAGAGTGATAGCTATTATTATAAGCAAACTCTACTAAAGGTAGGTACTTATCCCATCCTTTACCTTGCTCTATCACACAGGCCCTCAACATATCTTCTAGGGTTTGAATGGTTCGTTCTGTCTGCCCGTCAGTTTGAGGATGGTAGGCAGTACTGAACCGCAACTGAGTACCAAAAGCTTCTTGCAACGCCTTCCAAAACCTCGACGTGAACCTCGGATCTCTATCAGAAACAATATTTAAGGGAATCCCATGGAGTCTAACTATTTCCTGAACGTACAATTGGGCCAATTTATCTAGTGAAAAGTTAATTTTTATGGGCAAAAAGTGAGCAGATTTGGTTAATCTGTCAACTATTACCCAGATAGAGTCATGTCCCACTGAGGTCTTAGGTAAACCTACAACAAAGTCCATCGAAATACTATCCCATTTCCATTTAGGGATCTCAAGAGGTTATAGAAATCCCGCTGGCTTTTGGTGCTCCACCTTCACCTTTTGACAAATGAGACATTTCGCCACAAACTCAGCAATGTCATTTTTCATCCCTGGCCACCAATACATCCTTTTTAAATCCTGGTACATTTTAGTGCATCCAGGATGGATTGTGTATTTACTTTGATGCGCTTCCTGTAGTATCTTAGTCCTCAACTCTTGTTCTTGAGGGACACAAATCCTTCCCTGATACATGATTGCTCCATCTTCCATTACAGAAAAATTACCTTGGTCTTTATGATCTTGTAAGTATTGATTGTGAGCTTGAGCTTCTTTGATCTGGGCTCTAAGGTCAGACCCTATACTTAAACCATTAATGACTAGATTCTTTGGAGTAAGAGTAGGGGCTAGCTTCAAATTTCGAAACTCCTCTAGCATCTGCATCTCATACACCATCATCTGACCCATATGCAGAGATTTTCGACTCAAGGCATCTGTTACAACATTCGCCTTTCTGGGATGATACTTTATCTCAAACTTGTAGTCATTGAGGAATTCTACCCATCTTCGTTGCCTCATATTTAACTCCTTCTGATCAAAGAGGTATTTAAGACTCTTATGATCACAATTTACTTCAAAGGTTGCCTCGTACAAATAGTGTCGCCAAATCTTTAAGGCAAACACTACTGCCGCTAATTCAAGATCATGGGTTGGATAGTTTCCTTCGTGAGGTCTCAGTTGCCTAGAGGCGTAAGCAACTACTCTCTTATCTTGCATCAGCACACATCCTAGCCCTTTCTTTGAAGCGTCATTATACACTTCAAAATATCCTGTGGGGTCTGGAATAATTAAAACAGGAGGAGTGGTCAGTCTTGTCTTCAGCTCCTGAAAACTAGCATCACATTGATCAGTCCATTTGAAAGGACTTCCCTTCCTGGTCAATTTAGTCAATGGCAAGGCTATACGAGAGAAGTTTTGTATAAATCTCCTGTAGTATCCTGCCAAACCAAGGAAACTTCTGATTTCCGTAACCGTCTTTGGTGTCTCCCACTTAATCACTGCTTCCGTCTTGCTAGGATCTACGGCTACCCCTCTATTAGAGATAACATGTCCGAGAAACTTCACCTCTGACAGCCAAAATTCACACTTCTCCAATTTAGCATATAACTTTTTCTCTTTCAGCACTTGCAGCACGATTCGGAGATGTTGTTCATGTTCTTTCTCACTCTTAGAATATATCAAGATGTCATCAATGAACACTACAACAAATTGATCTAGGTAGGGTCGAAAAATGCGATTCATGTAATCCATGAAAATTGCAGGTGCATTAGTCAACCCGAAGGGCATTTTCGTGCATCTGGATGTCGACTTTTCGGGGATGGAATCGTGCCGTCGAGAAACCCTACAGGCCATTTTCGTGCATCTGGATGTCGGAGACGAAAATTCGAAAAAGTCGTGTCGTTGGAAAGAAGAACTCCTTGGAAACTCTAGAAACTTCGTTTCATGAGATTCCGAGTTTCCGGCGATGGAATCGTGCCGTCGAGAAACCCTACGGGCCATTTTCGTGCATACAGATGTCGGAGATGAAAATACGAAAAATTTGTGTCGTTGGAAACAAGCACTCCTTAGAAACTCTATAAAGTTCGTTTCGCGAGATTTTGACTTTTCAGGGATGGAATCGTGCCGTCGAGAAACTCTACGGGCCATATTTGTGCATCCGGATTTCAGAGACGAAAATTCGAAATAGTCGTGTCGTTGGAAAGAAGAACTCCTTGGAAATTCTAGAAACTTCGTTTCGTGAGATTCTGACTGTCCGGCGATTTAATCATGCCGTTCAGAAGCCCTACGTTCTATTTTCGTGCATACGGATGACGGGGACAAAAATACGAAAAAGTCCTGTCGTTGAAAGGAAGAACGGATAATAAACTCTATAAAGTTCTTTTCGCGAGATTCCGAATTTCCGGCGATGGAATCGTGCCGTCGAGAAACCCTACGGGCCATATTTGTGCATCCGGATTTCAGAGACGAAAATTCAAAATAGTCGTGTCGTTGGAAAGAAGAACTCCTCGGAAGTTCTATAAATTTTGGTTCGTGAGATTCTTACTGTCCGGCAATTTCATCGTAACGTCCAGAAGCCCTACGGTCTATTTTCGTGCATACGGATGACGGGGACAAAAATACGAAAAACTCGTGTCGTTGGAAAGAAGAACTCCTTGGAAACTCTAGAAACTTCGTTTCGTGAGATTTTCATAGTCCGGCGATGGAATCGTGCCGTCGAGAAACCCTACGGGCCATATTTGTGCAACCGGATTTCAGAGACGAAAATTCGAAATAGTCGTGTCGTTGGAAAGAAGAACTCCTTGGAAATTCTAGAAACTTCGTTTCGTGAGATTCTGACTGTCCGGCGATTTAATCATGCCGTTCAGAAGCCCTACGTTCTATTTTCGTGCATACGGATGTCGGAGATGAAAATACGAAAAATTCGTGTCGTTGGAAACAAGCACTCCTTAGAAACTCTATAAAGTTCGTTTCACGAGATTTTGACTTTTCGGGGGTGGAATCGCGCCGTTGAGAAACCCTACGGGCCATTTTCGTGCAACTGGATGTCGGAGACGAAAACTCGAAAAAGTCGTGTCGTTGCAAACAAGAACTCCTTGGAAACTCTAGAAACTTCGTTTCGTGAGATTCTGACTGTCCGGCGATTTAATCATGCCGTTCAGAAGCCCTACGTTCTATTTTCGTGCATACGGATGTCGGAGACGAAAATACGAAAAACTCGTGTCGTTGGAAACAAGCACACCTTAGAAACTCTATAAAGTTCGTTTCGCGAGATTCCGAATTTCCGGCGATGGAATCGTGCCGTCGAGAAACCCTACGGGCCATATTTGTGCATCCGGATTTCAGAGACGAAAATTCGAAATAGTCGTGTTGTTGGAAAAAAGAACTCCTTGGAAATTCCAGAAACTTCGTTTCGTGAGATTCTTACTGTCCGGCGATTTAATCATGCCGTTCAGAAGCCCTACGTTCTATTTTCGTGCATACAAATGTCGGAGACGAAAATACGAAAAATTCGTGTCGTTGGAAACAAGCACTCCTTAGAAACCCTATAAAGTCTGTTTCGCGAGATTTTGACTTTTCGGGGATGGAATCGTGCCGTCGAGAAACCCTACGGGCCATTTTCGTGCATCTGGATGTCGGAGACGAAAATTCGAAAAAGTCATGTCGTTGGAAAGAATAACTCCTTGGAAACTCTAGAAACTTCGTTTCCTGAGATTTTGACTTTCCGGCGATATAATCGTGCCGTCCAGAAGCCCTACGTTCTATTTTCGTGCATACAGATGACGGGGACAAAAATACGAAATAGTTGTGTCGTTGAAAGGAGGAACGGATAATAAACTCTATAAAATTCGTTTCGCGAGATTCCGAATTTCCGGCGATGGAATCGTGCCGTTGAGAAACCCTACGGGCCATATTTGTGCATCCAGATTTCAGAGACGAAAATTCGAAATAGTCGTGTCGTTAGAAAGAAGAACTCCTTGGAAATTCTAGAAACTTCGTTTCGTGAGATTCTGACTGTCCGGCGATTTAATCATGCCGTTCAGAAGCCCTACGTTCTATTTTCGTGCATACGGATGTCGGAGACGAAAAAACGAAAAATTCGTGTCTTCGAAAACAAGCACTCCTTAGAAACTCTATAAAGTTCGTTTCGCGAGATTCTGACTTTTCGGGGATAGAATTGTGCCGTCGAGAAACCCTACGGGCCATTTTCGTGCATCTGGATGTCGGAGACGAAAACTCGAAAAAGTCGTGTCGTTGCAAAGAAGAACTCCTTGGAAACTCTAGAAACTACGTTTCGTGAGATTCGGACTGTCCCGCGATTTAATCATAACGTCCAGAAGCCCTACGGTCTATTTTCGTGCATACGGATGACGGGGACAAAAATACGAATAAGTCGTGTCGTTGGAAACAAGCACTCCTTAGAAACTCTATAAAGTTCGTTTCGCGAGATTTTGACTTTTCGGGGATGGAATCGTGCCGTCGAGAAACCCTACGGGCCATTTTCGTGCATCTGGATGTCGGAGACGAAAATTAGAAAAAGTCGTGTCGTTGGAAAGAATAACTCCTTGAAAACTCTAGAAACATCGTTTCCTGAAATTTTGACTGTCCGGCGATTTAATCGTGCCGTCCAGGATCCCTACGTTCTATTTTCGTGCATACAGATGACGGGGACAAAAATATGAAATAGTTGTGTCGTTGAAAGGAGGAACGGATAATAAACTCTATAAAGTTCGTTTCGCGAGATTCTGAATTTCCGTCGATGGAATCGTGCCGTCGAGAAACCCTACGGGCCATATTTGTGCATCCGGATTTCAGGGACAAAAATTCGAAATAGTCGTGTCGTTGGAAAGATGAAATCCTTGGAAATTCTAAAAACTTCGTTTCGTGAGATTCTGACTGTCCGGCGATTTAATCATGCCGTTCAGAAGCCCTACGTTCTATTTTCGTGCATATGGATGTTGGAGACGAAAATACGAAAAATTCGTGTCGTTGGAAACAAGCACTCCTTAGAAACTCTATAAAATTCGTTTCGCGAGATTCCGAATTTCTGGCGATGGAATCGTGCCGTCGAGAAACCCTACGGGCCATATTTGTGCATCCGGATTTCAGAGACGAAAATTCGAAATAGTCGTGTCGTTAGAAAGAAGAACTCCTTGGAAATTCTAGAAACTTCGTTTCGTGAGATTCTGACTGTCCGGCGATTTAATCATGCCGTTCAGAAGCCCTACGTTCTATTTTCGTGCATACGGATGTCGGAGATGAAAATACGAAAAATTCGTGTCGTCGGAAACAAGCACTCCTTAGAAACTCTATAAAGTTCGTTTCGCGAGATTCCGACTTTTCGAGGTTGGAATCGTGCCGTCGAGAAACCCTACGGGCCATTTTCGTGCATCTGGATGTCGGAGACGAAAACTCGAAAAAGTCGTGTCGTTGCAAAGAAGAACTCCTTGGAAACTCTAGAAACTACGTTTCGAGAGATTTTGACTGTCCCGCGATTTAATCGTAACGTCCAGAAGCCCTACGGTCTATTTTCGTGCATACGGATGACGGGGACCAAACTACGAAAAAGTCGTGTCGTTGGAAAGAAGAACTCCTTGGAAACTCTAGAAACTTCGTTTCGTGAGAGTTTGACAGTCCGGCGATTTAATCATGCCGTCCAGAAGCCCTACATTCTATTTTTCTTGCATACGGATGACGGGGACAAAAATACGAAAAAGTCTTGTCGTTGAAAGGAAGAACGGATAATAAACTCTATAAAGTTCGTTTCGCGAGATTTCGACCTTCCGGCCAGGGAATCGTGCCGTCGAGAAACCCTACGGGCCATTTTCGTGCATAAGGATGTCGGAGACGAAAATACAAAAAATTTGTGTCGTTGGAAACAAGCACTCCTTAGAAATTCTATAAAGTTCGTTCCGCGAGAATCCAACTTTCCGGCGATGCAATCGTGCCGTCGAGAAACCCTACGGTCCATTTTTGTGCATACGGATGTTGGAGACAAGCACGCCTTAGGAACTCTATAAAGTTCGTTTCGCAAGATTCCGACTTTTCGGGGATGGAATCGTGCCGTCGAGAAACCCTACGGGCCATTTTCGTGCATCTGGATGTCGGAGACGAAAATTCGAAAAAGTCGTGTCGTTGGAAAGAAGAACTCCTTGGAAACTCTAGAAACTTCGTTTCGTGAGATTCTGACTGTCCGACGATTTAATCGTGTCGTCCAGAAACCCTACGTTCTATTTTCTTGCATACGGATGACGGAGACGAAAATACGAAAAAGTCGTGTCGTTGAAAGGAAGAACGGATAATAAACTCTATAAAGTTCGTTTCGCGAGATTTTGACTTTCCGGCGATGGAATCGTGCCGTCGACAAAACCTACGGGCCATTTTTCGTGCATCCCGATGTCGGAGACGAAAATTCGTAAAAGTCGTCTCGTTGGAAAGAACAACTCCTTGGAAACTCTAGAAACTTCGTTTCGTGAGATTTTGACTGTCCGGCGATTTAATCGTGCCATTCAGAAGCCCTACGTTCTATTTTCTTGCATACGGATGACGGAGACAAAAATACGAAAAAGTCGTGTCGTTGAAAGGAAGAACGGATAATAAACCTTATAAAGTTCATTTCGTGAGATTCCGAGTTTCCGGCTATGGAATCGTGCCGTCGAGAAACCCTACGGGCCATTTTCGTGCATACTGATGTCGGAGATGAAAATACGAAAAATTCGTGTCGTTGGAAACAAGCACTCCTTAGAAACTCTATAAAGTCTGTTTCGCGAGATTTTGACTTTTCGGGGATGGAATCGTGCCGTCGAGAAACCCTACGGGCCATTTTCGTGCATCTGGATGTCGGAGACGAAAATTCGAAAAAGTCGTGTCGTTGGAAAGAATAACTCCTTGGAAACTCTAGAAACTACGTTTCCTGAGATTTTGACTGTCCGGCGATATAATCGTTGCAACAACCTCTTTTTTTTTCCTTTATTATTATATAATATTGAGTTCACATACATGTCATTAATCAAAACAGACGTATAACATATCAAACACATAGATATTTACATCTTGTTTATTTTGGTTGACCAATTCCGGAGATACAGGTGCGGGTGGTTGCACGTTCACCGGGATCTGAGCCAACTCGACCACAAACATCTTATTTGATTCTAAAATCTGCCCAACATAAAGTAACTCGATCCAATGTGCACTAAAAGCCAGAGCCTTAGAAACAAAAGCTGCATAAATAATTTTCTGAACATGATATGGAAATATAGTGAGAATTAAATCCCAGTAAGTTCAACAATAAATTATCATCAGTAAATCTCATCACGTCATGTTCAGCTGTATAAACTACAAAAAATATCTTTGGTCACATGAATGCATTATATCTATGCACATAAGAATCATACTGTATGACATGTATGACATGATTAACTATTTTCAAAATATCATATGATGGCCATCAACTTATTCTCATTTCAAGCTACCCCGGTCAGGGTGAGTATCCTCTACTCTCCGGTACGGGCTTTTCTCGCTCCGTCCGACATGGCCCACTATCTCTTTCTTTTCTCATTATCATGATCATAACCGTTGGTAGGGCGTCCCCTACTGGTGCACCACACGGATTGCCATGTGACCGTGCTTATTTCTTTTCTTTTCACAATGATAGCCAAAAATATGCTTTCAATAACAAGTATGTTCATCAAAATATAACTATTACCATAAATCATTGGTAATCATGCCATGAACATAACCATTTCAAATATCACTTTATAAAATATTTCTATGTCAAAATTTCATACTTAAGATGGTAAGAAGTTCATACAATGGCAATGGCTATGGCTATACTAGTCATTTATTAAGATTCATCTTCTTTTTTAAATACTAATTTTATTTCTTTATTTTCTTGATGCAGGTTTTCATCCTATCTAACATTCTCTTACTAATCAGAGCATAACTCCCTCAATTTAACTCTGATGTAGGTGATCTTGGTGTCCATTTCAAGATAAAACAATTATCTAAAACTATTATGTTGAACATTGTAGCGAAAAATTAAGAAACGAAGGTGATATTACTTCCTCAAAGTACAGGATAGTTCCTCTCGGATAGGTTCTGACCTTTACAAACTAATTAGACCATATCTCCCAAATTGGAACTCCAAATTGAGTTATTCCAGTTGGTAAAAATCCATGAGCCATATATCTACAATTTTTATGTTGGCGCGCTATTTTAATTCCCTACAGAATATTCCCAGAAATTCAAAAACTAAAGCATTAATAACATACTCTTCCCTGAATAAACATTTTCTGACCTCTGCTTACTAATCGGATCATATCTACCTCATATGAACTCCAAATTGCATAATTCCAGTGCATATATTTCCATGAGACATAGATATATAACTTTCATGTTAACCATTTATTTTAATTCCATACAGATAATTCCCAGAAATTAAAATACAAAAGCTGTCCTAACATAATCTTCCCTGATGAACCATTTTCTGACCTTGGCTAACTAATCGGACCATATCTACCACATGTGAACTCCAAATTGAATGATTCCAGTGGATAAAAATCCATGACACACATATCTTTAATTCTTATGTTAACCATTTATTTTAATTCCCTACCAATAATTCCCAGAAATTAAATTACCGAAGCTATCCTAACATATTCTTCCCTGATGATTCATTTTCTGACCTTTGACTACTAATCAGACCATAGCTACCTCATATGGACTCCAAATGGAATGATTCCAGTGGGTGAAAATCCGTGACACATATATCTTTAATTCTTATGTTAACCATTTATTTAAATGCCTTATAGATTGTTCCCAGAAATTAAAATACCAAAGCTTAAAATTCTGTCAACCATAGCCATATCCATGCAGAACTATCTACACCAACCTAAGTATTCAAACATACATCACATGCAAGATCAATATGCAACATGATATAGCAACATCCATGACCAATCATCAAAGTTCTAAGATCAAAATCTCATATAAATATTATGAGTTTCAAAGGTTTTCTTCAAAAAGAAATATTGTTAAACTTACTTGGAGCACTTAGTCTCCTAGACTTCTCCTTCCTCTTTCTTCCTTTCTTCCTCTCCTTTCCTCACACTACCTTGCTTCTATTTTTGCTCTCCCTCACTTGGACGAAATTCTAATGTTGTAAGGGTGGGTTTTCTTATATAGACCACCAAATAATTCACCTTTCATGATCATGGGTCTACCTTATCACAATTAGGATACACTTTGTTGAATTTTTGGAAAACAAACAACTTATGTTCTTGTCTTCCTCTTCCTTAGTCAAGATATGCATAGAAAAAGGAGATTTGTATTTTGAAAATTAAGATGATATGTTCTTAAGATATGGGGCAAGATCCCTTTGATTTAGGGATTCATTTCCTTTTTCTTTTGTCTTAATCAAGTATGATAGATTTGCCTTTTTAAGTGGCAAATTTCTAGCCCTTGAATTTTCCTTACTTAACTAAAATTATTTGTGTAGGATAATGATGTTTTGTCATAATGCTATGTATTATTACCCACTTGCTAAAGTTATGAATGTAGGATATAGATGTTTTTGTCCTAAAGCCTTGTATTATTATGCCACTTGCCAAAATGATGAATGTAGAATCACACCACTTGCTAAATTTTTGTCTTAATGCCATGTCACTTAATCTTGATTACACCAATATTTCATCACTTTAATTTTATTTTTATTTTTTTCCTCTTGGGTTTGGGCTCATTCTTGCCCATTTTCCTTACTTTGGTTAAAATTCTACCTTTCATAATGGGCTTGGTCACATTTTCATGATTTTTGGGCTATCGGTCCAATTTCTATATCCTAGTCCAAGTCTATGTTTTATTTCTTCCTTGGCCTATCCTATTGGCTTGCTAAAAATTCATGTGAAGTAGAAAAACTCTATATGAAATGTCTATAGGTTAAAGCCCAATTACGGGTGGAGATACTAAACTCAGTAACTTTTGCTCTTAAATTAAGAAAGATTACCCTAATCCGATCTTCTTGAAATTTTAAGACCTTTACTTACTTCACAAAAATTTATCTTTCTTTACCTAAGAATTTCACCTTTCTTTAACATGTTTATTTCTAATATTTCCTCTTAGGTTTTCTTTCTTTACCTATTCCATTAATATTAGAACATTTCTATGCATATATGTAAGGTGAAGAATTTCTAAGGAAAATATCTAAAAATTACGGGATGTTACATTCTTCCCCCCTTTAAGAAATTCGGTCCCCGAATTTCAATCCATCCTACCACATGTAGGGATTGAAATTAAGGCATTATTCAGAGTTACCAAGCTTATTACCTAAATAATTAGAGATATCTTTTCTGTATGACATCTTTACTTTTTAATATGTCTATTCACTTGAGTGATTTTGCCATATAACTTAACCATAAGGATTTCTTTCAATCATAAGTTCTTCAATTGATATCCTCTAGCCCGTATGGATATATCTATGGGTCGATATTAGAAAACACACATATAAAGGAACATATACACCTTCATATTGTGTAACTATCTTTTCTTATTCCAAACTTCTATCAAGTCAATTTTTTTTTTTTTTTTTTTTATATATCAACATCATCCCCTGAATATCATCATCTTACTCTATCATCTATTTTTATCCTCAAATCCTTTAATCAATATGTTAAACATACGTAGCAATAAATCCTTCAAACCTTTAATAACGTTTATGTACCATTGACGCATGTCTAATAATTCCAACTTACCTCATCACAGTAATTCTATACAAGCTTATTAACACCATTAAACTCATTGTCAAAAATTTCAATTATTTCTTCTATCATATCCAAAAGCACCTCATTCTAGCTTATGCCAATCCCATTTAATTCACCCAATCATTTCAAGAAGATTTGTGTTTTTTTTTTCCTATCAATTACTCATACATGAATTCTCAATTCCAACATAATTCACATCCTAGATACTAGACTCAATTTAGCATGATATAATCCTTTAACACAAATATCTTATTAACTTACATTATTTTCGGACATGGTTCTTAGAATATTCTCTATATTTCCAAATTAAGAGTTCAAAGACTAACTTAAATCCTACTTCCTATATTTTATTCCTCGAGAACTTCAACACCACTAATTCTCTTGATTACATTCGTCAAAACACCATAAGACCATCATCCGTCCATTCTTTTTAAACTTTTCATTACTTTAACCTACTAACAACTTAGACACCATAATAACCGAGTTTTAAAGAAAAGAAACTATCTTTCATTGCAATGAGGGAAAATAACCTTGCATTTAATGCCAACCGTTAATGAGTGAAACAGACGAAAAGCATAATAGAGAATGGTGCCAAAAGCGAAAGTCAAAAATTTCGACAAAGTATTGAAAAATATTAAAATCGGTGGCCGTAATTCTTGAAAATCTGTAAACAAAATCTATCTATGATTTTAGCAAAAATCGGTGGCCGCAAATTTTGAATATATGTGTCAGAATCTACTTTAAATCTATTGGTATTCGGTGGAAAGATATCACATGGAAAAGAAACATTTTTGAGCTTATAAAAGTCTGTGAAAATCAAAGAATATGTAGTTAACTGGTAGGATGCAGTTGATTGCTTCAAAATAGATGTAATCAATCAACTGTAAAAAGAACCAGTCCAAATTAAATTTTCTCAAAATAGCTAGTCGACTTAATAATACTAATAGTCGACTGGCAAAAACATTGAGAATACAAAATAAATCATTTGATTGCATTTTTTTTTTCAATGACGGCTATCACCTACAACTTTTCTACAAGAATCAAAACATCAATGCTTCATCAAAGACAACAAGATAAAGACAGATTTCTGGTGATATCTTATCTTATACTCTTTATGTGCTCAATATGGGTCACAGTCATACTACTGTACATATACATGCTTGCCGTCATTTTTGAATTTTTTTTTATTTATCTTTAATTTAGCTGATATCCACCAATCACTCACATAGTTGTTCTAATAATACCTGGCCTATTTGCATAGCTATTATAAATATGCCCTTCTCTGAGTTCTATAAATACTTACATTAGTATCTTTGTCTATTCTCAAAGTTAAGGTGATAGAAATTATGGAGGGAACCGCATTCCGTCAGTTCTGAAATATCTGTGTCTTTTGTGGTTCCAGTCCTGGAAAAGATGAGGAGTATGTTAAAGCAGCACAAAATCTGGGTATGGTGCTGGCTAAGAGAAAAATTCATTTAGTGTATGGTGGAGGTAACTGTGGGTTAATGGGGTGTGTGGCTACAGCTGCACATGCAGGGGGATGCCAAGTTCTAGGTATTATTCCTACAGCTCTAGCTACATCTAGCAACATAGGGAAGACAATTGAGGAAGAATATAGGGTAGCTTCCATGCATGAACGCATGGCTAGAATGATGAGCAATGCTGACGCCTTCATTGCCTTACCAGGTGGTTTTGGTACTTTAGAGGAGATTTTCCAAATAGTCTCTTGGGCACAACTGAATATGCATCACAAACCGGTAGGTTTGTTAAATGTTAATCACTTCTTTGATGGTCTGTTATCTTTTCTAGATCAAGCTGTGGAACAGAGGTTTATCCCACACTCAGCACGACAAATTCTCATCTCAGCTTCAAATGCTGAAGAGTTGATTGATGCTTTACAAGCCTATGTTTATGTACCTGATCCAACTATGACTCAAATAGAATGGTCGACAGATAACCGCAAGAAGCGTAAATTGGATTTGGATCTTAATCTTTAAATGTAGTAAAACGTAGCCATTATTGTACTACTTTTACTTTCTTAGAGTCTACTTGGATACCATATTTACCAACCATACTCCTTTAGAGTTGGTAAAACTATCCTTAAATGTTTCTTATGATCCTCTGAACTTTTGAAATATTCTAGTTATCATTAATAATAAAAAATTGATACAGGGATGACCTAATTACTATTCATTAAATCTATGAATGTAGCTAAAATATTTGTCAATTTAAATGCATCACCACGAACTCATAATGCCCATAATAAGTCCTACATCCTCTTCTCTTATCCTTAATTAATGTTACTCATATCCTAAATCTATTTGTGGAAAAATATTGAACACCTTATAACTTGTCAAACAGGTAATCTATACGAGCTAATGGGTTTCTATTCTACATTGTTACCTTATTCAACTGTCTACAATCTATGCATAGTCATAGTGATCCATCTTTCTTTTTCACAAATAGAACTAGAGCACTCCAAATAAAAGTACTAGGGCATTTAAATCCCTTGTCTAACAAGTCTTGTAAATTTTTTTTTTCCAGTAACTAGAATAATTCTTTTCTGATGTGGAAATACTGCAACCATGGAGCATACTAAGATTTTTCAAATAAAACCGGTACTTTCAAAACTTCTTGGAAATTTTATATGAGTACTAGGGTAAATTCCATGTTAAAATTCCACACTAATATCTCGGTAACTGGATAGTAATTGTAGTCTGTAAACAGCGTACCAGAAAAGTTCCCAGGAAAGAGAGGTGGGTCACTAATGGACACGCTTAAGTACCAAGTCTTTCCTTGCCAGAGCTTTCCTTAGACATGCACTTTTCACAAATCACATTTTTTTTTTAAATTCAATCGATATCATTCTATATAGGGATATAGATACTAGTTGGGTTCTAAGGAGTAAATCAATACCAAATTCTCGAATTGTTGTGGCAAGGTTGTGCAAGATTTCCTCTGCATTGTTTGCTGGATTCCGTCTTGGTGGTGCCATTTCCTACTGTGGGAAAAAGAAATTTATGCTGCTATTGAGGTGATCAAGCCCAATAGTTAGTTTCAAAACAATATTTAACAGCAGTCATAACACCACCTCGGCATATAGATAAGAAACACTAGTAATTTCTTACCAATATGAGTCACTGATCCCCTACACAGCAAAACCACAACATACTCAAGACACTATAAGATCGCTTCAGATAACCATCCACCCACTGGCCATCTAAGATCGACCTTCTCTGATACCAATTATGTAACAACCTCTTTTTTTTTCCTTTATTATTATATAATATTGAGTTCACATACATGTCATTAATCAAAACAGACGTATAACATATCAAACACATAGATATTTACATCTTGTTTATTTTGGTTGACCAATTCCAGAGATACAGGTGCGGGTGGTTGCACGTTCACCGGGATCTGAGCCAACTCGACCACAAACATCTTATTTGATTCTAAAATCTGCCCAACATAAAGTAACTCGATCCAATGTGCACTAAAAGCCAGAGCCTTAGAAACAAAAGCTGCATAAATAATTTTCTGAACATGATATGGAAATATAGTGAGAATTAAATCCCAGTAAGTTCAACAATAAATTATCATCAGTAAATCTCATCACGTCATGTTCAGCTGTATAAACTACAGAAAATATCTTTGGTCACATGAATGCATTATATCTATGCACATAAGAATCATACTGTATGACATGTATGACATGATTAACTATTTTCAAAATATCATATGATGGCCATCAACTTATTCTCATTTCAAGCTACCCCGGTCAGGGTGAGTATCCTCTACTCTCCGGTACGGGCTTTTCTCGCTCCGTCCGGCATGGCCCACTATCTCTTTCTTTTCTCATTATCATGATCATAACCGTTGGTAGGGCGTCCCCTACTGGTGCACCACACGGATTGCCATGTGACCGTGCTTATTTCTTTTCTTTTCACAATGATAGCCAAAAATATGCTTTCAATAACAAGTATGTTCATCAAAATATAACTATTACCATAAATCATTGGTAATCATGCCATGAACATAACCATTTCAAATATCACTTTATAAAATATTTCTATGTCAAAATTTCATACTTAAGATGGTAAGAAGTTCATACAATGGCAATGGCTATGGCTATACTAGTCATTTATTAAGATTCATCTTCTTTTTTAAATACTAATTTTATTTCTTTATTTTCTTGATGCAGGTTTTCATCCTATCTAACATTCTCTTACTAATCAGAGCATAACTCCCTCAATTTAACTCTGATGTAGGTGATCTTGGTGTCCATTTCAAGATAAAACAATTATCTAAAACTATTATGTTGAACATTGTAGCGAAAAATTAAGAAACGAAGGTGATATTACTTCCTCAAAGTACAGGATAGTTCCTCTCGGATAGGTTCTGACCTTTACAAACTAATTAGACCATATCTCCCAAATTGGAACTCCAAATTGAGTTATTCCAGTTGGTAAAAATCCATGAGCCATATATCTACAATTTTTATGTTGGCGCGCTATTTTAATTCCCTACAGAATATTCCCAGAAATTCAAAAACTAAAGCATTAATAACATACTCTTCCCTGAATAAACATTTTCTGACCTCTGCTTACTAATCGGATCATATCTACCTCATATGAACTCCAAATTGCATAATTCCAGTGCATATATTTCCATGAGACATAGATATATAACTTTCATGTTAACCATTTATTTTAATTCCATACAGATAATTCCCAGAAATTAAAATACAAAAGCTGTCCTAACATAATCTTCCCTGATGAACCATTTTCTGACCTTGGCTAACTAATCGGACCATATCTACCACATGTGAACTCCAAATTGAATGATTCCAGTGGATAAAAATCCATGACACACATATCTTTAATTCTTATGTTAACCATTTATTTTAATTCCCTACCAATAATTCCCAGAAATTAAATTACCGAAGCTATCCTAACATATTCTTCCCTGATGATTCATTTTCTGACCTTTGACTACTAATCAGACCATAGCTACCTCATATGGACTCCAAATGGAATGATTCCAGTGGGTGAAAATCCGTGACACATATATCTTTAATTCTTATGTTAACCATTTATTTAAATGCCTTATAGATTGTTCCCAGAAATTAAAATACCAAAGCTTAAAATTCTGTCAACCATAGCCATATCCATGCAGAACTATCTACACCAACCTAAGTATTCAAACATACATCACATGCAAGATCAATATGCAACATGATATAGCAACATCCATGACCAATCATCAAAGTTCTAAGATCAAAATCTCATATAAATATTATGAGTTTCAAAGGTTTTCTTCAAAAAGAAATATTGTTAAACTTACTTGGAGCACTTAGTCTCCTAGACTTCTCCTTCCTCTTTCTTCCTTTCTTCCTCTCCTTTCCTCACACTACCTTGCTTCTATTTTTGCTCTCCCTCACTTGGACGAAATTCTAATGTTGTAAGGGTGGGTTTTCTTATATAGACCACCAAATAATTCACCTTTCATGATCATGGGTCTACCTTATCACAATTAGGATACACTTTGTTGAATTTTTGGAAAACAAACAACTTATGTTCTTGTCTTCCTCTTCCTTAGTCAAGATATGCATAGAAAAAGGAGATTTGTATTTTGAAAATTAAGATGATATGTTCTTAAGATATGGGGCAAGATCCCTTTGATTTAGGGATTCATTTCCTTTTTCTTTTGTCTTAATCAAGTATGATAGATTTGCCTTTTTAAGTGGCAAATTTCTAGCCCTTGAATTTTCCTTACTTAACTAAAATTATTTGTGTAGGATAATGATGTTTTGTCATAATGCTATGTATTATTACCCACTTGCTAAAGTTATGAATGTAGGATATAGATGTTTTTGTCCTAAAGCCTTGTATTATTATGCCACTTGCCAAAATGATGAATGTAGAATCACACCACTTGCTAAATTTTTGTCTTAATGCCATGTCACTTAATCTTGATTACACCAATATTTCATCACTTTAATTTTATTTTTATTTTTTTCCTCTTGGGTTTGGGCTCATTCTTGCCCATTTTCCTTACTTTGGTTAAAATTCTACCTTTCATAATGGGCTTGGTCACATTTTCATGATTTTTGGGCTATCGGTCCAATTTCTATATCCTAGTCCAAGTCTATGTTTTATTTCTTCCTTGGCCTATCCTATTGGCTTGCTAAAAATTCATGTGAAGTAGAAAAACTCTATATGAAATGTCTATAGGTTAAAGCCCAATTACGGGTGGAGATACTAAACTCAGTAACTTTTGCTCTTAAATTAAGAAAGATTACCCTAATCCGATCTTCTTGAAATTTTAAGACCTTTACTTACTTCACAAAAATTTATCTTTCTTTACCTAAGAATTTCACCTTTCTTTAACATGTTTATTTCTAATATTTCCTCTTAGGTTTTCTTTCTTTACCTATTCCATTAATATTAGAACATTTCTATGCATATATGTAAGGTGAAGAATTTCTAAGGAAAATATCTAAAAATTACGGGATGTTACAATCGTGCCGTCCAGAAGCCCTACGTTCTATTTTCGTGCATACAGATGACGGGGACAAAAATACGAAATAGTTGTGTCGTTGAAAGGAGGAACGGATAATAAACTCTATAAAATTCGTTTCGCGAGATTCCGAATTTCCGGCGATGGAATCGTGCCGTTGAGAAACCCTACGGGCCATATTTGTGCATCCGGATTTTAGAGACGAAAATTCAAAATAGTCGTGTCGTTAGAAAGAAGAACTCCTTGGAAATTCTAGAAACTCCGTTTCGTGAGATTCTGACTGTCCGGCGATTTAATCATGCCGTTCAGAAGCCCTACGTTCTATTTTCGTGCATACGGATGTCGGAGACGAAAATACGAAAAATTCGTGTCGTCGGAAACAAGCACTCCTTAGAAACTCTATAAAATTCGTTTCGCGAGATTCTGACTTTTCGGGGATAGAATTGTGCCGTCGAGAAACCCTACGGGCCATTTTCGTGCAACTGGATGTCGGAGACGAAAACTCGAAAAAGTCGTAACGTTGCAAAGAAGAACTCCTTGGAAACTCTAGAAACTACGTTTCGTGAGATTCTGACTGTCCCGCGATTTAATCGTAACGTCCAGAAGCCCTACGGTCTATTTTCGTGCATACGGATGACGGGGACAAAAATACGAATAAGTCGTGTCGTTGCAAACAAGCACTCCTTAGAAACTCTATAAAGTTCGTTTCGCGAGATTTTGACTTATCGGGGATGGAATCGTGCCGTCGAGAAACCCTACGGGCCATTTTCGTGCATCTGGATGTCGAAGACGAAAATTCGAAAAAGTCGTGTCGTTGGAAAGAATAACTCCTTGAAAACTCTAGAAACATCGTTTCCTGAAATTTTGACTGTCCGGCGATTTAATCGTGCCGTCCAGAAGCCCTACGTTCTATTTTCGTGCATACAGATGACGGGGACAAAAATATGAAATAGTTGTGTCGTTGAAAGGAGGAACGGATAATAAACTCTATAAAAATCGTTTCGCGAGATTCTGAATTTCCGTCGATGGAATCGTGCCGTCGAGAAACCCTACGGGCCATATTTGTGCATCCGGATTTCAGGGACAAAAATTCGAAATAGTCGTGTCGTTGGAAAGATGAAATCCTTGGAAATTCTAAAAACTTCGTTTCGTGAGATTCTGACTTTCCGGCGATTTAATCATGCCGTTCAGAAGCCCTACGTTCTATTTTCGTGCATATGGATGTTGGAGACGAAAATACGAAAAATTCGTGTCGTTGGAAACAAGCACTCCTTAGAAACTCTATAAAATTCGTTTCGCGAGATTCCGAATTTCCGGCGATGGAATCGTGCCATCGAGAAACCCTACGGGCCATATTTGTGCATCCGGATTTCAGAGACGAAAATTCGAAATAGTCGTGTCGTTCGAAAGAAGAACTCCTTGGAAATTCTAGAAACTTCGTTTCGTGAGATTCTGACTGTCCGGCGATTTAATCATGCCGTTCAGAAGCCCTACGTTCTATTTTCGTGCATACGGATGTCGGAGACGAAAATACGAAAAATTCGTGTCGTCGGAAACAAGCACTCCTTAGAAACTCTATAAAGTTCGTTTCGCGAGATTCCGACTTTTCGGGGAGGGAATCGTGCCGTCGAGAAACCCTACGGGCCATTTTCGTGCATCTGGATGTCGGAGACGAAAACTCGAAAAAGTCATGTCGTTGCAAAGAAGAACTCCTTGGAAACTCTAGAAACTACGTTTCGTGAGATTTTGACTGTCCCGCGATTTAATCGTAACGTCCAGAAGCCCTACGGTCTATTTTCGTGCATACGGATGACGGGGACCAAACTACGAAAAAGTCGTGTCGTTGGAAAGAAGAACTCCTTGGAAACTCTAGAAACTTTGTTTCGTGAGATTTTGACAGTCCGGCGATTTAATCATGCCGTCCAGAAGCCCTACATTCTATTTTTCTTGCATACAGATGACGGGGACAAAAATACGAAAAAGTCTTGTCGTTGAAAGGAAGAACGGATAATAAACTCTATAAAGTTCGTTTCGCGAGATTTCGACCTTCCGGCCAGGGAATCGTGCCGTCGAGAAACCCTACGGGCCATTTTCGTGCATAAGGATGTCGGAGACGAAAATACGAAAAATTTGTGTCGTTGGAAACAAGCACTCCTTAGAAATTCTATAAAGTTCGTTCCGCGAGAATCCAACTTTCCGGCGATGCAATCGTGCCGTCGAGAAACCCTACGGTCCATTTTTGTGCATACGGATGTTGGAGACAAGCACGCCTTAGGAACTCTATAAAGTTCGTTTCGCAAGATTCCGACTTTTCGGGGATGGAATCGTGCCGTCGAGAAACCCTACGGGTCATTTTCGTGCATATGGATGTCGGAGACGAAAACTCGAAAAAGTCGTGTCGTTGCAAAGAAGAACTCCTTGGAAACTCTAGAAACTACGTTTCGTGAGATTCTGACTGTCCCGCGATTTAATCGTAACGTCCAGAAGCCCTACGGTATATTTTCGTTCATACGGATGACGGGGACAAAAATACGAAAAAGTCATGTCATTGAAAGGAAGAACGGATAATAAACTCTATAAAGTTCGTTTCGCGAGATTTCGACCTTCCGGCCAGGGAATCGTGCCGTCGAGAAACCCTACGGGCCATTTTCGTGCATAAGGATGTCGGAGACGAAAATACGAAAAATTTGTGTCGTTGGAAACAAGCACTCCTTAGAAATTCTATAAAGTTCGTTCCGCGAGAATCCAACTTTCCGGCGATGGAATCGTGCCGTCGAGAAACCCTACGGGCCATTTTTGTGCATACGGATGTCGGAGACGAAAATACGAAAAACTCGTGTCGTTGGACACAAGCACGCCTTAGAAACTCTATAAAGTTCGTTTCGCAAGATTCTGACTTTTCGGGGATGGAATCGTGCCGTCGAGAAACCCTACGGGCCATTTTCGTGCATCTGGATGTCGGAGACGAAAATTCGAAAAAGTCGTGTCGTTGGAAAGAAGAACTCCTTGGAAACTCTATAAACTTCGTTTCGTGAGATTCTGACTGTCCGGCGATTTAATCGTGTCGTCCAGAAACCCTACGTTCTATTTTCTTGCATACGGATGACGGAGACGAAAATACGAAAAAGTCGTGCCGTTGAAAGGAAGAACGGATAATAAACTCTATAAAGTTCGTTTCGCGAGATTTTGACTTTCCGGCGATGAAATCGTGCCGTCGACAAAACCTACGGGCCATTTTCGTGCATCCCGATGTCGGAGACGAAAATTCGTAAAAGTCGTCTCGTTGGAAAGAACAACTCCTTGGAAACTCTAGAAACTTCGTTTCGTGAGATTTTGACTCTCCGGCGATTTAATCGTGCCATTCAGAAGCCCTACGTTCTATTTTCTTGCATACGGATGACGGAGACAAAAGTACGAAAAAGTCGTGTCGTTGAAAGGAAGAACGGATAATGAACCTTATAAAGTTCATTTCGCGAGATTCTGAGTTTCCGGCGATGGAATCGTGCGGTCGAGAAACCCTACGGGCCATTTTCGTGCATACTGATGTCGGAGATGAAAATACGAAAAATTCGTGTCGTTGGAAACAAGCACTCCTTAGACACTCTATAAAGTCTGTTTTGCGAGATTTTGACTTTTCGGGGATGGAATCGTGCCGTCGAGAAACCCTACGGGCCATTTTCGTGCATCTGGATGTCGGAGACGAAAATTCGAAATAGTCGTGTCGTTGGAAAGAATAACTCCTTGGAAACTCTAGAAACTTCCTTTCGTGAGATTCTGACTGTCCGGCGATTTAATCATGCCGTTCAGAAGCCCTACGTTCTATTTTCGTGCATACGGATGTCATAGACGAAAATACGAAAAATTTGTGTCGTTGGAAACAAGCACTCCTTAGAAATTCTATAAAGTTCGTTCCGCGAGAATCCGACTCTCCGGCGATGGAATCGTGCCGTAGAGAAACCCTACGGGCCATTTTTGTGCTTACGGATGTCGGAGACGAAAATACGAAAAACTGGTGTCGTTGGAAACTAGAACGCCTTAGAAACTCTATAAAGTTCGTTTCGCGAGAATCCGACTTTCCGGCGATGGAATCGTGCCATCGAGAAACCCTACGGGCCATTTTCGTGCATACAGATGTCGGAGATGAAAATACCAAAAATTTGTGTCGTTGGAAACAAGCACTCCTTAGAAATTCTGGAAAGTTCGTTCCGCGAGAATCCGACTTTCCGGCGATGGAATCGTGCCGTCGAGAAACCCTACGGGCCATTTTTGTGCATACGAATGTCGGAGACGAAAATACGAAAAACTCGTGTCGTTGGAAACAAGCACGCCTTAGAAACTCTATAAAGTTCGTTTCGCGAGATTCCGACTTTTCAGGGATGGAATCGTGCCGTCGAGAAACCCTACGGGCCATTTTCGTTGATCTGGATGTCGGAGACGAAAATTCCAAAAAGTCGTGTCGTTGGAAAGAAGAATTCCTTGAAAACTCTAGAAACTTCGTTCCGTGAGATTCTGACTATCCGGCGATTTAATCGTGCCGTTCAGAAGCCCTACGTTCTATTTTCTTGCATACGGATGACGGAGACAAAAATACGAAAAAGTCGTGTCGTTGAAAGGAAGAACGGATAATAAACCTTATAAAGTTCGTTTCGCGAGATTCCGAGTTTCCGGCGATGGAATCGTGCCGTCGAGAAACCTTACGGGACATTTTCGTGCATACAGATGTCGGAGACGAAAATACGAAAAACTCGTGTCGTTGGAAACAAGCACGCCTTAGAAACTCTATAAAGTTCGTTTCGCGAGATTTCGACTTTTCAGGGATGGAATCGTGCCGTCGAGAAACCCTACGGGCCATTTTCGTGGATCTGGATGTCGGAGACGAAAATTTCAAAAGTCGTGTCGTTGGAAAGAAGAATTCCTTGAAAACTCTAGAAACTTCGTTCCGTGAGATTCTGACTATCCGGCGATTTAATCGTGTCGTCCAGAAGCCCTACGTTCTATTTTCGTGCATACAGATGACGGGGACAAAAATACGAAATAGTTGTGTCGTTGAAAGGAAGAATGGATAATAAACTCTATAAAGTTCGTTTCGCGAGATTTCGACTTTCCGGCGATGGAATCGTGCCATCGAGAAAACCTTCGGGCCATTTTCGTGCATCCCGATGTCGGACTCGAAAATTCGTAAAAGTCGTCTCGTTGGAAAGAACAACTCCTTGGAAACTCTAGAAAGTTCGTTTCGTGAGATTTTGACTGTCCGGCGATTTAATCGTGCCGTTCAGAAGCCCTACGTTCTATTTTCTTGCATACAGATGACGGAGACAAAAATACGAAATAGTTGTGTCGTTGAAAGGAGGAACGGATAATAAACTCAATAACGTTCGTTTCACGAGATTCCGAATTTCCGGCGTTGGAATCGTGCCGTCGAGAAACCCTACGGGCCATATTTGTGCATCCGGATTTCAGAGACGAAAATTCGAAATAGTCGTGTCGTTGGAAAGAAGAACTCCTTGGAAATTCTAGAAACTTCGTTTCGTGAGATTCTGACTGTCTGGCGATTTAATCATGCCGTTCAGAAGCCCTACGTTCTATTTTCGTGCATACGGATGTCGGAGACGAAAATACGAAAAATTCGTGTCGTTGGAAACAAGCACTCCTTAGAAACTCTATACAGTTCGTTTCGCGAGATTCCGACTTTTCGGGGATGGAATCGTGCCGTCGAGAAACCCTACGGGCGATTTTCGTGCATCTGGATGTCGGAGACGAAAACTCGAAAAAGTCGTGTCGTTGGAAAGAAGAACTCCTTGGAAACTCTAGAAACTTCGTTTCGTGAGATTTTGACAATCCGGCGATTTAATCGTGCCGTTCAGAAGCCCTACGTTCTATTTTTCTTGCATACGAATGACGGAGACAAAAATAAGAAAAAGTCGTGTCGTTGAAAGGAAGAATGGATCATAAAACTTATAAAGTTCGTTTCGCGAGATTCCGAGTTTCCGGCGATGGAATCGTGCCATCGAGAAACCCTACGGGCCATTTTCGTGCATACAGATGTCGGAGATGAAAATACGAAAAATTCGTGTCGTTGGAAACAAGTACTCCTTAGAAACTCTATAAAGTTCGTTTCGCGAGATTTTGACTTTTCGGGGATGGAATCGTGCCGTCGAGAAACCCTACGGGCCAATTTCGTGCATCTGGATGTCGGAGACGAAATTTCGAAAAAGACGGGTCGTTGGAAAGAATAACTCCTTGGAAACTCTAGAAACTTTGTTTCCTGTGATTTTGACTGTCCGGTGATTTAATCGTGTTGTCCAGAAGCCCTACGTTCTATTTTCGTGCATACAGATGACGGGGTCAAAAATACGAAATAGTTGTGTCGTTGAAAGGAGGAACAGATAATAAACTCTATAAAGTTCGTTTCGCGAGATTCCGAATTTCCGTCGATGGAATCGTGCCGTTGAAAAACCCTACGGGCCAAAATTGTGCATCCGGATTTCAGAGACGAAAATTCGAAATAGTCGTGTCGTTGGAAAGAAGAACTCCTTGGAAACTCAAGAAACTTCATTTCGTGAGATTCTGACTGTCCGGCGATTTAGTCATGCCGTTCAGAAGCCCTACGTTCTATTTTCGTGCATACGGATGTCGGAGACGAAAATACGAAAAATGTGTATCGTTGGAAACAAGCACTCCTTTGAAATTCTATAAAGTTCGTTCCGTGAGAATCCGACTTTCCGGCGATGGAATCGTCCCGTCGAGAAACCCTACGGGCCATTTTTGTGCATACGGATGTCGGAGACGAAAATACGAAAAACTGGTGTCGTTGGAAACTAGCACGCCTTAGAAACTCTATAAAGTTCGTTTCGCGAGAATCCGACTTTCCGGCGATGGAATCGTGCCATCGAGAAACCCTACGGGCCATTTTCGTGCATACAGATGTCGGAGATGAAAATACGAAAAATTTGTGTCGTTGGAAACAAGCACTCCTTAGAAATTCTATAAAGTTCGTTCCGCGAGAATCCGACTTTCCGGCGATGGAATCGTGCCGTCGAGAAACCCTACGGGCCATTTTTGTGCATACGGATGTCGAAGACGAAAATACGAAAAACTCGTGTCGTTGGAAACAAGCACGCCTTAGAAACTCTATAAAGTTCGTTTCGCGAGATTCCGACTTTTCAGGGCTGGAATCGTGCCGTCGAGAAACCCTACGGGCCATTTTCGTGCATCTGGATGTCGGAGACGAAAATTCTAAAAAGTCGTGTCATTGGAAAGAAGAATTCCTTGAAAACTCTAGAAACTTCGTTCCGTGAGATTCTGACTGTCCGGCGATTTAATCGTGTCATCCAGAAGCCGTACGTTCTATTTTCTTGCATACGGATGACGGAGACAAAAATACGAAAAAGTCGTGTCGTTGAAAGGAAGAACGGATAATAAACTCTATAATGTTCGTTTCGCGAGATTTCGACTTTCCGACGATGTAATCGTGCCGTCGAGAAAACCTACGAGCCATTTTCGTGCATCCCGATGTCAGAGACGAAAATTTGTAGAAGTCGTCTCGTTGGAAAGAACAACTCCTTGGAAACTCTAGAAACTTCGTTTCATGAGATTTTGACTATCCGGCGATTTAATTGTGCCGTTCAGAAGCCCTACGTTCTATTTTCTTATATACGGATGACGGAGACAAAAATACGAAAAAGTCGTGTCGTTGAAAGGAAGAACGGATAATAAACCTTATAAAGTTCGTTTCGCGAGATTTTGACTTTTCGGGGATGGAATGGTGACGTCGAGAAACCCTACGGGCCATTTTTCGTGCATCGGGATGTCGGAGAGGAAAATTCGAAAAAGTCGTGTCGTTGGAAAGAATAACTCCTTGGAAACTCTAGAAACTTCGTTTCCTGAGATTTTATCTATCCGGCAATTTAATCGTGCCGTCCAGAAGCTCTACGTTCTATTTTCGTGCATACAGATGACAGGGACAAAAATACGAAATACTTGTGTCGTTGAAAGGAGGAACGGATAATAAACTCTATAAAGATCTTTTCGCGAGATTCTGAATTTTCGGCGATGGAATCGTGCCGTCGAGAAACCCTACGGGCCATTTTTGTGCATACGTATGTCGGAGACGAAAATACGAAAAACTGGTGTCGTTGGAAAGAAGAACTCCTTGGAAATTCTAGAAACTTCGTTTCATGAGATTCTGACTGTCCGGCAATTTAATCAAGCCGTTCAGAAACCCTACGTACTATTTTCGTGCATACGGATGTCGGAGACGAAAATACGAAAAATTTGTGTCGTTGGAAACAAGCACTCCTTAGAAATTCGATAAAGTTCGTTCTGCGAGAATCCGACTTTCCGGCGATGGAATCGTGCCGTCAAGAAACCCTACGGGCCATTTTTGTGCATACGGATGTCGGAGACGAAAATACGAAAAACTGGTGTCGTTGGAAACAAGCACGCCTTAGAAACTCTATAAAGTTCGTTTCGCGAGATTCTGACTTTTCAGGGATGGAATCGTTCCGTCGAGAAACCCTACGGGCCATTTTCGTGCATCTGGATGTCGGAGACGAAAATTCGAATAAGTCGTGACGTTGGAAAGAAGAACTCCTTGGAAACTCTAGAAAGATCGTTTCGCGAGATTTTGACTTTTCGGGGATGGAATCGTGACGTCGAGAAACCCTACGGGCCATTTTTCGTGCATCGGGATGTCGGAGAGGAAAATTCGAAAAAGTCGTGTCGTTGGAAAGAATAACTCCTTGGAAACTCTAGAAACTTCGTTTCCTGAGATTTTATCTATCCGGCAATTTAATCGTGCCGTCCAGAAGCTCTACGTTCTATTTTCGTGCATACAGATGGCAGGGACAAAAATACGAAATAGTTGTGTCGTTGAAAGGAGGAACGGATAATAAACTCTATAAAGATCTTTTCGCGAGATTCTGAATTTTCGGCGATGGAATCGTGCCGTCGAGAAACCCTACGGGCCATTTTTGTGCATACGTATGTCGGAGATGAAAATACGAAAAACTGGTGTCGTTGGAAAGAAGAACTCCTTGGAAATTCTAGAAACTTCGTTTCATGAGATTCTGACTGTCCGGCGATTTAATCAAGCCGTTCAGAAACCCTACGTACTATTTTCGTGCATACGGATGTCGGAGACGAAAATACGAAAAATTTGTGTCGTTGGAAACAAGCACTCCTTAGAAATTCGATAAAGTTCGTTCCGCGAGAATCCGACTTTCCGGCGATGGACTCGTGCCGTCAAGAAACCCTACGGGCCATTTTTGTGCATACGGATGTCGGAGACGAAAATACGAAAAACTGGTGTCGTTGGAAACAAGCACGCCTTAGAAACTCTATAAAGTTCGTTTCGCGAGATTCTGACTTTTCGGGGATGGAATCGTTCCGTCGAGAAACCCTACGGGCCATTTTCGTGCATCTGGATGTCGGAGACGAAAATTCGAATAAGTCGTGACGTTGGAAAGAAGAACTCCTTGGAAACTCTAGAAACTTCGTTTCGTGAGATTTTGACTGTCCGGCGATTTAATAGTGTCCTCCAGAAGTCCTACGTTCTATTTTCTTGCATACGGATGACGGAGACCAAAATACGAAAAAGTCGTGTTGTTGAAAGGAAGAACGGATAATAGACTCTATAAAGTTCGTTTCGCGAGATTTCGACTTTCCGGCGATGGAATCGTGCCGTCGAGAAAACCTTCGGGCCATTTTCGTGCATCCCGATGTCGGACACGAAAATTCGAAATAGTCGTGTCGTAGGAAAGAAGAACTCCTTGGAAATTCTAGAAACTTCGTTTCGTGAGATTCTGACTGTCTGGCGATTTAATCATGCCGTTCAGAAGCCCTACGTTCTATTTTCGTGCATACGGATGTCAGAGATGAAAATACGAAAAATTCGTGTCGTTGGAAACAAGCACTCCTTAGAAACTCTATAAAGTTCGTTTCGCGAGATTCCGAGTTTTCGGGGATGGAATCGTGCCGTCGAGAAACCCTACGGGCCATTTTCGTGCATCTGGATGTCGGAGACGAAAACTCGAAAAAGTCGTGTCATTGCAAAGAAGAACTCCTTGGAAACTCTAGAAACTTCGTTTCGTGAGATTCTGACTGTCCGGCGATTTAATAGTGTCCTCCAGAAACCTTACGTTCTATTTTCTTGCATACGGATGACGGTGACCAAAATACGAAAAAGTCGTGTTGTTGAAAGGAAGAACGGATAATAAACTCTATAAAGTTCGTTTCGCAAGATTCCGACTTTTCGGCGATGGAATCGTGCCGTCGAAAAAACCTACGGGCCATTTTCGTGCATCCCGATGTCAGAGACGAAAATTCGTGAAAGTCGTCTCGTTGGAAAGAACAACTCCTTGGAAACTCTAGAAACTTCGTTTCGTGAGATTTTGGCTGTCCGGCGATTTAATTGTGCCGTTCAGACGCCCTACGTTCTATTTTCTTGCATACGGATGACGGAGACAAAAATACGAAAAAGTCGTGTCGTTGAAAGGAAGAACGGATAATAAACCATATAAAGTTTGTTTCGCGAGATTCCGAGTTTCCGGCGATGGAATCGTGCCGTCGAGAAACCCTACGGGACCTTTTCGTGCATACAGATGTCGGAGATGAAAATACGAAAAATTCGTGTCGTTGGAAACAAGAACTCCTTAGAAACTCTATAAAGTTCGTTTCGCGAGATTTCGACTTTCCGGCGATGGAATCGTGCCGTCGAGAAAACCTACGGGCCATTTTCGTGCTTCCCGATGTCGGACACGAAAATTCGTAAAAGTCGTCTCGTTGGAAAGAACAACTACTTGGAAACTCTAGAAACTTCGTTTCGTGAGATTTTGACTGTCCGGCGATTTAATCGTGCCGTTCAGAAGCCCTACGTTCTATTTTCTTGCATACGGATGACGGAGACAAAAATACGAAAAAGTCGTGACGTTGAAAGGAAGAATGGATAATAAACCTTATAAAGTTCGTTTCGCGAGATTCCGAGTTTCCGGCGTTGGAATCGTGCCATCGAGAAACCCTACGGGCCATTTTCGTGCATACAGATGTCGGAGATGAAAATACGAAAAATTCGTGTCATTGGAAACAAGCACTCCTTAGAAACTCTATAAAGTTCGTTTCGCGAGATTTTGACTTTTCGGGGATGGAATCGTGCCGTCGAGAAACCCTACGGGACATTTTCGTGCATCTGGATGTCGGAGACGAAAATTTGAAAAAGTCGTGTCGTTGGAAAGAATAACTCCTTGGAAACTCTAGAAACTTTGTTTCCTGGGATTTTGATTGTCCGACGATTTAATCGTGCCGTCCAGAAGCCCTACGTTCTATTTTCGTGCATACAGATGACGGGGACAAAAATACGAAATAGTTGGGTCGTTGAAAGGAAGAATGGATAATAAACTCTATAAAGTTCGTTTCGCGAGATTTCGAATTTTCGGCGATGGAATCGTGCCGTCGAGAAAACCTTCGGGCCATTTTCGTGCATCCCGATGTCGGACACGAAAATTCGTAAAAGTCGTCTCGTTGGAAAGAATAAGTCCTTGGAAACTCTAGAAACTTCTTTTCATGAGATTTTGATTGTCCCGCGATTTAATCGTGCCGTTCAGAATCCCTACGTTCTATTTGCTTGCATACGGATGACGGATACAAAAATACGAAAAAGTCGTGTCGTTGAAAGGAAGAACGGATAATAAACCTTACAGAGTTCGTTTCGCGAGAATCCGGCGATGGAATCGTGCCGTCGAGAAACCCTACGGGCCATTTTTGTGCATACAGATGTCGGAGATGAAAATACGAAAAATTCGTGTCGTTGGAAACAAGCACTCCCTAGAAACTCTATGAAGTTCGTTTTGCGAGATTTTGACTTTACGGGGATGGAATCGTGCCGTCGAGAAACCCTACGGGCCATTTTTCGTGCATCTGGCTGTCGGAGACGAAAGTTCGAAAAAGTCGTGTCGTTGGAAAGAATAACTCCTTGGAAACTCTAGAAACTTCGTTTCCTGAGATTTTGACTGTCCGGCGATTTAATCGTGCCGTCCAGAAGCCCTACGTTCTATTTTCGTGCATACAGATGACGGGAACAAAAACACGTAATAGTTGTGTCGTTGAAAGGAGGAACGGATAATAAACTCTATAAAGTTCGTTTCGCGAGATTCCGAATTTTCGGCGATGGAATCGTGCCGTCGAGAAACCCTACGGGTCATATTTGTGCATCCGGATTTTAGAGACGTAAATTCGAAATGTCGTGTCGTTGGAAAGAAGAACTCCTTGGAAATTCTAGAAACTTCGTTTCGTGAGATTCTGACTGTCCGGCGATTTAATCATGCCGTTCAGAAGCCCTACGTTCTATTTTCGTGCATACGGATGTCGGAGACGAAAATACGAAAAATTCGTGTCGTTGGAAACAAGCACTCCTTAGAAACTCTATAAAGTTCTTTTCGCGAGATTCCGACTTTTTGGGGATGGAATCGTGCCGTCGAGAAACCTTACGGGCCATTTTCGTGCATCTGGATGTCGAAGAAGAAAACTCGAAAAAGTCGTGTCATTGCAAAGAAGAACTCCTTGGAAACTCTAGAAACTACGTTTCGTGAGATTCTGACTGTCCCGCGATTTAATCGTAACGTCCAGAAGCCCTACGGTCTATTTTCGTGCATACGGATGACAGGGACAAAAATACGAACAAGTCGTGTCGTTGGAAAGAAGAACTCCTTGGAAACTCTGGAAACTTCGTTTCGTGAGATTTTGACAATCCGGCGATTTAATCGTGCCGTCCAGAAGCCCTACGTTCTATTTTTCTTGCATACGGATGACGGGGACAAAAATACGAAAAATTCGTGTCGTTGAAAAGAAGAACGGATAATAAACTCTATAAAGTTCGTTTTGCGAGATTTCGACCTTCCGGCCATGGAATCGTGCCGTCGAGAAACACTACGGGCCATTTTCGGGCATACGGATGTCGGAGACGAAAATACGAAAAATTCGTGTCGTTGGAAACAAGCACTCCTTAGAAATTCTATAAAGTTCGTTCCGCGATAATCCGACTTTCCGGCGATGGAATCGTGCCGTCGAGAAACCCTGCATGCCATTTTTGTGCATACGGATGTCGTAGACGAAAATACGAAAAACTCGTGTCGTTGGAAACAAGCACGCCTTGGAAACTCTATAAAGTTCGTTTCGCGAGATTCCGACTTTTCGGGGATGGAATCGCGCCCTCGAGAAACCCTACGGGCCATTTTCGAGCATCTGGATGTCGGAGACGAAAATTCAAAAAAGTCGTGTCGTTGGAAAGAAGAACTCCTTGGAAACTCTAGAAACTTCGTTTCGTGAGATTCTGACTGTCCGGCGATTTAATCGTGTCGTCCAGAAGCCCTACGTTCTATTTTCGTGCATACAGATGACGGGGACAAAAATACGAAATAGTTGCGTCGTTGAAAGGAGGAACGGATAATAAACTCTATAAAGTTCGTTTCACGAGATTCCGAATTTCCGGCGATGGAATCGTGCCGTCGAGAAACCCTACAGGCCATATTTGTGCTTCCGGAGTTTAGAGACGAAAATTCGAAATAGTTGTGTCGTTGGAAAGTAGAACTCCTTGGAAATTCTAGAAACTTCGTTTCGTGAGATTCTGACCGTTCGGCAATTTAATCATGCCAATCAGAAGCCCTACGTTCTATTTTCGTGCATACGGATGTCGGAGACGAAAATACGAAAAATTCGTGTCGTTGGAAACAAGCACTCCTTAGAAACTCTATAAAGTTCGTTTCGCGAGATACTGACTTTTCGGGGATGGAATCGTGCCGTCGAGAAACCCTACGGGCCATTTTGGACCATCTGGATGTCGGAGACGAAAACTCGAAAAAGTCGTGTCGTTGCAAAGAAGAACTCCTTAGAAACTCTAGAAACTACGTTTCGTGAGATTCTGACTGTCCCGCGACTTAATCGTAACGTCCAGAAGCCCTACGGTCTATTTTCCTGCATACGGATGACGGGGACAAAAATACGAAAAAGTCGTGTCGTTGGAAAGAAGAACTCCTTGGAAACTCTAGAAACTTCGTTTCGTGAGATTTTGACAGTCCAGCGATTTAATCGTGCCGTCCAGAAGCCCTACGTTCTATTTTTCTTGCATACGGATGACAGGGACAAAAATACGAAAAATTTGTGTCGTTGAAAGGAAGAACGGATAATAAACTCTATAAAGTTCGTTTCGCGAGATTTCGACCTTCCGGCCATGGAATCGTGCCGTCGAGAAACCCTACGGGCCATTTTCGTACATTTGGATGTCGGAGACGAAAATTCGAAAAAGTCGTGTCGTTGGAAAGAAGAAATCCTTGGAAACTCTAGAAACTTCGTTTCGTGAGATTCTGACTGTCCGGCGATTTAATCGTGTCGTCCAGAATCCCTACGTTCTATTTTCTTGCATACGGATGACGGAGACAAAAATACGAAAAATTCGTGTCGTTGAAAGGAAGAACGGATAATAAACCCTATAAAGTTCGTTTCGCGAGATTCCGGCGATGGAATCGTGCCGTCGAGAAACCCTACGGGCCATTTTCGTGCATACAGATGTCGGAGATGAAAATACGAAAAATTCGTGTCGTTGGAAACAAGCACTCCTTAGAAACTCTATAAAGTTCGTTTCGCGAGATTTTGACTTTACGGGGATGGAATCGTGCCGTCGAGAAATCCTACAGGCCATTTTTCGTGCATCTGGATGTCGGAGACGAAAGTTCGAAAAAGTCGTGTCGTTGGAAAGAATAACTCCTTGGAAACTCTAGAAACTTCGTTTCGTGAGATTCTGACTGTCCCGCGATTTAATCGTAACGTCCAGAAGCCCTACGGTCTATTTTCGTGCATACGGATGACGGGGACAAAAATACGAAAAAGTCGTGTCGTTGGAAAGAAGAACTCCTTGGAAACTGTAGAAACTTCGTTTCGTGAGATTTTGACAGTCCGGCGATTTAATCGTGCTGTCCAGAAGCCCTACGTTCTATTTTTCTTGCATATGGATGACGGGGACAAAAATACGAAAAAGTCGTGTCGTTGAAAGGAAGAACGGATAATAAACTCTATAAAGTTCGTTTTGCGAGATTCCGACGATGGAATCGTGCCGTCGAGAAACCCTACGGGCCATTTTCGTGCATACAGATGTCGGAGATGAAAATACGAAAAATTTGTGTCGTTGGAAACAAGCACTCCTTAGAAGCTCTATAAAGTTCGTTTGGCGAGATTTTGACTTTACGGGGTTGGAATCGTGCCGTCGAGAAACTCTACGGGCCATTTTTCGTGCATCTGGATGTCGGAGACGAAAGTTCGAAAAAGTCGTGTCGTTGGAAAGAATAACTCCTTGGAAACTCTAAAAACTTCGTTTCGTGAGATTTTGACAGTCCGGCGATTTAATCGTGCCGTCCAGAAGCCCTACGTTCTATTTTTCTTGCATACGGATGACGGGGACAAAATTACGAAAAAGTCGTGTCGTTGAAAGGAAGAACGGATAATAAACTCTATAAAGTTCGTTTCGCGAGATTTCGACCTTCCGGCCATGGAATCGTGCCGTCGAGAAACCCTACGGGCCATTTTCGTGCATACGGATGTCGGAGACGAAAGTACAAAAAATTTATGTCGTTGGAAACAAGCACTCCTTAGAAATTCTATAAAGTTCGTTCCGCGAGAATCCGACTTTCCGGCGATGGAATCGTGCCGTCGAGAAACCCTACGGCCATTTTTGTGCATATGGATGTCGGAGACGAAAATACGAAAAACTCGTGTCGTTGGAAAGAAGCACGCCTTAGAAACTCTATAAAGTTCGTTTCGCGAGATTCTGACTTTTCGGGGTTGGAATCGTGCCGTCGAGAAACCCTACGGGCCTTTTTCGTGTATCTAGATGTCAGAGACGAATATTCGAAAAAGTCGTCTCGTTGGAAAGAACAACTCCTTGGAAACTCTAGAAACTTCGTTTCGTGAGATTTTGACTGTCCGGCGATTTAATCGTGCCGTTCAGAAGCCCTACGTTCTATTCTCTTGCATACGGATGACGGAGACAAAAATACGAAAAAGTCGTGTCGTTGAAAGGAATAACGGATAATAAACCTTATAAAGTTCGTTTCGCGAGATTCCGGCGATGGAATCGTGCCGTCGGGAAACCCTACGGGCCATTTTCGTGCATACAGATGTCGGAGATGAAAATACGAAAAATTCGTGTCGTTGGAAACAAGCACTCCTTAGAAACTCTATAAAGTTCATTTCGCGAGATTTTGACTTTACGGGGATGGAATCGTGCCGTCGAGAAACCCTACGGGCCATTTTTGTGCATACGGATGTCGGAGACGAAAACACGAAAAACTTGTGTCGTTGGAAACAAGCACGCCTTAGAAACTCTATAAAGTTCGTTTCGCGAGATTCCGACTTTTCGGGGATGGAATCGTGCCGTCGAGAAACCCTACGGGCCATTTTTGTGCATCTGGATGTCGGAGACGAAAATTCGAAAAAGTCGTGTCGTTGGAAAGAAGAACTCCTTGGAAACTCTAGAAACTTCGTTTCGTGAGATTCTGACTGTCCGGCGATTTAATCGTGTCGTCCAGAAGCGCTACGTTCTATTTTCTTGCATACGGATGACGGAGACAAAAATACGAAAAAGTCGTGTCGTTGAAAGGAAGAACGGATAATAAACACTATAAAGTTCGTTTCGCGAGATTTTGACTTTCCGGCGATGGAATCGTGCCGTCGAGAAAACCTACGGGCCATTTTCGTGCATCACGATGTCGGAGACGAAAATTCGTAAAAGTCGTCTCGTTGGAAAGAACAACTCCTTGGAAACTCTAGAAACTTCGTTCCGTGAGATTTTGACTGTCCGGCGATTTAATCGTGCCGTTCAGAAGCCCTACGTTCTATTTTCTTGCATACGGATGACGGAGACAAAAATACGAAAAAGTCGTGTCGTTGAAAGGAAGAACGGATAATAAACCTTATAAAGTTCGTTTCGCGAGAATCCGGCGATGGAATCGTGCCGTCGAGAAACCCTACGGGCCATTTCGTGCATACAGATGTCGGAGATGAAAATACGAAAAATTTGTGTCGTTGGAAACAAGCACTCCTTAGAAACTCTATAAAGTTCATTTCGCGAGATTTTGACTTTACGGGGATGGAATCGTGCCGTCGAGAAACCCTACGGGCCATTTTTGTGCATACTGATGTCGGAGACGAAAATACGAAAAATTTGTGTCGTTGGAAACAAGCACTCATTAGAAATTCTATAAAGTTCGTTCCGCGAGAATCCGTCTTTCCGGCGATGGAATCGTGCCGTCGAGAAACCCTACGGGCCATTTTTGTGCATACGGATGTCGGAGACGAAAATACGAAAAATTTGTGTCGTTGGAAACAAGCACTCCTTAGAAATTCTATAAAGTTCGTTCCGCGAGAATCCGTCTTTCCGGCGATGGAATCGTGCCGTCGAGAAACCCTACGAGCCATTTTTCGTGCATCTGGATGTCGGAGACGAAAGTTCAAAAAAGTCGTGTCGTTGGAAAGAATAACTCCTTGGAAACTGTAGAAACTTCGTTTCGTGAGATTTTGACAGTCCGGCGATCTAATCGTGCCGTCCAGAAGCCCTACGTTCTATTTTTCTTGCAAAAGGATGACGGGGACAAAAATACGAAAAAGTCGTGTCGTGGAAAGGAAGAACGGATAATAAACCTTATAAAGTTCGTTTCGCGAGATTTCGAGTTTCCGGCGATGGAATCGTGCCGTCGAGAAACCCTACGGGCCATTTTCGTGCATACCGATGTCGGAGATGAAAATACGAAAAATTCGTTTCGTTGGAAACAAGCACTCCTTAGAAACTCCATAAAGTTCGTTTCGCGAGATTTTGACTTTACGGGGATGGAATCGTGCCGTCGAGAAACCCTACGGGCGATTTTTCGTGCATCTGGATGTCGGAGACGAAAGTTCGAAAAATTCATGTCGTTGTAAAGAATAACTCCTTGGAAACTCTAGAAGCTTCGTTTCCTGAGATTTTGACTGTCCCGCGATTTAATCGTGCCATTCAGAAACCCTACGTTCTATTTTCATGCATACGGATGACGGAGAAAAAAATACGAAAAAGTCGTGTCGTTGAAAGGAAGCACGGATAATAAACCATATAAAGTTCGTTTCGCGAGATTCCGAGTTTCCGGCGATGGAATCGTGCCGTCGAGAAACCCTACGGGCCATATTTGTGCATCCAGATTTCAGAGAAGAAAATTCGAAATAGTCGTGTCGTTGGAAAGAAGAACTCCTTGGAAATTCTAGAAACTTCGTGTCGTGAGATTCTGACTATCCGGCGATTTAATCATGTCGTTCAGAAGCCCTACGTTCTATTTTCATGCATACGGATGCCGGAGACGAAAATACGAAAAATTCGTGTCGTTGGAAACAAGCACTCCTTAGAAACTCTATAAAGTTCGTTTTGCGAGATTCAGAATTTTCGGGGATGGAATCTTGCCGTCGAGAAACCCTACGGGCCATTTTCGTGCATCTGGATGTCGGAGACGAAAACTCGAAAAGGTCGTGTCCTTGCAAAGAAGAACTCCTTGGAAACTCTAGAAACTACGTTTCGTGAGATTCTGACTGTCCCGCGATTTAATCGTAACGTCCAGAAGCCCTACGGTCTATTTTCGTGCATACGGATGACGGGGACAAAAATACGAAAAAGTGGTGTCGTTGGAAAGAAGAACTCCTTGGAAACTCTAGAAACTTCGTTTCGTGAGATTTTGACAGTCCGGCGATTTAATCGTGCCGTCCAGAAGCCCTACGTTCTATTTTCTTGCATACGGATGACGGGGACAAAAATACGAAAAAGTCGTGTCGTTGAAAGGAAGAACGGATAATAAACTCTATAAAGTTCGTTTCGCGAGATTTCGACCTTCCGGCCATGGAATCGTGCCGTCGAGAAACTCTACGGGCCATTTTTGTGCATACGAATGTCGGAGACAAAAATACGAAAAACTAGTGTCGTTGGAAACAAGCACGCCTTAGAAACTCTAAGAAGTTCGTTTCGTGAGATTCTGCCTTTTCGGGGATGGAATCGTGCCGTCGAGAAACCCTACGGGCCATTTTCGTGCATCTGGATGCCGGAGACGAAAATTCGAAAAAGTCGTGTGGTTGGAAAGAAGAACTCCTTGGAAACTCTAGAAACTTCGTTTCGTGAGATTCTGACTATCCGGCGATTTAATCGTGTCGCCCAGAAGCCCTACGTTCTATTTCCTTGCATACGGATGACGGAGACAAAAATACGAAAAAGTCGTGTCGTTGAAAGGAAGAGCGGATAATAAACTCTATAAAGTTCGTTTCGTGAGATTTCGACTTTCCGGCGATGGAATCGTGCCGTTGAGAAAACCTACGGGCCAATTTCGTGCATCCCGATGTCGGAGACGAAAATTCGTAAAAGTCGTCTCGTTGGAAAGAACTACTCCTTGGAACCTCTAGAAACTTCGTTTCGTGAAATTTTGACTGTCCGGCGATTTAATCGTGCCGTTCAGAAGCCCTACGTTCTATTTTCTTGCATACGGATGACGGAGACAAAAATACGATAAAGTCGTGTCGTTGAAAGGAAGAACGGATAATAAACCTTATAAAGTTCGTTTCGTGAGATTCCGAGTTTCCGGCGATGGAATCGTGCCGTCGAGAATCCCTGCGAGCCATTTTCGTGCATACAGATGTCGGTGATGAAAATACGAAAAATTCGTGTCGTTGGAAAGAAGCACTCCTTAGAAACTCTATAAAGTTCGTTTCGCGAGATTTTGACTTTCCGGGATGGAATCGTGCCGTCGAGAAACCCTACGGGCCATTTTCGTGCATCTGGATGTCGGAGACGAAAACTCGAAAAAGTCGTGTCGTTGCAAAGAAAAACTCCTTGGAAACACTAGAAACTACGTTTCGTGAGATTCTGACTGTCTCGCGATTTAATCGTAATGTCCCGAAGCCCTGCAGTCTATTTTCGTGCATACGGATGACGGGGACAAAAATACGAAAAGTCGTGTCGTTGGAAAGAAGAACACCTTGGAAACTCTAGAAACTTCGTTTCGTGAGATTTTAACAATCCGGCGATTTAATCGTGCCGTCCAGAAGCCCTACGTTCTATTTTTCTTGCATACGGATGACGGGGACAAAAATATGAAAAAGTCGTGTCGTTGAAAGGAGGAACGGATAATAAACTCTATAAAGTTTGTTTCGCGAGATTTCGACCTTCCGGCCATGGAATCGTGCCGTCGAGAAACCCTACGGGCCATTTTCGGGCATACGGATGTCGGAGACGAAAAAACGAAAAATTTGTGTCGTTGGAAACAAGCACTCCTTAGAAATTCTATAAAGTTCGTTCCGCGAGAATCCTACTTTCCGGCGATGGAATCGTGCCGTTGAGAAACCCTACGGGCCATTTTTGTGCATACGGATGTCGGAGACGAAAATACGAAAAACTCGTGTCGTTGGAAACAAGCACGCCTTAGAAACTCTATAAAGTTCGTTTCGCGAGATTTTGACTTTTTGGGGACGGAATCATGCCGTAGAGAAACCATACAGGCCATTTTCGTGCATCTGGATGTCAGAGACGAAAATTCGAAAAAGTCGTGTCGTTGGAAAGAAGAACTCCTTGGAAACTCTAGAAACTTCGTTTCGTGAGATTCTGACTGTCCGGCGATTTAATCGTGTCGTCTAGAAGCCCTACGTTGTATTTTCATGCATACAGATGACGGAGACAAAAATACAAAAAAGTCATGTCGTTGAAAGGAAGAACGGATAATAAACCTTATAAAGTTCGTTTCGCGAGATTCCGAGTTTCCGGCGATGGAATCGTGCCGTCGAGAAACCCTACGGGCCATTTTCGTGCATACAGATGTCGGAGATGAAAATACGAAAAATTTGTCTCATTGGAAACAAGCACTCCTTAGAAACTCTATAAAGTTCGTTTCGCGAGATTTTGAATTTTCGGGGCAGGAATCGTGCCGTCGAGAAACCCTACGGGCCATTTCCGTGCATCTGGATGTCAGAGACGAAAATTCGAAAAAGTCGTGTCGTTGGAAAAAATAACTCCTTGGAAACTCTAGAAACTTCGTTTCCTGAGATTTTGACTGTCCCGCGATTTAATCGTGCCGTCCAGAAGCCCTACGTTCTATTTTCGTGCATACAGATGACGGGGACAAAAATACAAAATAGTTGTGTCGTTGAAAGGAGGAAAAGATAATAAACTCTATTAAGTTCGTTTCGCGAGATTTCGAATTTTCGGCCATGGAATCGTGCCGTCGAGAAACCCTACGGGCCATATTTGTGCATCCGGATTTCAGAGCCGAAAATTCGAAATAGTCGTGTCGTTGGAAAGAACTCCTTGGAAATTCTAGAAACTTCGTTTCGTGAGATTCTGACTGTCTGGCGATTTAATCATGCCGTTCAGAAGCCCTACGTTCTATTTTCGTGCATACGGATGTCGAAGACGAAAATACGAAAAATTCGTGTCGTTAGAAACAAGCACTCCTTAGAAACTCTATAAAGTTTGTTTCGCGAGATTTTGAATTTTTGGGGGAAGAATCGTGCCGTCGAGAAACCCTACGGGCCATTTTCGTGCATCTGGATGTTAGAGACGAAAATTCGAAAAAGTCGTGTCGTTGGAAAAAATAACTCCTTGGAAACTCTAGAAACTTCGTTTCCTGAGATTTTGACTGTCCCGCGATTTAATCGTGCCGTCCAGAAGCCCTACGTTCTATTTTCGTGCATACAGATGACGGGGACAAAAATACTAAATAGTTGTGTCGTTGAAAGGAGGAAAAGATAATAAACTCTATTAAGTTCGTTTCGCGAGATTTCGAATTTTCGGCCATGGAATCGTGCCGTCGAGAAACCCTACGGGCCATATTTATGCATCCGGATTTCAGAGGCGAAAATTCGAAATATTCGTGTCGTTGGAAAGAACTCCTTGGAAATTCTAGAAACTTCGTTTCGTGAGATTCTGACTGTCTGGCGATTTAATCATGCCGTTCAGAAGCCCTACGTTCTATTTTCGTGCATACGGATGTCGGAGACGAAAATACGAAAAATTCGTGTCGTTAGAAACAAGCACTCCTTAGAAACTCTATAAAGTTCGTTTCGCGAGATTCCGACTTTTCGGGGATGGAATCGTGCCGTCGAGAAACCCTACGGGCCATTTTCGTGCATCTGGATGTCGGAGACGAAAACTTGAAAAAGTCGTGTCGTCGCAAAGAAGAACTCATTGGAAACTCTAGAAACTACGTTTCGTGAGATTCTGACTGTCCCGCGATTTAATCGTAATGTCCAGAAACCCTACGGTCTATTTTCGTGCATACGGATGACGGGGACAAAAATACGAAAAAGTCATGTCGTTGGAAAGAAGAACTACTTGGAAACTCTAGAAACTTCGTTTCGTGAGATTTTGACAGTCCAGCGATTTAATCGTGCCGTCCAGAAGCCCTACGTTCTATTTTTCTTGCATACGGATGATGGGGACAAAAATACGAAAAAGTCGTGTCGTTGAAAGGAGGAACGGATAATAAACTCTATGAAGTTCGTTTCGCAAGATTCCGAATTTCCGGCGATAGAATCGTGCCGTCGAGAAACCCTACGGGCCATTTTCGTGCATCCGGATGTCGGAGACGAAAATTTGAAAAAGTCGTGTCGTTGGAAAGAATAACTCCTTGAAAACTCTAGAAACTTCGTTTCGTGAGATTCTGACTGTCCGGCGATTTAATAATGCCGTTCAGAAGCGCTACGTTCTATTTTCGTGCATACAGATGTCGGAGACGAAAATACGAAAAATTCGTGTCGTTGGAAACAAGCACTCCTTAGAAACTCTATAAAGTTCGTTTCACGAGATTCTGACTTTTCGGGGATGGAATCGTGCCGTCGAGAAACCCTACGGGCCATTTTCGTGCATCTGGATGTCGGAGACGAAAACTCGAAAAAGTTGTGTCGTTGCAAAGAAGAACTCCTTGGAAACACTAGAAACTACGTTTCGTGAGATTCTGACTGTCCCGCGATTTAATCGTAACGTCCAGAAGACCTACGGTCTATTTTCGTGCATATGGATGATAGGGACAAAAATACGAAAAAGTCGTGTCGTTGGAAAGAAGAACACCTTGGAAACTCTAGAAACTTCGTTTCGTGAGATTTTGACAGTCCGGCGATTTAATCGTGCCGTCCAGAAGCCCTACGTTCTATTTTTCTTGCATACGGATGACGGGGACAAAAATACGAAAAAGTCGTGTCGTTGAAAGGAAGAACGGATAATAAACTCTATAAAGTTCGTTTCGCGAGATTTCGACCTTCCGGCCATGGAATCGTGCCGTCGCGAAACCCTACGGGCCATTTTCGTGCATACGGATGTCGGAGACGAAAATACGAAAAATTTGTGTCGTTGGAAACAAGCACTCCATAGAAATTCTATAAAGTTCGTTCCGCGTGAATCCGACTTTCCGGCGATGGAATCGTGCCGTCGAGAACCCCTACGTGCCATTTTTGTGCATACGGATGTCGGAGACGAAAATACGAAAAACTCGTGTCGTTGGAAACAAGCACGCCTTAGAAACTCTATAAAGTTCGTTTCGCGAGATTCCGAATTTTCGGGGATGGAATCGTGCCGTCGAGAAACCCTACGAGCCATCTTCGTGCATCTGGATGTCGGAGACGAAAATTCGAAAAAGTCGTGTCGTTGGAAAGAAGTACTCCTTGGAAACTGTAGAAACTTCGTTTCGTGAGATTCTGACTGTCCTGCGGTTTAATCGTGTCGTCCAGAAGCCCTACATTCTATTTTCTTGCATACGGATGACGGAGACAAAAATACGAAAAAGTCGTGTCGTTGAAAGGAAGAACGGATAATAAACTCCATAAAGTTCGTTTCGCGAGATTTCGACTTTCTGGCGATGGAATCGTGCCGTCGAGAAAACCTACGGGCCAATTTCGTGCATCCCGATGTCGTAGACGAAAATTCGTAAAAGTCGTCTCGTTGGAAAGAACAACTCCTTGGAAACTCTAGAAACTTCGTTTCGTGAAATTTTGACTGTCCAACGATTTAATCGTGCCGTTCAGAAGCCCTACGTTCTATTTTCTTGCATACGGATGACGGAGACAAAAATATGAAAAAGTCGTGTCCTTGAAAGGAAGAACAGATAATAAACCATATAAAGTTCGTTTCGCGAGATTCTGAGTTTCCGGCGATGGAATCGTGCCGTCGAGAAACCCTACGGGCCATTTTCGTGCATACAGATGTCGGAGATGAAAATACGAAAAATTCGTGTCGTTGGAAACAAGCACTCCTTAAAAACTCTATAAAGTTTGTTTCGCGAGATTTTGACTTTTCGGGGATGGAATCGTGCCGTCGAGAAACCCTACGGGCCATTTTCGTGCATCTGGATGTCGGAGACGAAAATTCGAAAAAGTCGTGTCGTTGGAAAGAATAACTCCTTGGAAACTCTAGAAACTTCATTTACTGAGATTTTGACTGTCCGGCGATTTAATCGTGCCGTCCAGAAGCCCTACGTTCTATTTTTCTTGCATACAGATGACGGGGACAAAAATACGAATTAGTTGTGTCGTTGAAAGGAGGAACGGATAATAAACTCTACAAAGTTCGTTTCGCGAGATTCCGAATTTCCGGCGATGGAATCGTGCCGTCGAGAAACCCTACGGGCCATATTTGTGCATCCGGATTTCAGAGACAAAAATTCGAAATAGTCGTGTCGTTGGAAAGAACAACTCCTTGGAAATTCTAGAAACTTCGTTTCGTGAGATTCTGACTGTCCGGCGATTTAATCATGCCGTTCAGGAGCACAACGTTCTATTTTCGTGCATACAGATGTCGGAGACGAAAATACACAAAATTCGTGTCGTTGGAAACAAGCACTCCTTAGAAACTCTATAAAGTTCGTTTCGCGAGATTCCGACTTTTCGGGGATGGAATCGTGCCGTCGAGAAACCCTACGGGCCATTTTCGTGCATCTGGATGTCGGAGATGAAAACTCGAAAAAGCCGTGTCGTTGCAAAGAACTCCTTGGAAACTCTAGAAACTACGTTTCGTGAGATGCTGACTGTCCTGCGATTTAATCGTAACGTCCAGAAGCCCTACGGTCTATTTTCGTGCATACGGATGACGGGGACAAAAATACGAAAAAGTCGTGCCGTTGGAAAGAAGAACTCCTTGGAAACTCTAGAAACTTCGTTTCGTGAGATTTTGACAATCCGGCGATTTAATTGTGCCGTCCAGATGCCCTACGTTCTATTTTTCTTGCATACGGATGACGGGGAGAAAAATACGAAAAAGTCGTGTCATTGAAAGGAAGAACGGATAATAAACTCTATAAAGTTCGTTTCGCGAGAATCTGACTTTCCGGCGATGGAATCGTGCCGTCGAGAAACCCTACGGGCCATTTTTGTGCATACGGATGTCGGAGACAAAAATACGAAAAACTCGTGTCGTTGGAAACTAGCACGCCTTAGAAACTCTATAAAGTTCATTTCGCGAGATTCTGACTTTTCGGGGATGGAATCGTGCCGTCAAGAAACCCTACGGGCCATTTTCGTGCATCTGGATGTCGGAGACAAAAATTCGAAAAAGTCGTGTCGTTGGAAAGAAGAACTCCTTGGAAACTCTAGAAACTTCGTTTCGTGCGATTCGGACTGTCCGGCGGTTTAATCGTGTCGTCTAGAAGCCCTACGTTCTATTTTCTTGCATACGGATGACGGTGACAAAAATACGAAAAAGTCTTGTCGTTGAAAGGATGAACGGATAATAAACTCTATAAAGTTCGTTTTGCGAGATTTCGACTTTTCGGCGATGGAATCGTGCCGTCGAGAAAACCTACGGGCCATTTTCGTGCATCCCGATGTCGGAGACGAAAATTCATAAAAGTCGTCTCGTTGGAAAGAACAACTCCTTGGAAACTCTAGAAACTTCGTTTCGTGAGATTTTGACTGTCCGGCGATTTAACCGTGCCGTTCAGAAGCCCTACGTTCTATTTTCTTGCATACGGATCACGGAGACAAAAATACGAAAAATTCGTGTCGTTGGAAACAAGCACTCCTTAGAAACTATATAAAGTTCGTTTCGTGAGTTTTTGACTTTTCGAGGATGGAATCGTGCCGTCGAGAAACCCTACGGGACATTTTCTTGCATACGGATGACGGAGACAAAAATTCGAAAAAGTCGTGTCGTTGGAAACAATAACTCCTTGGAAACTCTAGAAACTTCGTTTCCTGAGATTTTGACTGTCCGGCGATGTAATCGTGCCATCCAGAAGCCCTACGTTCTATTTTTGTGCATACAAATGACGGGGACAAAAATACGAAATAGTTGTGTCATTGAAAGGAGGAACGGATAATAAACTCTATAAAGTTCGTTTCGCAAGATTCCGAATTTTCGGCGATGGAATCGTGCCGTCGAGAAACCCTACGGGCCATATTTGTGCATCCGGATTTCAGAGACGAAAATTCGAAAAAGTCGTGTCGTTGGAAAGAAGAACTCCTTGGAAATTGTAGAAACTTCGTTTCGTGAGATTCTGACTGTCCGGCGATTTAATCATGCCGTTCAGAAGCCCTACGTTCTATTTTCGTGCATACGGATGTCGGAGACGAAAATACGAAAAATTTGTGTCGTTGGAAACAAGCACTCGTTAGAAATTCTATAAAGTTCGTTCTGCGAGAATCCGACTTTCCGGCGATGGAATCGTGCCGTCGAGAAACCCTACGGGCCATTTTTGTGCATACGGATGTCGGAGATGAAAATACGAAAAACTCGTGTCGTTGGAAACAAGCATGCCTTAGAAACTCTATAAAGTTCGTTTCGCGAGATTCCGACTTTTCGGGGATGGAATCGTGCCGTCGAGAAACCCTACGGGCCATTTTCGTGCATCTGGATGTCGGAGACGAAAATTTGAAAAAGTCATGTCGTTGGAAAGAAGAACTCCTTGGAAACTCTAGAAACTTCGTTTCGTGAGATTCTGACTATCCGACTATTTAATCGTGTCGTCCAGAAGCCCTACGTTCTATTTTCTTGCATACGGATGACGGTGACAAATGTAACAAAAAGTCGTGTCGTTGAAAGGATGAACTGATAATAAACTCTGTAAAGTTCGTTTCGCGAGATTTCCACTTTCCGGCGATGGAATCGTGCCGTCGAGAAAACCTACGGGCCATTTTCATGCAAACGGATGTCGGAGATGAAAATACGAAAAATTCGTGTCGTTGGAAACAAGCACTCCTTAGAAACTATATAAAGTTCGTTTCGTGAGATTTTGACTTTTCGGGGATGGAATCGTGCCGTCGAGAAACCCTACGGGCCATCTTCGTGCATCTGGATGTCGGAGACGAAAATTTGAAAAAGCCGTGTCGTTGGAAAGAAGAACTCCTTGGAAACTCTAGAAACTTCGTTTCGTGAGATTCTGACTATCCGGCTATTTAATCGTGTCGTCCAGAAGCCCTACGTTCTATTTTCTTGCATACGGATGACGGAGACAAAAATACCAAAAAGTCGTGTCGTTGAAAGGATGAACGGATAATAAACTCTATAATGTTCGTTTCGCGAGATTTCGACTTTCCGGCGATGGAATCGTGCCGTCGAGAAAACCTACGGGCCATTTTCGTGCATACAGATGTCGGAGATGAAAATACGAAAAATTCGTGTCGTTGGAAACAAGTACTCCTTAGAAACTATATAAAGTTTGTTTCGTGAGATTTTGACTTTTCGGGGATGGAATCGTGCCGTGGAGAAACCCTACGGGCCATCTTCGTGCATCTGGATGTCGGAGACGAAAATTTGAAAAAGTCGTGTCGTTGGAAAGAAGAACTCCTTGGAAACTCTAGAAACTTCTTTTCGTGAGATTCTGACTATCCATCTATTTAATCGTGTCGTCCAGAAGCCCTACGTTCTATTTTCTTGCATACGGATGACGGTGACAAAAATATGAAAAAGTCGTGTCGTTGAAAGGATGAACGGATAATAAACTCTAAAAAGTTCGTTTCGCGAGATTTCGACTTTTCGGCGATGGAATCGTGCCGTCGAGAAAACCTACGGGCCATTTTCGTGCATCCCGATGTCAGAGACGAAAATTCGTAAAAGTCGTCTCGTTGGAAAGAACAACTCCTTGGAAACTCTAGAAACTTCGTTTCGTGAGATTTTGACTGTCCGGCGATTTAATCGTGCCGTTCAGAAGCCCTACGTTCTATTTTCTTGCATACGGATGACGGAGACAAAAATACGAAAAAGTCGTGTCATTGAAAGGAAGAACAGATAATAAACCTTATAAAGTTCGTTTCGCGAGATTCTGAGTTTCCGGCGATGGAATCGTGCCGTCGAGAAACCCTACGGGCCATTTTCGTGAATCCCGATGTCGGAGACGAAAATTCGTAAAAGTCGTCTCGTTGGAAAGAACAACTCCTTGGAAACTCTAGAAACTTCGTTTCGTGAGATTTTGACTGTCCGGCGATGTAATCGTGCCGTCCAGAAGCCCTACGTTCTATTTTTGTGCATACAAATGACGGGGACAAAAATACGAAATAGTTGTGTCTTTGAAAGGAGGAACAGATAATATACTCTATAAAGTTCGTTTCGCGAGATTCCGAATTTCCGGCGATGGAATCGTGCCGTCGAGAAACCCTACGGGCCATTTTTGTGCATACGGATGTCGGAGACGAAAATACGGAAAACTCGTGTCGTTGGAAACAAGCACGCCTTAGAAACTCTATAAAGTTCGTTTCGCGAGATTCCGACTTTTCGGGGATGCAATCGTACCGTTGAGAAACCCTACGGGCCATTTTCGTGCATCTGGATTTCGGAGACGAAAACTCGAAAAAGTCGTGTCGTTGCAAAGAAGAACTCCTTGGAAACTCTAGAAACTACGTTTCGTGAGATTCTGACTGTCCTGCGATTTAATCGTAACGTCCAGAAACCCTGCGGTCTATTTTCGTGCATGCGGATGACGGGGACAAAAATACGAAAAAGTCGTGCCGTTAGAAAGAAGAACTCCTTGGAAACTCTAGAAACTTCGTTTCGTGAGATTTTGACAGTCCGGCGATTTAATCGTGCCGTCCAGAAGCCCTACGTTCTATTTTTCTTGCATACGGATGACGGGGACAAAAATACGAAAAAGTCGTGTCGTTGAAAGGAAGAACGGATAATAAACTTTATAAAGTTCTTTTCGCGAGATTTCGACCTTCCGGCCATGGAATCGTGCCGTCGAGAAACCCTACGGGCCATTTTCGTGCATATGGATGTCGGAGATGAAAATACGAAAAACTTGTATCGTTGGAAACAACCACGCCTTAGAAACTCTATAAAGTTCGTTTCGCGAGATTCCGACTTTTCGGGGATGGAATCGTGCCGTCGAGAAACCCTACGGGCCATTTTTGTGCATCTGGATGTCGGAGACGAAAATACGAGAAATTTGTGTTGTAACAACTCCATTTATGTAAATTTTTTTTTATTAAAAATACGATGAAATTATTACCTCGTTACAACTTAACTCAATATAACATTTATTTAATTTATACAATACTGAGTTTCTATACACAATATTATTTTACAAACTACACACCATTATTTTACAAACATTTGTACAAAAATACATATTAGTTCTAATCATCTATATCGACTACTTCCGGGGACACTGGTTCGGGTGGCACGTCCACCGGAATCTCAGTTACATCTACGACAGTTATATCTGAAATAACTGGAAGTTGCCCAAGGTAGGGCACCTCGATCCAACGTACAGAGATAATAAGTGTCATAGAGAATATCTGCATATTTATTATTCTGAACATGATATGGAAATATAGTGAGAATTAAATCCCAGTAAGTTCAACAATAAATCATAATTTATCATCAATATAGTTGATCATGTCATGTTCAGCTGTATAAACTACAGAAAATATCTTTAAGTCACATGAATGCACTTTATCATGCACATGAAAATTATACAGTTATGACATGTATGGTATGAATAACTATTTTTCGAGTTTCATATGATGGCTATCCACTTATTCTTACTTCAAGCTACCCCGGTCAGGGTGAGTATTCTCTACTTTTCGGTACGGGCTTATCTCGCTCCGTCCGACATGGCACACTTTCTCTTTCTTTTCTTATTAACATGATCATAACCGTTGGTAGGGCGTCCCCTACTGGTGCACCACACGGATTGCCATGTGACCGTGCTCATTTCTTTTCTTTTCACAATGATAGCCAAAAATATGCTTTCAATAACAAGTATGTTCATCAAAATATAACTATTACCATAAATCATTGGTAATCATGCCATGAACATAACCATTTAAAATATCACTTTATAAAACATTTCCATGTCAAAATTCCATACTAATACCTTGGTAACTGGATAGTAATTGTAGTCTGTAAACAGCGCACCAGAAAAGTTCCCAGGAAAGAGAGGTGGGTCACTAATGGACACGCTTAAGTACCATGTCTTTCCTTGCCAGAGCTTTCCTTAGACATGCACTTTTCACAAATCACAATTTTGATTTCCAGTAACTAGAATAATTCTTTTCTGATGTGAAAATACTGCAACCACGGAGCATACTAAGATTTTTCAAATAAAACCGGCACTTTCAAAACTTCTTGTAAATTTATATGAGTACTAGGGTAAATTCCATGTTAAAAATTACACACTTAAAATGGTAGTAAGTTCATGCAATGGCAATGGCTATGGCTATACTAGTCATTTGTTAAGATTCATCTTCTTTTTAAAATACTAATTTTATTTCTTTATTTTCTTGATGCAGGTTTTCATCCTATCTAACCTTCTCTTACTAATCAGAGCATAACTCCCTCAATTTAACTCTGATGTAGGTGATCTTAGTGTCAATTTCAAGATAAAACAATTATCTAAAACATTTATGTTGAACATTGTAGCGAAATATTAAGAAATCAAGGTGATATTACTCCCTAAATGTACAGATTATTTCTTCTTGTGTAAGTTCTGACCTTTACTGACTAATTAGACCATATCTCCCAAATTTGAACTCCAAATTGAGTTATTCCAGTTGGTAAAAATCCATGAGCCCTATATCTATAATTGTTATCTTGGCGTACGATTTTAACTCCCTACAGAATATTTTCTAGAAATTCAAAAACTAAAGCTTTAATAACATATTCTGAATAAACATTTTCTGACCTCTGCTTACTAATCAGCTTATATCTACCTCAAATGGACTTCAAATTGAATGATTCCAGTGCCTAAAAATCCATGACACATTTATCTTTAATTCTTATGTTAATAATTTATTTTAATTCCTTACAGATACTTCTCAGAAATTTAAATACCGAAGCTATCCTAACATATTTTTCCCTGATGACCCATTTTCTGACCTTTGTCTACTAATCGGCTCATATCTCCCTCATATGGACTCCAAATTGAATGATTCCAGTGGCTAAAAGTCCATGACATACATATCTTTAATTCTTATGTTAACCATTTATTTTAATTCCCTACCAATAATTCCCAGAAATTAAAATACCGAAGCTATCCTAACATATTCTTCCCTGATGATTCATTTTCTGACCTTTGACTACTAATCAGACCATAGCTACCTCATATGGACTCCAAATGGAATGATTCCAGTGGCTAAAAATCCATGACACATTTATCTTTAATTCTTATGTTAACCATTTATTTTAATTCCTTATAGATTGTTCCCAGAAATTAAAATACCGAAGCTTAAAATTCTGCCACCCATAGCCATAACCATGCAGAACTATCTACACCAACCTAAGTATTCAAACATACATCACATGCAAGATCAATATGTAACATGATATAGCAACATCATGACCAATCATAAAAGTTCTAAGATCAAAATCTCATACAAATATTATAAGTTTCAAAAGTTTTCTTCAAAAAGAAATATTGTTAAACTTACCTTTAGCTTTCTAAACTTCTCCTTCTTCTTCCTTCCTTTCTTCTTCTCTCTTCTCTCCTTTCCTCACTCTACCTTGCTTCTATTTCTCTCTCTTTCTCACTTGGACGAAATTAAAGTGTTGTAAGGGTGGGTTCTCTTATATAGACCACCAAATAAGTCACCTTTCATGATCATGGATCTACCTTATCACAATTAAGATACACTTTGTTGAATTTTTGGAAAACAAACAACTTATGTTCTTGTCTTCCTCTTCCTTAGTCAAGATATGCATAGGAAAAGGAGATTTGTATTTTGAAAATTATGATGATATGTTCTTAAGATAAGGGACAAGGTCCCTTTGATTTAGGGATTCATTTAATTTTTCTTTTGTCTTAATCAATTATGATAGGTTGCCTTTTTAAGTGGCAAATTTCTAGCCCTTCAATCTCCATTATTTGGTTGATATTATTTGTGTGGGCTATGAATGTTTTGTCCTAATACCATGTATTATCATACCACTTGCTAAAATTATGAGTGAAGGATATAGATGTTTTTGTCCTAAAGCCTTGTATTATCATGCCACTTGCCTAAATGATGAATGTAGAATCACACCACTTGCTAAATTTTTGTCTTAATGCCATGTAACCTAATCTTTATTCTTATTATTATATCATCATCTAATTTATTTTATTTTATTTTTCCTCTTGGATTTGGGCTTATTCTTACCCATTATGGGCTTGTCCTACCCATTTTCTTTGCTTTGGATAAAATTCTTCCTTTCTTGGTGGGCTTGGTCACATTTTCATAATTTTTGGGCTATTGGTGAAATTACTATATCCTAGTCCAAGTCTATGTTTAATTTCTTGTTTAGGTTATCCAATGGGCTTGCTAGAAACTTATGTGAAGTGGAAAAACTCTATATGAAGTGTCCATAGGTAAAAGCCCAATGTATGGGTAAAGATTTTAAACTTAGTAACTATAGTTCTTGAATTAGGAAAAATTACCCTAATTCAATGTTCTTTGAAATTTTAAGACCTTTACTTGTTTCTAAAAATTTATCTTCCTTATCCAAGAATTTTGCATCTCTTTAGTATGTTATTTCTAATTTCTTTCCTATTAGATTTTCCTTCTTTATTTGTTCTCTTAATGTTAGAAACATTTTCTATGCATATACATAAGGTGAAGAATTTCTAAGGATTATATTTCCTTAGATATCTAAAATATTGTCTAATAAATTTTATTTCCTTAATTAAAATTTTTATGTACCTTTATCAATAAAAGAAACGAAATTAAGGATGTTACATGTGTCGTTGGAAACAAGCACTCCTTAGAAATTCGATAAAATTCGTTCCGCGTGAATCTGACTTTCCGGCTATGGAATCGTGCCGTCGAGAAACCCTACGGGCCATTTTCGTGCATACGGATGTCGGAGACGAAAAAACGAAAAATTTGTGTCGTTGGAAACAAGCACTCCTTAGAAATTCTATAAAGTTCGTTCCGCGAGAATCTGACTTTCCGGCGATGGAATCGTGCTGTCGAGAAACCCTACGGGCCATTTTCGTGCATACGTATGTCGGAGACGAAAATACAAAAAATTTGTGTCGTTGGAAACAAGCACTCCTTAGAAATTCTATAAAGTTCGTTCCGCGAGAATCTGACTCTCTGGCGATGGAATCGTGCCGTCGAGAAACCCTACGGGCCATTTTCGTGCATACAGATGTCGGAGATGAAAATACAAAAAATTCGTGTCGTTGGAAACAAGAACTCCTTGGAAACTCTAGAAACTACGTTTCGTGAGATTCTGACTGTCCCGCGATTTAATCGTAACGTCCAGAAGCCCTACGATCTATTTTCGTGCATACGGATGACGGGGACAAAAATACGAAAAAGTCGTGTCGTTGGAAAGAAGAACTCCTTGGAAACTCTAGAAACTTTGTTTCGTGAGATTTTGACAGTCCGGCGATTTAATCGTGCCGTCCAGAAGCCCTACGTTCTATTTTCGTGCATACAGATGACGGGAACAAAAATACGAAATAGTTGTGTCGTTGAAAGGAGGAACGGATAATAAACTCTATAAAGTTCGTTTCGCGAGATTCCGAATTTCCGGCTATGGAATCGTGCCGTCGAGAAACCCTACGGGCCATATTTGTGCATCCGGATTTCAGACACGAAAGTTCGAAATAGTCGTGTCGTTGGAAAGAAGAACTCCTTGGAAATTCTAGAAACTACGTTTCGTGAGATTCTGACTGTCCTGCGATTTAATCGTAACGTCCAGAAGCCCTACGGTCTATTTTCGTGCATACGGATGACGAGGACAAAAATACGAAAAAGTCGTGTCATTGGAAAGAAGAACTCCTTGGAAACTCTAGAAACTTCGTTTCGTGAGATTTTGACAGTCCGGCAATTTAATCGTGCCGTCCAGAAGCCCTACGTTCTATTTTTCTTGCATACGGATGACGGGGACGAAAATACGAAAAAGTCGTGTCGTTGAAAGGAAGAACGGATAATAAACTCTATAAAGTTCGTTTCGCGAGATTTCGACCCTCCGATCAAGGAATCGTGCCGTCGAGAAACCCTACGGGCCATTTTCGTGCATACGGATGTCGGAGACGAAAATACGAAAAATTTGTGTCGTTGGAAACAAGCACTCCTTAGAAATTCTATAAAGTTTGTTCCGCGAGAATCCGACTTTCTGGCGATGGAATCGTGCCGTCGAGAAACCCTACGGGCCATTTTCGTGCATCTGGATGTCGGAGACAAAAACTCGAAAAAGTCGTGTCGTTGCAAAGAAGAACTCCTTGGAAACTCTAGAAACTACGTTTCGTGAGATACTGACTGTCCCGCGATTTAATCGTAACGTCCAGAAGCCCTACGGTCTATTTTCGTGCATACGGATGACGAGGACCAAACTAAGAAAAAGTCGTGTCGTTGGAAAGAAGAACTCCTTGGAAACTCTAGAAACTTCGTTTCGTGAGATTTTGACAGTCCGGCGATTTAATCGTGCCGTCCAGAATCCCTACGTTCTATTTTCGTGCATACTGAAGACGGGGACAAAAATACGAAATAGTTGTGTCGTTGAAAGGAGCAACGGATAATAAACTCTATAAAGTTCGTTTCGCGAGATTCTGAATTTTCGGCGATGGAATCATGCCGTCGAGAAACCCTACGGGCCATATTTCTGCATCCGGATTTCATAGACGAAAATTCGAAATAGTTGTGTCGTTGGAAAGAAGAACTCCTTGGAAATTCTAGAAACTTCGTTTCGTGAGATTTTGACTGTCCGGCGATTTAATCATGCCGTTCAGAAGCCCTACGTTCTATTTTCGTGCATACGGATGTCGGAGACGAAAATACGAAAAATTCGTGTCGTTGGAAACAAGGACTCCTTAGAAACTCTATAAAGTTCGTTCCGCGAGATTACGACTTTTCGGGGATCGAATCATGCCGTCAAGAAACCCTGCGGGCCATTTTCGTGCATCTGGATGTCGGAGACGAAAACTCGAAAAAGTCGTGTCGTTGCAAAGAAGAACTCCTTGGAAACTCTAGAAACTACGTTTCGTGAGATTCTGACTGTCCTGCGATTGAATCGTAACGTCCAGAACCCTACGGTCTATTTTCGTGCATACGGATGATGGGGACAAAAATACGAAAAAGTCGTGTTGTTGGAAAGAAGAACTCCTTGGAAACTCTAGTAACTTCGTTTCGTGAGATTTTGATAGTCCGACAATTTAATCGTGCCGTCCAGAAGCCCTACGTTCTATTTTTCTTGCATACGGATGACGGGGACAAAAATACGAAAAAGTCGTGTCGTTGAAAGGAAGAACGGATAATAAACTCTATAAAGTTCGTTTCGCGAGATTTCGACCTTCCGGCCATGGAATCGTGCCGTCGTGAAACCCTACGGGCCATTTTCGTGCATACGGATGTCGGAGACGAAAATACGAAAAAATTGTGTCGTTGGAAACAAGCACTCCTTAGAAATTCTATAAAGATCGTTCCGCGAGAATCCGAATTTTCGGCGATGGAATCGTGCCGTCGAGAAACCCTACGGGCCATTTTTGTGCATACGGATGTCGGAGACGAAAATACGAAAAACTCGTGTCGTTGGAAACAAGCACTCCTTAGAAACTCTATAAAGTTCGTTTCGCGAGATTTTGACTTTACGGGGATGGAATCGTGCCATCGAGAAACCCTACGGGCCATTTTTCATGCATCTGGATGTCAGAGACGAAAATTTGAAAAAGTCGTGTCGTTGGAAACAGGCACTCCTTAGAAACTCTATAAAGTTCGTTTCGTGAGATTTTGACTTTACGGGGATGGTATCGTGCCGTCGAGAAACCCTTCGGGCGACTTTTCGTGCATCTGGATGTCGGACACGAAAAATCGAAAAAGTCGTGTCGTTTGAAAGAATAACTCCTTGGAAATTCTAGAAACTTCGTTTCCTGAGATTTTGACTGTTCGGTGATTTAATCGTGCCGTCCAGAAGCCCTACGTTCTATTTTCTTGCATACGGATGACGGAGACAAAAATACGAAAAGGTCGTGTCGTTGAAAGGATGAACGGATAATAAACCTGATAAAGTTAGTTTCGCGAGATTTCGAGTTTCCAGCGATGGAATCGTGCCGTCGATAAACCCTACGGGCCATTTTCGTGCATACAGATGTCGGAGATGAAAATACGAAAAATTCGTGTCGTTGGAAACAAGCACTCCTTAGAAACTCTATAAAGTTCGTTTCGCGAGATTTTGACTTTACGGGGATGGAATCGTGCTGTCGAGAAACCCTACGGGCCATTTTTCGTGCTTCTGGATGTCGGAGACAAAAATTTGAAAAAGTCGTGTCGTTGGAAAGAATAACTCCTTGGAAACTCTAGAAACGTCGTTTCTTGAGATTTTGACTGTCCGGCGATTTAATCGTGCCGTCCAGAAGCCCTACGTTCTATTTTCATGCATACAGATGACGGGGACAAAAATACGAAATAGTTGTGTCGTTGAAAGGAGTAACGGATAATAAACTCTATAAAGTTTGTTTCGCGAGATTCCGACTTTCCGTCCATGGAATCGTGCTGTTGAGAAACCCTACAGGCCATTTTTGTGAATCCGGATTTCAGAGACGAAAATTTGAAATAGTCGTGTCGTTGGAAAGAAGAACTCCTTGGAAATTCTAGAAACTTCGTTTCGTGAGATTCTGACTGTCCGGCGATTTAATCATGCCGTTCAGAAGCCCTACGTTCTATTTTCGTGCATACGGATGTCGGAGACGAAAATACGAAAAATTCGTGTCGTTGGAAACAAGCACTCCTTAGAAACTCTATAAAGTTCGTTTCGCGAGATTCCGATTTTTCGGGGATGGAATCGTGCCGTCGAGAAACCCTACGGGCCATTTTCGTCCATCTGGATGTCGGAGACGAAAACTCGAAAAAGTCGTGTCGTTGCAAAGAAGAACTCCTTGGAAATTCTAGAAACTACGTTTCGTGAGATTCTGATTGTCCTGCGATTTAATCCTAACGTCCAAAAGCCCTATGATCTATTTTCGTGCATAAGGATGACGGGGACAAAAATACGAAAAAGTCATGTTGTTGGAAAGAAGAACTCCTTGGAAACTCTAGAAACTTCGTTTCGTGAGATTTTGACAGTTCGGCGATTTAATCGTGCCTTCCAGAAGCCCTACGTTCTATTTTTCTTGCAAACGGATGACGGGGACAAAAGTACGAAAAAGTCGTGTCGTTGAAAGGAAGAACGGATAATAAACTCTATAAAGTTTTTTTCGCGAGATTTCGACCTTCCGGCCATGGAATCGTGCCGTCAAGAAACCCTACGAGCCATTTTCGGGCATACGGATGTTGGAGACGAAAATACGAAAAAATTGTGTCGTTGGAAACAAGCACTCCTTAGAAATTCTATAAAGATCGTTCCGCGAGAATCCGAATTTTCGGCGATGGAATCGTGCCGTCGAGAAACCCTACGGGCCATTTTTGTGTATACGGATGTCGGAGACAAAAATACGAAAAACTCGTGTCGTTTGAAACAAGCACGCCTTAGAAACTCTATAAAGTTCGTTTCGCGAGATTCCGACTTTTCGGAGTTGGAATCGTGCCGTCGAGAAACCCTACGGGCCTTTTTCGTGCATCTGGATGTCGGAGACGAAAATTCGAAAAAGTCGTGTCGTTGGAAAGAACTCCTTGGAAACTCTAGAGACTTCGTCTCGTGACATTTTGACTGTCCGGCGATTTAATCGTCTCGTCCAGAAGCCCTACGTTCTATTTTCTTGCATACGGATGACGGAGATAAAAGTACGAAAAAGTCGTGTCGTTGAAATGAAGAACGGATAATAACCTCTATAAAGTTCGTTTCGCGAGATTTCGACTTTCCGGCGATGGAATCGTGCCGTCGAGAAAACCTATGGGCCATTTTCGTGCATCCCGATGTCGGAGACGAAAATTCGTAAAAGTCGTCTCGTTCGAAAGAACAACTCCTTGGAAACTCTAGAAACTTTGTTTCGTGAGATTTTGACTGTCCGGCGATTTAATCGTGCCGTTCAGAAGCCCTACGTTCTATTTTCTTGCATACGGATGACGGAGACAAAAATACGAAAAAGTCGTATCGTTGAAAGGAAGAACGGATAATAAACCTTATGAAGTTCGTTTCGCGAGATTCCGAGTTTTCGGCGATGGAATCGTGCCGTGGAGAAACCCTACGGGCCATTTTCGTGCATACAGATGTCAGAGATGAGAATACGAAAAATTCGTGTCGTTGGAAACAAGCACTCCTTAGAAACTCTATAAAGTTCGTTTCGCGAGATTTTGACTTTTCGGGGATGGAATCGTGCCGTCGAGAAGCCCTACGGGCCATTTTCGTGCATCTAGATGTCGGAGACGAAAATTCGAAAAAGTCGTGTCGTTGGAAAGAATAACTCCTTGGAAACGCTAGAAACTTCGTTTCCTGAGATTTTGACTGTCCGGCGATTTAATCGTGCCGTCCAAAAGCCCTACGTTCTATTTTCGTCGATACGGATGACGAGGACAAAAATACGAAATAGTTGTGTCTTTGAAAGGAGGAACGGATAATAAACTCTATAAAGTTGGTTTCGCGAGATTCCGAATTTCTGGCCATGGAATTGTGCCGTCGAGAAACCCTACGGGCCATATTTGTCCATCCGGACTTCAGAGACGAAAATTCGAAATAGTCGTGTCCTTGGAAAGAAGAACTCCTTGGAAATTCTAGAAACTTCGTTTCGTGAGATTCTGACTGTCCGGCGATTTAATCATGCCATTCAGAAGCCCTCCGTTATATTTTCGTGCATACGGATGTCGGAGACGAAAATACGAAAAACTCGTGTCGTTGCAAACAAGCTCTCCTTAGAAACTCTATAAAGTTCGTTTCGCGAGATTCCGACTTTTCGGGGATGGAATCGTGCCGTCGAGAAACCCTACGGGCCATTTTCGTGCATCTGGATGTCGGAGACGAAAACTCGAAAAAGTCCTGTCGTTGCAAAGAAGAACACCTTGGAAACTCTAGAAACTAAGTTTCATGAGATTCTGACTGTCCTGCGATTTAATCGTAACGTCCAGAAGCCCTACGGTCTATTTTTGTGCATACGGATCACGGGGACAAAAATACGAAAAAGTCGTGTCGTTGGAAAGAAGAACTCCTTGGAAACTCTAGAAACTTCGTTTCGTGAGATTTTGACAGTCCGACGATTTAATCGTGCCGTCCAGAAGCCCTACGTTCTATTTTTCTTGCATACGGATGACGGGGACAAAAATACGAAAAAGTCGTGTCGTTGAAAGGAAAAACGGATAATAAACTCTATAAAGTTCGTTTCGCTAGATTTCGACCTTCTGGCCATGGAATCGTGCCGTCGAGAAACCCTACGGGCCATTTTCGTGCATACGGATGTTGGAGACGAAATATGAAAAATTTGTGTCGTTGGAAACAAGCACACCTTAGAAATTCTATAAAGTTCGTTCTGCGAGAATCCGACTTTCCGGCGATGGAATCGTGCCGTCGAGAAACCCTACGGGCCATTTTTGTGCATACGGATGTCGGAGACGAAAATACGAAAAACTCGTGTCGTTGGAAAGAAGAACTCCTTGGAAACTCTAGAGACTTCGTTTCGTGAGATTCTGACTGTCCGGCGATTTAATCGTGTCGTCCAGAAGCCCTACGTTCTATTTTCTTGCATACGGATGTCGGAGACAAAAATACGAAAAACGCGTGTCGTTGGAAACAAGTACGCCTTAGAAACTCTATAAAGTTCGTTTCGCGAGATTCCGAATTTTCAGGGATGGAATCGGGCCGTCGAGAAACCCTACGGGCCATTTTCGTGCATACGGATGTCGGAGACGAAAATACGAAAAACTCGTGTCGTTGGAAACAAACACTCCTTAGAAACTCTATAAAGTTCATTTCGCGAGATTTTGACTTTTCGGGAATGGAATCGTGTCGTCCAGAATCCCTACGTTCTATTTTCTTGCATACGGATGACGGAGACAAAAATACGAAAAAGTCTTGTCGTTGAAAGTAAGAACGGATAATAAACACTATAAAGTTCGTTTCGCGAGATTTCGACTTTACGGCGATGGAATCGTGCCGTCGAGAAAACCAACGGGCCATTTTCGTGCATCCCGATGTCGGAGACAAAAATTCGTAAAAGTCGTCTCGTTGGAAAGAACAACTCCTTGGAAACTCTAGAAACTTCGTTTTGTGAGATTTTGACTGTCCGGCGATTTAATCGTGCCCTTCAGAAGCCCTACGTTCTATTTTCTTGCATACGGATGACGGAGACAAAAATACGAAAAAGCCGTGTCGTTGAAAGGAAGAACGGATAATAAACCTTATAAAGTTCGTTTCGCGAGATTCCGAGTTTCCGGCGATGGAATCGTGCCGTCGAGAAACCGTACGGGCCATTTTCGTGCATATAGATGTTGGAGATGAAAATACGAAAAATTCGTGTCGTTGGAAACAAGCACTCCTTAGAAACTCTATAAAGTTCGTTTCGCGAGATTTTGACTTTTCGGGGATGGAATCGTGCCGTCGAGAAACCCTACGGGCCATTTTCGTGCATCTCGATGTCGGAGACGAAAATTCGAAAAAGTCATTTCGTTGGAATGAATAACTCCATGGAAACTCTAGAAACTTCGTTTCTTGAGATTTTGCCTAACCGGCGATTTAATCGTGCCATCCTGAAGCCCTACGTTCTATTTTCGTGCATACAGATGACGCGGACAAAAATACGAAATAGTTGTGTCGTTGAAAGGAGGAACGGATAATAAACACTATAAAGTTCGTTTCGCGAGATTTCGAATTTCGGGCGATGGAATCGTGCCGTCGAGAAACCCTACGGGCCATATTTGTGCATCCGGATTTCAGAGACGAAAATTCGAAATAGTCGTGTCATTGGAAAGAAGAACTCCTTGGAAATTCTAGAAACTTCGTTTCGTGAGATTCTGACTGTCCGGCGATTTAATCATGCCGTTCAGAAGCCCTACGTTCTATTTTCGTGCATACGGATGTCGGAGACGAAAATACGAAAAATTCGTGTCGTTAGAAACAAGCACTCCTTAGAAACTATATAAAGTTCGTTTCGCGATATTCCGACTTTTCGGGGATCGAATCGTGCCGTCGAGAAACCCTACGGTCCATTTTCGTGCATCTGGATGTCGGAGACGAAAACTCGAAAAAGTCCTGTCGGTTCAAAGAAGAACTCCTTGGAAACTCTAGAAACTAAGTTTCGTGAGATTCTGACTGTCCTGCGATTTAATCGTAACGCCAGAAGCCCTACGGTCTATTTTCGTGCATACGGATCACGGGGACAAAAATACGAAAAAGTCGTGTCGTTGGAAAGAAGAACTCCTTGGAAACTCTAGAAACTTCGTTTCGTGAGATTTTGACAGTCCGGCGATTTAATCGTGCCGTCCAGAAGACCTACGTTCTATTTTCGTGCATACGGATGTCGGAGACGAAAATACGAAAAAGTCGTGTCGTTGAAAGGAAGAACGGATAATAAACTCTATCAAGTTCGTTTCGCGAGATTCCGTCTTTCCGGCGATGGAATCGTGACGTCGAGAAAACCTACGGGCCATTTTCGTGCATAGGGATGTCGGAGACGAAAATACGAAAAATTTGTGTTGTTGGAAACAAGCACTCCTTAGAAATTCTATAAAGTTCGTTTCGCGAGATTTTAACTTTTCGGGGATGGAATCGTGCCGTCGAGAAACCCTACGGGCCATTTTTGTGCATACGGATGTCGGAGACGAAAATACGAAAAACTCGTGTCGTTGGAAAGAATAACTCCTTGGAAACTCTAGAAACTTCGTTTCCTGAGATTTTGACTGTCCGGCGATTTAATTGTGCCGTCCAGAAGCCCTACGTTCTATTTTCGTGCATACAGAAGACGGGTTCAAAAATACGAAATGGTTGTGTCGTTGAAAGGAGGAACGGATAATAAAATCTGTAAAGTTCGTTTCGCGAGATTCCGAATTTCCGGCGATGGAATCGTGCCGTCGAGAAACCCTGCGGGCCATATTTGTGCATCCAGATTTCAGAGACGAAAATTCGAAATAGTCGTGTCGTTGGAAAGAAGAACTCCTTGGAAATTCTAGAAACTTCGTTTCGTGAGATTGTGACTGTCCGGCGATTTAATCATGCCGTTCAGAAGCCCTACGTTCTATTTTCGTGCATACGGATGTCGGAGACGAAAATACGAAAAAGTCGTGTCGTTGAAAGGAAGAACGGATAATAAACTCTATCAAGTTCGTTTCGCGAGATTCCGTCTTTCCGGCGATGGAATCGTGACGTCGAGAAAACCTACGGGCCATTTTCGTGCATCCCGATGTCGGAGACGAAAATTCGTAAAAGTCATCTCGTTGGAAAGAACGACACCTTGGAAACTCTAGAAACATTGTTTCGTGAGATTTTGACTGTCCGGCGATTTAATCGTGCCGTTCAGAAGCCCTACGTTCTATTTTCTTGCACACGGATGACGGAGACAAAAATAAGAAAAAGTCGTGTCGTTGAAAGGAAGAACGGATAATAAACCTTATAAAGTTCGTTTCGTGAGATTCTGAGTTTCCGGTGATAGAATCGTGCCGTCGAGAAACCCTACGGGCCATTTTCGTGCATACAGATGTCGGAGATGAAAATACGAAAAATTCGTTTCGTTGGAAACAAGCACTCCTTAGAAACTCTATAAAGTTCGTTTCGCGAGATTTTGACTTTTCAGGGATGGAATCGTGCCGTCGAGAAACCCTACGGGCCATTTTCGAGCATCTGGATGTCGGAGACGAAAATTCGAAAAAGTCGTGTCGTTGGAAAGAATAACTCCTTGGAAACTCTAGAAACTTCGTTTCCTGAGATTTTGACTGTCCGGCGATTTAATCGTGCCGTCCAGAAGCTCTACGTTCTATTTTCGTGCATACAGAAGACGGGTTCAAAAATACGAAATAGTTGTGTCGTTGAAAGGAGGAACGGATAATAAAATCTATAAAGTTCGTTTCGCGAGATTCCGAATTTCCGGCGATGGAATCGTGCCGTCGAGAAACCCTGCGGGCCATATTTGTGCATCCAGATTTCAGAGACGAAAATTCGAAATAGTCGTGTCGTTGGAAAGAAGAACTCCTTGGAAATTCTAGAAACTTCGTTTCGTGAGATTGTGACTGTCCGGCGATTTAATCATGCCGTTCAGAAGCCCTACGTTCTATTTTCGTGCATACGGATGTCGGAGACGAAAATACGAAAAAGTCGTGTCGTTGAAAGGAAGAACGGATAATAAACTCTATCAAGTTCGTTTCGCGAGATTCCGTCTTTCCGGCGATGGAATCGTGACGTCGAGAAAACCTACGGGCCATTTTCGTGCATCCCGATGTCGGAGACGAAAATTCGTAAAAGTCGTCTCGTTGGAAAGAACGACACCTTGGAAACTCTAGAAACATTGTTTCGTGAGATTTTGACTGTCCGGCGATTTAATCGTGCCGTTCAGAAGCCCTACGTTCTATTTTCTTGCATACGGATGACGGAGACAAAAATAAGAAAAAGTCGTGTCGTTGAAAGGAAGAACGGATAATAAACCTTATAAAGTTCGTTTCATGAGATTCTGAGTTTCCGGTGATGGAATCGTGCCGTCGAGAAACCCTACGGGCCATTTTCGTGCATACAGATGTCGGAGATGAAAATACGAAAAATTCGTTTCGTTGGAAACAAGCACTCCTTAGAAACTCTATAAAGTTCGTTTCGCGAGATTTTGACTTTTCAGGGATGGAATCGTGCCGTCGAGAAATCCTACGGGCCATTTTCGTGCATCTGGATGTCGGAGACGAAAATTCGAAAAAGTCGTGTCATTGGAAAGAATAACTCCTTGGAAACTCTAGAAACTTCGTTTCCTGAGATTTTGACTGTCCGGCGATTTAATCGTGCCGTCCAGAAACTCTACGTTCTATTTTCGTGCATACAGAAGACGGGTTCAAAAATACGAAATAGTTGTGTCGTTGAAAGGAGGAACGGATAATAAAATCTATAAAGTTCGTTTCGCGAGATTCCGAATTTCGGGCGATGGAATCGTGCCGTCGAGAAACCCTGCGGGCCATATTTGTGCATCCAGATTTCAAAGACGAAAATTCGAAATAGTCGTGTCGTTGGAAAGAAGAACTCCTTGGAAATTCTAGAAACTTCGTTTCGTGAGATTGTGACTGTCCGGCGATTTAATCATGCCGTTCAGAAGCCCTACGTTCTATTTTCGTGCATACGGATGTCGGAGACGAAAATACGAAAAATTCGTGTCGTTGGAAACAAGCACTCCTTAGAAACTTTATAAAGTTCGTTTCGCGAGATTCCGACTTTTCGGGGATGGAATCGTGCCGTCGAGAAACCCTACAGGCCTTTTTCGTGCATCTGGATGTTGTAGACGAAAATTCGAAAAAGTCGTGTCGTTGGAAAGAATAACTCCTTGGAAACTCTAGAAACTTCGTTTCCTGAGATTTTGACTGTCCGGCGATTTAATCGTGCCGTCCAGAAGCCCTACGTTCTATTTTCGTGCATACAGAAGACGGGTTCAAAAATACGAAATAGTTGTGTCGTTGAAAGGAGGAACGGAAAATAAAATCTATAAAGTTCGTTTCGCGAGATTCTGAATTTCCGGCGTTCGAATCGTGCCGTCGAGAAACCCTGCGAGCCATATTTGTGCATCCAGATTTCAGAGACGAAAATTCGAAATAGTCGTGTCGTTGGAAAGAAGAACTCCTTGGAAATTCTAGAAACTTCGTTTCGTGAGATTGTGACTGTCCGGCGATTTAATCATGCCGTTCAGAATTCCTACGTTCTATTTTCGTGCATACGGATGTCGGAGACGAAAATACGAAAAATTCGTGTCGTTGGAAACAAGCACTCCTTAGAAACTTTATAAAGTTCGTTTCGCGAGATTCCGACTTTTCGGGGATGGAATCGTGCCGTCGAGAAACCCTACAGGCCTTTTTCGTGCATCTGGATGTTGTAGACGAAAATTCGAAAAAGTCGTGTCGTTGGAAAGAAGAACTCCTTGGAAACTCTAGAGACTTCGTTTCGTGAGATTCTGACTGTCCGGCGATTTAATCGTGTCGTCCAGAAGCCCTACGTTCTATTTTCTTGCATACGGATGACGGAGACAAAAATACGAAAAAGTCGTGTCGTTGAAAGGAAGAACGGATAATAAACACTATAAAGTTCGTTTCGCGAGATTTCGACTTTCCGGCGATGGAATCGTGCCGTCGAGAAAACCTACGGGCCATTTTCGTGCATCCCGATGTCGGAGACGAAAATTCGTAAAAGTCGTCTCGTTGGAAAGAACAACTCCTTGGAAACTCTAGAAACTTCGTTTTGTGATATTTTGACTGTCCGGCGATTTAATCGTGCCGTCCAGAAGCCCTACGTTCTATTTTCGTGCATACAGATGACGGGTTCAAAAATACGAAATAGTTGTGTCGTTGAAAGGAGGAACGGATAATAAAATTTATAAAGTTCGTTTCGCGAGATTCCGAATTTCCGGCGATGGAATCGTGCCGTCGAGAAACCCTGCGGGCCATATTTGTGCATCCGGATTTTGAGAGACGAAAATTCCAAATAGTCGTGTCGTTGGAAAGAGTAACTCCATGGAAATTCTAGAAACTTCGTTTCGTGAGATTGTGACTGTCCGACGATTTAATCATGCCGTTCAGAAGCCCTACGTTCTATTTTCGTGCATACGGATGTCGTAGACGAAAATACGAAAAATTCGTGTCGTTGGAAACAAGCACTCCTTAGATAGTCTATAAAGTTCGTTTCGCGAGATTCTGACTTTTCGGGGATGGAATCGTGCCGTCGAGAAACCCTACGGGCCATTTTCGTGCATCTGGATGTCGGAGACGAAAACTCGAAAAAGTCGTGTCGTTGCATAGAAGAACTCCTTGGAAACTCTAGAAACTACGTTTCGTGAGATTCTGACTGTCCCGCGATTTAATCGTAACGTCCAGAAGCCTTACGGTCTATTTTCGTGCATACGGATGATGGGGACAAAAATATGAAAAAGTCGTGTCGTTGGAAAGAAGAACTCCTTGGAAAGTCTAGAAACCTCGTTTCGTGAGATTTTGACAGTCCGACGATTTAATCGTGCCGTCCAGAAGCCCTACGTTCTATTTTCTTGCATACGGATGACGGGGGAAAAAATACTAAAAAGTCTTGTCGTTGAAAGGAAGAACGAATAATAAACTCTATAAAGTTCGTTTCGCGATATTTCGACCTTCCGGCCATGGAATCGTGCCATCGAGAAACCCTACGGGCCATTTTCGTGCATACGGATGTCGGAGATAAAAATACGAAAAAGTCGTGTCGTTGAATGGAAGAACGGATAATAAACCTTATAAAGTTCGTTTCGCGAGATTCCGAGTTTCCGGCGAGGGAATCGTGCCGTCGAGAAACCCTACGGGCCATTTTCGTGCATACAGATGTCGGAGATGAAAATACGAAAAATTCGTTTCGTTGGAAACAAGCACTCCTTAGAAACTCTATAAAGTTCGTTTCGCGAGATTTTGACTTTTCGGGGATGGAATCGTGCCGTCGAGAAAACCTACGGGCCATTTTCGTGCATCTGGATGTCGGAGACGAAAATTCGAAAAAGTCGTGTCGTTGGAAAGAATAACTCCTTGGAAACTCTAGAAACTTCGTTTCCTGAGATTTTGACTGTCGGGCGATTTAATCGTGCCGTCCAGAATCCCTACGTTCTATTTTCGTGCATACAGATGACGGGTTCAAAAATACGAAATAATTGTGTCGTTGAAAGGAGGAACGGATAATAAAATCTATAAAGTTCGTTTCGCGAGATTCCGAATTTTCGGCGATGGAATCGTGCCGTCGGGAAACCCTGCGGGCCATATTTATGCATCCGGATTTCAGAGACGAAAATTCGAAATAGTCGTGTCGTTGGAAAGAAGAACTCCTTGGAAATTCTAGAAACTTCGTTTCGTGAGATTGTGACTGTCCGGCGATTTAATCATGCCGTTCAGAAGCCCTACGTTCTAATTTCGTGCATACGGATGTCGGAGACGAAAATACGAAAAATTCGTGTCGTTGGAAACAAGCACTCCTTAGAAACTCTATAAAGTTCGTTTCGCGAGATTCCGACTTTTTGGGGATGGAATCGTGCCGTCGAGAAACCCGACGGGCCATTTTCGTGCATCTGGATGTCGGAGACGAAAACTCGAAAAAGTCGTGTCGTTGCAAAGAAGAACTCCTTGGAAACTCTAGAAACAACGTTTCGTGAGATTCTGACTGTCCCGCGATTTAATCGTAACGTCGAGAAGCCCTACGGTCTATTTTCGTGCATACGGATGACGGGGACAAAAATACGAAAAAGTCGTGTCGTTCGAAAGAAGAACTCCTTGGAAACTCAAGAAACTTCGTTTCGTGAGATTTTGACAGTCCGGCGATTTAATCGTGCCGTACAGAAGCCCTACGTTCTATTTTCTTGCATACGGATGACGGGGACAAAAATACGAAAAAGTCGTGTCGTTGAAAGGAAGAACGGGTAATAAACTCTATAAAGTTCGTGTCGCGAGATTTCGACCTTCCGGCCATGGAATCGTGCCGTCGAGAAACCCTACGGGCCATTTTGGTGCATACGGATGTCGGCGACGAAAATACGAAAAAATCGTGTCGTTGGAAACAAGCACGCCTTAGAAACTCTATAAAGTTCGTTTCGCGAGATTCCGACTTTTCGGGGATGGAATCGTGCCGTCGAGAAACCCTACAGGCCATTTTCTTGCATACAAATGTCGGAGATGAAAATACAAAAAATTCGTTTCGTTGGAAACAAGCACTCCTTAGAAAGTCTATAAAGTTCGTTTCGCGAGATTTTGACTTTTCGGGTATGGAATCGTGCCGTCGAGAAACCCTACGGGCCATTTTTGTGCATACGGATGTCGGAGACAAAAATACGAAAAACTCGTGTCGTTGGAAACAAGCACGCCTTAGAAACTCTATAAAGTTCGTTTCGCGAGATTTTGACTTTTCGGGGATGGAATCGTGCCGTCGAGAAACCCTACGGGCCATTTTCGTGCATCTGGATGTCAGAGAGGAAAATTCGAAAAAGTCGTGTCGTTGGAAAGAATAACTCCTTGGAAACTCTAGAAACTTCGTTTCCTGAGATTTTGACTGTCCGGCGATGGAATCGTGCCGTCGAAAAACCCTACCGGCCATTTTCGTGCATCTGGAAGTCGGAGACGAAAACTCGAAAAAGTCGTGTCGTTGCAAAGAAGAACTCCTTGGAAACTCTAGAAACTACGTTTCGTGAGATTCTGTCTGTCCCGCGATTTAATCGTAACGTCCGGAAGCCTTACGGTCTATTTTCGTGCATACGGATGACGGGGACAAAAATACGAAATAGTTGTGTCGTTGAAACGAGGAACGGATAATAAAATCTATAAAGTTCGTTTCGCGAGATTCTGAATTTTCGGCGATGGAATCGTGCCGTCGAGAAACCCTGCGGGCATTATTTGTGCATCCGTATTTCAGAGACGAAAATTCGAAATAGTCGTGTCGTTGGAAAGAAGAACTCCTTGGAAATTCTAGAAACTTCGTTTCGTGAGATTGTGACTGTCCGGCGATTTAATCATGCCGTTTAGAAGCCCTACGTTCTATTTTCGTGCATACGGATGTCGAAGACGAAAATACGAAAAATTCGTGTCGTTGGAAACAAGCACTCCTTAGAAACTCTATAAAGTTTGTTTCGCGAGATTCTGACTTTTCGGCGATGGAATCGTGCCGTCGAGAAACCCTACGGGCCATTTTCGTGCATCTGGATGTCGGAGACGAAAACTCGAAAAAGTCGTGTCGTTGCAAAGAGGAACTCCTTGGAAACTCTAGAAACTACGTTTCGTGAGATTCTGACTGTCTCGCGATTTAATCGTAACATCCAGAAGCCCTACGGTCTATTTTCGTGCATACGGATGACGGGGAGAAAAATACGAAAAAGTCGTGTCGTTGGAAAGAAGAACTCCTTGGAAACTCTAGAAACCTCGTTTCGTGAGATTTTGACAGTCCGACGATTTAATCGTGCCGTCCAGAAGCCCTACGTTCTATTTTCTTGCATACAGATGACGGGGGCAAAAATACTAAAAAGTCTTGTCGTTGAAAGGAAGAACGGATAATAAACTCTATAAAGTTTGTTTCGCGAGATTTCGACCTTCCGGCCATGAAATCGTGCCGTCGAGAAACCCTACGGGCCATTTTCGTGCATACGGATGTCGGAGACAAAAATACGAAAAAGTCGTGTCGTTGAAAGGAAGAACGGATAATAAACCTTACAAAGTTCGTTTCGCGAGATTCCGAGTTTTCGGCGATGGAATCATGCCGTCGAGAAACCCTACGGGCCATTTTCGTGCATACAGATGTCGGATATGAAAATACGAAAAATTCGTGTCGTTGGAAACAAGCACTCCTTGGAAACTCTATCAAGTTCGTTTCGCGAGATTTTCACTTTTCGGGGATGGAATCGTGCCGTCGAGAAACCCTACGGTCCATTTTCGTGCATCTGGATGTCGGAGACGAAAATTCGAAAAAGTCGTGTCGTTGAGAAGAAGAACTCCTTGGAAACTCTAGAAACTTCGTTTCGTGAGATTCTGACTGTCCCGCTATTTAATCGTAACGTCCAGAAGCCCTACGGTCTATTTTCGTGCATACGGATGACGGGAACAAAAATACGAAAAAGTCGTGTCGTTGGAAAGAAGAACTGCTTGGAAACTCTAGAAACCTCGTTTCGTGAGATTTTGACAGTCCGACGATTTAATCGTGCCGTCCAGAAGCCCTACGTTCTATTTTCTTGCATACGGATGACGGGGAAAAAAATACGAAAAAGTCGTGTCAATGAAAGGAAGAACGGATAATAAACTCTATAAAGTTCGTTTCGCAAGATTCCGGCTTTTCGGGGATGGAATCGTGCCGTCGAGAAACCCTACGGGCCATTTTCGTGCATCTGGATGTCGGAGACGCAAATTCAAAAAAGTCGTGTCGTTGGAAAGAATAACTCCTTGGAAACTCTAGAAACTTCGTTTCCTGAGATTTTGACTGTCCAGCGATTTAATTGTGCCATCTAGAAGCCCTACGTTCTATTTTCGTGCATACAGATGACGGGGACAAAAAAAAAAGAAATAGTTGTGTCGTTGAAAGGAGGAACGGATATTAAAATCTATAAAGTTCATTTGGCGAGATTGCGAATTTCCGGCGATGGAATCGTGCCGTCGAGAAACCCTGCGGGCCATATTTGTGCATTCGGATTTCAGAGACGAAAATTCGAAATAGTTGTGTCGTTGGAAAGAAGAACTCCTTGGAAATTCTAGAAACTTCGTTTCGTGAGATTGTGACTGTCCGGCGATTTAATCATGTCGTTCAGAAGCCCTACGTTCTATTTTCGTGCATACGGATGTCGGAGACGAAAATACAAAAAATTCGTGTCGTTGGAAACAAGCACTCCTTAGAAACTTTATAAAGTTCGTTTCGCGAGATTCCGACTTTTCGGGGATGGAATCATGCCGTCGAGAAACCCTACGGGCCATTTTCGTGCATCTGGATGTCGGAGACGAAAACTCGAAAAAGTCGTGTCGTTGCAAAGAAGAACTCCTTGGAAACTCTAGAAACTACGTTTTGTGAGATTCTGACTGTCCCGCGATTTAATCGTAACGTCCAGAATCCCTACGGTCTATTTTCGTGCATACGGATGACGGGGACAACAATACGTAAAAGTCGTGTCGTTGGAAAGAAGAACTCCTTGGAAACTCTAGAAACCTCGTTTCGTGAGATTTTGACAGTCCGGCGATTTAATCGTGCCGTCCAGAAGCCCTACGTTCTATTTTCTTGCATACGGATGACGGGGAAAAAAATACGAAAAAGTCGTGTCATTGAACAGAAGAACGGATAATAAACTCTATAAAGTTCGTTTCGCGAGATTTCGACCTTTCGGCCATGGAATCGTGCCGTCGAGAAACCCTACGGGCCATTTTCGTGCATACGGATGTCGGAGACGAAAATACGAAAAATTTGTGTCGTTGGAAACAAGCACTCCTTAGAAATTCTATAAAGTTCGTTCCGCGAGAATCCGACTTTCCGGCGATGGAATCGTGCCGTTGAGAAACCCTACGGGCCATTTTTGTGCATACGAATGTCGGAGACGAAAATACGAAAAACTCGTGTCGTTGGAAACAAGCACGCCTTAGAAACTCTATAAAGTTCGTTTCGCGAGATTCCGAATTTTCGGGGATGGAATCGTGCCGTCGAGAAACCCTACGGGCCATTTTCGTGCATCTGGATGTCGGAGACGAAAATTCGAAAAAGTCGTGTCGTTTTAAAGAAGAACTCCTTGGAAACTCTAGAAACTTCGTTTCGTGAGATTCTGACTTTCCGGCGATTTAATCGTGCCGTCCAGAAGCCCTACGTTCTATTTTCTTGCATACGGATGACGGAGACAAAAATACGAAATAGTCGTGTCGTTGAAAGGAAGAACGGATAGTAAACTCTATCAAGTTCGTTTCGCGAGATTTCGACTTTTCGGCGATGGAATTGTGCCATCGAGAAAACCTACGGGCCATTTTCGTGCATCCCGATGTCGGAGACGAAAATTCGTAAAGGTCGTCTCGTTGGAAAGAACAACTCCTTGGAAACTCTAGAAACTTCGTTTCGTGAGATTTTGACTGTCCGGCGATTTAATCGTGCCGTTCAGAAGCCCTACGTTCCATTTTCTTGCATATAGATGACGGAGACAAAAATACGAAAAAGCCGTGTCGTTGAAAGGAAGAACGGATAATAAACCTTATAAAGTTCGTTTCGCGAGATTCCGAGTTTTCGGCAATGGAATCGTGCCGTCGAGAAACCCTACGGGCCATTTTCGTGCATACAGATGTCGGAGATGAAAATACGAAAAATTCGTGTCGTTGGAAACAAGCACTCCTTAGAAACTCTATAAAGTTCGTTTCGCGAGATTTTGACTTTTCGGGGATGGAATCGTCCCGTCGAGAAACCCTACGGGCCATTTTCGTGCATCTGGATGTCGGAGACGCAAATTCCAAAAAGTCGTGTCGTTGGAAATAATAACTCCTTGGAAACTCTAGAAACTTCGTTTCCTGAGATTTTGATTGTCCAGCGATTTAATCGTGCCGTCCAGAAGCCCTATGTTCTATTTTCGTGCATACAGATGACGGGGACAAAAATACGAAATAGTTGTGTCGTTAAAAGGAGGAACGGATAATAAAATCTATAAAGTTCGTTTCGCGAGATTCCGAATTTCCGGCGATGGAATCGTGCCGTCGAGAAACCCTGCGGGCCATATTTGTGCATCCAGATTTCAGAGACGAAAATTCGAAATAGTTGTGTCGTTGGAAAGAAGAACTCCTTGGAAATTCTAGAAACTTCGTTTCGTGAGATTGTGACTGTCCGGCGATTTAATCATGCCGTTCAGAAGCCCTACGTTCTATTTTCGTGCATACGGATGTCGGAGACGAAAATACGAAAAATTCGTGTCGTTGGAAACAAGCACTCCTTAGAAACTTTATAAAGTTCATTTCGCGAGATTCTGACTTTTCGGGGATGGAATCGTGCCGTCAAGAAACACTACGGGCCATTTTCGTGCATCTGGATGTCGGAGACGAAAACTCGAAAAAGTCGTGTCGTTGCAAAGAAGAACTCCTTGGAAACTCTAGAAACTACGTTTCGTGAGATTCTGACTGTCCCGCGATTTAATCGTAACGTCCAGAAGCCCTACGGTCTATTTTCGTGCATACGGATGACGGGGACAAAAATACGAAAAAGTCGTGTCGTTGGGAAGAAGAACTCCTTGGAAACTCTAGAAACCTCATTTCGTGAGATTTTGACAGTCCGGCGATTTAATCGTGCCGTCCAGAAGCCCTACGTTCTATTTTCTTGCATACGGATGACGGGGACAAAAATACGAAAAAGTCGTGTCGTTGAAAGGAAGAACGGATAATAAACTCAATAAAGTTCGTTTCGCGAGATTTCGACCTTCTGGCCATGGAATCGTGCCGTCGAGAAACCCTACGGGCCATTTTCGTGCATACGGATGTCGGAGACGAAAATACAAAAAATTTGTGTCGTTGGAAACAAGCACTCCTTAGAAATTCTATAAAGTTCGTTCCGCGAGAATCCGACTTTCCGGCGATAGAATAGTGCCGTCGAGAAACCCTATGGGCCATTTTTGTGCATACGGATGTCGGAGACGAAAATACGAAAAACTCGTGTCGTTGGAAACAAGTGTAACATCCCGTAATTTTTTAGATATTTTCCTTAGAAATTCTTCACCTTACATATATGCATAGAAATGTTCTAATATTAATGGAATAGGTAAGGAAAGAAAACCTAAGAGGAAATATTAGAAATAAACATGTTAAAGAAAGGTGAAATTCTTAGGTAAAGAAAGATAAATTTTTGTGAAGTAAGTAAAGGTCTTAAAATTTCAAGAAGATCGGATTAGGGTAATTTTTTCTTAATTTAAGAGCAAAAGTTACTAAGTTTAGTATCTCCACCCGTAATTGGGCTTTAACCTATAGACACTTCATATAGAGTTTTTCTACTTCACATGAATTTTTAGCAAGCCAATAGGATAGCCCAAGGAAGAAATAAAACATAGACTTGGACTAGGATATAGAAATTGGACCGGTAGCCCAAAAATAATGAAAATGTGACCAAGCCCATTATGAAAGGTAGAATTTTAACCAAAGTAAGGAAAATGGGCAAGAATGAGCCCAAACCCAAGAGGAAAAGTAAAAATAAAAATAAAATTAAAGTGATGAAATATTGGTGTAATCAAGATTAAGTGACATGGCATTAAGACAAAAAATTTAGCAAGTGGTGTGATTCTACATCCATCATTTTGGCAAGTGGCATAATAATACAAGGCTTTAGGACAAAAACATCTATATCCTACATTCATAACTTTAACAAGTGGGTAATAATACATAGCATTGTGACAAAACATCATTATCCTACACAAATAATTTTAGTTAAGTAAGGAAAATTCAAGGGCTAGAAATTTGCCACTTAAAAAGGCAAATCTATCATACTTGATTAAGACAAAAGAAAAAGGAAATGAATCCCTAAATCAAAGGGATCTTGCCCCATATCTTAAGAACATATCATCATAATTTTCAAAATACAAATCTCCTTTTTCTATGCATATCTTGACTAAGGAAGAGGAAGACAAGAACATAAGTTGTTTGTTTTCCAAAAATTCAACAAAGTGTATCCTAATTGTGATAAGGTAGACCCTTGATCATGAAAGGTGAATTATTTGGTGGTCTATATAAGAAAAACCACCCTTACAACATTAGAATTTCGTCCAAGTGAGGGAGAGCAAAAATAGAAGCAAGGTAGTGTGAGGAAAGGAGAGGAAGAAAGGAAGAAAGAGGAAGGAGAAGTCTAGGGAACTAAGTGCTCCAGGTAAGTTTAACAATATTTCTTTTTGAAGAAAACCTTTGAAACTCATAATATTTATATGAGATTTTGATCTTAAAACTTTGATGATTGGTCATGGATGTTCCTATATCATGTTACATATTGATCTTGCATGTGATGTATGTTTGAATACTTAGGTTGGTGTAGATAGTTCTGCATGGGTATGGCTATGGTTGACAGAATTTTAAGTTACGGTATTTTAATTTCTGGGAACAATCTATAAGGAATTAAAATAAATAGTTAACATAAGAATTAAAGATATATGTGTCACGGATTTTCACCCACTGGAATCATTCCATTTGCAGTCCATATGAGATAGCTATGGTCTGATTAGTAGTCAAAGGTCAGAAAATGAATCATCAGGGAAGAATATGTTAGGATAGCTTCGGTAATTTAATTTCTGGGAATTATTGGTAGGGAATTAAAATAAATGGTTAACATAAGAATTAAATATATGTGTGTCATGGATGTTTAGCCACTGGAATCATTCAATTTGGAGTCCACATGTGGTAGATATGGTCCGATTAGTAAGCCAAGGTCAGAAAATGGTTCATCAGGGAAGATTATGTTAGGACAGCTTTTGTATTTTAATTTCTGGGAATTATCTGTATGGAATTAAAATAAATGGTTAACATGAAAGTTATATATCTATGTCTCATGGAAATATACCCACTGGAATTATGCAATTTAAAGTTCATATGAGGTAGATATGATCCGATTAGTAAGCAGAGGTCAGAAAATGTTTATTCAGGGAAGAGTATGTTATTAATGCTTTAGTTTTTGAATTTCTGGGAATATTCTGTAGGGAATTAAAATAGTGCGCCAACATAACAATTATAGATATATGGCTCATGAATTTTTACCAACTGGAATAACGCAATTTGGAGTTCCAATTTGGGAGATATGGTCTAATTAGTCAGTAAAGGTCTGAACCTATCCGAGAGGAACTATCCTGTACTTTGAGGGAGTAATATCACCTTCGTTTCTTAATTTTTTGCTACAATGTTCAACATAATAGTTTTAGATAATTGTTTTATCTTGAAATGGACACCAAGATCACCTACATCAGAGTTAAATTGAGGGAGTTATGCTCTGATTAGTAAGAGAAGGTTAGATAGGATGAAAACCTGCATCAAGAAAATAAAGAAATAAAATTAGTATTTAAAAAAGAAGATGAATCTTAATAAATGACTAGTATAGCCATAGCCATTGCCATTGTATGAACTTCTTACCATCTTAAGTATGAAATTTTGACATGGAAATATTTTATAAAGGGATATTTGAAATGGTTATGTTCATGGCATGATTACCAATGATTTATGGTAATAGTTATATTTTGATGAACATACTTGTTATTGAAAGCATATTTTTGGCTATCATTATGAAAAGAAAAGAAATAAGCACGGTCACATGGCAATCCGTGTGGTGCACCAGTAGGGGACGCCCTACCAACGTTTATGATCATGATAATGAGAAAAGAAAGAGAAAGTGGGCCATGTCGGACGGAGCGAGAAAAGCCCGTACCGGAGAGTAGAGGATACTCACCCTGACCGGGGTAGCTTGAAATGAGAATAAGTTGATGGCCATCATATGATATTTTGAAAATAGTTAATCATATCATACATATCATTACAGTATGATTCTTATGTGCATAGATATAATGCATTCATGTGACCAAAGATATTTTCTGTAGTTTATACAGCTGAACATGACGTGATGAGATTTACTGATGATAATTTATTGTTGAACTTATTGGGATTTAATTCTCACTATATTTCCATATCATGTTCAGAAAATTATTTATGCAGCTTTTGTTTCTAAGGCTCTGGCTTTCAGTGCCCATTGGATCGAGTTACTTTATGTTGGGCAGATTTTAGAATCAAATAAGATGTTTGTGGTCGAGTTGGCTCAGATCCCGGTGAACCTGCAACCACCCGCACCTGTATCTCCGGAATTGGTCAACCAAAATAAATAAGATGTAAATATCTATGTGTTTGATATGTTATACGTCTGTTTTGATTAATGACATGTATGTGAACTCAATATTATATAATAATAAAGGAAAAAAAAAGAGTTGTTACAACAAGCACTCCTTAGAAACTCTATAAAGTTCGTTTCGCGAGATTCCGACTTTTCGGGGATGGAATCGTGCCGTCGAGAAACCCTACGGGCCATTTTCGTGCATCTGGATGTCGGAGACGAAAACTCGAAAAAGTCGTGTCGTTGCAAAGAAGAACTCCTTGGAAACTCTAGAAACTACGTTTCGTGAGATTCTGACTGTCCCGCGATTTAATCGTAACGTCCAGAAGCCCTACGGTCTATTTTCGTGCATACGGATGACGGGGACAAAAATACGAAAAAAGTCGTGTCGTTGGAAAGAAGAACTCCTTGGAAACTCTAGAAACCTCGTTTCGTGAGATTTTGACAGTCCGGCAATTTAATCGTGCCGTTCAGAAGCCCTACGTTCTATTTTCTTGCATACGGATGACGGGGACAAAAATACGAAAAAGTCGTGTCGTTGAAAGGAAGAACGGATAGTAAACTCTATCAAGTTCCTTTCGCGAGATTTCGACTTTCCGGCGATGGAATCGTGCCGTCGAGAAAACCTACGGGCCATTTTCGTGCATCCCGATGTCGGAGACGAAAATTCGTAAAAGTCATCTCGTTGGAAAGAACAACTCCTTGGAAACTCTAGAAACTTCGTTTCGTGAGATTTTGACTGTCCGGCGATTTAATCATGCCGTTCAGAAGCCCTACGTTCTATTTTCGTGCATACGGATGTCGGAGACGAAAATACGAAAAATTCGAGTCGTTGGAAACAAGCACTCCTTAGAAACTCTATAAAGTTCGTTTCACGAGATTCTGACTTTTCGGGGATGGAATCGTGCCGTCGAGAAACCCTACGGGCCATTTTCGTGCATCTGGATGTCGTAGACGAAAACTCAAAAAAGTCGTGTCGTTGCAAAGAAGAACTCCTTGGAAACTCTAGAAACTACGTTTCGTGAGATTCTGACTGTCCCGCGATTTAATCGTAACGTCCAGAAGCCCTACGGTCTATTTTCGTGCATACGGATGACGGGGACAAAAATACGAAAAAGTCGTGTCGTTGGAAAGAAGAACTCCTTGGAAACTCTAGAAACCTCGTTTCGTGAGATTTTGACAGTCCGGCAATTTAATCGTGCCGTCCAGAAGCCCTACGTTCTATTTTCTTGCATACGGATGACGGGGACAAAAATACGAAAAAGTCGTGTCGTTGAAAGGAAGAACGGATAGTAAACTCTATCATGTTCGTTTCGCGAGATTTCGACTTTCCGGCGATGGAATCGTGCCGTCGAGAAAACCTACGGGCCATTTTCGTGCATCCCGATGTCGGAGACGAAAATTCGTAAAAGTCGTCTCGTTGGAAAGAACAACTCCTTGGAAACTCTAGAAACTTCGTTTAGTGAGATTTTGACTGTCCGGCGATTTAATCGTGCCGTTCAGAAGCCCTACGTTCTATTTTCTTGCATACGGATGACGGAGACAAAAATGCGAAAAAGTCGTGCCGTTGAAAGGAACAACGGATAATAAACCTTATAAAGTTCGTTTCGCGAGATTCTGAGTTTCCGGCGATGGAATCGTGCCGTCGAGAAACCCTACGGGCCATTTTCGTGCATACAGATGTCGGAGATGAAAATACAAAAAATTCGTGTCGTTGGAAACAAGCACTCCTTAGAAACTCTATAAAGTTCGTTTCGCGAGATTTTGACTTTTCGGGGATGGAATCGTGCCGTCGAGAAACCCTACGGGCCATTTTCGTGCATCTAGATGTCGGAGACGCAAATTCGAAAAAGTCGTGTCGTTGGAAAGAATAACTCCTTGGAAACTCTAGAAACTTCGTTTCCTGAGATTTTGACTGTCCGGCGATTTAATCGTGCCGTCCAGAAGCCCTACGTTCTATTTTCGTGCATACAGATGACGGGGACAAAAGTACGAAATAGTTGTGTCGTTGAAAGGAGGAACGGATAGTAAACTCTATCAAGTTCGTTTCGCGAGATTTCGACTTTCCGGCGATGGAATCGTGCCGTCGAGAAAACCTATGTGCCATTTTCGTGCATCCCGATGTCGGAGACAAAAATTCGTAAAAGTCGTCTCGTTGGAAAGAACAACTCCTTGGAAACTCTAGAAACTTCGTTTCGTGAGATTTTGACTGTCCGGCGATTTAATCGTGCCGTTCAGAAGCCCTACGTTCTATTTTCTTGCATACGGATGACGGAGACAAAAATACAAAAAAGTCCTGTCGTTGAAAGGAAGAACGGATAATAAACCTTATAAAGTTCGTTTCGCGAGATTCCGAGTTTCCGGCGATGGAATCGTGCCGTCGAGAAACCCTACAGGCCATTTTCGTGCATACAGATGTCGGAGATGAAAATACGAAAAATTCGTGTCGTTGGAAACAAGCACTCCTTAGAAACTCTATAAAGTTCGTTTCGCGAGATTTTGACTTTTCGGGGATGGAATCGTGTCGTCGACAAACCCTACGGGCCATTTTTGTACATCTGGATGTCGGAGACGAAAATTTGAAAAAGTCGTGTCGTTGGAAAGAATAACTCCTTGGAAACTCTAGAAACTTCGTTTCGTGAGATTTTGACTGTCCGGCGATTTAATCATGCCGTTCAGAAGCCCTACGTTCTATTTTCGTGCATACGGATGTCGGAGACGAAAATACGAAAAATTCGTGTCGTTGGAAACAAGCACTCCTTAGAAACTCTATAAAGTTCGTTTCGCGAGATTCCGAATTTTCGGGGATGGAATCGTGCCGTCGAGAAACCCTACGGGCCATTTTCGTGCATCTGGATTTCGGAGTCGAAAACTCGAAAAAGTCGTGTTGTTGCAAAGAAGAACTCTTTGGAAACTCTAGAAACTACGTTTCGTGAGATTCTGACTGTCCCGCGATTTAATTGTAACGTGCAGAAGCCATACGGTCTATTTTCGTGCATACAGATGACGGGGACAAAATTACGAAATAGTTGTGTCGTTGAAAGGAGGAACGGATAATAAAATCTATAAAGTTCGTTCCGCGAGATTCCGTATTTCCGGCGATGGAATCCTGCCGTCGAGAAACCCTGCGGGCCATATTTGTGCATCCAGATTTCAGAGACGAAAATTCGAAATAGACGTGTCGTTGGAAAGAAGAACTCCTTGGAAATTCTAGAAACTTCGTTTCGTGAGATTGTGACTGTCCGGCGATTTAATCATGCCCTTCAGAAGCCCTACGTTCTATTTTCGTGCATACGGATGTCAGAGACGAAAATACGAAAAATTCGTGTCGTTGGAAACAGGCCCTCCTTAGAAACTCTATAAAGTTCGTTTCGCGAGATTCCGACTTTTCGAGGATGGAATCGTGCCGTCGAGAAACCCTACGGGCCATTTTCGTGCATCTGAATTTCGGAGACGAAAACTCGAAAAAGTCGTGTTGTTGCAAAGAAGAACTCCTTGGAAACTCTAGAAACTACGTTTCGTGAGATTCTGACTGTCCCGCGATTTAATCGTAACGTCCAGAAGCCCTACGGTCTATTTTCGTGCATACGGATGACGGGGACAAAAATATGAAAAAGTCGTGTCGTTGGAAAGAAGAACTCCTTGGAAACTCGAGAAAGGTCGTTTCGTGAGATTTTGATAGTCCGGCGATTTAATCGTGCCGTCCAGAAGCCCTACGTTCTATTTTCTTGCATACGTCTGACGGGGACAAAAATACGAAAAATCGTGTCGTTGAAAGGAAGAACGGATAATAAACTCTATAAAGTTCGTTTCGCGAGATTTCGACCTTCCGGCCATGGAATCGTGCCGTCGAGAAACCCTACGGGCAATTTTCGTGCATACGGATGTCGGAGACGAAAATACGAAAAATTTGTGTCGTTGGAAACAAGCACTCCTTAGAAATTCTATAAAGTTCGTTCCGCGAGAATCTGACTTTCCGGCGATGGAATCGTGCCGTCGAGAAACCCTACGGGCCATTTTTGTGCATACGGATGTCGGAGACGAAAATACGAAAAACTCGTGTCGTTGGAAACAAGAACGCCTTAGAAACTCTACAAAGTTCGTTTCGCGAGATTCCGAATTTTCGGGGATGGAATCGTGCCGTCGAGAAACCCTACGGGCCATTTTCGTGCATCTGGATGTCGGAGACGAAAATTCGAAAAAGTCGTGTCGTTGGAAAGAAGAACTCCTTGGAAACTCTAGAAACTTCGTTTCGTGAGATTCTGACTGTCCGGCGATTTAATCGTGCCGTCCAAAAGCCCTACGTTCTATTTTCTTGCATACGGATGACGGAGACAAAAATACGAAAAAGTCGTGTCGTTGAAAGGAAGAACGGATAGTAAACTCTATCAAGTTCGTTTCGCGAGATTTCGACTTTCCGGCGATGGGATCGTACCGTCGAGAAAACTACGGGCCATTTTCGTGCATCCCGATGTAGGAGACGAAAATTCGTAAAAGTCGTCTCGGTGGAAAGAACAACTCCTTGGAAACTCTAGAAACTTCGTTTCGTGAGATTTTGACTGTCGGGCGATTTAATCGTGCCGTTCAGAAGCCCTATGTTCTATTTTCTTGCATACGGATGACGGAGACAAAAATATGAAAAAGTCGTGTCGTTGAAAGGAAGAACGGGTAATAAACCTTATAAAGTTCGTTTCGCGAGATTCCGAGTTTCCGGCGATGGAATCGTGCCGTCGAGAAACCCTACGGGCCATTTTCGTGCATACAGATGTCGGAGATGAAAATACGAAAAATTCGTGTCGTTGGAAACAAGCACTCCTTAGAAACTCTATAAAGTTCGTTTCGCGAGATTTTGACTTTTCGGGGATGGAATCATGCCGTCGAGAAACCCTACGGGCCATTTTCGTGCATCTGGATGTCGGAGACGAAAATTCGAAAAAGTCGTGTCGTTGGAAAGAATAACTCCTTAGAAACTCTAGAAACTTCGTTTCCTGAGATTTTGACTGTCCGGCGATTTAATCGTGCCGGCCAGAAGCCCTACGTTCTATTTTCGTGCACACAGATGACGGGGACAAAAATTCGAAATAGTTGTGTCGTTGAAAGGAGGAACGGATAATAAAATCTATAAAGTTCGTTTCGCGAGATTCCGAATTTCCAGCAATGGAATCGTGCCGTCGAGAAACCCTGCGGGCCATGTTTGTGCATCCGGATTTCAGAGACGAAAATTCGAAATAGTCGTATCGTTGGAAAGAAGAACTCCTTGGAAATTCTAGAAACTTCGTTTCGTGAGATTGTGACTGTCCGGCGATTTAATCATGCCGTTCAGAAGCCCTACGTTCTATTTTCGTGCATACGGATGTCGGAGACGAAAATACGAAAAATTCGTGTCGTTGGAAACAAGCACTCCTAAGAAACTCTATAAAGTTCGTTTCGCGAGATTCCGACTTTTCAGGGATGGAATCGTGCCGTCGAGAAACCCTTCGGGCCATTTTCGTGCATCTGGATGTCGTAGACGAAAACTCGAAAAAGTCGTGTCGCTACAAAGAAGAACTCCTTGGAAACTCTGGAAACTACGTTTCGTGAGATTCTGACAGTCCCGCGATTTAATCGTAACGTCTAGAAGCCCTACGGTCTATTTTCGTGCATACGGATGACGGGGACAAAAATACGAAAAAGTCGTGTCGTTGGAAAAAAGAACTCCTTGGAAACTCTAGACACCTCATTTCGTGAGATTTTGACAGTCCGGCGATTTAATCGTGCCGTCCAGAAGCCCTACGTTCTATTTTCGTGCATACAGATGACGGGGACAAAAGTACGAAATAGTTGTGTCGTTGAAAGGAGGAACGGATAATAAAATCTATAAAGTTCGTTTCGCGAGATTCTGAATTTCCGGCGATGGAATCGTGCCGTCGAGAATCCCTGCGGGCCATATTTGTGCATCCGGATTTCAGAGACGAAAATTCGAAATAGTCATGTCGTTGGAAAGAAGAACTCCTTGGAAATTCTAGAAACCTCGTTTCGTGAGATTGTGACTGTCCGGCGATTTAATCATGCCGTTCAGAAGCCCTACGTTCTATTTTCTTGCATACAGATGACGGAGACAAAAATACGAAAAAGTCGTGTGGTTGAAAGGAAGAACGGATAGTAAACTCTATCAAGTTCGTTTTGCGAGATTTCGACTTTCCGGCGATGGAATCGTGCCGTCGAGAAAACCTACGGGCCATTTTCGTGCATCCCGATGTCGGAGACGAAAATTCGTAAAAGTCGTCTCGTTGGAAAGAACAACTCCTTGGAAACTCTAGAAACTTCGTTTCGTGAGATTTTGACTGTCCGGCGATTTAATCGTGCCGTTCAGAAGCCCTACGTTCTATTTTCTTGCATACGTATGACGGAGACAAAAATACAAAAAAGTCCTGTCGTTGAAAGGAAGAACGGATAATAAACCTTATAAAGTTCGTTTCGCGAGATTCCGAGTTTCCGGCGATGGAATCGTGCCGTCGAGAAACCCTACAGGCCATTTTCGTGCATACAGATGTTGGAGATGAAAATACGAAAAATTCGTGTAGTTGGAAACAAGCACTCCTTAGAAACTCTATAAAGTTCGTTTCGCGAGATTTTGACTTCTCGGGGATGGAATCGTGTCGTCGAGAAACCCTACGGGCCATTTTCGTACATCTGGATGTCGGAGACGAAAATTTGAAAAAGTCGTGTCGTTGGAAAGAATAACTCCTTGGAAACTCTAGAAACTTCGTTTCCTGAGATTTTGACTGTCCGGCGATTTAATCATGCCGTTCAGAAGCCCTACGTTCTATTTTCGTGCATACGGATGTCGGAGACGAAAATACGAAACATTCGTGTCGTTGGAAACAAGCACTCCTTAGAAACTCTATAAAGTTCGTTTCGCGAGATTCCGAACTTTCGGGGATGGAATCGTGCCGTCGAGAAACCCTACGGGCCATTTTCGTGCATCTGGATTTCGGAGACGAAAACTCGAAAAAGTCGTGTTGTTGCAAAGAAGAACTCTTTGGAAACTCTAGAAACTACGTTTCGTGAGATTCTGACTGTCCCGCGATTTAATTGCAACGTGCAGAAGCCACACGGTCTATTTTCGTGCATACAGATGACGGGGACAAAAATACGAAATAGTTGTGTCGTTGAAAGGAGGAACGGATAATAAAATCTATAAAGTTCGTTTCGCGAGATTCCGCATTTCCGGCGATGGAATCATGCCGTCGAGAAACCCTGCGGGCCATATTTGTGCATCCAGATTTCAGAGACGAAAATTCGAAATAGACGTGTCGTTGGAAAGAAGAACTCCTTGGAAATTCTAGAAACTTCGTTTCGTGAGATTGTGACTGTCCGGCGATTTAATCATGCCCTTCAGAAGCCCTACGTTCTATTTTCGTGCATACGGATGTCAGAGACGAAAATACGAAAAATTCGTGTCGTTGGAAACAGGCCCTCCTTCGAAACTCTATAAAGTTCGTTTCGCGAGATTCTGACTTTTCGAGGATGGAATCGTGCCGTCGAGAAACCCTACAGGCCATTTTCGTGCATCTGAATTTCGGAGACGAAAACTCGAAAAAGTCGTGTTGTTGCAAAGAAGAACTCCTTGGAAACTCTAGAAACTACGTTTCGTGAGATTCTGACTGTCCCGCGATTTAATCGTAACGTCCAGAAGCCCTACGGTCTATTTTCGTGCATACGGATGACGGGCACAAAAATATGAAAAAGTCGTGTCGTCGGAAAGAAGAACTCCTTGGAAACTCGAGAAACGTCGTTTCGTGAGATTTTGACAGTCCGGCGATTTAATCGTGCCGTCCAGAAGCCCTACGTTCTATTTTCTTGCATACGTCTGACGGGGACAAAAATACGAAAAATCGTGTCGTTGAAAGGAAGAACGGATAATAAACTCTATAAAGTTCGTTTCGCGAGATTTCAACCTTCCGGCCATGGAATCGTGCCGTCGAGAAACCCTACGGGCCATTTTCGTGCATACGGATCTCGGAGACGAAAATACGAAAAATTTGTGTCGTTGGAAACAAGCACTCCTTAGAAATTCTATAAAGTTCGTTCCGCGAGAATCTGACTTTCCGGCGATGGAATCGTGCCGTCGAGAAACCCTACGGGCCATTTTTGTGCATACGGATGTCGGAGACGAAAATACGAAAAACTCGTGTCGTTGGAAACAAGAACGCCTTAGAAACTCTATAAAGTTCGTTTCGCGAGATTCCGAATTTTCGGGGATGGAATCGTGCCGTCGAGAAACCCTACGGGCCATTTTCGTGCATCTGGATGTCGGAGACGAAAATTCGAAAAAGTCGTGTCGTTGGAAAGAAGAACTCCTTGGAAACTCTAGAAACTTCGTTTCGTGAGATTCTGACTGTCCGGCGATTTAATCGTGCCGTCCAGAAGCCCTACGTTCTATTTTCTTGCATACGGATGACGGAGACAAAAATACGAAAAAGTCGTGTCGTTGAAAGGAAGAACGGATAGTAAACTCTATCAAGTTCGTTTCGCGAGATTTCGACTTTCCGGCGATGGAATCGTGCCGTCGAGAAAACCTACGGGCCATTTTCGTGCATCCCGATGTAGGAGACGAAAATTCGTAAAAGTCGTCTCGGTGGAAAGAACAACTCCTTGGAAACTCTAGAAACTTCGTTTCGTGAGATTTTGACTGTCCGGCGATTTAATCGTGCCGTTCAGAAGCCCTATGTTCTATTTTCTTGCATACGGATGACGGAGACAAAAATATGAAAAAGTCGTGTCGTTGAAAGGAAGAACAGGTAATAAACCTTATAAAGTTCGTTTCGCGAGATTCTGAGTTTCCGGCGATGGAATCGTGCCGTCGAGAAACCCTACGGGCCATTTTCGTGCATACAGATGTCGGAGATGAAAATACGAAAAATTCGTGTCGTTGGAAAGAAGCACTCCTTAGAAACTCTATAAAGTTCGTTTCGCAAGATTTTGACTTTTCGGGGATGGAATCATGCCGTCGAGAAACCCTACGGGCCATTTTCGTGCATCTGGATGTCGGAGACGAAAATTCGAAAAAGTCGTGTCGTTGGAAAGAATAACTCCTTAGAAACTCTAGAAACTTCGTTTCCTGAGATTTTGACTGTCCGGCGATTTAATCGTGCCGGCCAGAAGCCCTACGTTCTATTTTCGTGCACACAGATGACGGGGACAAAAATTCGAAATAGTTGTGTCGTTGAAAGGAGGAACGGATAATAAAATCTATAAAGTTCGTTTCGCGAGATTCCGAATTTCCAGCAATGGAATCGTGCCGTCGAGAAACCCTGCGGGCCATATTTGTGCATCCGGATTTCAGAGACGAAAATTCGAAATAGTCGTATCGTTGGAAAGAAGAACTCCTTGGAAATTCTAGAAACTTCGTTTCGTGAGATTGTGACTGTCCGGCGATTTAATCATGCCATTCAGAAGCCCTACGTTCTATTTTCGTGCATACGGATGTCGGAGACGAAAATACGAAAAATTCGTGTCGTTGGAAACAAGCACTCCTTAGAAACTCTATAAAGTTCGTTTCGCGAGATTCCGACTTTTCAGGGATGGAATCGTGCCGTCGAGAAACCCTACGGGCCATTTTCGTGCATCTGGATGTCGTAGACGAAAACTCGAAAAAGTCGTGTCGCTACAAAGAAGAACTCCTTGGAAACTCTAGAAACTACGTTTCGTGAGATTCTGACTGTCCCGCGGTTTAATCGTAACGTCCAGAAGCCCTACGGTCTATTTTCGTGCATACGGATGACGGGGACAAAAATACGAAAAAGTCGTGTCGTTGGAAAAAAGAACTCCTTGGAAACTCTAGACACCTCATTTCGTGAGATTTTGACAGTCCGGCGATTTAATCGTGCCGTCCAGAAGCCCTACGTTCTATTTTCTTGCATACGGATGACGGGGACAAAAATACGAAAAAGTCGTGTCGTTGAAAGGAAGAACGGATAATAAACTCTATAAAGTTCGTTTCGCGAGATTTCGACCTTCCGGCCATGGAATCGTGCCGTCGAGAAACCCTACGGGCCATTTTCGTGCATACAGATGTCGGAGACGAAAATACGAAAAATTTGTGTCGTTGGAAACAAGCACTCCTTAGAAATTCTATAAAGTTCGTTCCGCGAGAATCCGACTTTCCGGCGATGGAATCGTGCCGTCGAGAAACCCTACGGGCCATTTTTATGCATACGGATGTCGGAGACGAAAATACGAAAAACTCGTGTCGTTGGAAACAAGCACGCCTTAGAAACTCTATAAAGTTCGTTTCGCGAGATTTCGACTTTTTGGGGATGGAATCGTGCCGTCGAGAAACCCTACGGGCCATTTTCGTGCATCTGGATGTCGGAGACGAAAATTTGAAAAAGTCGTGTCCTTGGAAAGAAGAACTCCTTGGAAACTCTAGAAACTTCGTTTCGTGAGATTCTGACTGTCCGGCGATTTAATCGTGCCGTCCAGAATCCCTACGTTCTATTTTCTTGCATAAGGATGACGGAGACAAAAATACGAAAAAGTTGTGTCGTTGAAAGGAAGAACGGATAGTAAACTCTATCAAGTTCGTTTCGCGAGATTTCGACTTTCCGGCGATGGAATCGTGCCGTCGAGAAAACCTACGGGCCATTTTCGTGCATCCCGATGTCGGAGACGAAAATTCTTAAAGTCGTCTCGTTGGAAAGAACAACTCCTTGGAAACTCTAGAAACTTCGTTTCGTGAGATTTTGACTGTCCGGCGATTTAATCATGCCGTTCAGAAGCCCTACGTTCTATTTTCTTGCATACGGATGACGGAGACAAAAATACGAAAAAGTCGTGTCGTTGAAAGGAAGAACGGATAATAAACCTTATAAAGTTCGTTTCGCGAGATTCCGAGTTTCCAGCGATGGAATCGTGCCGTCGAGAAACCCTACGGGCTATTTTCGTGCATACAGATGTCGGAGATGAAAATACGAAAAATTCGTGTCGTTGGAAACAAGCACTCCTTAGAAACTCTATAAAGTTCGTTTCGCGAGATTTTGACTTTTCGGGGATGGAATCGTGCCGTCGAGAAACCCTACGGGCCATTTTCGTGCATCTGGATGTCGGAGACGAAAATTCAAAAAAGTCGTGTCGTTGGAAAGAATAACTCCTTGGAAACTCTAGAAACTTCGTTTCCTGAGATTTTGACTGTCCGGCGATTTAATCGTGCCGTCCAGAAGCCGTACGTTCTATTTTCGTGTATACAGATTACGGGGACAAAAATACGAAATAGTTGTGTCGTTCAAAGGAGGAAGGGATAATAAAATCTATAAAGTTCGTTTCTGGAGATTCCGAATTTCCGGCAATGGAATCGTGCCGTCGAGAAACCCTGCGGGCCATATTTGTGCATCCGGATTTCAGAGACGAAAATTCGAAATAGTCGTGTCGTTGGAAAGAAGAACTCCTTGGAAATTCTAGAAACTTCGTTTCGTGAGATTGTGACTGTCTGGCGATTTAATCATGCCGTTCAGAAGCCCTACGTTCTATTTTCGTGCATACGGATGTCGGAGACGAAAGTACAAAAAATTCGTGTCGTTGGAAACAAGCACTCCTTAGAAACTCTATAAAGTTCGTTTCGCGAGATTCCGACTTTTCGGGGATGGAATCGTGCCGTCGAGAAACCCTACGGGCCATTTTCGTGCATCTGAATGTCGGAGACGAAAACTCGAAAAAGTCGTGTCGTTGCAAAGAAGAACTCCTTGGAAACTCTAGAAACTACGTTTCGTGAGATTCTGACTGTCCCGCGATTTAATCGTAACGTCCAGAAGCCCTACGGTCTATTTTCGTGCATACGGATGACGGGGACAAAAATACGAAAAAGTCGTGTCGTTGGAAAGAAGAACTCCTTGGAAACTCTAGACACCTCGTTTCGTGAGATTTTGGCAGTCCGGCGATTTAATCGTGCCGTCCAGAAGCCCTATGTAACAACTCCATTTATGATACCAATTATGTAACAACTCCATTTATGTAAATTTTTTTTTTTTAAAAAAATACCATGAAGTTATTACCTCGTTACAACTTAACTCAATATAACATTTATTTAATTTATACAATACTTAGTTTCCATACACACTATTATTTTACAAACTACACACCATTATTTTACAAACATTTGTACAAAGATACATATTAGTTCTAATCATCTATATCGACTACTTTCGGGGACACTGGTTCGGTTGGCACGTCCTCCGGAATCTCAGTTACATCTACGACAGTTACATCAGAAATAACTGGAAGTTACCCAAGGTAGGGCACCTCGATCCAACGTACAGAGATAATAAGTGTCATAGAGAATATCTGCATATTTATTATTCTGAACATGATATGGAAATATAGTGAGAATTAAATCCCAGTAAGTTCAACAATAAATCATAATTTACCATCAATATAGTTCATCACGTCATGTTCAGCTATATAAACTATAGAAAATATCTTTAGGTCACATGAATGCACTTTATCATGCACATGAAAATTATACAGTTATGACATGTATGGCATGAATAACTATTTTTCGAATTTCATATGATGGCTATCCACTTATTCTTACTTCAAGCCACCCCGGTCAGGGTGAGTATTCTCTACTTTTCGGTACGGGCTTATCTCGCTTCGTCCGACATGGCACACTTTCTCTTTCTTTTCTTATTAACATGATCATAACCGTTGGTAGGGCGTCCCCTACTGGTGCACCACACGGATTGCCATGTGACCGTGCTCATTTCTTTTCTTTTCACAATGATAGCCAAAAATATGCTTTCAATAACAAGTATGTTCATCAAAATATAACTATTACCATAAATCATTGGTAATCATGCCATGAACATAACCATTTAAAATATCACTTTATAAAACATTTCCATGTCAAAATTCCATACTAATACCTTGGTAACTGGATAGTAATTGTAGTCTGTAAACAGCGCACCAGAAAAGTTCTCAGGAAAGAGAGGTGGGTCACTAATGGACACGCTTAAGTACCATGTCTTTCCTTGCCAGAGCTTTCCTTAGACATGCACTTTTCACAAATCACAATTTTGTTTTCCAGTAACTAGAATAATTCTTTTCTGATGTGAAAATACTGCAACCACGGAGCATACTAAGATTTTTCAAATAAAACCAGCACTTTCAAAACTTCTTGTAAATTTATATGAGTACTAGGGTAAATTCCATGTTAAAAATTACACACTTAAAATGGTAGTAAGTTCATGCAATGGCAATGGCTATGGCTATACTAGTCATTTGTTAAGATTCATCTTCTTTTTAAAATACTAATTTTATTTCTTTATTTTCTTGATGCAGGTTTTCATCCTATCTAACTTCTCTTACTAATCAGAGCATAACTCCCTCAATTTAACTCTGATGTAGGTGATCTTAGTGTCAATTTCAAGATAAAACAATTATCTAAAACTATTATGTTGAACATTGTAGCGAAATATTAAGAAATCAAGGTGATATTACTCCCTAAATGTACAGATTATTTCTTCTCGTGTAGGTTCTGACCTTTACTGACTAATTAGACCATATCTCCCAAATTTGAACTCCAAATTGAGTTATTCCAGTTGGTAAAAATCCATGAGCCCTATATCTATAATTTTTATCTTGGCGTACGATTTTAACTCCCTACAGAATATTTTCCAGAAATTCAAAAACTAAAGCTTTAATAACATATTCTGAATAAACATTTTCTGACCTCTGCTTACTAATCAGCTTATATCTACCTCAAATGGACTTCAAATTGAATGATTCCAGTGCCTAAAAATCCATGACACATTTATATTTAATTCTTATGTTAATAATTTATTTTAATTCCTTACAGATACTTCTCAGAAATTAAAATACCAAAGCTATCCTAACATATTTTTCCCTGATGACCCATTTTCTGACCTTTGTCTACTAATTGGCTCATATCTCCCTCATATGGACTCCAAATTGAATGATTCCAGTGGCTAAAAATCCATGACATACATATCTTTAATTCTTATGTTAACCATTTATTTTAATTCTCTACCAATAATTCCCAGAAATTAAATTACCGAAGCTATCCTAACATATTCTTCCCTGATGATTCATTTTCTGACCTTTGACTACTAATCAGACCATAGCTACCTCATATGGACTCCAAATGGAATGATTCCAGTGGCTAAAAATCCATGACACATTTATCTTTAATTCTTATGTTAACCATTTATTTTAATTCCTTATAGATTGTTCCCAGAAATTAAAATACCGAAGCTTAAAATTCTGCCACCCATAGCCATAACCATGCAGAACTATCTACACCAACCTAAGTATTCAAACATACATCACATGCAAGATCAATATGTAACATGATATAGCAACATCATGACCAATCATAAAAGTTCTAAGATCAAAATCTCATACAAATATTATAAGTTTCAAAAGTTTTCTTCAAAAAGAAATATTGTTAAACTTACTTGGAGCACTTAGTCTTCTAGACTTCTCCTTCCTCTTTCTTCCTTTCTTCCTCTCCTTTCCTCACTCTACCTTGCTTCTATTTTTTTCTCTCCCTCACTTGGACGAAATTCTAATGTTGTAAGGGTGGGTTTTCTTATATAGACCACCAAATAATTCACCTTTCATGATCATGGGTCTACCTTATCACAATTAGGATACACTTTGTTGAATTTTTGGAAAACAAACAACTTATGTTCTTGTCTTCCTCTTTAGTATGTTATTTCTAATTTCTTTCCTATTAGATTTTTCTTCTTTATTTGTTCTCTTAATGTTAGAAACATTTTCTATGCATATACCTAAGGTGAAGAATTTCTAAGGATTATATTTCCTTAGATATCTAAAATATTGTCTAATAAATTTTATTTCCTTAATTAAATTTTTTATGTACCTTTATCAATAAAAGAAACGAAATTAAGGATGTTACATTTCTCTCCCTCTAAAAGAAATTTTGTCCTCAAAATTTCAAAAATTACCTTATAAGAACAATTGCGGATATTTCTTCCTCATGACTTCTTCCAGCTCCCAAGTTGCTTCTTCCGGAGTCAAACCTTCCCATAACACCTTAACTAAGGGAATGGTTTTATTTCTCAGTTGCTTCACGTCAGTGTCCAATATGGATGCAGGTACTAGCTGGTATGTCATGTTCTCCTTTATTTGGATTGGTTCATCCAGTATTATATGTGATGAATCTGAAAGATACTTCCGCAGCTGTGATACGTGGAAAACATTATGCAGGTTGGACAAATTAGGTGGGAGAGCAACTTGATATGCTGATGTCCCAACTTTCTTTAGAATTTGGTAGGGTCCTAAAAATCGCGGACTTAGCTTTCTTGTTTTGAGAGACCTACCAACTCCAGTAGTCGGGGAAAGTTTCAGAAATACATGGTCTCCTTCCTCAAACTCTAGAGGTCTATGTCTCTTATCGTAGTAACTCTTTTGCCGACTCTGAGCTGTAAGTATTTTGTTTCGTATCATCCTGATTTGTTCAGTGGTTTGTTGAACTAGATCAGGACCTAACAAGTTCTTTTCTCCTACCTCGAACCAACATAGTGGAGATCGGCACTTTCTACCGTATAAAGCTTCATAGGGGGCCATCTTAATGCTAGAGTGATAGCTATTATTATAAGCAAACTCTACTAAAGGTAGGTACTTAACCCATCCTTTACCTTGCTCTATCACACAGGCCCTCAACATATCTTCTAGGGTTTGAATGGTTCGTTCTGTCTGCCCGTCAGTTTGAGGATGGTAGGCAGTACTGAACCGCAACTGAGTACCAAAAGCTTCTTGCAACGCCTTCCAAAACCTCGACGTGAAGCTCGGATCTCTATCAGAAACAATATTTAAGGGAATCCCATGGAGTCTAACTATTTCCTGAACGTACAATTGGGCCAATTTATCTAGTGAAAAGTTAATTTTTATGGGCAAAAAGTGAGCAGATTTGGTTAATCTGTCAACTATTACCCAGATAGAGTCATGTCCCACTGAGGTCTTAGGTAAACCTACAACAAAGTCCATCGAAATACTATCCCATTTCCATTTAGGGATCTCAAGAGGTTGTAGAAATCCCGCTGGCTTTTGGTGCTCCACCTTCACCTTTTGACAAATGAGACATTTCGCCACAAACTCAGCAATGTCATTTTTCATCCCTGGCCACCAATACATCCTTTTTAAATCCTGGTACATTTTAGTGCATCCAGGATGGATTGTGTATTTACTTTGATGCGCTTCCTACAGTATCTTAGTCCTCAACTCTTGTTCTTGAGGGACACAAATCCTTCCCTGATACATGATTGCTCCATCTTCCATTACAGAAAAATTACCATAGATTATGATCTTGTAAGTATTGATCGTGAGCTTGAGCTTCTTTGATCTGGGCTCTAAGGTCAGACCCTATACTTAAACCATTAATGACTAGATTCTTTGGAGTAAGAGTAAGGGCTAGTTTCAAATTTTGAAACTCCTCTAGCATCTGCATCTCATACACCATCATCTGACCCATATGCAGAGATTTTCGACTCAAGGCATCTGCTACAACATTCGCCTTTCCGGGATGATACTTTATCTCAAACTTGTAGTCATTGAGGAATTCTACCCATCTTCGTTGCCTCATATTTAACTCCTTCTGATCAAAGAGGTATTTAAGGCTCTTATGATCACAATATACTTCAAAGGTTGCCCCGTACAAATAGTGTCACCAAATCTTTAAGGCAAACACTACTGCCGCTAATTCAAGATCATGGGTTGGATAGTTTCCTTCGTGAGGTCTCAGTTGCCTAGAGGCGTAAGCAACTACTCTCTTATCTTGCATCAGCACACATCCTAGCCCTTTCTTTGAAGCGTCACTATACACTTCAAAATATCCTGTAGGGTCTGGAATAATTAAAACAGGAAGAGTGGTCAGTCTTGTCTTCAGCTCCTGAAAACTAGCATCACATTGATTAGTCCATTTGAAAGGACTTCCCTTCCTGGTCAATTTAGTCAATGGCAAGGCTATACGAGAGAAGTTTTGTATAAATCTCCTGTAGTATCCTGCCAAACCAAGGAAACTTCTGATTTCCGTAACCGTCTTTGGTGTCTCCCACTTAATCACTGCTTCCGTCTTGCTAGGATCTACGGCTACCCCTCTATTAGAGATGACATGTCCGAGAAACTTCACCTCTGACAGCCAAAATTCACACTTCTCCAATTTAGCATATAACTTTTTCTCTTTCAGCACTTGCAGCACGATTCGGAGATGTTGTTCATGTTCTTTCTCACTCTTAGAATATATCAAGATGTCATCAATGAACACTACAACAAATTGATCTAGGTAGGGTCGAAAAATGCGATTCATGTAATCCATGAAAATTGCAGGTGCATTAGTCAACCCGAAGGGCATTACGAGAAACTCATAGTGCCCATACCTAGTCCTGAAGGCAGTTTTTGGTACGTCCTCCTCCTTAATCCTAATCTGATGATATCCTGACCGCAAGTCAATTTTAGAAAAGATGGAGGCACCCTTTAATTGATCCAATAAGTCATCTATCCTAGGGAGAGGGTACTTATTTTTGATAGTCACCTTATTCAGCTGTCTGTAATCTATGCATAGTCTCAAACTCCCGTCTTTCTTCTTAACAAACAATACAGGAGCTCCCCAAGGTGATACACTCGGTCTAATGAATTGCTTGTCTAATAGTTCCTCCAACTGCTTCTTTAGTTCTTGTAGTTCCTTCGAGGCCATTCGATATGGTGCAATAGAGATAGGCCTTGTCCCAGGTAGGAGATCAATAGAGAACTCTATCTCTCTCTTGGGAGGTAAGCCTGGAATATCTGATGGAAACACCTCAGGAAACTCGTTGGCTATTGGAATTTCATCAAGCTTCGATTCGACTTCTAGGTTTGATAAATACAAGAGAATGTATCCAAGTACTCCATTCTTCAACTCCCTATTAACTTGATTGGCATTTAACATCAATAACTGGACCTCCTCTTTCGGAGTAGAAGGTAGAAATTCAACGGTCTTGTTACAACAATTCAACAAGACTCGATTCCTAGACATCCAGTCTAACCCTAGAATGACCTCAATACCTCTTAAAGGTAAAATGACGAGGTCTACAGAAAAAGTTTTCTCCTGGATGGTGACTTGACAGTCCTTACATATAGAGGAAGTTAATACCCGTTCCCCTGTAGGGGTTACTACAGATAGCTCATAGGGAGTTTCAGAAATAGAGAACTGAAACTTCCTAATACATTCTTCTGATATAAATGAATGACTAGCACCAGAGTCAAATAACACCATAAGAGCAAATCCATAAATATAGCATGTACCTTGAATCATTTCAGAAGATTGAGCTGCCTCTTGGCCGCTCAGGGTGAAAACCCTTCCTTTCACCTGAGGCCTCTGTTCTGGCTGCTTTCCTACATTCTGTGGGCAGTTTTTCGCAAAATGTCCCTTCTGTCCGCAATTGAAGCAGACATCTTGTCCCATGTAGCATGGCCGGTTACCATGCATGCGTCCGCATTTAGCGCACTTGACTGAGGCGAGGTCTTGTTGAAAAGGCCTAGGACCCGCAATCAATGGCCTCTTACCAGCTCCATATCCACTTCTTCTCACGTTCTTTCTAGGGTTGGGAAAATTTTTCTTCCTTTTCCATAGGTTTCGCCTTTGCTTCTCGTCCTCCACTGCCCTTAAACTCTTTTCCAAGAGTCTGCATTTATTTATCAGAGGTACAAACTCCCTGATCTCCATAGCTATAACAGCATTCTTTAACTCCGGGTTTAGTCCCGCTTCAAACTTAACCGCCTTCCATGCTTCATCTGGGTTATATCGCAGATAAGAGGAGAACTTAGACAGCTCCTCGAACCTTGCGATATACTGGTCCACGGTCATGCTTCCTTGCCTGAGTTGGAGAAATTCGATCTCTTTCTCTGGCGATTTAATCGTGCCGTCCAGAAGCCCTACGTTCTATTTTCTTGCATACGGAAGACGGAGACAAAAATACGAAAAAGTCGTGTCGTTGAAAGGAAGAACGGATAGTAAACTCTATCAAGTTCGTTTCACGAGATTTCGACTTTCCGGCGATGGAATCGTGCCGTTGAGAAAACCTGCGGGCCATTTTCGTGCATCCCGATGTCGGAGACGAAAATTCGTAAAAGTCGTCTCGTTGGAAAGAACAACTCGTTGGAAACTCTAGAAACTTCGTTTGGTGAGATTTTGACTGTCCGGCGATTTAATCATGCCGTTCAGAAGCCCTACGTTCTATTTTCCTGCTTACGGATGACGGAGACAAAAATACGAAAAAGTCGTGTCGTTGAAAGGAAGAACGGATAATAAACCTTATAAAGTTCGTTTCGCGAGATTCTGAGTTTCCGGCGATGGAATCGTGCCGTCGAGAAACCTTACGGGCCATTTTCGTGCATACAGATGTCGGAGATGAAAATACGAAAAATTCGTGTCGTTGGAAACAAGCACTCCTTAGAAACTCTATAAAGTTCGTTTCGCGAGATTTTGACTTTTCGGGGATGGAATCGTGCCGTCGAGAAACCCTACGGGCCATTTTCGTGCATCTGGATGTCGGAGACGAAAATTCGAAAAAGTCGTGTCGTTGGAAAGAATAACTCCTTGGAAACTCTAGAAACTTCGTTTCCTGAGATTTTGACTGTCCGGCGATTTAATCGTGCCATCCAGAAGCCCTACGTTCTATTTTTGTGCATACAGATGACGGGGACAAAAATACGAAATAGTTGTGTCGTTGAAAGGAGGAACGGATAATAAAATCTATAAAGTTCGTTTCGCGAGATTCCGAATTTCCGGCAATGGAATCGTGCCGTCGAGAAACCCTGCGGGCCATATTTGTGCATCCGGATTTCAGAGCCGAAAATTCGAAATAGTCGTGTCGTTGGAAAGAAGAACTCCTTGGAAATTCTAGAAACTTCGTTTCGTGAGATTGTGACTGTCCGGCGATTTAATCATGCCGTTCAGAAGCCCTACGTTCTATTTTCATGCATACGGATGTCGGAGACGAAAATACGAAAAATTCGTGTCGTTGGAAACAAGCACTCCTTAGAAACTCTATAAAGTTCGTTTCGCGAGATTCCGACTTTTCGGGGATGGAATCGTGCCGTCGAGAAACCCTACGGGGCATTTTCGTGCATCTGGATGTCGGAGACGAAAACTCGAAAAAGTCGTGTCGTTGCAAAGAAGAACTCCTTGGAAACTCTAGAAACTACGTTTCGTGAGATTCTGACTGTCCCGCGATTTAATCGTAACGTCCAGAAGCCCTACGGTCTATTTTCGTGCATACGGATGACGGGGACAAAAATACGAAAAAGTCGTGTCGTTGGAAAGAAGAACTCCTTGGAAACTCTAGACACCTCGTTTCGTGAGATTTTGACAGTCCGGCGATTTAATCGTGCCGTCCAGAAACCCTACGTTCTATTTTCTTGCATACGGATGACGGGGACAAAAATACGAAAAAGTCGTGTCGTTGAAAGGAAGAACGGATAATAAACTCTATAAAGTTCGTTTCGAGAGATTTCGACCTTCCGGCCATGGAATCGTGCTGTCGAGAAACCCTACGGGCCATTTTCGTGCATACGGATGTCGGAGACGAAAATACGAAAAATTTGTGTCGTTGGAAACAAGCACTCCTTAGAAATTCTATAAAGTTCGTTCCGCGAGAATCCGACTTTCCGGCGATGGAATCGTGCCGTCGAGAAACCCTACGGGCCATTTTTATGCATACGGATGTCGGAGACGAAAATACGAAAAACTCGTGTCGTTGGAAACAAGCACGCCTTAGAAACTCTATAAAGTTCGTTTCGCGAGATTCCGACTTTTCGGGGATGGAATCGTGCCGTCGAGAAAGCCTACGGGCCATTTTCGTGCATCTGGATGTCGGAGACGAAAATTCGAAAAAGTCGTGTCGTTGGAAAGAAGAACTCCTTGGAAACTCTAGAAACTTCGTTTCGTGAGATTCTGACTGTCCGGCGATTTAATCGTGCCGTCCAGAATCCCAACGTTCTATTTTCTTGCATACGGAAGACGGAGACAAAAATACGAAAAAGTCGTGTCGTTGAAAGGAAGAACGGATAGTAAACTCTATCAAGTTCGTTTCACGAGATTTCGACTTTCCGGCGATGGAATCGTGCCGTCGAGAAAACCTACGGGCCATTTTCGTGCATCCCGATGTCGGAGACGAAAATTCGTAAAAGTCGTCTCGTTGGAAAGAACAACTCGTTGGAAACTCTAGAAACTTCGTTTCGTGAGATTTTGACTGTCCGGCGATTTAATCGTGCCGTTCAGAAGCCCTACGTTCTATTATCCTGCATACGGATGACGAAGACAAAAATACGAAAAAGTCGTGTCGTTGAAAGGAAGAACGGATAATAAACCTTATAAAGTTCGTTTCGCGAGATTCCGAATTTCCGGCAATGGAATCGTGCCGTCGAGAAACCCTACGGGCCATTTTCGTGCATACAGATGTCGGAGACGAAAATACGAAAAATTTGTGTCGTTGGAAACAAGCACTCCTTAAAAATTCTATAAAGTTCGTTCCGCGAGAATCCGACTTTCCGGCGATGGAATCGTGCCGTCGAGAAACCCTACGGGCCATTTTTGTGCATACGGATGTCGGAGATGAAAATACGAAAAACTCGTGTCGTTGGAAACAAGCACGCCTTAGAAACTCTATAAAGTTCGTTTTGCGAGATTCCGACTTTTCGGGGATGGAATCGTGCCGCCGAGAAACCCTACGGGCCATTTTCGTGCATCTGGATGTCGGAGAGGAAAATTCGAAAAAGTCGTGTCGTTGGAAAGAAGAACTCCTTGGAAACTCTAGAAACGTTGTTTCGTGAGATTCTGACTGTTCGGTGATTTAATCGTGCCGTCCAGAAGCCCTACGTTCTATTTTCTTGCATACGGATGACGGAGACAAAAATACGAAAAAGTCGTGTCGTTGAAAGGAAGAACGGATAGTAAACTCTATCAAGTTCGTTTCGCGAGATTTCGACTTTCCGGCGATGGAATCGTGCCGTCGAGAAAACCGACGGGCCATTTTCGTGCATCCCGATGTCGGAGACGAAAATTCGTAAAAGTCGTCTCGTTGGAAAGAACAACTCCTTGGAAACTCTAGAAACTTCGTTTCGTGAGATTTTGACTGTCCGGCGATTCAATCGTGCCGTTCCGAAGCCATACCTTCTATTTTCTTGCATACGGATGACGGAGACAAAAATACGAAAAAGTCGTGTCGTTGAAAGGAAGAACGGATAGTAAACTCTATCAAGTTCGTTTCGCGAGATTTCGACTTTCCGGCGATGGAATCGTGCCGTCGAGAAAACCTACGGGCCATTTTCGTGCATCCCGATGTCGGAGACGTAAATTCGTAAAAGTTGTCTCGTTGGAAAGAAAAACTCGTTGGAAACTCTAGAAACTTCGTTTCGTGAGATTTTGACAGTCCGGCGATTTAATCGTGTCATCCAGAAGCTCTACGTTCTATTTTCTTGCATACGGATGACGGGGACAAAAATACGAAAAAGTCGTGTCGTTGAAAGGAAGAACGGATAATAAAGTCTATAAAGTTCGTTTCGCGAGATTTCCACCTTCCGGCGATGGAATCGTGCCGTCGAGAAACCCTACAGGCCATTTTTGTGCATACGGATGTCGGAGATGAAAATACGAAAAACTCGTGTCGTTGGAAACAAGCACGCCTTAGAAACTCTATAAAGTTCGTTTCGCGAGATTCCGACTTTTCGGGGATGGAATCGTGCCGTCGAGAAACCCTACGGGCCATTTTCGTGCATCTGGATGTCGGAGACGAAAATTCGAAAAAGTCGGGTCGTTGGAAAGAATAACTCCTTGGAAACTCTAGAAACTTCGTTTCCTCAGATTTTGACTGTTCGGCGATTTAATCGTGCCGTCCAGAACCCCTACGTTCTATTTTCGTGCATACAGATGACGGGGACAAAAATACTAAATAGTTGTGTCGTTGAAAGGAGGAACGGATAATTAAATCTATAATGTTCGTTTCGCTAGATTCCGAATTTCCGGCAATGGAATCGTGCCGTCGAGAAACCCTGCGGGCCATATTTGTGCATCCGGATTTCAGAGACGAAAATTCGAAATAGTCGTGTCGTTGGAAAGAAGAACTCGTTGGAAACTCTAGAAACTTCGTTTCGTGAGATTGTGACTGTCCGGCGATTTAATCATGCCGTCGAGAAACCCTACGGGCCATTTTTGTGCATACGGATGTCGGAGACGAAAATACGAAAAATTCGTGTCGTTGGAAACAAGTGTAACATCCCGTAATTTTTAGATATTTTCCTTAGAAATTCTTCACCTTACATATATGCATAGAAATGTTCTAATATTAATGGAATAGGTAAAGAAAGAAAACCTAAGAGGAAATATTAGAAATAAACATGTTAAAGAAAGGTGAAATTCTTAGGTAAAGAAAGATAAATTTTTGTGAAGTAAGTAAAGGTCTTAAAATTTCAAGAAGATCGGATTAGGGTAATCTTTCTTAATTTAAGAGCAAAAGTTACTGAGTTTAGTATCTCCACCCGTAATTGGGCTTTAACCTATAGACATTTCATATAGAGTTTTTCTACTTCACATGAATTTTTAGCAAGCCAATAGGATAGGCCAAGGAAGAAATAAAACATAGACTTGGACTAGGATATAGAAATTGGACCGATAGCCCAAAAATCATGAAAATGTGACCAAGCCCATTATGAAAGGAAGAATTTTAACCAAAGTAAGGAAAATGGGCAAGAATGAGCCCAAACCCAAGAGGAAAAAAATAAAAATAAAAATAAAATTAAAGTGATGAAATATTAGTGTAATCAAGATTAAGTGACATGGCATTAAGACAAAAATTTGACAAGTGGTGTGATTCTACATTCATCATTTTGGCAAGTGGCATAATAATACAAGGCTTTAGGACAAAAACATCTATATCCTACATTCATAACTTTAGCAAGTGGGTAATAATACATAGCATTATGACAAAACATCATTATCCTACACAAATAATTTTAGTTAAGTAAGGAAAATTCAAGGGCTAGAAATTTGCCACTTAAAAAGGCAAATCTATCATACTTGATTAAGACAAAAGAAAAAGGAAATGAATCCCTAAATCAAAGGGATCTTGTCCCATATCTTAAGAACATATCATCATAATTTTCAAAATACAAATCTCCTTTTTCTATGCATATCTTGACTAAGGAAGAGGAAGACAAGAACATAAGTTGTTTGTTTTCCAAAAATTCAACAAAGTGTATCCTAATTGTGATAAGGTAGACCCATGATCATGAAAGGTGAATTATTTGGTGGTATATATAAGAAAACCCACCCTTACAACATTAGAATTTCGTCCAAGTGAGGGAGAGCAAAAATAGAAGCAAGGTAGTGTGAGGAAAGGAGAGGAAGAAAGGAAGAAAGAGGAAGGAGAAGTCTAGGAGACTAAGTGCTCCAGGTAAGTTTAACAATATTTCTTTTTGAAGAAAACCTTTGAAACTCATAATATTTATATGAGATTTTGATTTTAGAACTTTGATGATTGGTCATGGATGTTGCTATATCATGTTACATATTGATCTTGCATGTGATGTATGTTTGAATACTTAGGTTGGTGTAGATAGTTCTGCATGGGTATGGCTATAGTTGACAGAATTTTTAGCTTCGGTATTTTAATTTCTGGGAACAATCTATAAGGAATTAAAATAAATGGTTAACATAAGAATTAAAGATATATGTGTCACGGATTTTCACCCACTGGAATCATTCCATTTGGAGTCCATATGAGGTAGCTATGGTCTGATTAGTAGTCAAAGGTCAGAAAATGAATCATCAGGGAAGAATATGTTAGGATAGCTTCGGTAATTTCATTTCTGGGAATTATCTGTATGGAATTAAAATAAATGGTTAACATGAAAGTTATATATCTATGTCTCATGGAAATATATGCACTGGAATTATGCAATTTGGAGTTCATATGAGGTAGATATGATCCGATTAGTAAGCCGAGGTCAGAAAATGTTTATTCAGGGAAGAGTATGTTATTAATGCTTTAGTTTTTGAATTTCTGGGAATATTCTGTAGGGAATTAAAATAGCGCGCCAACATAAAAATTGTAGATATATGGCTCATGGATTTTTACCAACTGGAATAACTCAATTTGGAGTTCCAATTTGGGAGATATGGTCTAATTAGTTTGTAAAGGTCAGAACCTATCCGAGAGGAACTATCCTGTACTTTGAGGGAGTAATATCGCCTTCGTTTCTTAATTTTTCGCTACAATGTTCAACATAATAGTTTTAGATAATTGTTTTATCTTGAAATGGACACCAAGATCACCTACATCAGAGTTAAATTGAGGGAGTTATGCTCTGATTAGTAAGAGAAGGTTAGATAGGATGAAAACCTGCATCAAGAAAATAAAGAAATAAAATTAGTATTTAAAAAAGAAGATGAATCTTAATAAATGACTAGTATAGCCATTGCCATTGCCATTGTATGAACTTCTTACCATCTTAAGTATGAAATTTTGACATGGAAATATTTTATAAAGTGATATTTGAAATGGTTATGTTCATGGCATGATTACCAATGATTTATGGTAATAGTTATATTTTGATGAACATACTTGTTATTGAAAGCATATTTTTGGCTATCATTGTGAAAAGAAAAGAAATAAGCACGGTCACATGGCAATCCATGTGGTGCACCAGTAGGGGACGCCCTACCAACGGTTATGATCATGATAATGAGAAAAGAAAGAGAAAGTGAGCCATGTCGGACGGAGCGAGAAAAGCCCGTACCGGAGAGTAGAGGATACTCACCCTGACCGGGGTAGCTTGAAATGAGAATAAGTTGATGGCCATCATATGATATTTTGAAAATAGTTAATCATATCATACATATCATTATAGTATGATTCTTATGTGCATAGATATAATGCATTCATGTGACCAAAGATATTTTCTGTAGTTTATACAGCTGAACATGACGTGATGAGCTTTACTGATGATAATTTATTGTTGAACTTACTGGGATTTAATTCTCACTATATTTCCATATCATGTTCAGAAAATTATTTATGCAGCTTTTGTTTCTAAGGCTCTGGCTTTTAGTGCACATTGGATCGAGTTACTTTATGTTGGGCAGATTTCAGAATCAAATAAGATGTTTGTGGTCGAGTTGGCTCAGATCTCGGTGAAGGTGCAACCACCTGCACCTGTATCTCCGGAATTGGTCAACCAAAATAAACAAGATGTAAATATCTATGTGTTTGATATGTTATACGTCTGTTTTGATTAATGACATGTATGTGAACTCAATATTGTATAATAATAAAGGAAAAAAAAAGAGGTTGTTACATAATTGGTATCAGAGAAGGTTGATCCTAGATGGCCAGTGGGTGGATGGTTATCTGAATCGATCTTATAGTGTCTTGAGTATGTTGTGGTTGTGCTGTGTAGGGGATTAGTGACTCATATAGGTAAGAAATTACTAGTGTTTCTTATCTATATGCCGAGGTGGTGTTATGACTGCTGTTAAATATTGTTTTGAAACTAACTATTGGGCTTGATCACCTCAATAGCAGCATAAATTTATTTTTCCCACAGTAGGAAATGGCACCACCAAGGCGGAATCCGGCAAACAATGCGGAGAAAATCTTGCACAACCTTGCCACAGCAATTCGAGAATTTGGTATTGATTTACTCCTTAGAACCCAACTAGTATCTATATCCCTATATAGAATGATATCGATTGAATTTAAAAAAAAATTGTGATTTGTGAAAAGTGCATGTCTAAGGAAAGCTCTGGCAAGGAAAGACTTGGTACTTAAGTGTGTCCATTAGTGACCCACCTCTCTTTCTTGGGAACTTTTCTGGTGCGCTGTTTACAGACTACAATTACTATCCAGTTACCGAGATATTAGTGTGGAATTTTAACATGGAATTTACCCTAGTACTCATATAAAATTTCCAAGAAGTTTTAAAAGTGCCGGTTTTATTTGAAAAATCTTAGTATGCTCCGTGGTTGCAGTATTTCCACATCAGAAAAGAATTATTCTAGTTACTGGAAAAAAAAAAATTTACAAGACTTGTTAGACAAGGGATTTAAATGCCCTAGTACTTTTATTTGGAGTGCTCTAGTTCTATTTGTGAAAAAGAAAGATGGATTACTATGACTATGCATAGATTGTAGACAGTTGAATAAGGTAACAATGTAGAATAGAAACTCATTAGCTCGTATAGATTACCTGTTTGACCAGTTATAAGGTGTTCAATATTTTTCCACAAATAGATTTGGGATATGAGTAACATTAATTAAGGATAAGAGAAGAGGATGTAGGACTTATTATGGGCATTATGAGTTCTTGGTGATGCATTTAAATTGACAAACCTTTAGCTGCATTCATAAATTTAATGAATAGTAATTAGGTCATCCTTGGAACAATTTGTTATTATATATATGGATGATATACTAGAATATTTCAAAAGTTCAGAGGATCATAAGCAACATTCAAAGATAGTTTTACCAACTCTAAAGGAGTATGGTTGGTAAATATGGTATACAAGTAGAGTCTAAGAAAGTAAAAGTAGTACAATAATAGCTACGTTTTACTACATTTAAAGATGAAGATCCAAATCCAATTTACGCTTCCTGCGGTTATCTGCCGTCCATTCTACTGGAGTAATAGTTAGATCAGGTACATGAACATAGGCTTGTAAAGCATCAATCAACTCCTCAACATTTGAAGCTGAGATGCGAATTTGTCGTGCTGAGTGTGAGATAAACCTCTGTTCCACAGCTTGATCTAGAAAAGATAACAAACCATCAAAGAAGTGATTAACATTTAACAAACCTATCGGTTTGTGATGCATATTTAGTTGTGCCCAAGAGACTATTTGGAAAATCTCCTCTAAAGTACCAAAACCACCTGGTAAGGCAATGAAGGCTTCAGCATTGCTCATCATTCTAGCCATGCGTTCATGCATGGAAACTACCCTATATTCTTCCCCAATTGTCTTCCCTATATTGCTGGATGTAGCTAGAGCTGTAGGAATAATACCTAGTGTAACAACTCCATTTATGTAAATTTTTTTTTTATTAAAAATACGATGAAATTATTACCTCGTTACAACTTAACTCAATATAACATTTATTTAATTTATACAATACTGAGTTTCTATACACAATATTATTTTACAAACTACACACCATTATTTTACAAACATTTGTACAAAAATACATATTAGTTCTAATCATCTATATCGACTACTTCCGGGGACACTGGTTCGGGTGGCACGTCCACCGGAATCTCAGTTACATCTACGACAGTTATATCTGAAATAACTGGAAGTTGCCCAAGGTAGGGCACCTCGATCCAACGTACAGAGATAATAAGTGTCATAGAGAATATCTGCATATTTATTATTCTGAACATGATATGGAAATATAGTGAGAATTAAATCCCAGTAAGTTCAACAATAAATCATAATTTATCATCAATATAGTTGATCATGTCATGTTCAGCTGTATAAACTACAGAAAATATCTTTAAGTCACATGAATGCACTTTATCATGCACATGAAAATTATACAGTTATGACATGTATGGTATGAATAACTATTTTTCGAGTTTCATATGATGGCTATCCACTTATTCTTACTTCAAGCTACCCCGGTCAGGGTGAGTATTCTCTACTTTTCGGTACGGGCTTATCTCGCTCCGTCCGACATGGCACACTTTCTCTTTCTTTTCTTATTAACATGATCATAACCGTTGGTAGGGCGTCCCCTACTGGTGCACCACACGGATTGCCATGTGACCGTGCTCATTTCTTTTCTTTTCACAATGATAGCCAAAAATATGCTTTCAATAACAAGTATGTTCATCAAAATATAACTATTACCATAAATCATTGGTAATCATGCCATGAACATAACCATTTAAAATATCACTTTATAAAACATTTCCATGTCAAAATTCCATACTAATACCTTGGGAACTGGATAGTAATTGTAGTCTGTAAACAGCGCACCAGAAAAGTTCCCAGGAAAGAGAGGTGGGTCACTAATGGACACGCTTAAGTACCATGTCTTTCCTTGCCAGAGCTTTCCTTAGACATGCACTTTTCACAAATCACAATTTTGTTTTCCAGTAACTAGAATAATTCTTTTCTGATGTGAAAATACTGCAACCACGGAGCATACTAAGATTTTTCAAATAAAACCGGCACTTTCAAAACTTCTTGTAAATTTATATGAGTACTAGGGTAAATTCCATGTTAAAAATTACACACTTAAAATGGTAGTAAGTTCATGCAATGGCAATGGCTATGGCTATACTAGTCATTTGTTAAGATTCATCTTCTTTTTAAAATACTAATTTTATTTCTTTATTTTCTTGATGCAGGTTTTCATCCTATCTAACCTTCTCTTACTAATCAGAGCATAACTCCCTCAATTTAACTCTGATGTAGGTGATCTTAGTGTCAATTTCAAGATAAAACAATTATCTAAAACATTTATGTTGAACATTGTAGCGAAATATTAAGAAATCAAGGTGATATTACTCCCTAAATGTACAGATTATTTCTTCTTGTGTAAGTTCTGACCTTTACTGACTAATTAGACCATATCTCCCAAATTTGAACTCCAAATTGAGTTATTCCAGTTGGTAAAAATCCATGAGCCCTATATCTATAATTGTTATCTTGGCGTACGATTTTAACTCCCTACAGAATATTTTCTAGAAATTCAAAAACTAAAGCTTTAATAACATATTCTGAATAAACATTTTCTGACCTCTGCTTACTAATCAGCTTATATCTACCTCAAAAGGACTTCAAATTGAATGATTCCAGTGCCTAAAAATCCATGACACATTTATCTTTAATTCTTATGTTAATAATTTATTTTAATTCCTTACAGATACTTCTCAGAAATTTAAATACCGAAGCTATCCTAACATATTTTTCCCTGATGACCCATTTTCTGACCTTTGTCTACTAATCGGCTCATATCTCCCTCATATGGACTCCAAATTGAATGATTCCAGTGGCTAAAAGTCCATGACATACATATCTTTAATTCTTATGTTAACCATTTATTTTAATTCCCTACCAATAATTCCCAGAAATTAAATTACCGAAGCTATCCTAACATATTCTTCCCTGATGATTCATTTTCTGACCTTTGACTACTAATCAGACCATAGCTACCTCATATGGACTCCAAATGGAATGATTCCAGTGGATAAAAATCCATGACACATTTATCTTTAATTCTTATGTTAACCATTTATTTTAATTCTCTACCAATAATTCCCAGAAATTAAATTACCGAAGCTATCCTAACATATTCTTCCCTGATGATTCATTTTCTGACCTTTGACTACTAATCAGACCATAGCTACCTCATATGGACTCCAAATGGAATGATTCCAGTGGCTAAAAATCCATGACACATTTATCTTTAATTCTTATGTTAACCATTTATTTTAATTCCTTATAGATTGTTCCCAGAAATTAAAATACCGAAGCTATCCTAACATATTCTTCCCTGATGATTCATTTTCTGACCTTTGACTACTAATCAGACCATAGCTACCTCATATGGACTCCAAATGGAATGATTCCAGTGGCTAAAAATCCATGACACATTTATCTTTAATTCTTATGTTAACCATTTATTTTAATTCCTTATAGATTGTTCCCAGAAATTAAAATACCGAAGCTTAAAATTCTGCCACCCATAGCCATAACCATGCAGAACTATCTACACCAACCTAAGTATTCAAACATACATCACATGCAAGATCAATATGTAACATGATATAGCAACATCATGACCAATCATAAAAGTTCTAAGATCAAAATCTCATACAAATATTATAAGTTTCAAAAGTTTTCTTCAAAAAGAAATATTGTTAAACTTACCTTTAGCTTTCTAAACTTCTCCTTCTTCTTCCTTCCTTTCTTCTTCTCTCTTCTCTCCTTTCCTCACTCTACCTTGCTTCTATTTCTCTCTCTTTCTCACTTGGACGAAATTAAAGTGTTGTAAGGGTGGGTTCTCTTATATAGACCACCAAATAAGTCACCTTTCATGATCATGGATCTACCTTATCACAATTAAGATACACTTTGTTGAATTTTTGGAAAACAAACAACTTATGTTCTTGTCTTCCTCTTCCTTAGTCAAGATATGCATAGGAAAAGGAGATTTGTATTTTGAAAATTATGATGATATGTTCTTAAGATAAGGGACAAGGTCCCTTTGATTTAGGGATTCATTTAATTTTTCTTTTGTCTTAATCAATTATGATAGGTTGCCTTTTTAAGTGGCAAATTTCTAGCCCTTCAATCTCCATTATTTGGTTGATATTATTTGTGTGGGCTATGAATGTTTTGTCCTAATACCATGTATTATCATACCACTTGCTAAAATTATGAGTGAAGGATATAGATGTTTTTGTCCTAAAGCCTTGTATTATCATGCCACTTGCCTAAATGATGAATGTAGAATCACACCACTTGCTAAATTTTTGTCTTAATGCCATGTAACCTAATCTTTATTCTTATTATTATATCATCATCTAATTTATTTTATTTTATTTTTCCTCTTGGATTTGGGCTTATTCTTACCCATTATGGGCTTGTCCTACCCATTTTCTTTGCTTTGGATAAAATTCTTCCTTTCTTGGTGGGCTTGGTCACATTTTCATAATTTTTGGGCTATTGGTGAAATTACTATATCCTAGTCCAAGTCTATGTTTAATTTCTTGTTTAGGTTATCCAATGGGCTTGCTAGAAACTTATGTGAAGTGGAAAAACTCTATATGAAGTGTCCATAGGTAAAAGCCCAATGTATGGGTAAAGATTTTAAACTTAGTAACTATAGTTCTTGAATTAGGAAAAATTACCCTAATTCAATGTTCTTTGAAATTTTAAGACCTTTACTTGTTTCTAAAAATTTATCTTCCTTATCCAAGAATTTTGCATCTCTTTAGTATGTTATTTCTAATTTCTTTCCTATTAGATTTTCCTTCTTTATTTGTTCTCTTAATGTTAGAAACATTTTCTATGCATATACATAAGGTGAAGAATTTCTAAGGATTATATTTCCTTAGATATCTAAAATATTGTCTAATAAATTTTATTTCCTTAATTAAAATTTTTATGTACCTTTATCAATAAAAGAAACGAAATTAAGGATGTTACATTTCTCTCCCCCTAAAAGAAATTTTGTCCTCAAAATTTCAGAAATTACCTTATAAGAACAATTGCGGATATTTCTTCCTCATGACTTCTTCCAGCTCCCAAGTTGCTTCTTCCGGAGTCAAACCTTCCCATAACACCTTAACTAGGGGAATGGTTTTATTTCTCAGTTGCTTCACGTCAGTGTCCAATATGGATGCAGGTACTAGCTGGTATGTCATGTTCTCCTTTATTTGGATTGGTTCATCCAGTATTATATGTGATGAATCTGAAAGATACTTCCGCAGCTGTGATACGTGGAAAACATTATGCAGGTTGGACAAATTAGGTGGGAGAGCAACTTGATATGCTGATGTCCCAACTTTCTTTAGAATTTGGTAGGGTCCTAAAAATCGCGGACTTAGCTTTCTTGTTTTGAGAGACCTCCCAACTCCAGTAGTCGGGGAAAGTTTCAGAAATACATGGTCTCCTTCCTCAAACTCTAGAGGTCTATGTCTCTTATCGTAGTAACTCTTTTGCCGACTCTGAGCTGTAAGTATTTTGTTTCGTATCATCCTGATTTGTTCAGTGGTTTGTTGAACTAGATCAGGACCTAACAAGTTCTTTTCTCCTATCTCGAACCAACATAGTGGAGATCGGCACTTTCTACCGTATAAAGCTTCATAGGGGGCCATCTTAATGCTAGAGTGATAGCTATTATTATAAGCAAACTCTACTAAAGGTAGGTACTTATCCCATCCTTTACCTTGCTCTATCACACAGGCCCTCAACATATCTTCTAGGGTTTGAATGGTTCGTTCTGTCTGCCCGTCAGTTTGAGGATGGTAGGCAGTACTGAACCGCAACTGAGTACCAAAAGCTTCTTGCAACGCCTTCCAAAACCTCGTGTGAACCTCGGATCTCTATCAGAAACAATATTTAAGGGAATCCCATGGAGTCTAACTATTTCCTGAACGTACAATTGGGCCAATTTATCTAGTGAAAAGTTAATTTTTATGGGCAAAAAGTGAGCAGATTTGGTTAATCTGTCAACTATTACCCAGATAGAGTCATGTCCCACTGAGGTCTTAGGTAAACCTACAACAAAGTCCATCGAAATACTGTCCCATTTCCATTCAGGAATCTCCAGAGGTTGAAGAAATCCTGCTGGCTTTTGATGTTCCACTTTCACCTTCTGACAAGTTAAACATTTTGCCACGAACTCAGCAATGTCATTTTTCATCCCTGGCCACCAATACATCCTTTTTAAATCCTGGTACATTTTAGTGCATCCAGGATGGATTGTGTATTTACTTTGATGCGCTTCCTTCAGTATCTTAGTCCTCAACTCTTGTTCTTGAGGGACACAAATCCTTCCCTGATACATGATTGCTCCATCTTCCATTATAGAAAAATTACCTTGGTCTTTATGATCTTGTAAGTATTGATCGTGAGCTTGAGCTTCTTTGATCTGGGCTCTAAGGTCAGACCCTATACTTAAACCATTAATGACTAGATTCTTTGGAGTAAGAGTAGTGGCTAGCTTCAAATTTCGAAACTCCTCTAGCATCTGCATCTCATACACCATCATCTGACCCATATGCAGAGATTTTCGACTCAAGGCATCTGCTATAACATTCGCCTTTCCGGGATGATACTTTATCTCAAACTTGTAGTCATTGAGGAATTCTACCCATCTTCGTTGCCTCATATTTAACTCCTTCTGATCAAAGAGGTATTTAAGACTCTTATGATCACAATATACTTCAAAGGTTGCCCCGTACAAATAGTGTCGCCAAATCTTTAAGGCAAACACTACTGCCGCTAATTCAAGATCATGGGTTGGATAGTTTCCTTCGTGGGGTCTTAGTTGTCTAGAGGCGTAAGCAACTACTCTCTTGTCTTGCATTAACACACACCCTAGCCCTTTCTTTGAAGCATCACTATACACTTCAAAATGTCCTGTGGGGTCTGGAATAATTAAAACAGGAGGAGTGGTCAGTCTTGTCTTCAGCTCCTGAAAACTAGCATCACATTGATCAGTCCATTTGAAAGGAATTCCCTTCCTGGTCAATTTAGTCAATGGCAAGGCTATACGAGAGAAGTTTTGTATAAATCTCCTGTAGTATCCTGCCAAACCAAGGAAACTTCTGATTTCCGTAACCGTCTTTGGTGTCTCCCACTTAATCACTGCTTCCGTCTTGCTAGGATCTACGGCTACCCCTCTATTAGAGATGACATGTCCGAGAAACTTCACCTCTGACAGCCAAAATTCACACTTCTCCAATTTAGCATATAACTTTTTCTCTTTCAGCACTTGCAGCACGATTCGGAGATGTTGTTCATGTTCTTTCTCACTCTTAGAATATATTAAGATGTCATCAATGAACACTACAACAAATTGATCTAGGTAGGGTCGAAAAATGCGATTCATGTAATCCATGAAAATTGCAGGTGCATTAGTCAACCCAAAGGGCATTACGAGAAACTCATAGTGCCCATACCTAGTCCTGAAGGCAGTTTTTGGTACGTCCTCCTCCTTAATCCTAATCTGATGATATCCTGACCGCAAGTCAATTTTAGAAAAGATGGAGGCACCCTTTAATTGATCCAATAAGTCATCTATCCTAGGGAGAGGGTACTTATTTTTGATAGTCACCTTATTCAGCTGTCTGTAATCTATGCATAGTCTCAAACTCCCGTCTTTCTTCTTAACAAACAATACAGGAGCTCCCCAAGGTGATACACTTGGTCTAATGAATTGCTTGTATAATAATTCCTCCAACTGCTTCTTTAGTTCTTGTAGTTCCTTCGAGGCCATTCGATATGGTGCAATAGAGATAGGCCCTGTCCCAGGTAGGAGATCAATAGAGAACTCTATCTCTCTCTTGGGAGGTAAGCCTGGAATATCTGATGGAAACACTTCAGGAAACTCGTTGGCTATTGGAATTTCATCAAGCTTCGGTTCGACTTCTAGGTTTGATAAATACAAGAGAATGTATCCAAGTACTCCATTCTTCAACTCCTTATTAACTTGATTGGCATTTAACATCAATAACTGGACCTCCTCTTTCGGAGTAGAAGGTAGAAATTCAACGGTCTTGTTACAACAATTCAACAAGACTCGATTTCTAGACATCCAGTCTAACCCTAGAATGACCTCAATACCTCTTAAAGGTAAACTGACGAGGTCTACAGAAAAAGTTTTCTCCTGGATGGTGACTTGACAGTCCTTACATACAGAGGAAGTTAATACCCGTTCCCCTGTAGGGGTTACTACAGATAGCTCATAGGGAGTTTCAGAAATAGGGAACTGAAACTTCCTAATACATTCTTCCGATATAAATGAATGACTAGCACCAGAGTCAAATAACACCATAAGAGCAAATCCATAAATATAGCATGTACCTTGAATCATTTCAGAAGATTGAGCTGCCTCTTGGCCGCTCAGGGTGAAAACCCTTCCTTTCACCTGAGGCCTCTGTTCTGGCTGCTTTCCTACATTCTGTGGGCAGTTTTTCGCAAAATGTCCCTTCTGTCCGCAATTGAAGCAGACATCTTGTCCCATGTAGCATGGCCGGTTACCATGCATGCGTCCGCATTTAGCGCACTTGACTGAGGCGAGGTCTTGTTGAAAAGGCCTAGGACCCGCAATCAATGGCCTCTTACCAGCTCCATATCCACTTCTTCTCACGTTCTTTCTAGGGTTGGGAAAATTTTTCTTCCTTTTCCATAGGTTTCGCCTTTGCTTCTCGTCCTCCACTGCCCTTAAACTCTTTTCCAGGAGTCTGCATTTATTTATCAGAGGTACAAACTCCCTGATCTCCATAGCTATAACAGCATTCTTTAACTCCGGGTTTAGTCCCGCTTCAAACTTAACCGCCTTCCATGCTTCATCTGGGTTATATCGCAGATAAGAGGAGAACTTAGACAGCTCCTCGAACCTTGCGATATACTGGTCCACGGTCATGCTTCCTTGCCTGAGTTGGAGAAATTCGATCTCTTTCTCTGCCCGTACAGTACTTGGAAAGTACTTTTCAAAGAAAATGTCCTTGAACACTTGCCAGGTGATCTGTCTTCCCTGATGAGCTAAAAGTTCTCTAGCTCCACGCCACCAGTATTCTGCTTCATCCTTTAACATATATGCAGCAAAAATGATTTGCTGCTCTTCAGTACAGCCCATCACTTCAAAGATTTTCTCTAATTCCCTAATCCACCTTTCAGCTACCGTTGGGTCATAACCACCTTGGAAACAAGGTGGTCTAGTCCTCAGGAACTCGGATATACCATTATCTTTTCCAGCCGTCCGGTTGTTAGGACCAATCTCAACATTTGTGTTATTAGCATTCTGGAGATGTTGTAAAATTTGGTTGGTGGTCATAACTTGGTCTCGAATTGCCGTGGCCAGGTTGTGCAGGGTTTCCTCTGCATTGGTTGCTGGATTCCTCCTTGGTGGTGCCATTTCATACTATGGTACAAAACAAAGTTATGCTGCTATTGAGGTGATCAAGCCCAATAGTTAGTTCAAAAATATTTAATAGCAGTCATAACACCACCTCGGCATATAGATAGGAAACACTAGTAATTTCTTACCTATAGGAATCACCGATCCCCTACACAGCACAACCACAACATACTCAAGACACTATAAGATCGATTCAGATAACCATCCAACCACTGGCCATCTAGGATCGACCTGCTCTGATACCAATTATGTAACAACTCCATTTATGTAAATTTTTTTTTTATTAAAAATACGATGAAATTATTACCTCGTTACAACTTAACTCAATATAACATTTATTTAATTTATACAATACTGAGTTTCTATACACAATATTATTTTACAAACTACACACCATTATTTTACAAACATTTGTACAAAAATACATATTAGTTCTAATCATCTATATCGACTACTTCCGGGGACACTGGTTCGGGTGGCACGTCCACCGGAATCTCAGTTACATCTACGACAGTTATATCTGAAATAACTGGAAGTTGCCCAAGGTAGGGCACCTCGATCCAACGTACAGAGATAATAAGTGTCATAGAGAATATCTGCATATTTATTATTCTGAACATGATATGGAAATATAGTGAGAATTAAATCCCAGTAAGTTCAACAATAAATCATAATTTATCATCAATATAGTTGATCATGTCATGTTCAGCTGTATAAACTACAGAAAATATCTTTAAGTCACATGAATGCACTTTATCATGCACATGAAAATTATACAGTTATGACATGTATGGTATGAATAACTATTTTTCGAGTTTCATATGATGGCTATCCACTTATTCTTACTTCAAGCTACCCCGGTCAGGGTGAGTATTCTCTACTTTTCGGTACGGGCTTATCTCGCTCCGTCCGACATGGCACACTTTCTCTTTCTTTTCTTATTAACATGATCATAACCGTTGGTAGGGCGTCCCCTACTGGTGCACCACACGGATTGCCATGTGACCGTGCTCATTTCTTTTCTTTTCACAATGATAGCCAAAAATATGCTTTCAATAACAAGTATGTTCATCAAAATATAACTATTACCATAAATCATTGGTAATCATGCCATGAACATAACCATTTAAAATATCACTTTATAAAACATTTCCATGTCAAAATTCCATACTAATACCTTGGTAACTGGATAGTAATTGTAGTCTGTAAACAGCGCACCAGAAAAGTTCCCAGGAAAGAGAGGTGGGTCACTAATGGACACGCTTAAGTACCATGTCTTTCCTTGCCAGAGCTTTCCTTAGACATGCACTTTTCACAAATCACAATTTTGTTTTCCAGTAACTAGAATAATTCTTTTCTGATGTGAAAATACTGCAACCACGGAGCATACTAAGATTTTTCAAATAAAACCGGCACTTTCAAAACTTCTTGTAAATTTATATGAGTACTAGGGTAAATTCCATGTTAAAAATTACACACTTAAAATGGTAGTAAGTTCATGCAATGGCAATGGCTATGGCTATACTAGTCATTTGTTAAGATTCATCTTCTTTTTAAAATACTAATTTTATTTCTTTATTTTCTTGATGCAGGTTTTCATCCTATCTAACCTTCTCTTACTAATCAGAGCATAACTCCCTCAATTTAACTCTGATGTAGGTGATCTTAGTGTCAATTTCAAGATAAAACAATTATCTAAAACATTTATGTTGAACATTGTAGCGAAATATTAAGAAATCAAGGTGATATTACTCCCTAAATGTACAGATTATTTCTTCTTGTGTAAGTTCTGACCTTTACTGACTAATTAGACCATATCTCCCAAATTTGAACTCCAAATTGAGTTATTCCAGTTGGTAAAAATCCATGAGCCCTATATCTATAATTGTTATCTTGGCGTACGATTTTAACTCCCTACAGAATATTTTCTAGAAATTCAAAAACTAAAGCTTTAATAACATATTCTGAATAAACATTTTCTGACCTCTGCTTACTAATCAGCTTATATCTACCTCAAATGGACTTCAAATTGAATGATTCCAGTGCCTAAAAATCCATGACACATTTATCTTTAATTCTTATGTTAATAATTTATTTTAATTCCTTACAGATACTTCTCAGAAATTTAAATACCGAAGTTATCCTAACATATTTTTCCCTGATGACCCAGTTTCTGACCTTTGTCTACTAATCGGCTCATATCTCCCTCATATGGACTCCAAATTGAATGATTCCAGTGGCTAAAAGTCCATGACATACATATCTTTAATTCTTATGTTAACCATTTATTTTAATTCCCTACCAATAATTCCCAGAAATTAAATTACCGAAGCTATCCTAACATATTCTTCCCTGATGATTCATTTTCTGACCTTTGACTACTAATCAGACCATAGCTACCTCATATGGACTCCAAATGGAATGATTCCAGTGGCTAAAAATCCATGACACATTTATCTTTAATTCTTATGTTAACCATTTATTTTAATTCTCTACCAATAATTCCCAGAAATTAAATTACCGAAGCTATCCTAACATATTCTTCCCTGATGATTCATTTTCTGACCTTTGACTACTAATCAGACCATAGCTACCTCATATGGACTCCAAATGGAATGATTCCAGTGGCTAAAAATCCATGACACATTTATCTTTAATTCTTATGTTAACCATTTATTTTAATTCCTTATAGATTGTTCCCAGAAATTAAAATACCGAAGCTATCCTAACATATTCTTCCCTGATGATTCATTTTCTGACCTTTGACTACTAATCAGACCATAGCTACCTCATATGGACTCCAAATGGAATGATTCCAGTGGCTAAAAATCCATGACACATTTATCTTTAATTCTTATGTTAACCATTTATTTTAATTCCTTATAGATTGTTCCCAGAAATTAAAATACCGAAGCTTAAAATTCTGCCACCCATAGCCATAACCATGCAGAACTATCTACACCAACCTAAGTATTCAAACATACATCACATGCAAGATCAATATGTAACATGATATAGCAACATCATGACCAATCATAAAAGTTCTAAGATCAAAATCTCATACAAATATTATAAGTTCCAAAAGTTTTCTTCAAAAAGAAATATTGTTAAACTTACCTTTAGCTTTCTAAACTTCTCCTTCTTCTTCCTTCCTTTCTTCTTCTCTCTTCTCTCCTTTCCTCACTCTACCTTGCTTCTATTTCTCTCTCTTTCTCACTTGGACGAAATTAAAGTGTTGTAAGGGTGGGTTCTCTTATATAGACCACCAAATAAGTCACCTTTCATGATCATGGATCTACCTTATCACAATTAAGATACACTTTGTTGAATTTTTGGAAAACAAACAACTTATGTTCTTGTCTTCCTCTTCCTTAGTCAAGATATGCATAGGAAAAGGAGATTTGTATTTTGAAAATTATGATGATATGTTCTTAAGATAAGGGACAAGGTCCCTTTGATTTAGGGATTCATTTAATTTTTCTTTTGGCTTAATCAATTATGATAGGTTGCCTTTTTAAGTGGCAAATTTCTAGCCCTTCAATCTCCATTATTTGGTTGATATTATTTGTGTGGGCTATGAATGTTTTGTCCTAATACCATGTATTATCATACCACTTGCTAAAATTATGAGTGAAGGATATAGATGTTTTTGTCCTAAAGCCTTGTATTATCATGCCACTTGCCTAAATGATGAATGTAGAATCACACCACTTGCTAAATTTTTGTCTTAATGCCATGTAACCTAATCTTTATTCTTATTATTATATCATCATCTAATTTATTTTATTTTATTTTTCCTCTTGGATTTGGGCTTATTCTTACCCATTATGGGCTTGTCCTACCCATTTTCTTTGCTTTGGATAAAATTCTTCCTTTCTTGGTGGGCTTGGTCACATTTTCATAATTTTTGGGCTATTGGTGAAATTACTATATCCTAGTCCAAGTCTATGTTTAATTTCTTGTTTAGGTTATCCAATGGGCTTGCTAGAAACTTATGTGAAGTGGAAAAACTCTATATGAAGTGTCCATAGGTAAAAGCCCAATGTATGGGTAAAGATTTTAAACTTAGTAACTATAGTTCTTGAATTAGGAAAAATTACCCTAATTCAATGTTCTTTGAAATTTTAAGACCTTTACTTGTTTCTAAAAATTTATCTTCCTTATCCAAGAATTTTGCATCTCTTTAGTATGTTATTTCTAATTTCTTTCCTATTAGATTTTCCTTCTTTATTTGTTCTCTTAATGTTAGAAACATTTTCTATGCATATACATAAGGTGAAGAATTTCTAAGGATTATATTTCCTTAGATATCTAAAATATTGTCTAATAAATTTTATTTCCTTAATTAAAATTTTTATGTACCTTTATCAATAAAAGAAACGAAATTAAGGATGTTACACCTAGAACTTGGCATCCCCCTGCATGTGCAGCTGTAGCCACACACCCCATTAACCCACAGTTACCTCCACCATACACTAAATGAATTTTTCTCTTAGCCAACACCATACCCAGATTTTGTGCTGCTTTAACATACTCCTCATCTTTTCCAGGACTGGAACCACAAAAGACACAGATATTTCGAAACTGACGGAATGCGGTTCCTTCCATAATTTCTATCACCTTAACTTTGAGAATAGACAAAGATACTAATGTAAGTATTTATAGAACTCAGAGAAGGGCATATTTATAATAGCTATGCGAATAGGCCGGGTATTATTAGAACAACTATGTGAGTGATTGGTGGATATCAACTAAATTAAAGGTAAATAAAAAAAAATTTCAAAAATGACGGCAAGCATGTATATGTACAGTAGTATGACTGTGACCCATATTAAGCACATAAAGAGTATAAGATAAGATATCACTAGAAATCTGTCTTTATCTTATTGTCTTTGATGAAGCATTGATGTTTTGATTCTTGTAGAAAAGTTGTAGGTGATAGCCGTCATTGAAAAAAAAAAAAGTAAAAAAAAAAATGCAATCAAATGATTTATTTTGTATTCTCAATGTTTTCGCCAGTCGACTATCAGTATTATTAAGTCAACTAGCTATTTTGAGAAATTTTAATTTGGACTGGTTAATTTACAGTTGATTGATTACATCTATTTTGAAGCAATCAACTGCATCCTACCAGTTAACTACATATTCTTTGATTTTCACGGACTTTTATAATCTCAGAAATGTTTCTTTTTCCATGTGATATCTTTCCACCGAATACCAATAGCTTTAAAGTAGATTCTGACACATATATTCAAAATTTGCGGCCACCGATTTTTGCTGAAATCATAGATAGATTTTGTTTACAGATTTTCAAGAATTACGGCCACCGATTTTAATATTTTTCAATGCTTTGTCAAAACTTTTGACTTTCGCTTTTGGAACCATTCTCTATTATGCTTTTCATCTGTTTCACTCATTAACGGTTGGCATTAAATGCAAGGTTATTTTCCCTCATTACAATTAAAGATAATTTCTTCCTTTGAAACTTGGTTGTTATGGTGTCTAAGTTGTTAATAGGTTAAAATAATGAAAGGTTTGAAAAGAATGGACGGATGATGGTCTTATGGTGTTTTGACGAATGTAATCAAGAGAATTAGTGGTGTTGAAGTTCTCGAGGAATAAAATATAGGAAGTAGGATTTAAGTTAGTCTTTGAACTCTTAATTTGGAAATATAGAGAATATTCTGAGAACCATGTCCGGAAATAATGTAGGTTATCAAGATATTTGTGTTAAAGGATTATATCATGCTAAATTGAGTCTAGTATCTAGGATGTGAATTATGTTGGAATTGAGAATTCATGTATGAGTAATTGTTAGGAAAAAAAAACACAAATCTTCTTCAAATGATTGGGTGAATTAAATGGGATTGGCATAAGCTAGAATGAGGTGCTTTTGGATATGATAGAAGAAATAATTGAAATTTTTGACAATGAGTTTAATGGTGTTAATAAGCTTGTATAGAATTACTGTGATGAGGTAAGTTGGAATTATTAGACATGCGTCAATGGTACATAAACGTTATTAAAGGTTTGAAGGATTTATTGCTACGTATGTTTAACATATTGATTAAAGGATTTGAGGATAAAAATAGATGATAGAGTAAGATGATGATATTCAAGGGATGATGTTGATATATAAAAAAAAAAATTGACTTGATAGAAGTTTGGAATAAGAAAAGATAGTTACACAATATGAAGGTGTATATGTTCCTTTATATGTGTGTTTTCTAATATCGACCCATAGATATATCCATACGGGCTAGAGGATATCAATTGAAGAACTTATGATTGAAAGAAATCCTTATGGTTAAGTTATATGGCAAAATCACTCAAGTGAATAGACATATTAAAAAGTAAAGATGTCATACAGAAAAGATATCTCTAATTATTTAGGTAATAAGCTTGGTAACTCTGAATAATGCCTTAATTTCATTCCCTACATGTGGTAGGATGGATTGAAATTCGGGGACCGAATTTCTTAAAGGGGGGAAGAATGTAACATCCCGTAATTTTTAGATATTTTCCTTAGAAATTCTTCACCTTACATATATGCATAGAAATGTTCTAATATTAATGGAATAGGTAAAGAAAGAAAACCTAAGAGGAAATATTAGAAATAAACATGTTAAAGAAAGGTGAAATTCTTAGGTAAAGAAAGATAAATTTTTGTGAAGTAAGTAAAGGTCTTAAAATTTCAAGAAGATCGGATTAGGGTAATCTTTCTTAATTTAAGAGCAAAAGTTACTGAGTTTAGTATCTCCACCCGTAATTGGGCTTTAACCTATAGACATTTCATATAGAGTTTTTCTACTTCACATGAATTTTTAGCAAGCCAATAGGATAGGCCAAGGAAGAAATAAAACATAGACTTGGACTAGGATATAGAAATTGGACCGATAGCCCAAAAATCATGAAAATGTGACCAAGCCCATTATGAAAGGAAGAATTTTAACCAAAGTAAGGAAAATGGGCAAGAATGAGCCCAAACCCAAGAGGAAAAAAATAAAAATAAAAATAAAATTAAAGTGATGAAATATTAGTGTAATCAAGATTAAGTGACATGGCATTAAGACAAAAATTTGACAAGTGGTGTGATTCTACATTCATCATTTTGGCAAGTGGCATAATAATACAAGGCTTTAGGACAAAAACATCTATATCCTACATTCATAACTTTAGCAAGTGGGTAATAATACATAGCATTATGACAAAACATCATTATCCTACACAAATAATTTTAGTTAAGTAAGGAAAATTCAAGGGCTAGAAATTTGCCACTTAAAAAGGCAAATCTATCATACTTGATTAAGACAAAAGAAAAAGGAAATGAATCCCTAAATCAAAGGGATCTTGTCCCATATCTTAAGAACATATCATCATAATTTTCAAAATACAAATCTCCTTTTTCTATGCATATCTTGACTAAGGAAGAGGAAGACAAGAACATAAGTTGTTTGTTTTCCAAAAATTCAACAAAGTGTATCCTAATTGTGATAAGGTAGACCCATGATCATGAAAGGTGAATTATTTGGTGGTATATATAAGAAAACCCACCCTTACAACATTAGAATTTCGTCCAAGTGAGGGAGAGCAAAAATAGAAGCAAGGTAGTGTGAGGAAAGGAGAGGAAGAAAGGAAGAAAGAGGAAGGAGAAGTCTAGGAGACTAAGTGCTCCAGGTAAGTTTAACAATATTTCTTTTTGAAGAAAACCTTTGAAACTCATAATATTTATATGAGATTTTGATTTTAGAACTTTGATGATTGGTCATGGATGTTGCTATATCATGTTACATATTGATCTTGCATGTGATGTATGTTTGAATACTTAGGTTGGTGTAGATAGTTCTGCATGGGTATGGCTATAGTTGACAGAATTTTTAGCTTCGGTATTTTAATTTCTGGGAACAATCTATAAGGAATTAAAATAAATGGTTAACATAAGAATTAAAGATATATGTGTCACGGATTTTCACCCACTGGAATCATTCCATTTGGAGTCCATATGAGGTAGCTATGGTCTGATTAGTAGTCAAAGGTCAGAAAATGAATCATCAGGGAAGAATATGTTAGGATAGCTTCGGTAATTTCATTTCTGGGAATTATCTGTATGGAATTAAAATAAATGGTTAACATGAAAGTTATATATCTATGTCTCATGGAAATATATGCACTGGAATTATGCAATTTGGAGTTCATATGAGGTAGATATGATCCGATTAGTAAGCCGAGGTCAGAAAATGTTTATTCAGGGAAGAGTATGTTATTAATGCTTTAGTTTTTGAATTTCTGGGAATATTCTGTAGGGAATTAAAATAGCGCGCCAACATAAAAATTGTAGATATATGGCTCATGGATTTTTACCAACTGGAATAACTCAATTTGGAGTTCCAATTTGGGAGATATGGTCTAATTAGTTTGTAAAGGTCAGAACCTATCCGAGAGGAACTATCCTGTACTTTGAGGGAGTAATATCGCCTTCGTTTCTTAATTTTTCGCTACAATGTTCAACATAATAGTTTTAGATAATTGTTTTATCTTGAAATGGACACCAAGATCACCTACATCAGAGTTAAATTGAGGGAGTTATGCTCTGATTAGTAAGAGAAGGTTAGATAGGATGAAAACCTGCATCAAGAAAATAAAGAAATAAAATTAGTATTTAAAAAAGAAGATGAATCTTAATAAATGACTAGTATAGCCATTGCCATTGCCATTGTATGAACTTCTTACCATCTTAAGTATGAAATTTTGACATGGAAATATTTTATAAAGTGATATTTGAAATGGTTATGTTCATGGCATGATTACCAATGATTTATGGTAATAGTTATATTTTGATGAACATACTTGTTATTGAAAGCATATTTTTGGCTATCATTGTGAAAAGAAAAGAAATAAGCACGGTCACATGGCAATCCATGTGGTGCACCAGTAGGGGACGCCCTACCAACGGTTATGATCATGATAATGAGAAAAGAAAGAGAAAGTGAGCCATGTCGGACGGAGCGAGAAAAGCCCGTACCGGAGAGTAGAGGATACTCACCCTGACCGGGGTAGCTTGAAATGAGAATAAGTTGATGGCCATCATATGATATTTTGAAAATAGTTAATCATATCATACATATCATTATAGTATGATTCTTATGTGCATAGATATAATGCATTCATGTGACCAAAGATATTTTCTGTAGTTTATACAGCTGAACATGACGTGATGAGTTTTACTGATGATAATTTATTGTTGAACTTACTGGGATTTAATTCTCACTATATTTCCATATCATGTTCAGAAAATTATTTATGCAGCTTTTGTTTCTAAGGCTCTGGCTTTTAGTGCACATTGGATCGAGTTACTTTATGTTGGGCAGATTTCAGAATCAAATAAGATGTTTGTGGTCGAGTTGGCTCAGATCCCGGTGAAGGTGCAACCACCTGCACCTGTATCTCCGGAATTGGTCAACCAAAATAAACAAGATGTAAATATCTATGTGTTTGATATGTTATACGTCTGTTTTGATTAATGACATGTATGTGAACTCAATATTGTATAATAATAAAGGAAAAAAAAAGAGGTTGTTACAACAAGCACTCCTTAGAAACTCTATAAAGTTCGTTTCGCGAGATTCTGACTTTTCGGGGATGGAATCGTGCCGTCGAGAAACCCTACGGGCCATTTTCGTGCATCTGGATGTCGGAGACGAAAACTCGAAAAAGTCGCGTCGTTGCAAAGAAGAACTCCTTGGAAACTCTAGAAACGTTGTTTCGTGAGATTCTGACTGTCCGGCGATTTAAGCGTGCCGTCCAGATGCCCTACGTTCTATTTTCTTGCATACGGATGACGGAGACAAAAATACGAAAAAGTCGTGTCGTTGAAAGCAAGAACGGATAGTAAACTCTATCAAGTTCGTTTTGCGAGATTTCGACTTTCCGGCGATGGAATCGTGCCGTCGAGAAAACCTACGGGCCATTTTCGTGCATCTCGATGTCGGAGACGAAAATTCGTAAAAGTCGTCTCGTTGGAAAGAACAACTCCTTGCAAACTCTAGAAACTTCGTTTCGTGAGATTTTGAATGTCCGGCGATTTAATCGTGCCGTTCAAAAGCCCTACGTTCTATTTTCTTGCATACGGATAACGGAGACAAAAATACGAAAAAGTCATGTCGTTGAAAGGAAGAACGGATAATAAACCTTATAAAGTTCGTTTCGCGAGATTCCGAGTTTCCGGCAATGGAATCGTGCCGTCGAGAAACCTTACGGGCCATTTTCGTGCATACAGATGTCGGAGATGAAAATACGAAAAATTCGTGTCGTTGGAAACAAGCACTCCTTAGAAACTCTATAAAGTTCGTTTCGCGAGATTTTGACTTTTCGGGGATGGAATCGTGCCGTCGGGAAACCCTACGGGCCATTTTCGTGCATCTGGATGTCGGAGACGAAAATTCAAAAAAGTCGTGTCGTTGGAAAGAATAACTCCTTGGAAACTCTAGAAACTTCGTTTCCTGAGATTTTGACTGTCCGGCGATTTAATCGTGCCGTCCAGAAGCCCTACGTTCTATTTTCGTGCATACAGATGACGAGGACAAAAATACGAAATAGTTGTGTCGTTGAAAGGAGGAACGGATAATAAAATCTATAAAGTTCGTTTCGCGAGATTCCGAATTTCCGGCAATTGAATCGTGCCGTCGAGAAACCTTGCGGGCCATATTTGTGCATCCGGATTTCAGAGACGAAAATTCGAAATAGTCGTGTCGTTGGAAAGAAGAACTCCTTGGAAATTCTAGAAACTTCGTTTCGTGAGATTGTGACTGTCCGGCGATTTAATCATGCCGTTCAGAAGCCCTACGTTCTATTTTCGTGCATACGGATGTCAGAGACGAAAATACGAAAAATTCGTGTCGTTGGAAACAAGCACTCCTTAGAAACTCTATAAAGTTCGTTTCGCGAGATTCCGACTTTTCAGGGATGGAATCGTGCCGTCGAGAAACCCTACGGGCCATTTTCGTGCATCTGGATGTCGGAGACGAAAACTCGAAAAAGTCGTGTCGTTGCAAAGAAGAACTCCTTGGAAACTCTAGAAACTACGTTTCGTGAGATTCTGACTGTCCCGCGATTTAATCGTAACGTCCAGAAGCCCTACGGTCTATTTTCGTGCATACGGATGACGGGGACAAAAATACGAAAAAGTCGTGTCGTTGGAAAGAAGAACTCCTTCGAAACTCTAGACACCTCGTTTCGTGAGTTTTTGACAGTCCGGCGATTTAATCGTGCCGTCCAGAAGCCCTACGTTCCATTTTCTTGCATACGGATGACGGGGACAAAAATACGAAAAAGTCGTGTCGTTGAAAGGAAGAACGGATAATAAACTCTATAAAGTTCGTTTCGAGAGATTTCGACCTTCTGGCCATGGAAACGTGCCGTCGAGAAACCCTACGGGCCATTTTCGTGCATACGGATGTCGGAGACGAAAATACGAAAAATTTGTGTCGTTGGAAACAAGCACTCCTTAGAAATTCTATAAAGTTCGTTCCGCGAGAATCCGACTTTCCGGCGATGGAATCGTGCCGTCGAGAAACCCTACGGGCCATTTTTATGCATACGGATGTCGAAGACGAAAATACGAAAAACTCGTGTCGTTGGAAACAAGCACGCCTTAGAAACTCTATAAAGTTCGTTTCGCGAGATTCCGACTTTTCGGGGATTGAATCGTGCCGTCGAGAAAGCCTACGGGCCATTTTCGTGCATCTGGATGTCGGAGACGAAAATTCGAAAAAGTCGTGTCGTTGGAAAGAAGAACTCCTTGGAAACTCTAGAAACGTTGTTTCGTGAGATTCTGACTGTTCGGCGATTTAATCGTGCCGTCCAGAAGCCCTACGTTCTATTTTCTTGCATACGGATGACGGAGACAAAAATACGAAAAAGTCGTGTCATTGAAAGAAAGAACGGATAGTAAACTCTATCAAGTTCGTTTCGCGAGATTTCGACTTTCCGGCGATGGAATCGTGCCGTCGAGAAAACCTACGGCCCATTTTCGTGCATCCCGATGTCGGAGACGAAAATTCGTAAAAGTCGTCTCGTTGGAAAGAACAACTCCTTGGAAACTCTAGAAACTTCGTTTCGTGAGATTTTGACTGTCCGGCGATTTAATCGTGCCGTTCAGAAGCCATACCTTCTATTTTCTTGCATACGGATCACAGAGACAAAAATACGAAAAAGTCGTGTCGTTGAAAGGAAGAACGGATAGTAAACTCTATCAAGTTCGTTTCGCGAGATTTCGACTTTCCGGTGATGGAATCGTGCCGACGAGAAAACCTACGGGCCATTTTCGTGCATCCCGATGTCGGAGACGAAAATTTGAAAAAGTCGTCTCGTTGGAAAGAACAACTCGTTGGAAACTCTAGAAACTTCGTTTCGTGAGATTTTGACAGTCCGGCGATTTAATCGTGTCATCCAGAAGCTCTACGTTCTATTTTCTTGCATACGGATGACCGGGACAAAAATACGAAAAAGTCGTGTCGTTGAAAGGAAGAACGGATAATAAAGTCTATAAAGTTCGTTTCGCGAGATTTCCACCTTCCGGCCATGGAATCGTGCCGTCCAGAAACCCTACGGGCCATTTTCGTGCATCTGGATGTCGGAGACGAAAATTCGAAAAAGTCGGGTCGTTGGAAAGAATAACTCCTTGGAAACTCTAGAAACTACGTTTCGTGAGATTCTGACTGTCCCGCGATTTAATCGTAACGTCCAGAAGCCCTACGGTCTATTTCCGTGCATACGGATGACGGGGACAAAAATACGAAAAAGTCGTGTCGTTGGAAAGAAGAACTCCTTGGAAACTCTAGAAACTTCGTTTCGTGAGATTTTGACAGTCCGGCGATTTAATCGTGCCGTCCAGAAGCCCTACGTTCTATTTTCTTGCATACGGATGACGGGGACAAAAATACGAAAAAGTCGTGTCGTTGAAAGGAAGAACGAATAATAAACTCTACAAAGTTCGTTTCGCGAGATTTCCAACTTCCGGCCAAGGAATCGTGCCGTCGAGAAACCCTACGGGCCATTTTCGTGCATACGGATGTCGGAGACGAAAATACGAAAAATTTGTGTCGTTGGAAACAAGCACTCCTTAGAAATTCTATAAAGTTCGTTCCGCGAGAATCCGACTTTCCGCCGATGGAATTGTGCCGTCGAGAAACCCTACGGGCCATTTTTGTGCATACGGATGTCGGAGACGAAAATACGAAAAACTCGTGTCGTTGGAAACAAGCACGCCTTAGAAACTCTATAAAGTTCGTTTCGCGAGATTCCGACTTTTCGGGGATGGAATCGTGCCGTCAAGAAACCCTACGGGCCATATTCGTGCATCTGGATGTCGGAGACGAAAACTCGAAAAAGTCGTGTCGTTGCAAAGAAGAACTCCTTGGAAACTCTAGAAACTACGTTTCGTGAGATTCTGACTGTCCCGCGATTTAATCGTAACGTCCAGAAGCCCTACGGTCTATTTCCGTGCATACGGATGACGGGGACAAAAATACGAAAAAGTCGTGTCGTTGGAAAGAAGAACTCCTTGGAAACTCTAGAAACTTCGTTTCGTGAGATTCTGACTGTCCGGCGATTTAATCGTGCCGTCCAGAAGCCCTACGTTCTATTTTCTTGCATACGGATGACGGAGACAAAAATACGAAAAAGTCGTGTCGTTGAAAGGAAGAACGGATAATAAACTCTATCAAGTTCGTTTCGCGAGATTTCGACTTTTCGGCGATGGAATCGTGCCGTCGAGAAAACCTACGGGCCATTTTCGTGTATCCCGATGTCGGAGACGAAAATTCATAAAAGTCGTCTCGTTGGAAAGAACAACTCCTTGGAAACTCTAGAAACTTCGTTTGGTGAGATTTTGACTGTCTGGCGATTTAATCGTGCCGTTCAGAAGCCCTACGTTCTATTTTCTTGCATACGGATGACGGAGACAAAAATACGAAAAAGTCGTGTCGTTGAAAGGAAGAACGGATAATAAACCATTTAAAGTTCGTTTCGCGAGATTCCGAGTTTCCGGCGATGGAATCCTGCCGTCGAGAAACCCTACGGGCCATTTTCGTGCATACAGATGTCGGAGATGAAAAGACGAAAAATTCGTGTCGTTGGAAACAAGCACTCCTAAGAAACTCTATAGAGTTCGTTTCGCGAGATTTTGACTTTTCGGGGATGGAATCGCGCCGTCGAGAAACCCTACGGGGCATTTTCGTGCATCTGGATGTCGGAGACGAAAATTCAAAAAAGTCGTGTCATTGGAAAGAATAACTCCTTGGAAACTCTAGAAACTTCGTTTCCTGAGATTTTGACAGTCCGGCGATTTAATCGTGGCGTCCAGAAGCCCGACGTTCAATTTTCTTGTATACGGATGACGGGGACAAAAATACAAAAAAGTCGTGTCGTTGAAAGGAAGAACGGATAATAAACTCTATAAAGTTCGTTTCGTGAGATTTCCAACTTCCGGCCATGGAATCGTGCCGTCGAGAAACCCTACGGGCCATCTTCGTGCATACGGATGTCGGAGAAGAAAATACGAAAAATTTGTGTCGTTGGAAACAAGCACTCCTTAGAAATTCTATAAAGTTCGTTCCGCGAGAATCCGACTTTCCGGCGATGGAATCGTGCCGTCGAGAAACCCTACGGGCCATTTTTGTGCATACGGATGTCGGAGACGAAAATACGAAAAACTCGTGTCGTTGGAAACATGCACGCCTTTGAAACTCTATAAAGTTCGTTTCGCGAGATTCCGACTTTTCGGGAGTGGAATCGTGCCGTCGAGACACCCAACGGGCCATTTTCGTGCATCTGCATGTCGGAGACAAAAATTCGAAAAAGTCGTGTCGTTGGAAAGAAGAACTCCTTGGAAACTCTAGAAACTTCGTTTCGTGAGATTCTGACTGTCCGGCGATTTAATCGTGCTGTCCGGAAGCCCTACGTTCTATTTTCTTGCATACGGATGACGGAGATAAAAATACGAAAAAGTCGTGTCGTTGAAAGGAAGAACGGATAATAAACTCTATCAAGTTCGTTTCGCGAGATTTTGACTTTTCGGCGATGGAATCGTGCCGTCGAGAAAACCTACGGGCCATTTTCGTGCATCCGGATGTCGGAGACAAAAATTCGTAAAAGTCGTCTCGTTGGAAAGAACAACTCCATGGAAACTCTAGAAACTTCGTTTCGTGAGATTTTGACTGTCCGGCGATTTAATCGTGCCGTTCAGAAGCCCTACGTTCTATTTTCTTGCATTCGGATGACGGAGACAAAAATACGAAAAAGTCGTGTCGTTGAAAGGAAGAACGGATAATAAACCTTATAAAGTTCGTTTCGCGAGATTCCGAGTTTCCGGCGATGGAATCGTGCCGTCGAGAAACCCTACGGGCCATTTTCGTGCATACAGATGTCGGAGATGAAAATACAAAAAATTCGTGTCGTTGGAAACAAGCACTCCTTAGAAACTCTATAGAGTTCGTTTCGCGAGATTTTGACTTTTCGGGGATGGAATTGCGCCGTCGAGAATCCCTACGGGCCATTTTCGTACATCTGGATGTCGGAGACGAAAATTCGAAAAAGTCGTGTCGTTGGAAAGAATAACTCCTTGGAAACTCTAGAAACTTCGTTTCCTGAGATTTTGACTGTCCGGCGATTTAATCGTGCCATCCAGAAACCCTACGTTCTATTTTCGTCCATACAGATGACGGGGACAAAAATACGAAATAGTTGTGTCGTTGAAAGGAGGAACGGATAATAAAATCTATATAGTTCGTTTCGTGAGATTCCGAATTTTCGGCGATGGAATCGTGCCGTCGAGAAACCCTGCGGGCCATATTTGTGCATCCGGATTTCAGAGACGAAAATTCGAAATAGTCGTGTCGTTGGAAAGAATAACTCCTTGGAAACTCTAGAAACTTCGTTTCCTGAGATTTTCACTGTCCGGCGATTTAATCGTGCCGTCCAGAAGCCCTACGTTCTATTTTCGTCCATACAGATGACGGGGACAAAAATATGAAATAGTTTTGTCGTTGAAAGGAGGAACGGATAATAAAATCTATAAAGTTCGTTTCGCGAGATTCCGAATTTCCGGCGATGGAATCGTGCCGTCGAGAAACCCTACGGGCCATATTTGTGCATCCGGATTTCAGAGACGAAAACTCGAAATAGTCGTGTCGTTGGAAAGAAGATCTCCTTGGATATTCTAGAAACTTCATTTCGTGAGATTGTGACTGTCCGGCGAATTAATCATGCCGTTCAGAAGCCCTACGTTCTATTTTCGTGCATACGGATGTCGGAGACGAAAATACGAAAAATTTGTGTCGTTGGAAACAAGCACTCCTTAGAAATTCTATAAAGTTCGTTCCGCGAGAATCCGACTTTCCGGCGATGGAATCGTGCCGTCGAGAAACCCTACGGGCCATTTTTGTGCATACGGATGTCGGAGACGAAAATACGAAAAACTCGTGTCGTTGGAAACAAGCACGCCTTAGAAACTCTATAAAGTTCGTTTCGCGAGATTCCGACTTTTCGGGTATGGAATCGTGCCATCGAGAAACCCTACGGGCCATTTTCGTGTATCTGGATGTCGGAGACGAAAATTCGAAAAAGTCGTGTCGTTGGAAAGAAGAACTCCTTGGAAACTCTAGAAACTTCGTTTCGTGAGATTCTGACTGTCCGGCGATTTAATCGTGCCGTCCAGAAGCCCTACGTTCTATTTTCTTGCATACGGATGACGGAGACAAAAATACGAAAAAGTCGTGTCGTTGAAAGGAAGAACGGATAATAAACTCTATCAAGTTCGTTTTGCGAGATTTCGACTTTCCGGCGATGGAATCGTGCCGTCGTGAAAACCTACGGGCCATTTTCGTGCATCCCGATGTCGGAGACAAAAATTCGTAAAAGTCGTCTCGTTGGAAAGAACAACTCCTTGGAAACTCTAGAAACTTCGTTTGGTGAGATTTTGACTGTCCGGCGATTTAATCGTGCTGTTCAGAAGCCCTACGTTCTATTTTCTTGCATACGGATGACGGAGACAAAAATACGAAAAAGTCGTGTCGTTGAAAGGAAGAACGGATAATAAACCTTATAAAGTTCGTTTCGTGAGATTCCGAGTTTCCGGCGATGGAATTGTGCCGTCGAGAAACCCTACGGGCCATTTTCGTGCATACAGATGTCGGAGATGAAAATAGGAAAAATTCGTGTCGTTGGAAACAAGCACTCCTTAGAAACTCTATAGAGTTCGTTTCGCGAGATTTTGAATTTTCGGGGATGGAATCGCGCCGTCGAGAAACCCTACGGGCCATTTTCGTGCATCTGGATGTCGGAGACGAAAATTTGAAAAAGTCGTGTCGTTGGAAAGAAGAACTCCTTGGAAATTCTAGAAACTTCGTTTCGTGAGATTGTGACTGTCCGGTGATTTAATCATGCCGTTCAGAAGCCCTACTTTCTATTTTCGTGCATACGGATGTCGTAGACGAAAATACGAAAAATTCGTGTCATTGGAAACAAGCACTCTTTAGAAACTCTATAAAGTTCGTTTCGCGAGATTCCGACTTTTCGGGGATGGAATCGTGCCGTCGAGAAACCCTACGGGCCATTTTCGTGCATCAAGATGTCGGAGACGAAAACTCGAAGAAGTGGTGTCATTGCAAAGAAGAACTCCTTGGAAACTCTAGAAACTACGTTTCGTGAGATTCTGACTGTCCCGCGATTTAATCGTAACGTCCACAATCCCTACGGTCTATTTTCGTGCATACGGATGACGGGGACAAAAATACGAAAAAGTCGTGTCGTGGGAAAGAAGAACTCCTTGGAATATCTAGAAACTTCGTTTCGTGAGATCGTGACTGTCCGGCGATTTAATCATGCCGTTCAGAAGCCCTACGTTCTATTTTCGTGCATACGGATGTCGGAGACGAAAATACGAAAAATTCGTGTCGTTGGAAACAAGCACTCCTTAGAAACTCTATAAAGTTCGTTTCGCGAGATTCTGACTTTTCGGGGATGGAATCGTGCCGTCGAGAAACCCTACGGGCCATTTTCGTGCATCAAGATGTCGGAGACGAAAACTCGAAGAAGTGGTGTCATTGCAAAGAAGAACTCCTTGGAAACTCTAGAAACTACGTTTCGTGAGATTCTGACTGTCCCGCGATTTAATCGTAACGTCCAGAAGCCCTACGGTCTATTTCCGTGCATACAGATGACGGGGACAAAAATACGAAAAAGTCGTGTTGTTGGAAAGAAGAACTCCTTGGAAACTCTAAAAACTTCGTTTCGTGAGATTTTGACAGTCCGGCGATTTAATCGTGCCGTCCAGAAGCCCTACGTTCTATTTTCTTGCATACGGATGACGGGGACAAAAATACGAAAAAGTCGTGTCGTTGAAAGGAAGAACGGATAATAAACTCTATAAAGTTCGTTTCGCGAGATTTCCACTTTCCGGCCATGGAATCGTGCCGTCGAGAAACCCTACGGGCCATTTTTGTGCATACGGATGTCGGAGACGAAAATACGAAAAACTCGTGTCGTTGGAAACAAGCACGCCTTAGAAACTCTATAAAGTTCGTTTCGCGAGATTCTGACTTTTCGGGGATGGAATCGTGCGGTCGAGAAACCCTACGGGCCATTTTCGTGCATCTGGATGTCGGAGACGAAAATTCGAAAAAGTCATGTCGTTGGAAAGAAGAACTCCTTGGAAACTCTAGAAACTTCGTTTCTCGAGATTCTGACTGTCCGGCGATTTAATCATGCCGTCCAGAAGCCCTACGTTCTATTTTCTTGCATACGGATGACGGGGACAAAAATACGAAAAAGTCGTGTCGTTGAAAGGAAGAACGGGGAATAAACTCTATCAAGTTCGTTTCGCGAGATTTCGAATTTCCGGTGATGGAATCGTGCCGTCGAGAAACCCTGCGGGCCATATTTGTGCATCCGGATTTCAGAGACGAAAATTCGAAATAGTCGTGTCGTTGGAAAGATGAACTCCTTGGAAATTCGTGAGATTGTGACTGTCCGGCAATTTAATCATGCCGTTCAGAAGCCCTACGTTCTATTTTCGTGCATACGGATGTCGGAGACGAAAATACGAAAAATTCGTGTCGTTGGAAACAAGCACTCCTTAGAAACTCTATAAAGTTCGTTCCGCGAGAATCCGACTTTCCGGCGATGGAATCGTGCCGTCGAGAAACCCTACGGGCCATTTTTGTGCATACGGATGTCGGAGACGAAAATACGAAAAACTCGTGTCGTTGGAAACAAGCACGCCTTAGAAATTCTATAAAGTTCGTTCCGCGAGAATCCGACTTTTCGGCGATGGAATCGTGCCGTCGAGAAACCCTACGGGCCATTTTTGTGCATACGGATGTCGGAGACGAAAATACAAAAAATTTGTGTCGTTGGAAACAAGCACTCCTTAGAAATTCTATAAAGTTCGTTCCGCGAGAATCCGACTTTCCGGCGATGGAATCGTGCCGTCGAGAAACCCTGCGGGCCATATTTGTGCATCTGGATTTCGGAGACGAAAATTCGAAATAGTCGTGTCGTTGGAAAGAAGAACTCCTTGGAAATTCTAGAAACTTCGTTTCGTGAGATTGTGACTGTCCTACGATTTAATCATGCCGTTCAGAAGCCCTACGTTCTATTTTCGTGCATACGAATGTCGGAGACGAAAATACGGAAAATTTGTGTCATTGGAAACAAGCACTCCTTAGAAACTCTATAAAGTTTGTTTCGCGAGATTCCGACTTTTCGGGGATGGAATCGTGCGTCGAGAAACCCTACGGGCAATTTTCGTGCATCTGGATGTCGGAGACGAAAACTCGAAAAAGTTGTGTCGTTGCAAAGAAGAACTCCTTGGAAACTCTAGAAACTACGTTTCGTGATTTTCAGACTGTCCCGCGATTTAATCGTAACGTCCACAATCCCTACGGTCTATTTTCGTGCATACGGATGACGGGGACAAAAATACGAAAAAGTCGTGTCGTCGGAAAGAAGAACTCCTTGGAATATCTAGAAACTTCGTTTCGTGAGATCGTGACTGTCCGGCGATTTAATCATGCCGTTCAGAAGCCCTACGTTCCATTTTCTTGCATACGGATGTGGGAGACGAAAATACGAAAAATTCGAGTCGTTGGAAACAAGCACTCCTTAGAAACTCTATAAAGTTCGTTTCGCGAGATTCCGACTTTTCGGGGATGGAATCGTGCCGTCGAGAAACCCTACGGGCCATTTTCTTGCATCTGGATGTCGGAGACGAAAACTCGAAAAAGTCGTGTCGTTGCAAAGAAGAACTCCTTGGAAACTCTAGAAACTATGTTTCGTGAGATTTTGACCGTCCGGCGATTTAATCCTGCCGTTCAGAAGCCCTACGGGCCATTTTCGTGCAAACGGATGTCGGAGACGAAAATACGAAAAATTTGTGTCGTTGGAAACAAGCACTCCTTAGAAATTCTATAAAGTTCGTTTCGCGAGATTTCGACCTTCCGGCGATGGAATCGTGCCGTCGAGAAACCCTACGGGCCATTTTCGTGCATACGAATGTCGGAGACGAAAATACGAAAAATTTGTGTCGTTGGAAACAAGCACTCCTTAGAAATTCTATAAAGTTCGTTCCGGGAGAATCCGACTTTCCGGCGATGGAATCGTGCCGTCGAGAAGCCCTACGGGCCATTTTTGTGCATACGGATGTCGGAGACGAAAATACGAAAAACTCGTGTCGTTGGAAACAAGCACGCTTTAGAAACTCTATAAAGTTCGTTTCGCGAGATTCCCACTTTTCGGGGATGGAATCGTGCTGTCGAGAAACCCTACGGGCCATTTTCGTGCATCTGGATGTCGGAGACGAAAATTCGAAAAAGTCGTGTCGTTGGAAAGAAGAACTCCTTGGAAACTCTAGAAACTTCGTTTCGTGAGATTCTGACTGTCCGGCGATTTAATCGTGCCGTCCAGAAGCCCTACGTTCTATTTTCTTGCAAACGGATGACGGGGACAAAAGTACGAAAAAGTCGTGTCGTTGAAAGGAAGAACGGATAATAAACTCTACAAAGTTCGTTTCGCAAGATTTCGACCTTCCGGCCATGGAATCGTGCCGTCGAGAAACCCTACGGGCCATTTTCGTGCAAACGGATGTCGGAGACGAAAATACGAAAAATTTGTGTCGTTGGAAACAAGCACTCCTTAGAAATTCTATAAAGTTCGTTTCGCGAGATTTCGACCTTCCGGCGATGGAATCGTGCCGTCAAGAAACCCTACGGGCCATTTTCGTGCATACGAATGTCGGAGACGAAAATACGAAAAATTTGTGTCGTTGGAAACAAGCACTCCTTAGAAATTCTATAAAGTTCGTTCCGGGAGAATCCGACTTTCCGGCGATGGAATCGTGCCGTCGAGAAGCCCTACGGGCCATTTTTGTGCATACGGATGTCGGAGACGAAAATACGAAAAACTCGTGTCGTTGGAAACAAGCACGCCTTAGAAACTCTATAAAGTTCGTTTCGCGAGATTCCAACTTTTCGGGGATGGAATCGTGCTGTCGAGAAACCCTACGGGCCATTTTCGTGCATCTGGATGTCGGAGACGAAAATTCGAAAAAGTCGTGTCGTTGGAAAGAAGAACTCCTTGGAAACTCTAGAAACTTCGTTTCGTGAGATTTTGATTGTCCAGCAATTTAATCGTGCCGTCCAGAAGCCCTACGTTCTATTTTCGTGCATACAGATGACGGGGACAAAAATACGAAATACTTGTGTCGTTGAAAGGAGGAACGGATAATAAAATCTATAAAGTTCGTTTCGCGAGATTCCGAATTTTCGGCGATGGAATCGTGCTGTCGAGAAACCCTGCGGGCCACATTTGTGCATCCGGATTTCAGAGACGAAAATTCGAAATAGTCGTGTCGTTGGAAAGAAGAACTCCTTGGAAATTCTAGAAACTTCGTTTCGTGAGATTGTGACTGTCCGGCGATTTAATCATGCCGTTCAGAAGCCCTACGTTCTTTTTTCGTGCATACGGATGTCGGAGACGAAAATACGAAATATTCGTGTCGTTGGAAACAAGCACTCCTTAGAAACTCTATAAAGTTCGTTTCGCGAGATTCTGACTTTTTGGGGATGGAATCGTGCCGTCGAGAAACCCTACGGGCCATTTTCGTGCATCTGGATGTCGGAGACGAAAACTCGAAAAAGTCGTGTCGTTGCAAAGAAGAACTCCTTGGAAACTCTAGAAACTACGTTTCGTGAGATTCTGACTGTCCCGCGATTTAATCGTAACGTCCAGAAGCCCTACGGTCTATTTTCGTGCATACGGATGACGGGGACAAAAATACGAAAAAGTCGTGTCGTTGGAAAGAAGAACTCCTTGGAAACTCTAGAAACTTCGTTTCGTGAGATTTTGACAGTCCGGCGATTTAATCGTGCCGTCCAGAAGCCCTACGTTCTATTTTCTTGCATATGGATGACGGGGACAAAAATACGAAAATGTCGTGTCGTTGAAAGGAAGAACGGATAATAAACTCTATAAAGTTCGTTTCGCGAGATTTCGACCTTCCGGCCATGGAATCGTGCCGTCGAGAAACCCTACGGGCCATTTTCGTGCATACGGATGTCGGAGACAAAAATACGAAAAATTTGTGTCGTTGGAAACAAGCACTCCTTAGAAATTCTATAAAGTTCGTTCCGCGAGAATCCGAATTTCCGGCGATGGAATCGTGCCGTCGAAAAACCCTACGGGCCATTTTTGTGCATACGGATGTCGTAGACGAAAATACGAAAAACTCGTGTCGTTGGAAACAAGCACGCCTTAGAAACTCTATAAAGTTCGTTTCGCGAGATTTCAACTTGTCGGGGATGGAATCGTGCCGTCGAGAAACCTTACGGGCCATTTTCGTGCATCTGGATGTCGGAGACGAAAATTCGAAAAAGTCGTGTCGTTGGAAAGAACTCCTTGGAAACTCTAGAAACTTCGTTTCGTGAGATTCTGACTGTCCGGCGATTTAATCGTGCCGTCCAGAAGCCCTACGTTTTATTTTCTTGCATACGGATGACGGGGACAAAAATACGAAAAAGTCATGTCGTTGAAAGGAAGAACGGATAATAAACTCTATCAATTTCGTTTCGCGAGATTTCGACTTTCCGGCGATGGAATCGTGCCGTCGAGAAACCCTGCGGGCCATATTTGTGCATCCGGATTTCAGAGACGAAAATTCGAAATAGTCGTGTCGTTGGAAAGAAGAACTCCTTGGAAATTCTAGAAACTTCGTTTCGTGAGATTGTGACTGTCCGGCGATTTAATCATGCCGTTCAGATGCCCTACGTTCTATTTTTGTGCATACGGATGTCGGAGATGAAAATACGAAAAATTCGTGTCGTTGGAAACAAGCACTCCTTAGAAACTCTATAAAGTTCGTTTCGCGAGATTCCGACTTTTCGGGGATGGAATCGTGCCGTCGAGAAACCCTACGGGCCATTTTCGTGCATCTGGATGTCGGAGACGAAAACTCGAAAAATTCGTGTCGTTGGAAAGAAGAACTCCTTCGAAACTCTAGAAACTTCGTTTCGTGAGATTCTGACTGTCCGGCGATGTAATCGTGCCGTCCAGAAGCCCTACGTTCTATTTTCTTGCATACGGATGACGGAGACAAAAATACAAAAAAGTCGTGTCGTTGAAAGGAAGAACGGATAATAAACTCTATCAAGTTCGTTTCGCGAGATTTCGACTTTCCGGCGATGGAATCGTGCCGTCGAGAAAACCTACGGGCCATTTTCGTGCATTGCGATGTCGGAGACGAAAATTCGTAAAAGTCGTCTCGTTGGAAAGAACAACTCCTTGGAAACTCTAGAAACTTCGTTTCGTGAGATTTTGACTGTACGGCGATTTAATCGTGCCGTTCAGAAGCCCTATGTTCTATTTTTTTGCATACGGATGACGGAGACAAAAATACGAAAAAGTCGTGTCGTTGAAAGGAAGAACGGATAATAAACCTTATAAAGTTCGTTTCGCGAGATTCCGAGTTTCCGGCGATGGAATCGTGCCGTCGAGAAACCCTACGGGCCATTTTCGTGCATACAGATGTCGGAGATGAAAATACGAAAAATTCGTGTCGTTGGAAACAAGCACTCCTTAGAAACTCTATAAAGTTCGTTTCGCGAGATTCCGACTTTTCGGGGATGGAATCGTGCCGTCGAGAAACCTTACGGCCCATTTTCGTGCATCTGGATGTCGGAGACGAAAACTCGAAAAAGTCGTGTCGTTGCAAAGAAGAACTCCTTGGAAACTCTAGAAACTACGTTTCGTGAGATTCTGACTGTCCCGCGATTTAATCGTAACGTCCAGAAGCCCTACGGTCTATTTTCGTGCATACGTATGACGGGGACAAAAATACGAAAAAGTCGTGTCGTTGGAAAGAAGAACTCCTTGGAAACTCTAGAAACTTCGTTTCGTGAGATTTTGACAGTCCGGCGATTTAATCGTGCCGTCCAGAAGCCCTACGTTCCATTTTCTTGCATACGGATGACGGGGACAAAAATACGAAAAAGTCGTGTCGTTGAAAGGAAGAACGGATAATAAACTCTATAAAGTTCGTTTCGCGAGATTTCGACCTTCCGGCCATGGAATCGTTTCGTCGAGAAACCCTACGGGCCATTTTCGTGCATACGGATGTCGGAGACGAAAATACGAAAAATTTGTGTCGTTGGAAACAAGCACTCCTTAGAAATTCTATAAAGTTCGTTTTGCGAGAATCCGATTTTCCGGCGATGGAATCGTGCCGTCGAGAAACCCTACGTGCCATTTTTGTGCATACGGATGTCGGAGACGAAAATACGAAAAACTCGTGTCGTTGGAAACAAGCACGCCTTAGAAACTCTATGAAGTTCGTTTCGCGAGATTCCGACTTTTCGAGGATGGAATCGTGCCGTCGAGAAACCCTACGGGCCATTTTCGTGCATCTGGATGTCGGAGACGAAAATTTGAAAAAGTCGTGTCGTTGGAAAGAAGAACTCCTTGGAAACTCTAGAAACTTCGTTTTGTGAGATTCTGACTGTCCGGCGATTTAATCGTGCCGTCCAGAAGCCCTACGTTCTATTTTCTTGCATACGGATGACAGAGACAAAAATACGAAAAAGTCGTGTCGTTGAAAGGAAGAACGGATAATAAACTCTATCAAGTTCGTTTCGTGAGATTTCTACTTTCCGGCGATGGAATCGTGCCGTCGAGAAAACCTACGGGCCATTTTCGTGCATCCCGATGTCGGAGACGAAAATTCGTAAAAGTCGTCTCGTTGGAAAGAACAACTCCTTGGAAACTCTAGAAACTTCGTTTCGTGAGATTTTGACTGTCCGGCGATTTAATCGTGCCGTTAAGAAGCCCTACGTTCTATTTTCTTGCATACGGATGACGGAGACAAAAGTACGAAAAAGGCGTGTCGTTGAAAGGAAGAATGGATAATAAACCTTATGAAGTTCGTTTCGCGAGATTCCGAGTTTCCGGCGATGGAATCGTGCCGTCGAGAAACCCTACGGGCCATTTTCGTGCATACAGATGTCGGAGATGAAAATACGAAAAATTCGTGTCGTTGGAAACAAGCACTCCTTAGAAACTCTATAAAGTTCGTTTCGCGAGATTTTTAATTTTCGGGGATAGAATCGCGCCGTCGAGAAACCCTACGGGCCATTTTCGTGCATCTGGATGTCGGAGACGAAAATTCGAAAAAGTCGTGTCGTTGGAAAGAATAACTCCTTGGAAACTCTAGAAACTTCGTTTCCTGAGATTTTGACTGTCCGGCGATTTAATCGTGCCGTCCAGAAGCCCTACGTTCTATTTTCGTGCATACAGATGACGGGGACAAAAATACAAAATAGTTGTGTCGTTGAAAGGAGGAACGGATAATAAAATCTATAAAGTTCGTTTCGCGAGATTCCGAATTTCCGGCGATGGAATCGTGCCGTCGAGAAACCCTGCGGGCCATATTTGTGCATCCGGATTTCAGAGACGAAAATTCGAAATAGTGTTGTCGTTGGAAAGAAGAACTCCTTGGAAATTCTAGAAACTTCGTTTCGTGAGATTGTGACTGTCCGGCGATTTAATCATGCCGTTCAGAAGCCCTACGTTCTATTTTCGTGCATACGGATGTCGGAGACGAAAATACGAAAAATTCGTGTCGTTGGAAACAAGCACTCCTTAGAAACTCTATAAAGTTCGTTCCGCGAGAATCCGAATCTCCGGCGATGGAATCGTTCCGTCGAAAAACCCTACGGGCCATTTTTGTGCATACGGATGTCGGAGACGAAAATACGAAAAACTCGTGTCGTTCGAAACAAGCACGCCTTAGAAACTCTATAAAGTTCGTTTCGCGAGATTTCGACTTTTCGGGGATGGAATCGTGCCGTCGAGAAACCCTACGGGCCATTTTCGTGCATCTGGATGTCGGAGACGAAAATTCGAAAAAGTCGTGTCGTTGGAAAGAAGAACTCCTCGGAAACTCTAGAAACTTCGTTTCGTGAGATTCTGACTGTCCGGCGATTTAATCGTGCCGTCCAGAAGCCCTACGTTTTATTTTCTTGCATACGGATGACGGGGACAAAAATACGAAAAAGTCGTGTCGTTGAAAGGAAGAACGGATAATAAACTCTATCAATTTCGTTTTGCGAGATTTCGACTTTCCGGCGATGGAATCGTGCCGTCGAGAAACCCTGCGGGCCATATTTGTGCATCCGGATTACAGAGACGAAAATTCGAAATAGTCGTGTCGTTGGAAAGAAGAACTCCTTGGAAATTCTAGAAACTTCGTTTCGTGAGATTGTGACTGTCCGGCGATTTAATCATGCCGTTCAGAAGCCCTACGTTCTATTTTCGTGCATACGGATGTCGGAGACGAAAATACAAAAAAATCGTGTCGTTGGAAACAAGCACTCCTTAGAAACTCTATAAAGTTCGTTTCGCGAGATTTCGACTTTTCGGGGATGGAATCGTGCCGTCGAGAAACCCTACGGGACATTTTCGTGCATCTGGATGTCGGAGATGAAAACTCGAAAAAGTCGTGTCGTTGGAAAGAAGAACTCCTTGGAAACTCTAGAAACTACGTTTCGTGTGATTCTGACTGTCCCGCGATTTAATCGTAAAGTCCAGAAGCCCTACGGTCAATTTTTGTGCATACGGATGACGGGGACAAAAATATGAAAAAGTCGTGTCGTTGGAAAGAAGAACTCCTTGGAAACTCTAGAAACTTCGCTTCGTGAGATTTTGACAGTCCGGCGATTTAATCGTGCCGTCCAGAAGCCCTACGTTCTATTTTCTTGCATACGGATGACGGGGTCAAAAATACGAAAAAGTCGTGTCGTTGAAAGGAAGAACGGATAATAAACTCTATAAAGTTCGTTTCGCGAGATTTCGACCTTCCGGCCACGGAATCGTGCCGTCGAGAAACCCTACGGGCCATTTTGGTGCATACGGATGTCGGACACGAAAATACAAAAAATTTGTGTCGTTGGAAACAAGCACTCCTTACAAATTCTATAAAGTTCGTTCCGAGAGAATCCGACTTTCCGGCGATGGAATCGTGCCGTCGGAAACCCTTCGGGCCATTTTGGTGCATACGGATGTCGGAGACGAAAATACGAAAAACTCGTGTCGTTGGAAACAAGCACGCCTTAGAAACTCTTGAAAGATCGTTTCTCGAGATTCCGACTTTTCGCGGATGGAATCGTGCCGTCGAGAAACCCTACGGGCCATTTTCGTGCATCTGGATGTCGGAGACGAAAATTCGAAAAAGTCGTGTCGTTGGAAAGAAGAACTCCTTGGAAACTCTAGAAACTTCGTTTCGTGAGATTCTGACTGTCCGGCGATTTAATCGTGCCGTCCAAAAGCCCTACGTTCTATTTTCTTGAATACGGATGACGGAGACAAAAATACGAAAAAGTCATGTCGTTGAAAGGAAGAACGGATAATAAACTCTATCAAGTTCGTTTCGCGAGATTTCGACTTTCCGGCGATGGAATCGTGCCGTCGAGAAAACCTACGGGCCATTTTCGTGCATCCCGATGTCGGAGACGAAAATTCGTAAAAGTCGTCTCGTTGGAAAGAACAACTCCTTGGAAACTCTAGAAACTTCGTTTCGTGAGATTTTGACTGTCCGGCGATTTAATCGTGCCGTTCAGAAGCCTTACGTTCTATTTTCTTGCATACGGATGACGGAGACAAAAATACGAAAAAGTCGTGTCGTTGAAAGGAAGATCGGATAATAAACCTTATAAAGTTCGTTTCGCGAGATTCTGAGTTTCTGGCAATGGAATCGTGCCGTCGAGAAACCCTACGGGCCATTTTCGTGCATACAGATGTCGGAGATGAAAATACGAAAAATTCGTGTCGTTGGAAACAAGCACTCCTTAGAAACTCTACAAAGTTTGTTTCGCGAGATTTTGACTTTTTGGGGATGGAATCGCGCCTTCGAGAAACCCTATAAAGTTCGTTTTGCGAGATTCCGAATTTCCGGCGATGGAATCGTGCCGTCGAGAAACCCTGCGGGCCATATTTGTGCATCCGGATTTCAGAAACGAAATTTCGAAATAGTCGTGTCGTTGGAAAGATGAACTCCTTGGAAATTCTAGAAACTTCGTTTCGTGAGATTGTGACTGTCCGGCGATTTAATCATGCCGTTCAGAAGCCCTACGTTCTATTTTCGTGCATACGGATGTCGGAGACGAAAATACGAAAAATTCATGTCGTTGGAAACAAGCACTCCTTAGAAACTCTATAAAGTTCGTTTCGCGAGATTCCGACTTTTCGGGGATGGAATTGTGTCGTCGAGAAACCCTACGGGCCATTTTTCGTGCATTTGGATATCGGAGACGAAAACTCGAAAAAGTCGTGTCGTTGCAAAGAAGAACTCCTTGGAAACTCTAGCAACTTCGTTTCGTGAGATTTTGACAGTCCGGCGATTTAATCGTGCCGTCCAGAAGCCCTACGGTCTATTTTCGTGCATACGGATGACGGGGACAAAAATACGAAAAAGTCGTGTCGTTGGAAAGAAGAACTCCTTGGAAACTCTAGAAACTTCGTTTCGTGAGATTTTGACAGTCCGGCGATTTAATCATGCCGTTCAGAAGCCCTACGTTCTATTTTCGTGCATACGGATGTCGGAGACGAAAATACGAAAAATTCGTGTCGTTGGAAACAAGCACTCCTTAGAAACTCTATAAAGTTCGTTTCGCGAGATTTCGACCTTCCGGCCATGGAATCGTGCCGTCGAGAAACCCTACGGGCCATTTTCGTGCATACGGATGTCGGAGACGAAAAAACGAAAAATTTGTGTCGTTGGAAACAAGCACTCCTTAGAAATTCTATAAAGTTCGTTCCGCGAGAATCCGACTTTCCGGCGATGGAATCGTGCCGTCGAGAAACCCTACGGGCCATTTTTGTGCATACGGATGTCGGAGAAGAAAATACGAAAAACTCGTGTCGTTGGAAACAAGCACGCCTTAGAAACTCTATAAAGTTCGTTTCGCGAGATTCCGACTTTTCGGGGATGGAATCGTGCCGTCGAGAAACCCTACGGACCATTTTCGTTCATCTGGCTGTCGGAGACGAAAACTCGAAAAAGTCGTGTCGTTGCAAAGAAGAACTCCTTGGAAACTCTAGAAACTACGTTTCGTGCAATTCTGACTGTCCCGCGATTTAATCGTAACGTCCAGAAGACCTACGGTCTATTTTCGTGCATACGGATGTCGGAGAAGAAAAAACGAAAAACTCGTGTCGTTGGAAACAAGCACGCCTTAGAAACTCTATAAAGTTCGTTTCGCGAGATTCCGACTTTTCGGGGATGGAATCGTGCCGTCGAGAAACCCTACGGGCCATTTTCGTGCATCTGGATGTCGGAGACGAAAATTCGAAAAAGTCGTGTCGTTGGAAAGAAGAACTCCTTGGAAACTCTAGAAACTTCGTTTCGTGAGATTCTGACTGTCCGGCGATTTAATCGTGCCGTCCAAAATCCCTACGTTCTATTTTCTTGCATACGGATGACGGAGACAAAAATACGAAAAAGTCGTGTCGTTGAAAGGAAGAACGGATAATAAACCCTATCAAGTTTGTTTCGCGAGATTTCGACTTTCCGGCGATGGAATCGTGCCGTCGAGAAAACCTACGGGCCATTTTCGTGCATCCCGATGTCGGAGACGAAAATTCGTAAAAGTCGTCTCGTTGGAAAGAACAACTCCTTGGAAACTCTAGAAACTTCGTTTCGTGAGATTTTGACTGTCCGGCGATTTAATCGTGCCGTTCAGAAGCCCTGCATTCTATTTTCTCGCATCCGGATGACGGAGACAAAAATACGAAAAAGTCGTGTCGTTGAAAGGAAGAACGGATAATAAACCTTATAAAGTTCGTTTCGCGAGATTCCGAGTTTCCGGCGATGGAATCGTGCCGTCGAGAAACCCTACGGGCCATTTTCGTGCATACAGATGTCGGAGATGAAAATACGAAAAATTCGTGTCGTTGGAAACAAGCATTCCTTAGAAACTCTATAAAGTTCGTTTCGCTAGATTTTGACTTTTCGGGGATGGAATCGCGCCGTCGAGAAACCCTACGGGCCATTTTCGTGCATCTGGATGTCGGAGAGGAAAATTCGAAAAAGTCGTGTCGTTGGAAAGAATAACTCCTGGGAAACTCTAGAAACTTCCTTTCCTGAGATTTTGACTGTCCGGCGATTTAATCGTGCCGTCTAGAAGCCCTACGTTCTATTTTCGTGCATACAAATGACGGGGACAAAAATACGAAATAGTTGTGTCGTTGAAAGGAGGAACGGATAATAAAATCTATAAAGTTCGTTTCACGAGATTCCGAATTTCCGGCGATGGAATCGTGCCGTCGAGAAACCCTGCGGGCCATATTTGTGCATCCGGATTTCAGAGACGAAAATTCAAAAAAGTCGTGTCGTTGTAAAGAAGAACTCCTGGGAAACTCTAGAAACTTCGTTCCGTGAGATTCTGACTGTCCGGCGATTTAATCGTGCCGTCCAGAAGCCCTACGTTCTATTTTCGTGCATACGGATGTCGGAGACGAAAATACGAAAAATTCTTGTCGTTGGAAACAAGCACTCCTTAGAAACTCTATAAAGTTCGTTTCGCGAGATTCCGACTTTTCGGGGATGGAATCGTGCCGTCGAGAAACCCTACGGGCCATTTTCGTGCTTCTGGATGTCAGAGACGAAAACTCGAAAAAGTCGTGTCGTTGCAAAGAAGAACTCCTTGGAAACTCTAGAAACTACGTTTCGTGAGATTCTGACTGTCCAGCGATTTAATCGTAACGTCCAGAAGCCCTACGGTCTATTTTCGTGCATACGGATGACGGGGACAAAAATACGAAAAAGTCGTGTCGTTGGAAAGAAGAACTCCTTGGAAACTCTAGAAACTTCGTTTCGTGAGATTTTGACAGTACGGCGATTTAATCGTGCCGTCCAGAAGCCCTACGTTCTATTTTCTTGCATACGGATGACGGTGACAAAAATACGAAAAAGTCGTGTCGTTGAAAGGAAGAACGGATAATAAACTCTATAAAGTTCGTTTCGCGGGATTTCGATCTTCCGGCCATGGAATCGTGCCGTCGAGAAACCCTACGGGCCATTTTTGTGCATACGGATGTCGGAGACGAAAATACGAAAAATTTGTGTCGTTGGAAACAAGCACTCCTTAAAAATTCTATAAAGTTCGTTCCGCGAGAATCCGACTTTCCGGCGATGGAATCGTGCCGTCGAGAAACCCTACGGGCCATTTTTGTGCTTACGGATGTCGGAGACGAAAATACGAAAAACTCGTGTCGTTGGAAACAAGCACGCCTTAGAAACTCTATAAAGTTCGTTTCGCGAGATTCCGACTTTACGGGGATGGAATCATGCCGTCGAGAAACCCTACTGGCCACCTTCGTGCATCTGGATGTCGGAAACGAAAATTCGAAAAAGTCGTGTCGTTGGAAAGAAGAACTCCTTGGAAACTCTAGAAACTTCGTTCCGTGAGATTCTGACTGTCCGGCGATTTAATCGTGCCGTCCAGAAGCCCTACGTTCTATTTTCTTGCATACGGATGACGGAGACAAAAATACGAAAAAGTCGTGTCGTTAAAAGGAAGAACGGATAATAAACTCTATCAAGTTCGTTTCGTGAGATTTCGACTTTCCGGCGATGTGCCGTCGAGAAAACCTACGAGCCATTTTCGTGCATCCCGATGTCGGAGACGAAAATTCGTAAAAGTCGTCTCGCTGGAAAGAACAACTCCTTGGAAACTCTAGAAACTTCGTTTCGTGAGATTTTGACTGTCCAGCGATTTAATCGTGCCGTTCAAAAGCCTTACGTTTTATTTTCTTGCATACGGATGATGGAGACAAAAATACGAAAAAGTCGTGTCGTTGAAAGGAAGAACGGATAATAAACCTTATAAAGTTCGTTTCGCGAGATTCCGAGTTTCCGGCGATGGAATCGTGCCGTCGAGAAAACCTACGGGCCATTTTCGTGCATACAGATGTCGGAGATGAAAATACGAAAAATTCGTGTCGTTGGAAACAAGCACTCCTTAGAAACTCTATAAAGTTCGTTTCGCGAGATTTTGACTTTTCGGGGATGGAATCGCGCCGTCGAGAAACCCTACGGGTGATTTTCGTGCATCTGGATGTCGGAGACGAAAATTCGAAAAAGTCGTGTCGTTGGAAAGAATAACTCCTTGGAAACTCTAGAAACTTCGTTTCCTGAGATTTTGACTGTCCGGCGATTTAATCGTGCCGTCCGGAAGCCCTACGTTCTATTTTCGTGCATACGGATGACGGGGACAAAAATACGAAATAGTTGTGTCGTTGAAAGGAGGAACGGATAATAAAATCTATAAAGTTCGTTTCGCGAGATTTCGAATTTTCGGCGATGGAATCGTGCCGTCGAGAAACCCTGCGGGCCACATTTGTGCATCCGGATTTCAGAGACGAAAATTCGAAATAGTCGTGTCGTTGGAAAGAAGAACTCCTTGGAAATTCTAGAAACTTCGTTTCGTGAGATTGTGACTGTCCGGCGATTTAATCATGCCGTTCAGAAGCCCTACGTTCTATTTTCGTGCATACGGATGTCAGAGACGAAAATACGAAAAATTCTTGTCGTTGGAAACAAGCACTCCTTAGAAACTCTATAAAGTTCGTTTCGCGAGATTCCGACTTTTCGGGGATGGAATCGTGCCGTCGAGAAACCCTACGGGCCATTTTCGTACATCTGGATGTCGGAGACGAAAACTCGAAAAAGTCGTGTCGTTGCAAAGAAGAACTCCTTGGAAACTCTAGAAACTACGTTTCGTGAGATTCTAACTGTCCCGCGATTTAATCGTAACGTCCAGAAGCCCTACGGTCTATTTTCGTGCATACGGATGACGGGGACAAAAATACGAAAAAGTCGTGTTGTTGGAAAGAAGAACTCCTTGGAAACTCTAGAAACTTCGTTTCTTGAGATTTTGACAGTCCGGCGTTTTAATCATGCCGTCCAGAACCCCTACGTTCTATTTTCTTGCATACGGATGACGGGGACAAAAATACGAAAAAGTCGTGTCGTTGAAAGGAAGAACGGATAATAAACTCTATAAAGTTCGTTTCGCGAGATTTTGACCTTCCGGCCATGGAATCGTGCCGTCGAGAAACCCTACGGGCCATTTTCGTGCATACATATGTCGGAGACGAAAAAACGAAAAATTTGTGTCGTTGGAAACAAGCACTCCTTAGAAATTCTATAAAGTTCGTTCCGCGAGAATCCGACTTTCCGGCGATTGAATCGTGCCGTCGAGAAACCCTACGGGCCATTTTTGTGCATACGGATGTCGGAGAAGAAAATACGAAAAACTCGTGTCGTTGGAAACAAGCACGCCTTAGAAACTCTATAAAGTTCGTTTCGCGAGATTCCGACTTTTCGGGGATGGAATCGTGCCGTCGAGAAACCCTACGGGCCATTTTCGTGCATCTGGATGTCGGAGACGAAAATTCGAAAAAGTCGTGTCGTTGGAAAGAAGAACTCCTTGGAAACTCTAGAAACTTCGTTTCGTGAGATTCTGACTGTCCGGCGATTTAATCGTGCCGTCCAAAATCCCTACGTTCTATTTTCTTGCATACGGATGACGGAGACAAAAATACGAAAAAGTCGTGTCGTTGAAAGGAAGAACGGATAATAAACTCTATCAAGTTCGTTTCGCGAGATTTCGACTTTTCGGCGATGGAATCGTGCCGTCGAGAAAACCTACGGGCCATTTTCGTGCATCCCGATGTCGGAGACAAAAATTCGTAAAAGTCGTCTCGTTGGAAAGAACAACTCCTTGGAAACTCTAGAAACTTCGTTTCGTGAGATTTTGACTGTCCGGCGATTTAATCGTGCCGTTCAGAAGCCCTGCATTCTATTTTCTCGCATAGGGATGACGGAGACAAAAATACGAAAAAATCGTGTCGTTGAAAGGAAGAACGGATAATAAACCTTATAAAGTTCGTTTCGCGAGATTCCGAGTTTCCGGCGATGGAATCGTGCCATCGAGAAACCCTACGGGCCATTTTCGTGCATACTGATGTCGGAGATGAAAATACGAAAAATTCGTGTCGTTGGAAACAAGCACTCCTTAGAAACTATATAAAGTTCATTTCGCGAGAAACCCTACGGGTGATTTTCGTGCATCTGGATGTCGGAGACGAAAATTCGAAAAAGTCGTGTCGTTGAAAAGAATAACTCCTTGGAAACTCTAGAAATTTCGTTTCCTGAGATTTTGACTGTCCGGCGATTTAATCGTGCCGTCCAGAAGCCCTACGTTCTATTTTCGTGCATACAGATGACGTGGAGAAAAATACGAAATAGTTGTGTCGTTCAAAGGAGGAACGGATAATAAAATCTATAAAGTTCGTTTCGCGAGATTTCGAATTTCCGGCGATGGAATCGTGCCGTCGAGAAACCCTGCGGGCCACATTTGTGCATCCGGATTTTAGAGACGAAAATTCGAAATAGTCGTGTCGTTGGAAAGAAGAACTCCTTGGAAATCTAGAAACTTCGTTTCGTGAGATTGTGACTGTCCGGCGATTTAATCATGCCGTTCAGAAGCCCTACGTTCTACTTTCGTGCATACTGATGTCGGAGACGAAAATACGAAAAATTCGTGTCTTGCAAACAAGCACTCCTTAGAAACTCTATAAAGTTCGTTTCGCGAGATTCCGACTTTTCGGGGATGAAATCGTGCCGTCGAGAAACCCTACGGGCCATTTTCGTGCATCTGGATGTCGGAGACGAAAATTTGAAAAAGTCGTGTCGTTGGAAAGAATAACTCCTTGGAAACTCTAGAAACTTCGTTTCGTGAGATTCTGACTGTCCGGCGATTTAATCGTGCCGTCCAGAATCCCTACGTTCTATTTTCTTTCATACGGATGACGGAGACAAAAATACGAAAAAGTCGTGTCGTTGAAAGGAAGAACGGATAATAAACTCTATCAAGTTCGTTTCGCGAGATTTCGACTTTCCGGCGATGGAATCGTGCCGTCGAGAAAACCTACGGGCCATTTTCGTGCATCCCGATGTCGGAGACGAAAATTCGTAAAAGTCGTCTCGTTGGAAAGAACAACTCCTTGGAAACTCTAGAAACTTCGTTTCGTGAGATTTTGACTGTCCGGCGATTTAATCGTGCCGTTCAGAAGCCCTACGTTCTATTTTCTTGCATACCGATGCCGGAGACAAAAATATGAAAAAGTCGTGTCGTTGAAAGGAAGAACGGATAATAAACCTTATAAAGTTCATTTCGCGAGATTCCGAGTTTCCGGCGATGGAATCGTGCCGTCGAGAAACCCTACGGGCCATTTTCGTGCATACAAATGTCGGAGACGAAAATACGAAAAATTCATGTCGTTGGAAACAAGCACTCCTTAGAAACTCTATAAAGTTCGTTTCGTGAGATTCTGACTTTTCGGGGATGGAATCGTGCCGTTGAGAAACCCTACGGGACATTTTCGTGCATCTGGATGTCGGAGACGAAAATTCGAAAAAGTCGTGTCGTTGGAAAGAATAACTCCTTGGAAACTCTAGAAACTTCGTTTCCTGAGATTTTGACTGTCCAGCGATTTAATCGTGCCGTCCAGAAGCCCTACGTTCTATTTTCGTGCATACAGATGACGGGGAGAAAAATACGAAATAGTTGTGTCGTTGAAAGGAGGAACGGATAATAAAATCTATAAAGTTCGTTTCGCGAGATTCCGAATTTCGGGCGATGGAATCGTGCCGTCGAGAAACCCTGCGGACCAGATTTGTGCATCCGGATTTCAGAGACGAAAATTCGAAATAGTCGTGTCGTTGGAAAGAAGAACTCCTTGGAAATTCTAGAAACTTCGTTTCGTGAGATTGTGACTGTCCGGCGATTTAATCATGCCGTTCAGAAGCCCTACGTTCTATTTTCGTGCATACGGATGTCGGAGACGAAAATACGAAAAATTCGTGTCGTTGGAAACAAGCACTCCTTAGAAACTCTATAAAGTTCGTTTCGCGAGATTCCGACTTTTCGGGGATGGAATCGTGCCGTCGAGAAACCCTACGGGCCATTTTCGTGCATCTGGATGTCGGAGACGAAAACTCGAAAAAGTCGTGTCGTTGCAAAGAAGAACTCCTTGGAAACTCTAGAAACTACGTTTCGTGAGATTCTGACTGTCCCGCGATTTAATCGTAACGTCCAGAAGCCCTACGGTCTATTTTCGTGCATACGGATGACGGGGACAAAAATACGAAAAAGTCGTGTCGTTGGAAAGAAGAACTGCTTGGAAACTCTAGAAACTTCGTTTCGTGAGATTTTGACAGTCTGGCGATTTAATCGTGCCGTCCAGAAGCCCTATGTAACATCCCGCAATTTTTAGAAATTTTCCTTAGAAATTCTTCACCTTACATATATGCATAGAAATGTTCTAATATTAATGGAATAGGTAAAGAAAGAAAACCTATGAGGAAATATTAGAAATAAACATGTTAAAGAAAGGTGAAATTCTTAGGTAAAGAAAGATAAATTTTTGTGAAGTAAGTAAAGGTCTTAAAATTTCAAGAAGATCGGATTAGGGTAATCTTTCTTAATTTAAGAGCAAAAGTTACTGAGTTTAGTATCTCCACCCGTAATTGGGCTTTAACCTATAGACACTTCATATAGAGTTTTTCTACTTCACATGAATTTTTAGCAAGCCAATAGGATAGGCCAAGGAAGAAATAAAACATAGACTTGGACTAGGATATAGAAATTGAACCGATAGCCCAAAAATCATGAAAATGTGACCAAGCCCATTATGAAAGGAAGAATTTTAACCAAAGTAAGGAAAATGGGCAAGAATGAGCCCAAACCCAAGAGGAAAAATAAAAATAAAAATAAAAGTAAAGTGATGAAATATTAGTGTAATCAAGATTAAGTGACATGGCATTAAGACAAAAATTTGACAAGTGGTGTGATTCTACATTCATCATTTTGGCAAGTGGCATAATAATACAAGGCTTTAGGACAAAAACATCTATATCCTACATTCATAACTTTAGCAAGTGGGTAATAATACATAGCATTATGACAAAACATCATTATCCTACACAAATAATTTTAGTTAAGTAAGGAAAATTCAAGGGCTAGAAATTTGCCACTTAAAAAGGCAAATCTATCATACTTGATTAAGACAAAAGAAAAAGGAAATGAATCCATAAATCAAAGGGATCTTGCCCCATATCTTAAGAACATATCATCATAATTTTCAAAATACAAATCTCCTTTTTCTATGCATATCTTGACTAAGGAAGAGGAAGACAAGAACATAAGTTGTTTGTTTTCCAAAAATTCAACAAAGTGTATCCTAATTGTGATAAGGTAGACCCATGATCATGAAAGGTGAATTATTTGGTGGTATATATAAGAAAACCCACCCTTACAACATTAGAATTTCGTCCAAGTGAGGGAGAGCAAAAATAGAAGCAAGGTAGTGTGAGGAAAGGAGAGGAAGAAAGGAAGAAAGAGGAAGGAGAAGTCTAGGAGACTAAGTGCTCCAGGTAAGTTTAACAATATTTCTTTTTGAAGAAAACCTTTGAAACTCATAATATTTATATGAGATTTTGATTTTAGAACTTTGATGATTGGTCATGGATGTTGCTATATCATGTTACATATTGATCTTGCATGTGATGTATGTTTGAATACTTAGGTTGGTGTAGATAGTTCTGCATGGGTATGGCTATAGTTGACAGAATTTTTAGCTTCGGTATTTTAATTTCTGGGAACAATCTATAAGGAATTAAAATAAATGGTTAACATAAGAATTAAAGATATATGTGTCACGGATTTTCACCCACTGGAATCATTCCATTTGGAGTCCATATGAGGTAGCTATGGTCTGATTAGTAGTCAAAGGTCAGAAAATGAATCATCAGGGAAGAATATGTTAGGATAGCTTCGGTAATTTCATTTCTGGGAATTATCTGTATGGAATTAAAATAAATGGTTAACATGAAAGTTATATATCTATGTCTCATGGAAATATATGCACTGGAATTATGCAATTTGGAGTTCATATGAGGTAGATATGATCCGATTAGTAAGCCGAGGTCAGAAAATGTTTATTCAGGGAAGAGTATGTCAGAAAATGTTCATGCCATGATTACCAATGATTTATGGTAATACTTATATTTTGATGAACATACTTGTTATTGAAAGCATATTTTTGGCTATCATTGTGAAAAGAAAAGAAATAAGCACGGTCACATGGCAATTCGTGTGGTGCACCAGTAGGGGACGCCCTACCAACGGTTATGATCATGATAATGAGAAAAGAAAGAGAAAGTGGGCCATGTCGGACGGAGCGAGAAAAGCCCGTACCGGAGAGTAGAGGATACTCACCCTGACCGGGGTAGCTTGAAATGAGAATAAGTTGATGGCCATCATATGATATTTTGAAAATAGTTAATCATATCATACATATCATTATAGTATGATTCTTATGTGCATAGATATAATGCATTCATGTGACCAAAGATATTTTCTGTAGTTTATACAGCTGAACATGACGTGATGAGCTTTACTGATGATAATTTATTGTTGAACTTACTGGGATTTAATTCTCACTATATTTCCATATCATGTTCAAAAAATTATTTATGCAGCTTTTGTTTCTAAGGCTCTGGCTTTTAGTGCACATTGGATCGAGTTACTTTATGTTGGGCAGATTTCAGAATCAAATAAGATGATTGTGGTCGAGTTGGCTCAGATCCCGGTGAAGGTTCAACCACCCGCACCTGTATCTCCGGAATTGGTCAACCAAAATAAACAAGATGTAAATATCTATGTGTTTGATATGTTATACGTCTGTTTTGATTAATGATATGTATGTGAACTCAATATTGTATAATAATAAAGGAAAAAAAAAGAGGTTGTTACACCCTACGTTCTATTTTCTTGCATACGGATGACAGGGACAAAAATACGAAAAAGTCGTGTCGTTGAAAGGAAGAACGGATAATAAACTCTATAAAGTTCGTTTCGCGAGATTTCGACCTTCCGGCCATGGAATCGTGCCGTCGAGAAACCCTACGGGCCATTTTCGTGCATACGGATGTCGGAGACGAAAATACGAAAAATTTGTGTCGTTGGAAACAAGCACACCTTAGAAATTCTATAAAGTTCGTTCCGCGAGAATCCGACTTTCCGGCGATGGAATCGTGCCGTCGAGAAACCCTACGGGCCATTTTTGTGCATACGGATGTCGGAGACGAAAATACGAAAAACTCGTGTCGTTGGAAACAAGCACGCCTTAGAAACTCTATAAAGTTCGTTTCGCGAGATTCCGACTTTTCGGGGATGGAATCGTGCCGTCGAGAAACCCTACGGGCCATTTTCGTGCATCTGGATGTCGGAGACGAAAATTCGAAAAAGTCGTGTCGTTGGAAGGAAGAACTCCTTGGAAACTGTAGAAACTTCGTTTCGTGAGATTTTGACAGTCCGGCGATTTAATCGTGCCGTCTAGAAGCCCTACGTTCTATTTTCTTGCATACGGATGACGGAGACAAAAATACGAAAAAGTCGTGTCGTTGAAAGGAAGAACGGATAATAAAATTTATCAAGTTCGTTTTGCGAGATTTCGACTTTCCGGCGATGGAATCATGCCGTCGAGAAAACCTACGGGCCATTTTCGTGCATCCCGATGTCGGAGACGAAAATTCGTAAAAGAAGTCTCGTTGGAAAGAACAACTCCTTGGAAACTCTAGAAACTTCGTTTCCTGAGATTTTGACTGTCCGGCGATTTAATCGTGCCGTTCAGAAGCCCTACGTTCTATTTTCGTGCATACAGATGACGGGGACAAAAATACGAAATAGTTGTGTCGTTGAAAGGAGGAACGGATAATAAAATCTATAAAGTTCGTTTCGCGAGATTCCGAATTTCCGGCGATGGAATCGTGCCGTCGAGAAACCCTGCGGGCCATATTTGTGCATCCGGATTTTAGAGACGAAAATTCGAAATAGTCGTGTCGTTGGAAAGAAGAACTCCTTGGAAATTCTAGAAACTTCGTTTCGTGAGATTGTGACTGTCCGGCGATTTAATCATGCCGTTCAGAAGCCCTACGTTCTATTTTCGTGCATACAGATGACGGGGACAAAAATACGAAATAGTTGTGTCGTTGAAAGGAGGAACGGATAATAAAATCTATAAAGTTCGTTTCACGAGATTCCGAATTTTCGACGATGGAATCGTGCCGTCGAGAAACCCTGCGGGCCATATTTGTGCATCCGGATTTCAGAGACGAAAATTCGAAAAAGTCGTGTCGTTGGAAAGAATAACTCCTTGGAAACTCTAGAAACTTCGTTTCTTGAGATTTTGACTGTCCGGCGATTTAATCGTGCCGTCCAGAAGCCCTACGTTCTATTTTCGTGCATACAGATGACGGGGACAAAAATACGAAACAGTTGTGTCGTTGAAAGGAGGAACGGATAATAAAATCTATAAAGTTCGTTTCGCGAGATTCCGAATTTCCGGCGATGGAATCGTGCCGTCGAGAAACCCTGCGGGCCATATTTGTGCATCCGGATTTCAGAGACGAAAATTCGAAAAAGTCGTGTCGTTGGAAAGAATAACTCCTTGGAAACTCTAGAAACTTCGTTTCCTGAGATTTTGACTGTCCGGCGATTTAATCGTGCCGTCCAGAAGCCCTACGTTCTATTTTCGTGCATACGGATGTCGGAGACGAAAATACAAAAAATTCGTGTCGTTGGAAACAAGCACTCCTTAGAAACTCTATAAAGTTCGTTTCGCGAGATTCTGACTTTTCGGGGATGGAATCGTGCCGTCGAGAAACCCTACGGGCCATTTTCGTGCATCTGGATGTCGGAGACGAAAACTCGAAAAAGTCGTGTCGTTGCAAAGAAGAACTCCTTGGAAACTCTAGAAACTACGTTTCGTGAGATTCTGACTGTCCCGCGATTTAATCGTAACGTCCAGAAGCCTTACGGTCTATTTTCGTGTATACGGATGACGGGGACAAAAATACGAAAAAGTCGTGTCGTTGGAAAGAAGAACTGCTTGGAAACTCTAGAAACTTCGTTTCGTGAGATTTTGACAGTCCGGCGATTTAATCTTGCCGTCCAGAAGCCCTACGTTCTATTTTCTTGCATACGGATGACGGGGACAAACATACGAAAAAGTCGTGTCGTTGAAAGGAAGAACGGATAATAAACTCTATAAAGTTCGTTTCGCGAGATTTTGTCCTTCCGGCCATGGAATCGTGCCGTCGAGAAACACTACGGGCCATTTTCGTGCATACGGATGTCGGAGACGAAAATACGAAAAATTTGTGTCGTTGGAAACAAGCACTCCTCAGAAATTCTATAAAGTTCGTTCCGCGAGAATCCGACCTTCCGACGATGGAATCGTGCCGTCGAGAAACCCTACGGGCCATTTTTGTGCATACGGATGTCGGAGACGAAAATACGAAAAACTCGTGTCATTGGAAACAAGCACGCCTTAGAAACTTTATAAAGTTCGTTTCGCGAGATTCTGACTTTTCGGGGATGGAATTGTGCCGTCGAGAAACCCTACGGGCCATTTTCGTGCATCTGGATGTCGGAGACGAAAATTCGAAAAACTCGTGTCGTTGGAAACAAGCACGCCTTAGAAACTCTATAAACTTCGTTTCGCGAGATTCTGACTTTTCGAGGATGGAATTGTACCGTCGAGAAACCCTACTGGCCATTTTCGTGCATCTGGATGTCGGAGACGAAAATTCGAAAAAGTCGTGTCGTTGGAAAGAATAACTCCTTGGAAACTCTAGAAACTTCGTTTCCTGAGATTTTGACTGTCCGGCGATTTAATCGTGCCGTCCAGAAGCCCTACGTTCTATTTTCGTGCATACGGATGTCGGAGACGAAAATACGAAAAATTCGTGTCGTTGGAAACAAGCACTCCTTAGAAACTCTATAAAGTTCGTTTCGCGAGATTCTGACTTTTTGGGGATGGAATCGTGCCGTCGAGAAACCCTACGGGCCATTTTCGTGGATCTGGATGTCGGAGACGAAAACTCGAAAAAGTCGTGTCGTTGCAAAGAAGAACTCCTTAGAAACTCTAGAAACTACGTTTCGTGAGATTCTGACTGTCCCGCGATTTAATCGTAACGTCCAGAAGCCCTACGGTCTATTTTCGTGTATACGGATGACGGGGACAAAAATACGAAAAAGTCGTGTCGTTGGAAAGAAGAACTGCTTGGAAACTCTAGAAACTTCGTTTCGTGAGATTTTGACAGTCCGGCGATTTAATCTTGCCGTCCAGAAGCCCTACGTTCTATTTTCTTGCATACGGATGACGGGGACAAACATACGAAAAAGTCGTGTCGTTGAAAGGAAGAACGGATAATAAACTCTATAAAGTTCGTTTCGCGAGATTTCGTCCTTCCGGCCATGGAATCGTGCCGTCGAGAAACACTACGGGCCATTTTCGTGCATACGGATGTCGGAGACGAAAATACGAAAAATTTGTGTCGTTGGAAACAAGCACTCCTCAGAAATTCTATAAAGTTCGTTCCGCGAGAATCCGACCTTCCGACGATGGAATCGTGCCGTCGAGAAACCCTACGGGCCATTTTTTTGCATACGGATGTCGGAGACGAAAATACGAAAAACTCGTGTCATTGGAAACAAGCACGCCTTAGAAACTTTATAAAGTTCGTTTCGCGAGATTCCGACTTTTCGGGGATGGAATTGTGCCATCGAGAAACCCTACGGGCCATTTTCGTGCATCTGGATGTCGGAGACGAAAATTCGAAAAACTCGTGTCGTTGGAAACAAGCACGCCTTAGAAACTCTATAAACTTCGTTTCGCGAGATTCTGACTTTTCGGGGATGGAATTGTGCCGTCGAGAAACCCTACTGGCCATTTTCGTGCATCTGGATGTCGGAGACGAAAATTCGAAAAACTCGTGTCGTTGGAAACAAGCACGCCTTAGAAACTCTATAAAGTTCGTTTCGCGAGATTCCGACTTTTCGGGGATGGAATTGTGCCGTCGAGAAACCCTACGGGCCATTTTCGTGCATCTGGATGTCGGAGACGAAAATTCGAAAAAGTCGTGTCGTTGGAAAGAAGAACTCCTTGGAAACTCTAGAAACTTCGTTTCGTGAGATTTTGACTGTCCGGCGATTTAATCGTGCCGTCCAGAAGCCCTACGTTCTATTTTCTTGCATACGGATGACGGAGACAAAAATACGAAAAAGTCGTGTCGTTAAAAGGAAGAACGGATAATAAACTCTATCAAGTTCGTTTCGCGAGATTTTGACTTTCCGGCGATGGAATCGTGCCGTCGAGAAAACCTACGGGCCATTTTCGTGCATCCCGATGTCGGAGACGAAAATTCGTAAAAGAAGTCTCGTTGGAAAGAACAACTCCTTGGAAACTCTAGAAACTTCGTTTCGTGAGATTTTGACTGTCTGGCGATTTAATCGTGCCGTTCAGAAGACCTACGTGCTATTTTCTTGCATACGGATGACGGAGGCAAAAATACGAAAAAGTCGTGTCGTTGAAAGGAAGAACGGATAATAAACCTTATAATGTTCGTTTTGCGAGATTCCGAGTTTCCGGCGATGGAATCGTGCCGTCGAGAAACCCTACGGGGCATTTTCGTGCATACAGATGTCGGAGATGAAAATACGAAAAATTCGTGTCGTTCGAAACAAGCACTCCTTAGAAACTCTAAAAAGTTCGTTTCGCGAGATTTCGACCTTCCGGCCATGGAATGGTGCCGTCGAGAAACCCTACGGGCCATTTTCGTGCATACGGATGTCGGAGACGAAAATACGAAAAATTTGTGTCGTTGGAAACAAGCACACCTTAGAAATTCTATAAAGTTCGTTCCGCGAGAATCCGACTTTCCGGCGATGGAATCGTGCCGTCGAGAAACCCTACGGGCCATTTTTGTGCATACGGATGTCGGAGACGAAAATACGAAAAACTCGTGTCGTTGGAAACAAGCACGCCTTAGAAACTCCATAAAGTTCGTTTCGCGAGATTCCGAATTTTCGGGGATGGAATCGTGCCGTCGAGAAACCCTACGGGCCATTTTCGTGCATCTGGATGTCGGAGACGAAAATTCGAAAAAGTCGTGTCGTTGGAAGGAAGAACTCCTTGGAAACTCTAGAAACTTCGTTTCGTGAGATTTTGACAGTCCGGCGATTTAATCGTGCCGTCTAGAAGCCCTACGTTCTATTTTCTTGCATAGGGATGACGGAGATAAAAATACGAAAAAGTCGTGTCGTTGAAAGGAAGAACGGATAATAAACTTTATCAAGTTCGTTTCGCGAGATTTCGACTTTCCGGCGATGGAATCGTGCCGTCGAGAAAACCTACGGGCCATTTTCGTGCATCCCGATGTCGGAGACGAAAATTCGTAAAAGAAGTCTCGTTGGAAAGAACAACTCCTTGGAAACTCTAGAAACTTCGTTTCGTGAGATTTTGACTGTCCGGCGATTTAATCGTGCCGTTCAGAAGCCCTACGTTCTATTTTCGTGCATACAGATGACGGGGACAAAAATACGAAATAGTTGTGTCGTTGAAAGGAGGAACGAATAATAAAATCTATAAAGTTCGTTTCGCGAGATTCCGAATTTCCGGCGATGGAATCGTGCCGTCGAGAAACCCTGCGGGCCATATTTGTGCATCCGGATTTCAGAGACGAAAATTCGAAAAAGTCGTGTCGTTGGAAAGAATAACTCCTTGGAAACTCTAGAAACTTCGTTTCTTGAGATTTTGACTGTCCGGCGATTTAATCGTGCCGTCCAGAAGCCCTACGTTCTATTTTCGTGCATACAGATGACGGGGACAAAAATATGAAATAGTTGTGTCGTTGAAAGGAGGAACGGATAATAAAATCTATAAAGTTCGTTTCTCGAGATTCCGAATTTCCGGCGATGGAATCGTGCCGTTGAGAAACCCTGCGGGCCATATTTGTGCATCCGGATTTCAGAGAAGAAAATTCGAAATAGTCGTGTCGTTGGAAAGAAGAACTCCTTGGAAATTCTAGAAACTTCGTTTCGTGAGATTGTGACTATCCGGCGATTTAATCATGCCGTTCGGAAGCCCTACGTTCTATTTTCGTGCATACGGATGTCGGAGACGAAAATACGAAAAATTCGTGTTGTTGGAAACAAGCTCTCCTTAGAAACTCTATAAAGTTCGTTTCGCGAGATTCCGACTTTTCGGGGATGGAATCGTGCTGTCGAGAAACCCTACGGGCCATTTTCGTGCATCTGGATGTCGGAGACGAAAACTCGAAAAAGTCGTGTCGTTGCAAAGAAGAACTCCTTGGAAACTCTAGAAACTTCGTTTCGTGAGATTCTGACTGTCTGGCGATTTAATCGTGCCGTCCAGAAGCCCTACGTTCTATTTTCTTGCATACGGATGACGGAGACAAAAATACGAAAAAGTCGTGTCGTTGAAAGGAAGAACGGATAATAAACTCTATCAAGTTCGTTTCGCGAGATTTCGACTTTCCGGCGATGGAATCGTGCCGTCGAGAAACCCTACAGGCCATTTTCGTGCATACGGATGTCCGAGACGAAAATACGAAAAATTTGTGTCGTTGGAAACAAGCACTCCTTAGAAATTCTAAAATGTTCGTTCCGCGAGAATCCGACTTTCCGGCGATGGAATCGTGTCGTCGAGAAACCCTACGGGCCATTTTTGTGCATACGGATGTCGGAGACGAAAGTACGAAAAACTCGTGTCGTTGGAAACAAGCACGCCTTAGAAACTCCATAAAGTTCGTTTCGCAAGATTCTGACTTTTCGGGGATGGAATCGTGCTGTCGAGAAACCCTACGGGCCATTTTCGTGCATCTGGATGTCGGAGACGAAAACTCGAAAAAGTCGTGTCGTTGCAAAGAAGAACTCCTTGGAAACTCTAGAAACTTCGTTTCGTGAGATTCTGACTGTCTGGCGATTTAATCGTGCCGTCCAGAAGCCCTACGTTCTATTTTCTTGCATACGGATGACGGAGACAAAAATACGAAAAAGTCGTGTCGTTGAAAGGAAGAACGGATAATAAACTCTATCAAGTTCGTTTCGCGAGATTTCGACTTTCCGGCGATGGAATCGTGCCGTCGAGAAAAACTACGGGCCATTTTCGTGCATCCCGATGTCGGAGACGAAAATTCGTAAAAGAAGTCTCGTTGGATAGAACAACTCCTTGGAAACTCTAGAAACTTCGTTTCGTGAGATTTTGACTGTCCGGCGATTTAATCGTGCCGTTCAGGAGCCCTATGTGCTATTTTCTTGCATACGGATGATGGAGGCAAAAATACGAAAAAGTCGTGTCGTTGAATGGAAGAACGGATAATAAACCTTATAAAGTTCGTTTCGCGAGATTCCGAGTTTCCGTGGATGGAATCGTGCCGTCGAGAAACCCTACGGGCCATTTTCGTGCATACAGATGTCGGAGATGAAAATACGAAAAATTCGTGTCGTTCGAAACAAGCACTCCTTAGAAACTCTATAAAGTTCGTTTCGCGAGATTTTGACTTTTCGGGGATGGAATCGCGCCGTCGAGAAACCCTACAGGCCATTTTCGTGCATCTGGATGTCGGAGACGAAAATTCGAAAAAGTCATGTCGTTGGAAAGAATAACTCCTTGGAAACTCTAGAAACTTCATTACCTGAGATTTTGACTGTCCGGCGATTTAATCGTGCCATCCAGAAGCCCTACGTTCTATTTTCGTGCATACAGATGACGGGGACAAAAATACGAAATAGTTATGTCGTTGAAAGGAGGAACGGATAACAAAATCTATAAAGTTCGTTTCACGAGATTCCGAATTTCCGGCGATGGAATCGTGCCATCGAGAAACCCTGCGGGCCATATTTGTGCATCCAGATTTCAGAGACGAAAATTTGAAATAGTCGTGTCGTTGGAAAGAAGAACTCCTTGGAAATTCTAGAAACTTCGTTTCGTGAGATTGTGACTGTCCGGCCATTTAATCATGCCGTTCAAAAGCCCTACGTTCTATTTTCGTGCATACGGATGTCGGAGACGAAAATACGAAAAATTTGTGTCGTTGGAAACAAGCACTCCTTAGAAACTCTATAAAGTTCGTTTCGCGAGATTCCGACTTTTCGTGGATGGAATCGTGCCGTCGAGAAACCCTACGGGCCATTTTCGTGCATCTGGATGTCGGAGACGAAAATTCGAAAAAGTCGTGTCGTTGGAAAGAAGAACTCCTTGGAAACTCTAGAAACTTCGTTTCGTGAGATTCTGACTGTCCGGCGATTTAATCATGCCGTTCAGAAGCCCTACGTTCTATTTTCTTGCATACGGATGTTGGAGACGAAAATACGAAAAATTCGTGTCGTTGGAAACAAGCACTCCTTAGAAACTCTATAAAGTTCGTTTCGCGAGATTCCGACTTTTCGGGGATGGAATCGTGCCGTCGAGAAACCCTACGGGCCATTTTCGTGCATCTGGATGACGGAGACGGAAACTCGAAAAAGTCGTGTCATTGCAAAGAAGAACTCCTTGGAAACTCTAGAAACTACGTTTCGTGAGATTCTGACTGTCCCGCGATTTAATCGTAACGTCCAGAAGCCCTACGGTCTATTTTCGTGCATACGGATGACGGGGACAAAAATACGGAAAAGTCGTGTCGTTGGAAAGAAGAACTCCTTGGAAACTCTAGAAACTTCGTTTCGTGAGATTTTGACAGTCCGGCGATTTAATCGTGCCGTCCAGAAGCCCTACGTTCTATTTTCTTGCATACGGATGACGGGGACAAAAATACGAAAAAGTCGTGTCGTTGAAAGGAAGAACGGATAATAAACTCTATAATGTTCGTTTCGTGAGATTTCGACCTTCCGGCCATGGAATCGTGCCGTCGAGAAACCCTACGGGCCATTTTTGTGCATACGGATGTCGGAGACGAAAATACGAAAAACTCATGTCGTTGGAAACAAGCACGCCTTAGAAACTTTATAAAGTTCGTTTCGCGAGATTCGGACTTTTCGGGGATGGAATTGTGCCGTCGAGAAACCCTACGAGCCATTTTCGTGCATCTGGATGTCGGAGACGAAAATTCGAAAAACTCGTGTCGTTGGAAACAAGCACGCCTTAGAAACTCTATAAAGTTCGTTTCGCGAGATTCCGACTTTTCGGGGATGGAATTGTGCCGTCGAGAAACCCTACGGGCCATTTTCGTGCATCTGGATGTCGCAGACGAAAATTCGAAAAACTCATGTCGTTGGAAACAAGCACGCCTTAGAAACTCTATAAAGTTCGTTTCGCGAGATTCCAACTTTTCGGGGATGGAATTGTGCCGTCGAGAAACCCTACGGGCCATTTTCGTGCATCTGGATGTCGGAGACGAAAATTCGAAAAAGTCGTGTCGTTGGAAAGAAGAACTCCTTGGAAACTCTAGAAACTTCGTTTCGTGAGATTCTGACTGTCCGGCTATTTAATCGTGCCGTCCAGAAGCCCTACGTTCTATTTTCTTGCATACGGATGACGGAGACAAAAATACGAAAAAGTCGTGTCGTTGAAAGGAAGAACGGATAATAAACTCTATCAAGTTCGTTTCGCGAGATTTTGACTTTCCGGCGATGGAATCGTGCCGTCGAGAAAACCTACATGCCATTTTCGTGCATCCCGATGTCGGAGACGAAAATTCGTAAAAGAAGTCTCGTTGGAAAGAACAACTCCTTGGAAACTCTAGAAACTTCGTTTCGTGAGATTTTGACTGTCCGGCGATTTAATCGTGCCGTTCAGAAGCCCTATGTTCTATTTTCTTGCATACGGATGACGGAGACAAAAATACGAAAAAGTCGTGTCGTTGAAAGGAAGAACGGATAATAAACCTTATAAAGTTCGTTTCGCGAGATTCCGAGTTTCCGGCGATGGAATCGTGCCGTCGAGAAACCCTATGGGCCATTTTCGTGCATACAGATGTCGGAGATGAAAATACGAAAAATTCGTGTCGTTGGAAACAAGCACTCCTTAGAAACTCTATAAAGTTCGTTTCGCGAGATTTTGGCATTTCGGGGATGGAATCGCGTTGTCGAGAAACCCTACGGGCCATTTTCGTACATCTGGATGTTGGAGACGAAAATTCGAAAAAGTCGTGTCGTTGGAAAGAATAACTCCTTGGAAACTCTCGAAACTTCGTTTCCTGAGATTTTGACTGTCCGGCGATTTAATCGTGCCGTCCAGAAGCCCTACGTTCTATTTTCGTGCATACAGATGACGGGGACAAAAATACGAAATAGTTGTGTTGTTGAAAGGAGGAACGGATAATAAAATCTATAAAGTTCGTTTCCCGAGATTCCGAATTTCCGGCGATGGAATCGTGCCGTCGAGAAACCCTGCGGGCCATATTTGTGCATCCGGATTTCAGAGATGAAAATTCAAAATAGTCGTGTCGTTGGAAAGAAGAACTCCTTGGAAATTCTAGAAACTTCGTTTCGTGAGATTGTGATTGTCCGGCGATTTAATCATGCCGTTCAGAAGCCCTACGTTCTATTTTCGTGCATACGGATGTCGGAGACGAAAATACGAAAAATTCGTGTCGTTGGAAACAAGCACGCCTTAGAAACTCTATAAAGTTCGTTTCGCGAGATTCCGACTTTTCGGGGATGGAATTGTGCCGTCGAGAAACCCTACGGGCCATTTTCGTGCATCTGGATGTCGCAGACGAAAATTCGAAAAACTCATGTCGTTGGAAACAAGCACGCCTTAGAAACTCTATAAAGTTCGTTTCGCGAGATTCCAACTTTTCGGGGATGGAATTGTGCCGTCGAGAAACCCTACGGGCCATTTTCGTGCATCTGGATGTCGGAGACGAAAATTCAAAAAAGTCGTGTCGTTGGAAAGAAGAACTCCTTGGAAACTCTAGAAACTTCGTTTCGTGAGATTCTGACTGTCCGGCGATTTAATCGTGCCGTCCAGAAGCCCTAGGTTCTATTTTCTTGCATACGGATGACGGAGACAAAAATACGAAAAAGTCGTGTCGTTGGAAAGAAGAACTCCTTGGAAACTCTAGAAACTTCGTTTCGTGAGATTTTGACAGTCCGACGATTTAATCGTGCCGTCCAGAAGCCCTACGTTCTATTTTCTTGCATACGGATGACGGGGACAAAAATACGAAAAAGTCGTGTCGTTGAAAGGAAGAACGGATAATAAACTCTATAAAGTTCGTTTCGCGAGATTTCGATCTTCCGGCCATGGAATCTTGCCATCGAGAAACCCTACGGGCCATTTTTGTGCATACGGATGTCGGAGACGAAAATACGAAAAATTTGTGTCGTTGGAAACAAGCACTCCTTAGAAATTCTATAAAGTTCGTTCCGCGAGAATCCGAATTTTCGGCGATGGAATCGTGCCGTCGAGAAACCCTACGGGCCATTTTTGTGCATACGGATGTCGAAGACGAAAATACGAAAAACTCGTGTCGGTTGAAACAAGCACGCCTTAGAAACTCTATAATGTTCATTTCGCGAGATTTTGATTTTTCAGGGATGGAATCGCGCCGTCGAGAAACCCTACGGGCCATTTTCGTGCATCTGGATGTCGGAGACGACAATTCGAAAAAGTCGTGTCGTTGGAAAGAATAACTCCTTGGAAACTCTAGAAACTTCGTTTCCTGAGATTTTGACTGTCCGGCGATTTAATCGTGCCGTCCAGAAGCCCTACGTTCTATTTTCGTGCATACAGATGACGGGGACAAAAATACGAAATAGACGTGTCGTTGAAAGGAGGAACGGATAATAAAATCTATAAAGTTCGTTTCGCGAGATTCCGAGTTTCCGGCGATGGAATCGTGCCGTCGAGAAACCCTGCGGGCCATATTTGTGCATCCGGATTTCAGAGTCGAAAATTCGAAATAGTCGTGTTGTTGGAAAGAAGAACTCCTTGGAAATTCTAGAAACTTCGTTTCGTGAGATTGTGACTGTCCGGCGATTTAATCATGCCGTTCAAAAGCCCTACGTTCTATTTTCGTGCATACGGATGTCGGAGACGAAAATTCAAAAAATTCGTGTCGTTGGAAACAAGCACTCCTTAGAAACTCTATAAAGTTCGTTTCACGAGATTCCGACTTTTCGGTGATGGAATCGTGCCGTCGAGAAACCCTACGGGCCATTTTCGTGCATCTGGATGTCGGAGACGAAAAGTCGAAAAAGTCGTGTCGTTGCAAAGAAGAACTGCTTGGAAACTCTAGAAACTACGTTTCCTGAGATTCTGACTGTCCCGCGATTTAATCGTAACGTCCAGAAGCCCTACGGTCTATTTTCGTGCATACGGATGACGGGGACAAAAATACGAAAAAGTCGTGTCGTTGGAAAGAAGAACTCCTTGGAAACTCTAGAAACTTCGTTTCGTGAGATTTTGACAGTCCGGCGATTTAATCGTGCCGTCCAGAATCCCTACGTTCTATTTTCTTGCATACGGATGACGGGTACAAAAATACGAAAAAGTCGTGTCGTTGAAAGGAAGAATGGATAATAAACTCTATAAAGTTCGTTTCGCGAGATTTCGACCTTCCGGCCATGGAATCGTGCCGTCGAGAAACCCTACGGGCCATTTTTGTGCATACGGATGTCGGAGACGAAAATACGAAAAATTTGTGTCGTTGGAAACAAGCACTCCTTAGAAATTCTATATAGTTCGTTCCGCGAGAATCCAACTTTCCGGCGATGGAATCGTGCCGTCGAGAAACCCTACGGGCCATTTTCGTGCATCTCGATGTCGGAGACGAAAATTCGAAAAAGTCGTGTCGTTGGAAAGAAGAACTCCTTGGAAACTCTAGAAACTTCGTTTCGTAAGATTCTGACTGTCCAGTGATTTAATCGTGCCGTCCAGAAGCCCTACGTTCTATTTTCTTGCATACGGATGACGGAGACAAAAATACGAAAAAGTCGTGTCATTGAAAGGAAGAACGGATATTAAACTCTATCAAGTTCGTTTCGCGACATTTCGACTTTCCGGCGATTGAATCGTGCCGTCGAGAAAACCTACGTGCCATTTTCGTGCATCCCGATGTCGGAGACGAAAATTCGTAAAAGAAGTCTCGTTGGAAAGAACAACTCCTTGGAAACTCTAGAAACTTCGTTTCGTGAGATTTTGACTGTCCGGCGATTTAATCGTGCCGTTCAGAAGCCCTACGTTCTATTTTCTTGCATACGGATGACGGAGACAAAAATACGAAAAAGTCGTGTCGTTGAAAGGAAGAACGGATAATAAACCTTATAAAGTTCGTTTCACGAGATTCCGAGTTTCCGGCGATGGAATCGTGCCGTCGAGAAACCCTACGGGCCATTTTCGTGCATACAGATGTCGGAGATGAAAATACGAAAAATTCGTGTCGTTGGAAACAAGCACTCCTTAGAAACTCTATAAAGTTCGTTTCGCGAGATTCCGACTTTTCGGGGATGGAATCGTGCCGTCGAGAAACCCTACGGGCCATTTTCGTGCATCTGGATGTCGGAGACGAAAACTCGAAAAAGTCGTGTCGTTGGAAAGACGAACTCCTTGGAAACTCTAGAAACTTCGTTTCGTGAGATTCTGACTGTCCGGCGATTTAATCGTGCCGTCCAGAAGCCCTACGTTCTATTTTCTTGCATACGGATGACGGAGACAAAAATACGAAAAAGTCGTGTCCTTGGAAAGAAGAACTCCTTGGAAACTCTAGAAACTTCGTTTCGTGAGATTTTGACAGTCCGGCGATTTAATCGTGCCGTCCAGAAGCCCTACGTTCTATTTTCTTGCATACGGATGACGGGGACAAAAATACGAAAAAGTCGTGTCGTTGAAAGGAAGAACAGATAATAAACTCTATAAAGTTCCTTTCGCGAGATTTCGACCTTCCGACCATGGAATCGTGCTGTCGAGAAACCCTACGGGCCATTTTCGTGCATACGGATGTCGGAGACGAAAATACGAAAAATTGGTGTCGTTGGAAACAAGCACTCCTTAGAAATTCTATAAAGTTCGTTCCGCGAGAATCCGAATTTCCGGCGATGGAATCGTGCCGTCGAGAAACCCTACAGGCCATTTTTGTGCATACGGATGTCGGAGACGAAAATACGAAAAACTCGTGTCGTTGGAAACAAGCACGCCTTAGAAACTCTATAAAGTTCGTTTCGCAAGATTCCGACTTTTCGGGGATGGAATCGTGCCGTCGAGAAACCCTGTAACAACCTCTCTTTTTTCCTTTATTATTATACAATATTGAGTTCACATACATGTCATTAATCAAAACAGACGTATAACATATCAAACACATAGATATTTACATCTTGTTTATTTTGGTTGATCAATTCCAGAGATACAGGTGCGGGTGGTTGCACCTTCACCGGGATCTGAGCCAACTCGACTTTAAGAAATTCGGTCCCCGAATTTCAATCCATCCTACCACATGTAGGGAATGAAATTAAGGCATTATTCAGAGTTACCAAGCTTATTACCTAAATAATTAGAGATATCTTTTCTGTATGACATCTTTACTTTTTAATATGTCTATTCACTTGAGTGATTTTGCCATATAACTTAACCATAAGGATTTCTTTCAATCATAAGTTCTTCAATTGATATCCTCTAGCCCGTATGGATATATCTATGGGTCGATATTAGAAAACACACATATAAAGGAACATATACACCTTCATATTGTGTAACTATCTTTTCTTATTCCAAACTTCTATCAAGTCAAAATTTTTTTTTTTAATATATATCAACATCATCCCCTGAATATCATCATCTTAATCTATCATCTATTTTTATCCTCAAATCCTTTAATCAATATGTTAAACATACGTAGCAATAAATCCTTCAAACCTTTAATAACGTTTATGTACCATTGACACATGTCTAATAATTCCAACTTACCTCATCACAGTAATTCTATACAAGCTTATTAACACCATTAAACTCATTGTCAAAAATTTCAATTATTTCTTTCTATCATATCTAAAAGCACCTCATTCTAGCTTATGCCAATCCCATTTAATTCACCCAATCATTTGAAGAAGATTTGTGTTTTTTTTTCTAACAATTACTCATACATGAATTCTCAATTCCAACATAATTCACATCCTAGATACTAGACTCAATTTAGCATGATATAATCCTTTAACACAAATATCTTGATAACCTACATTATTTCCGGACATGGTTCTCAGAATATTCTCTATATTTCCAAATTAAGAGTTCAAAGACTAACTTAAATCCTACTTCCTATATTTTATTCCTCGAGAACTTCAACACCACTAATTCTCTTGATTACATTTGTCAAAACACCATAAAACCATCATCCGTCCATTCTTTTCAAACCTTTCATTATTTTAACCTATTAACAACTTAGACACCATAACAACCAAGTTTCAAAGGAAGAAATTATCTTTAATTGTAATGAGGGAAAATAACCTTGCATTTAATGCCAACCATTAATGAGTGAAACAGACAAAAAGCATAATAGAGAATGGTTCCAAAAGCGAAAGTCAAAAGTTTTGACAAAGCATTGAAAAATATTAAAATCGGTGGCCGCAATTCTTGAAAATCTGTAAACAAAATCTATCTATGATTTCAACAAAAATCGGTGGCCGCAAATTTTGAATATATATGTGTCAGAATCTACTTTAAATCCATTGGTATTCGGTGGAAAGATATCACATGGAAAAAGAAACATTTCTGAGCTTATAAAAGTCTGTGAAAATCAAAGAATATGTAGTTAACTGGTAGGATGCAGTTGATTGCTTCAAAATAGATGTAATTAATCAACTGTAAATTAACCAGTCCAAATTAAAATTTCTCAAAATAGCAAGTCGACTTAATAATACTGATAGTCGACTGGCGAAAACATTGAGAATACAAAATAAATCATTTGATTGCATTTTTTTTTACTTTTTTTTTTCAATGACGGCTATCACCTAGAACTTTTCTACAAGAATCAAAACATCAATGCTTCATCAAAGACAACAAGATAAAGACAGATTTCTGGTGATATCTTATCTTATACTCTTTATGTGCTTAATATGGGTCACAGTCATACTACTGTACATATACATGCTTGCCGTCATTTTTGAAATTTTTTTTTATTTACCTTTAATTTAGTTGATATCCACCAATCACTCACATAGTTGTTCTAATAATACCCGGCCTATTCGCATAGCTATTATAAATATGCCTTTCTCTGAGTTCTATAAATACTTACATTAGTATCTTTGTCTATTCTCAAAGTTAAGGTGATAGAAATTATGGAGGGAACAGCATTCCGTCAGTTTCGAAATATCTGTGTCTTTTGTGGTTCCAGTCCTGGAAAAGATGAGGAGTATGTTAAAGCAGCACAAAATCTGGGTATGGTGCTGGCTAGGAGAAAAATTCATTTAGTGTATGGTGGAGGTAACTGTGGGTTAATGGGGTGTGTGGCTACAGCTGCACATGCAGGGGGATGCCAAGTTCTAGGTATTATTCCTACAGCTCTAGCTACATCCAGCAATATAGGGAAGACAATTGGGGAAGAATATAGGGTAGTTTCCATGCATGAACGCATGGCTAGATGATGAGCAATGCTGACGCCTTCATTGCCTTACCAGGTGGTTTTGGTACTTTAGAGGAGATTTTCAAAATAGTCTCTTGGGCACAACTAAATATGCATCACAAACCGATAGGTTTGTTAAATGTTAATCACTTCTTTGATGGTTTGTTATCTTTTCTAGATCAAGCTGTGGAACAGAGGTTTATCTCACACTCAGCACGACAAATTCTCATCTCAGCTTCAAATGTTGAGGAGTTGATTGATGCTTTACAAGCCTATGTTCATGTACCTAATCTAACTATTGCTCCAGTAGAATGGACGGCAGATAACCGCAGGAAGCGTAAATTGGATTTGGATCTTCATCTTTAAATGTAGTAAAACGTAGCTATTATTGTACTACTTTTACTTTCTTAGACTCTACTTGTATACCATATTTACCAACCATACTCCTTTAGAGTTGGTAAAACTATCTTTGAATGTTGCTTATGATCCTCTGAACTTTTGAAATATTCTAGTATATCATCCATATATATAATAACAAATTGTTCCAAGGATGACCTAATTACTATTCATTAAATTTATGAATGCAGCTAAAGGTTTGTCAATTTAAATGCATCACCAAGAACTCATAATGCCCATAATAAGTCCTACATCCTCTTCTCTTATCCTTAATTAATGTTACTCATATCCCAAATCTATTTGTGGAAAAATATTGAACACCTTATAACTGGTCAAACAGGTAATCTATACGAGCTAATGGGTTTCTATTCTATATTGTTACCTTATTCAACTGTCTACAATCTATGCATAGTCATAGTGATCCATCTTTCTTTTTCACAAATAGAACTAGAGCACTCCAAATAAAAGTACTAGGGCATTTAAATCCCTTGTCTAACAAGTCTTGTAAATTTTTTTTTTCCAGTAACTAGAATAATTCTTTTCTGATGTGGAAATACTGCAACCACGGAGCATACTAAGATTTTTCAAATAAAACCGGCACTTTCAAAACTTCTTGGAAATTTTATATGAGTACTAGGGTAAATTCCATGTTAAAATTCCACACTAATATCTCGGTAACTGGATAGTAATTGTAGTCTGTAAACAGCGCACCAGAAAAGTTCCCAGGAAAGAGAGGTGGGTCATTAATGGACACGCTTAAGTACCAAGTCTTTCCTTGCCAGAGCTTTCCTTAGACATGCACTTTTCACAAATCACATTTTTTTTTAAAATTCAATCGATATCATTCTATATAGGGATATAGATACTAGTTGGGTTCTAAGGAGTAAATCAATACCAAATTCTCGAATTGCTGTGGCAAGGTTGTGCAAGATTTTCTCCGCATTGTTTGCCGGATTCTGCCTTGGTGGTGCCATTTCCTACTGTGGAAAAAATAAATTTATGCTACTATTGAGGTGATCAAGCCCAATAGTTAGTTTCAAAACAATATTTAACAGCAGTCATAACACCACCTCGGCATATAGATAAGAAACACTAGTAATTTCTTACCTATATGAGTCACTGATCCCCTACACAGCACAACCACAACATACTCAAGACACTATAAGATCGATTCAGATAACCATCCACCCACTGGCCATCTAGGATCGACCTGCTCTGATACCAATTATGTAACAACCTCTTTTTTTTCCTTTATTATTATACAATATTGAGTTCACATACATGTCATTAATCAAAACAGACGTATAACATATCAAACACATAGATATTTACATCTTGTTTATTTTGGTTGACCAATTCCGGAGATACAGGTGCGGGTGGTTGCACCCTCACCGGGATCTGAACCAAGTCGACCACAAACATCTTATTTGATTCTGAAATCTGCCCAACATAAAGTAACTCGATCCAATGTGCACTAAGAGCCAGAGCCTTAGAAACAAAAGCTGCATAAATAATTTTCTGAACATGATATGGAAATATAGTGAGAATTAAATCCCAGTAAGTTCAACAATAAATTATCATCAGTAAATCTCATCACGTCATGTTCAGCTGTATAAACTACAGAAAATATCTTTGGTCACATGAATGCATTATATCTATGCACATAAGAATCATACTGTAATGATATGTATGATATGATTAACTATTTTCGAAATATCATATGATGGCCATCAACTTATTCTCATTTCAAGCTACCCCGGTCAGGGTGAGTATCCTCTACTCTCCGGTACGGGCTTTTCTCGCTCCGTCCGACATGGCCCACTTTCTCTTTCTTTTCTCATTATCATGATCATAACCATTGGTAGGGCGTCCCCTACTGGTGCACCACACGGATTGCCATGTGACCGTGCTTATTTCTTTTCTTTTCACAATGATAGCCAAAAATATGCTTTCAATAACAAGTATGTTCATCAAAATATAACTATTACCATAAATCATTGGTAATCATGCCATGAACATAACCATTTCAAATATCACTTTATAAAATATTTCCATGTCAAAATTTCATACTTAAGATGGTAAGAAGTTCATACAATGGCAATGGCTATGGCTATACTAGTCATTTATTAAGATTCATCTTCTTTTTTAAATACTAATTTTATTTCTTTATTTTCTTGATGCAGATTTTCATCCTATCTAACCTTCTCTTACTAATCAGAGCATAACTCCCTCAATTTAACTCGGATGTAGGTGATCTTGGTGTCCATTTCAAGATAAAACAATTATCTAAAACTATTATGTTGAACATTGTAGCAAAAAATTAAGAAACAAAGGTGATATTACTCCCTCAAAGTACAGGATAGTTCCTCTCGGATAGGTTCAGACCTTTACTGAATAATTAGACCATATCTCCCAAATTGGAACTCCAAATTGAGTTATTCCAGTTGGTAAAAGTCCATGAGCCATATATCTATAATTGTTATGTTGGCGCGTTATTTTAATTCCCTACATAATATTCCCCGAAATTCAAAAACTAAAACATTAATAACATACTCTTCCTTGAATAAACATTTTCTGACCTCTGCTTACTAATCAGATAATATCTACCTCATATAAACTCCAAATTGCATAATTCCAGTGGGTATATTTCCATGAGACATAGATATATAATGTTAATGTTAATCATTTATTTTAATTCCATACAGATAATTCCCAGAAATTAAAATACAAAAGCTATCCTAACATAATCTTCCCTGATGAACCATTTTCTGACCTTGGCTTACTAATCGGACCATATCTACCACATGTGGACTCCAAATTGAATGATTCCAGTGGCTAAAAATCCATGACACACATATCTTTAATTCTTAGGTTAACCATTTATTTTAATTCCCTACCAATAATTCCCAGAAATTAAATTACCGAAGCTATCCTAACATATTCTTCCCTGATGATTCATTTTCTGACCTTTGACTACTAATCAGACCATAGCTACCTCATATGGACTCCAAATGGAATGATTCCAGTGGGTGAAAATCCATGACACATATATCTTTAATTCTTATGTTAACCATTTATTTTAATTCCTTATAGATTGTTCCCTGAAATTAAAATACCGAAGCATAAAATTCTGTCAACCATAGCCATACCCATGCAGAACTATCTACACCAACCTAAGTATTCAAACATACATCACATGCAAGATCAATATGTAACATGATATAGCAACATCCTTGACCAATCATCAAAGTTCTAAGATCAAAATCTCATATAAATATTATGAGTTTCAAAGGTTTTCTTCAAAAAGAAATATTGTTAAACTTACCTGGAGCACTTAGTCTCCTAGACTTCTCCTTCCTCTTTCTTCCTTTCTTCCTCTCCTTTCCTCACACTACCTTGCTTCTATTTTTGCTCTCCCTCACTTGGACGAAATTCTAATGTTGTAAGGGTGGGTTTTCTTATATAGACCACCAAATAATTCACCTTTCATGATCATGGGTCTACCTTATCACAATTAGGATACACTTTGTTGAATTTTTGGAAAACAAACAACTTATGTTCTTGTCTTCCTCTTCCTTAGTCAAGATATGCATAGAAAAAGGAGATTTGTATTTTGAAAATTATGATGATATGTTCTTAAGATATGGGGCAAGATCCCTTTGATTTAGGGATTCATTTCCTTTTTCTTTTGTCTTAATCAAGTATGATAGATTTCCCTTTTTAAGTGGCAAATTTCTAGCCCTTGAATTTTCCTTACTTAACTAAAATTATTTGTGTAGGATAATGATGTTTTGTCATAATGCTATGTATTATTACCCACTTGCTAAAGTTATGAATGTAGGATATAGATGCCAAAATGATGAATGTAGAATCACACCACTTGTCAAATTTTTGTCTTAATACCATGTCACTTAATCTTGATTATACTAATATTTCATCACTTTAATTTTATTTTTATTTTTATTTTTCCTCTTGGGTTTGGGCTCATTCTTGCCCATTTTCCTTACTTTGGTTAAAATTCTTCCTTTCATAATGGGCTTGGTCACATTTTCATGATTTTTGGGCTATCGGTCCAATTTCTATATCCTAGTCCAAGTCTATGTTTTATTTCTTCCTTGGCCTATCCTATTGGCTTGCTAAAAATTCATGTGAAGTAGAAAAACTCTATATGAAGTGTCTATAGGTTAAAGCCCAATTACGGGTGGAGATACTAAACTCAGTAACTTTTGCTCTTAAATTAAGAAAGATTACCCTAATCCGATCTTCTTGAAATTTTAAGACCTTTACTTACTTCACAAAAATTTATCTTTCTTTACCTAAGAATTTCACATTTCTTTAACATGTTTATTTCTAATATTTCCTCTTAGGTTTTCTTTCTTTACCTATTCCATTAATATTAGAACATTTCTATGCATATATGTAAGGTGAAGAATTTCTAAGGAAAATATCTAAAAATTACGGGATGTTACATTCTTCCCCCCTTTAAGAAATTCGTTCCCCGAATTTCAATCCATCCTACCACATGTAGGGAATGAAATTAAGGCATTATTCAGAGTTACCAAGCTTATTACCTAAATAATTAGAGATATCTTTTCTGTATGACATCTTTACTTTTTAATATGTCTATTCACTTGAGTGATTTTGCCATATAACTTAACCATAAGGATTTCTTTCAATCATAAGTTCTTCAATTGATATCCTCTAGCCCGTATGGATATATCTATGGGTCGATATTAGAAAACACACATATAAAGGAACATATACACCTTCATATTGTGTAACTATCTTTTCTTATTCCAAACTTCTATCAAGTCAAATTTTTTTTTTTTAATATATATCAACATCATCCCCTGAATATCATCATCTTAATCTATCATCTATTTTTATCCTCAAATCCTTTAATCAATATGTTAAACATACGTAGCAATAAATCCTTCAAACCTTTAATAACGTTTATGTACCATTGACACATGTCTACTAATTCCAACTTACCTCATCACAGTAATTCTATACAAGCTTATTAACACCATTAAACTCATTGTCAAAAATTTCAATTATTTCTTCTATCATATCCAAAAGCACCTCATTCTAGCTTATGCCAATCCCATTTAATTCACCCAATCATTTGAAGAAGATTTGTGTTTTTTTTTCTAACAATTACTCATACATGAATTCTCAATTCCAACATAATTCACATCCTAGATACTAGACTCAATTTAGCATGATATAATCCTTTAACACAAATATCTTGATAACCTACATTATTTCCGGACATGGTTCTCAGAATATTCTCTATATTTCCAAATTAAGAGTTCAAAGACTAACTTAAATCCTACTTCCTATATTGTATTCCTCGAGAACTTCAACACCACTAATTCTCTTGATTACATTTGTCAAAACACCATAAAACCATCATCCGTCCATTCTTTTCAAACCTTTCATTATTTTAACCTATTAACAACTTAGACACCATAACAACCAAGTTTCAAAGGAAGAAATTATCTTTAATTGTAATGAGGGAAAATAACCTTGCATTTAATGCCAACCATTAATGAGTGAAACAGACAAAAAGCATAATAGAGAATGGTTCCAAAAGCGAAAGTCAAAAGTTTTGACAAAGCATTGAAAAATATTAAAATCGGTGGCCGCAATTCTTGAAAATCTGTAAACAAAATCTATCTATGATTTCAACAAAAATCGATGGCCGCAAATTTTGAATATATATGTGTCAGAATCTACTTTAAATCCATTGGTATTCGGTGGAAAGATATCACATGGAAAAAGAAACATTTCTGAGCTTATAAAAGTCTGTGAAAATCAAAGAATATGTAGTTAACTGGTAGGATGCAGTTGATTGCTTCAAAATAGATGTAATTAATCAACTGTAAATTAACCAGTCCAAATTAAAATTTCTCAAAATAGCTAGTCGACTTAATAATACTGATAGTCGACTGGCGAAAACATTGAGAATACAAAATAAATCATTTGATTGCATTTTTTTTTTACTTTTTTTTTCAATGACGGCTATCACCTAAAACTTTTCTACAAGAATCAAAACATCAATGCTTCATCAAAGACAACAAGATAAAGACAGATTTCTGGTGATATCTTATCTTATACTCTTTATGTGCTTAATATGGGTCACAGTCATACTACTGTACATATACATGCTTGCCGTCATTTTTGAAATTTTTTTTTTATTTACCTTTAATTTAGTTGATATCCACCAATCACTCACATAGTTGTTCTAATAATACCCGGCCTATTCGCATAGCTATTATAAATATGCCTTTCTCTGAGTTCTATAAATACTTACATTAGTATCTTTGTCTATTCTCAAAGTTAAGGTGATAGAAATTATGGAGGGAACAGCATTCCGTCAGTTTCGAAATATCTGTGTCTTTTGTGGTTCCAGTCCTGGAAAAGATGAGGAGTATGTTAAAGCAGCACAAAATCTGGGTATGGTGCTGGCTAGGAGAAAAATTCATTTAGTGTATGGTGGAGGTAACTGTGGGTTAATGGGGTGTGTGGCTACAGCTGCACATGCAGGGGGATGCCAAGTTCTAGGTATTATTCCTACAGCTCTAGCTACATCCAGCAATATAGGGAAGACAATTGGGGAAGAATATAGGGTAGTTTCCATGCATGAACGCATGGCTAGATGATGAGCAATGCTGACGCCTTCATTGCCTTACCAGGTGGTTTTGGTACTTTAGAGGAGATTTTCAAAATAGTCTCTTGGGCACAACTAAATATGCATCACAAACCGATAGGTTTGTTAAATGTTAATCACTTCTTTGATGGTTTGTTATCTTTTCTAGATCAAGCTATGGAACAGAGGTTTATCTCACACTCAGCACGACAAATTCTCATCTCAGCTTCAAATGTTGAGGAGTTGATTGATGCTTTACAAGCCTATGTTCATGTACCTGATCTAACTATTGCTCCAGTAGAATGGACGGCAGATAACCGCAGGAAGCGTAAATTGGATTTGGATCTTCATCTTTAAATGTAGTAAAACGTAGCTATTATTGTACTACTTTTACTTTCTTAGACTCTACTTGTATACCATATTTACCAACCATACTCCTTTAGAGTTGGTAAAACTATCTTTGAATGTTGCTTATGATCCTCTGAACTTTTGAAATATTCTAGTATATCATCCATATATATAATAACAAATTGTTCCAAGGATGACCTAATTACTATTCATTAAATTTATGAATGCAGCTAAAGGTTTGTCAATTTAAATGCATCACCAAGAACTCATAATGCCCATAATAAGTCCTACATCCTCTTCTCTTATCCTTAATTAATGTTACTCATATCCCAAATCTATTTGTGGAAAAATATTGAACACCTTATAACTGGTCAAACAGGTAATCTATACGAGCTAATGGGTTTCTATTCTATATTGTTACCTTATTCAACTGTCTACAATCTATGCATAGTCATAGTGATCCATCTTTCTTTTTCACAAATAGAACTAGAGCACTCCAAATAAAAGTACTAGGGCATTTAAATCCCTTGTCTAACAAGTCTTGTAAATTTTTTTTTTCCAGTAACTAGAATAACTCTTTTCTGATGTGGAAATACTGCAACCACGGAGCATACTAAGATTTTTCAAATAAAACTGGCACTTTCAAAACTTCTTGGAAATTTTATATGAGTACTAGGGTAAATTCCATGTTAAAATTCCACACTAATATCTCGGTAACTGGATAGTAATTGTAGTCTGTAAACAGCGCACCAGAAAAGTTCCCAGGAAAGAGAGGTGGGTCATTAATGGACACGCTTAAGTACCAAGTCTTTCCTTGCCAGAGCTTTCCTTAGACATGCACTTTTCACAAATCACATTTTTTTTTAAAATTCAATCGATATCATTCTATATAGGGATATAGATACTAGTTGGGTTCTAAGGAGTAAATCAATACCAAATTCTCGAATTGCTGTGGCAAGGTTGTGCAAGATTTTCTCCGCATTGTTTGCCGGATTCTGCCTTGGTGGTGCCATTTCCTACTGTGGGAAAAATAAATTTATGCTACTATTGAGGTGATCAAGCCCAATAGTTAGTTTCAAAACAATATTTAACAGCAGTCATAACACCACCTCGGCATATAGATAAGAAACACTAGTAATTTCTTACCTATATGAGTCACTGATCCCCTACACAGCACAACCACAACATACTCAAGACACTATAAGATCGATTCAGATAACCATCCACCCACTGGCCATCTAGGATCGACCTGCTCTGATACCAATTATGTAACAACCTCTTTTTTTTCCTTTATTATTATACAATATTGAGTTCACATACATGTCATTAATCAAAACAGACGTATAACATATCAAACACATAGATATTTACATCTTGTTTATTTTGGTTGACCAATTCCGGAGATACAGGTGCGGGTGGTTGCACTCTTCCTTGAATAAACATTTTCTGACCTCTGCTTACTAATCAGATAATATCTACCTCATATGAACTCCAAATTGCATCATTCCAGTGGGTATATTTCCATGAGACATAGATATATAATGTTAATGTTAATCATTTATTTTAATTCCATACAGATAATTCCCAGAAATTAAAATACAAAAGCTATCCTAACATAATCTTCCCTGATGAACCATTTTTTGACCTTGGCTTACTAATCGGACCATATCTACCACATGTGGACTCCAAATTGAATGATTCCAGTGGCTAAAAATCCATGACACACATATCTTTAATTCTTAGGTTAACCATTTATTTTAATTCCCTACCAATAATTCCCAGAAATTAAATTACCGAAGCTATCCTAACATATTCTTCCCTGATGATTCATTTTCTGACCTTTGACTACTAATCAGACCATAGCTAACTCATATGGACTCCAAATGGAATGATTCCAGTGGGTGAAAATCCATGACACATATATCTTTAATTCTTATGTTAACCATTTATTTTAATTCCTTATAGATTGTTCCCTGAAATTAAAATACCGAAGCATAAAATTCTGTCAACCATAGCCATACCCATGCAGAACTATCTACACCAACCTAAGTATTCAAACATACATCACATGCAAGATCAATATGTAACATGATATAGCAACATCCTTGACCAATCATCAAAGTTCTAAGATCAAAATCTCATATAAATATTATGAGTTTCAAAGGTTTTCTTCAAAAAGAAATATTGTTAAACTTACCTGGAGCACTTAGTCTCCTAGACTTCTCCTTCCTCTTTCTTCCTTTCTTCCTCTCCTTTCCTCACACTACCTTGCTTCTATTTTTGCTCTCCCTCACTTGGACGAAATTCTAATGTTGTAAGGGTGGGTTTTCTTATATAGACCACCAAATAATTCACCTTTCATGATCATGGGTCTACCTTATCACAATTAGGATACACTTTGTTGAATTTTTGGAAAACAAACAACTTATGTTCTTGTCTTCCTCTTCCTTAGTCAAGATATGCATAGAAAAAGGAGATTTGTATTTTGAAAATTATGATGATATGTTCTTAAGATATGGGGCAAGATCCCTTTGATTTAGGGATTCATTTCCTTTTTCTTTTGTCTTAATCAAGTATGATAGATTTGCCTTTTTAAGTGGCAAATTTCTAGCCCTTGAATTTTCCTTACTTAACTAAAATTATTTGTGTAGGATAATGATGTTTTGTCATAATGCTATGTATTATTACCCACTTGCTAAAGTTATGAATGTAGGATATAGATGTTTTTGTCCTAAAGGCTTGTATTATTATGCCACTTGCCAAAATGATGAATGTAGAATCACACCACTTGTCAAATTTTTGTCTTAATGCCATGTCACTTAATCTTGATTACACTAATATTTCATCACTTTAATTTTATTTTTAGTTTTATTTTTCCTCTTGGGTTTGGGCTCATTCTTGCCCATTTTCCTTACTTTGGTTAAAATTCTTCCTTTCATAATGGGCTTGGTCACATTTTCATGATTTTTGGGCTATCGGTCCAATTTCTATATCCTAGTCCAAGTCTATGTTTTATTTCTTCCTTGGCCTATCCTATTGGCTTGCTAAAAATTCATGTGAAGTAGGAAAACTCTATATGAAGTGTCTATAGGTTAAAGACCAATTACGGGTGGAGATACTAAACTCAGTAACTTTTGCTCTTAAATTAAGAAAGATTACCCTAATCCGATCTTCTTGAAATTTTAAGACCTTTACTTACTTCACAAAAATTTATCTTTCTTTACCTAAGAATTTCACATTTCTTTAACATGTTTATTTCTAATATTTCCTCTTAGGTTTTCTTTCTTTACCTATTCCATTAATATTAGAACATTTCTATCCATATATGTAAGGTGAAGAATTTCTAAGGAAAATATCTAAAAATTACGGGATGTTACACCCTACGTTCTATTTTCTTGCATACGGATGACGAAGACAAAAATACAAAAAAGTCGTCTCGTTGAAAGGAAGAACGATAATAAACCTTATAAAGTTCGTTTCGCGAGATTCCGAGTTTCCGGCGATGGAATCGTGCCGTTGAGAAACCCTACGGGCCATTTTCGTGCATACAGATGTCGGAGGTGAAAATACGAAAAATTCGTGTCGTTGGAAACAAGCACTCCTTAGAAACTCTATAAAGTTCGTTTCGCGAGATTTTGACTTTTCGGGGATGGAATCGCGCCGTCGAGAAACCCTACGGGCCATTTTCGTGCATCTGGATGTCGGAGACGAAAATTCGAAAAAGTCATGTCGTTGGAAAGAAGAACTCTTTGGAAACTCTAGAAACTTCGTTCCGTGAGATTCTGATTGTCCGGCGATTTAATCGTGCCGTCCAGAAGCCCTACGTTCTATTTTCTTGCATACGGATGACGGAGACAAAAAAACGAAAAAGTCGTGTGGTTGAAAGGAAGAACGGATAATAAACTCTATCAAGTTCGTTTCGCGAGATTTCGACTTTCCGGCGATGGAATCGTGCCGTCGAGAAAACCTACGGGCCATTTTCGTGCATCCCGATGTCGGAGACGAAAATTCGTAAAAGTCGTCTCGTTGGAAAGAACAACTCCTTGGAAACTCTAGAAACTTCGTTTCCTGAGATTTTGACTGTCCGGCGATTTAATCGTGCCGTCCAGAAGCCCTACGTTCTATTTTCGTGCATACAGATGACGGGGACAAAAATACAAAATAGTTGTGTCGTTGAAAGGAGGAACGGATAATAAAATCTATAAAGTTCGTTTCGCGAGATTTCGAATTTCCGGCGATGGAATCGTGCCGTCGAGAAACCCTGCGGGCCATATTTGTGCATCCGGATTTCAGAGAAGAAAATTCAAAAAAGTCGTGTCGTTGGAAAGAAGAACTCCTTGGAAATTCTAGAAACTTCGTTTCGTGAGATTGTGACTGTCCGGCGATTTAATCATGCCGTTCAGAAGCCCTACGTTCTATTTTCGTGCATACGGATGTCGGAGACGAAAATACGAAAAATTCGTGTCGTTGGAAACAAGCACTCCTTAGAAACTCTATAAAGTTCGTTTCGCGAGATTCCGAATTTTCGGGGATGGAATCGTGCCGTCGAGAAACGCTACGGGCCATTTTCGTGCATCTGGATGTCAGAGACGAAAATTCGAAAAAGTCGTGTCGTTGCAAAGAAGAACTCCTTGGAAACTCTAGAAACTTAGTTTCGTGAGATTCTGACTGTCCCGCTATTTAATCGTAACGTCCAGAAGCCCTACGGTCTTTTTTCGTGCATACGGATGACGGGGACAAAAATACGAAAAAGTCGTGTCGTTGGAAAGAAGAACTCCTTGGAAACTCTAGAAACTTCGTTTCGTGAGATTTTGACAGTCCGGCGGTTTAATCGTGCCGTCCAGAAGCCCTACGTTCTATTTTCTTGCATACGGATGACGGCGACAAAAATACGAAAAAGTCGTGTCGTTGAAAGGAAGAACAGATAATAAACTCTATAAAGTTCGTTTCGCGATATTTCGACCTTCCGGCCATGGAATCGTGCCGTCGAGAAACCCTACGGGCCATTTTCGTGCATACGGATGTCGGAGACAAAAATACGAAAAATTTGTGTCGTTGGAAACAAGCACTCCTTAGAAATTCTATAAAGTTCGTTCCGCGAGAATCCGAATTTTCGGCGATGGAATCGTGCCGTCGAGAAACCCTACGGGCCATTTTTGTGCATACGGATGTCGGAGAGGAAAATACGAAAAACTCGTGTCGTTGGAAACAAGCACGCCTTAGAAACTCTATAAAGTTCGTTTCGCGAGATTCCGACATTTCGGGGATGGAATCGTGCCGTCGAGAAACCCAACGGGCCATTTTCGTGCATCTGGATGTCGGAGACGAAAATTCGAAAAAGTCGTGTCGTTGGAAAGAAGAACACCTTGGAAACTCTAGAAACTTCGTTTCGTGAGATTCTGACTATACGGCGATTTAATCGTGCCGTCCAGAAGCCTTACGTTCTATTTTCTTGCATACGGATGACTGGGACAAAAATACGAAAAAGTCGTTTCGTTGAAAGGAAGAACGAATAATAAACTCTATCAAGATCGTTTCGCGAGATTTCGACTTTCCGGCGATGGAATCGTGCCGTCGAGAAACCCTGCGGGCCATATTTGTGCATCCGGATGTCGGAGACGAAAAAACGAAAAATTCGTGTCGTTGGAAACAAGCACTCCCTAGAAACTCTATAAAGTTCGTTTCGCGAGATTCCGACTTTTCGGGGATGGAATCGTGCCGTCGAGAAAACCTACGGGCCATTTTCGTGCATCCCGATGTCGGAGACGAAAATTCGTAAAAGTCGTCTCGTTGGAAAGAACAACTCCTTGGAAACTCTAGAAACTTCGTTTCGTGAGATTTTGACTATCCGGCGATTTAATCGTGCCGTTCAGAAGCCGTACGTTCTATTTTCTTGCATACGGATGACGGAGACAAAAGTACGAAAAAGTCATGTCGTTGAAAGGAAGAACAGATAATAAACCTTATAAAGTTCGTTTCGCGAGATTCCGAGTTTCCGGCGATGGAATCGTGCCGTCGAGAAACCCTACAGGCCATTTTCGTGCATACAGATGTCGGAGATGAAAATACGAAAAATTCGTGTCGTTGGAAACAAGCACTCCTTAGAAACTCTATAAAGTTTGTTTCGCGAGATTTTAACTTTTCGGGGATGGAATCGTGCCGTCGAGAAACCCTACGGGCCATTTTCGTGCATCTGGATGTCGGAGACGAAAATTCGAAAAAGTCCTGTCGTTGGAAAGAAGAACTCTTTGGAAACTCTAGAAACTTCGTTCCGTGAGATTCTGACTATACGGCGATTTAATCGTGCCGTCCAGAAGCCTTACGTTCTATTTTCTTGCATACGGATGACTGGGACAAAAATACGAAAAAGTCGTTTCGTTGAAAGGAAGAACGAATAATAAACTCTATCAAGATCGTTTCGCGAGATTTCGACTTTCCGGCGATGGAATCGTGCCGTCGAGAAACCCTGCGGGCCATATTTGTGCATCCGGATGTCGGAGACGAAAAAACGAAAAATTCGTGTCGTTGGAAACAAGCACTCCTTAGAAACTCTATAAAGTTCGTTTCGCGAGATTCCGACTTTTCGGGGATGGAATCGTGCCGTCGAGAAAACCTACGGGCCATTTTCGTGCATCCCGATGTCGGAGACGAAAATTCGTAAAAGTCGTCTCGTTGGAAAGAACAACTCCTTGGAAACTCTAGAAACTTCGTTTCGTGAGATTTTGACTATCCGGCGATTTAATCGTGCCGTTCAGAAGCCCTACGTTCTATTTTCTTGCATACGGATGACGGAGACAAAAGTACGAAAAAGTCATGTCGTTGAAAGGAAGAACAGATAATAAACCTTATAAAGTTCGTTTCGCGAGATTCCGAGTTTCCGGCGATGGAATCGTGCCGTCGAGAAACCCTACAGGCCATTTTCGTGCATACAGATGTCGGAGATGAAAATACGAAAAATTCGTGTCGTTGGAAACAAGCACTCCTTAGAAACTCTATAAAGTTCGTTTCGCGAGATTTTAACTTTTCGGGGATGGAATCGTGCCGTCGAGAAACCCTACGGGCCATTTTCGTGCATCTGGATGTCGGAGACGAAAATTCGAAAAAGTCCTGTCGTTGGAAAGAAGAACTCTTTGGAAACTCTAGAAACTTCGTTCCGTGAGATTCTGACTGTCCGGCGATTTAATCGTGCCGTCCAGAAGCAGTACGTTCTATTTTCTTGCATACGGATGACGGAGACAAAAATACGAAAAAGTCGTGTGGTTGAAAGGAAGAACGGATAATAAACTCTATCAAGTTCGTTTCGCGAGATTTCGACTTTCCGGTGATGGAATCGTGCCGTCGAGAAAACCTACGGGCCATTTTCGTGCATCCCGATGTCGGAGACGAAAATTCGTAAAAGTCGTCTCGTTGGAAAGAACAACTCCTTGGAAACTCTAGAAACTACGTTTCGTGAGATTTTGACTGTCCGGCGATTTAATCGTGCCGCTCAGAAGCCCTACGTTCTATTTTCTTGCATACGGATGACAGAGACAAAAATACGAAAAAGTCGTGTCGTTGAAAGGAAGAACGGATAATAAACCTTATAAAGTTCGTTTCGCGAGATTCCGACTTTTCGGGGATGGAATCGTGCCGTCGAGAAACCCTACGGGACATTTTCGTGCATCTGGATGTCGGAGACGAAAACTTGAAAAAGTCGTGTCGTTGCAAAGAAGAACTCCTTGGAAACTCTAGAAACTACGTTTCGTGAGATTCTGACTGTCCCGCGATTTAATCGTAACGTCCCGAAGCCCTACGGTCTATTTTCGTGCATACGGATGACGGGGACAAAAATACGAAAAAGTCGTGTCGTTGGAAAGAAGAACTCCTTGGAAACTCTAGAAACTTCGTTTCGTGAGATTTTGACAGTCCGGCGATTTAATCGTGCCGTCCAGAAGCCCTACGTTCTATTTTCTTGGATACGGATGACGGGGACAAAAATACGAAAAAGTCGTGTCGTTGAAAGGAAGAACGGATAATAAACTCTATAAAGTTCGTTTCGCGAGATTTCGACCTTCCGGCCATGGAATCGTGCCGTCGAGAAACCCTACGGGCCATTTTCGTGCATACGGATGTCGGAGATGAAAATACGAAAAATTCGTGTCGTTGGAAACAAGCACTCCTTAGAAATTCTATAAAGTTCGTTTCGCGAGATTTTGATTTTTCGGGGATGGAATCGCGCCGTCGAGAAACCCTACGGGCCATTTTCGTGCATCTGAATGTCGGAGACGAAAATTCGAAAAAGTCGTGTCGTTGGAAAGAATAACTCCTTGGAAACTCTAGAAACTTCGTTTCCTGAGATTTTGACTGTCGGGCGATTTAATCGTGCCGTCCAGAAGCCCTACGTTCTATTTTCGTGCATACAGATGACGGGGACAAAAATACGAAATAGTTGTGTCGTTGAAAGGAGGAACGGATAATAAAATCTATAAAGTTCGTTTTGCGAGATTCTGAATTTCCGGCGATGGAATCGTGCCGTCGAGACACCCTGCGGGCCATATTTGTGCTTCCGGATTTCAGAGACGAAAATTCGAAATAGTCGTGTCGTTGGAAAGAGGAACTCCTTGGAAATTCTAGAAACTTCGTTTCGTGAGATTGTGACTGTCCGGCAATTTAATCATGCCGTTCAGAAGCCCTACGTTCTATTTTCGTGCATACGGATGTCGGAGACGAAAATACGAAAAATTCGTGTCATTGGAAACAAGCAGTCCTTAGAAACTCTATAAAGTTCGTTTCGCGAGATTCTGACTTTTTGGGGATGGAATCGTGCCGTCGAGAAACCCTACAGGCCATTTTTGTGCATACGGATGTCGGAGACGAAAATACGAAAAACTCGTGTCGTTGGAAACAAGCAGGCCTTAGAAACTCTATAAAGTTCGTTTCGCGAGATTCCGACTTTTCGGGGATGGAATCGTGCCGTCGAGAAACCCTACGGGCCATTTTCGTGCATCTGGATGTCGGAGACGAAAATTCGAAAAAGTCGTGTCGTTGGAAAGAATAACTCCTTGGAAACTCTAGAAACTTCGTTTCCTGAGATTTTGACTTTCCGGCGATTTAATCATGCCGTCCAGAAGCCCTACGTTCTATTTTCGTGCATACGGATGACGGGGACAAAAATACGAAATAGTTGTGTCGTTGAAAGGAGGAACGGATAATAAAATCTATAAAGTTCGTTTCGCTAGATTCCGAATTTCCGGCGATGGAATCGTGTAGTCGAGACACCCTGCGGGCCATATTTGTGCATCCGGATTTCAGAGACAAAAATTCAAAATGGTCGTGTCGTTAGAAAGAGAAACTCCTTGGAAATTCTAGAAACTTCGTTTCGTGAGATTGTGACTGTCCGGCGATTTAATCATGCCGTTCAGAAGCCTTACGTTCTATTTTCGTGCATACGGATGTCGGAGACGAAAAATCAAAAAATTCGTGTCGTTGGAAACAAGCAGTCCTTAGAAACTCTATAAAGTTCGTTTCGCGAGATTCTGACTTTTCGGGGATGGAATCGTGCCGTCGAGAAACCCTACGGGCCATTTTTGTGCATACGGATGTCGGAGACAAAAATACGAAAAACTCGTGTCGTTGGAAACAAGCACGCCTTAGAAACTCTATAAAGTTCGTTTCGCGAGATTTCGACCTTCCGGCCATGGAATCGTGCCGTCGAGAAACCCTACGGGCCATTTTCGTGCATACGGATATTGGAGACGAAAATACGAAAAATTTGTGTCGTTGGAAACAAGCACTCCTTAGAAATTCTATAAAGTTCGTTCCGCGAGAATCCGACTTTCCGGCAATGGAATCGTGCCGTCGAGAAACCCTACGGGCCATTTTTGTGCATACGGATGTCGGAGACGAAAATACGAAAAACTCGTGTCGTTGGAAACAAGCACGCCTTAGAAACAATATAAAGTTCGTTTCGCGAGATTCTGACTTTTCGGGGATGGAATCGTGCCGTCGAGAAACCCTACGGGCCATTTTCGTGCATCTGGATGTCGGAGACGAAAATTCGAAAAAGTCGTGTCGTTGGAAAGAATAACTCCTTGGAAACTCTAAAAACTTCGTTTCCTGAGATTTTGACTGTCCGGCGATTTAATCGTGCCGTCCAGTAGCCCTACGTTCTATTTTCGTGCATACAGATGACGGGGACAAAAATACGAAATAGTTGTGTCGTTGAAAGGAGGAACGGATAATAAAATCTATAAAGTTCATTTCGAGAGATTCGGAATTTTCGGCGATGGAATCGTGCCGTCGAGAAACCCTGCGGGCCATATTTGTGCATCTGGATGTCGGAGACGAAAATTCAAAAAAGTCGTGTCGTTGGAAAGAACTCCTTGGAAACTCTAGAAACTTCGTTTCGTGAGATTCTGACTGTCTGGCGATTTAATTGTGCCGTCCAGAAGCCCTACGTTCTATTTTCGTGCATACAGATGACGGGGACAAAGATACGAAATAGTTGTGTCGTTGAAAGGAGGAACGGATAATAAAATCTATAAAGTTCGTTTCGCGAGATTCTGAATTTCCGGCGATGGAATCATGCCGTCGAGAAACCCTACGGGCCATTTTCGAGCATCAGGATGTCGGAGACGAAAATTCGAAAAAGTCGTGTCGTTGGAAAGAAGAACTCCTTGGAAACTCTAGAAACTTCGTTTCGTGAGATTCTGACTGTCCGGCGATTTAATCGTGCCATCCTGAAGCCCTACGTTCTATTTTCTTGCATACGGATAACGGAGACAAAAATACGAAAAAGTCGTGTCGTTGAAAGGAAGAACGGATAATAAACTCTATCAAGTTCGTTTCGCGAGATTTCGACTTTCCGGCGATGGAATCGTGCCGTCGAGAAATCCTACGGGCCATTTTCGTGCATCCCGATGTCGGAGACGAAAATTCGTAAAAGTCGTCTCGTTGCAAAGAACAACTCCTTGGAAACTCTAGAAACTTCGTTTCGTGAGATTTTGACTGTCCGGCGATTTAATCGTGCCTTTCAGAAGCCCTACGTTCTATTTTCTTGCATACGGATGACGGAGACAAAAATACGAAAAAGTCGTGTCGTTGAAAGGAAGAACGGATAATAAACCTTATAAAGTTCGTTTCGCGAGATTCCGAGTTTCCGGCGATGGAAGCGTGCCGTCGAGAAACCCTACGGGCCATTTTCGTGCATACAGATGTCGGAGATGAAAATACGAAAAATTCGTGTCGTTGGAAACAAGCACTCCTTAGAAACTCTATAAAGTTCGTTTCGAGAGATTTTGACTTTTCGGGGATGGAATCGCGCCGTCGAGAAACCCTACGGGCCATTTTCGTGCATCTGGATGTCAGAGACGAAAATTCAAAAAAGTCGTGTCGTTGGAAAGAATAACTCCTTGGAAACTCTAGAAACTTCGTTTCCTGAGATTTTGACTGTCCGGCGATTTAATCGTGCCGTACAGAAGCCCTACGTTCTATTTTCGTGCATACAGATGACGGGGACAAAAATACGAAATAGTTGTGTCGTTGAAAGGAGGAACGGATAATAAAATCTATAAAGTTCGTTTCGCGAGATTCCGAATTTCCGGCGATGGAATCGTGCCGTCGAGAAACCCTGCGGGCCATATTTGTGCATCCGGATTTCAGAGACGAAAATTCGAAATAGTCGTGTCGTTGGAAAGAAGAACTCCTTGGAAATTCTAGAAACTTGGTTTCGTGAGATTGTGACTGTCCGGCGATTTAATCATGCCGTTCAGAAGCCCTACGTTCTATTTTCGTGCATACGGATGTCGGAGACGAAAATACGAAAAATTCGTGTCGTTGGAAACAAGCACTCCTTAGAAACTCTATAAAGTTCGTTTCGCGAGATTCTGACTTTTCGGGGATGGAATCGTGCCGTCGAGAAACCCTACGGGCCATTTTTGTGCATACGGATGTCGGAGACGAAAATACGAAAAATTCGTGTTGTTGAAAAGAAGAACTCCTTGGAAACACTAGAAACTTCGTTTCGTGAGATTTTGACAGTCCGGCGATTTAATCGTGCCGTCCAGAAGCCCTACGTTCTATTTTCTTGCATACGGATGACGGGGACAAAAATACGAAAAAGTCGTGTCGTTGAAAGGAAGAACGGATAATAAACTCTATAAAGTTTGTTTCGCGAAATTTCGACCTTCCGGCCATGGAATCGTGCCGTCGAGAAACCCTCCAGGCCATTTTCGTGCATACGGATGTCGGAGACGAAAATACGAAAAATTTGTGTCGTTGGAAACAAGCACTCCTTAGAAATTCTATAAAGTTCGTTCCGCGAGAATCCGACTTTCCGGCGATGGAATCGTGCCCTCGAGAAACCTTACGGGCCATTTTTGTGCATACGGATGTCGGAGACGAAAATAAGAAAAACTCGTGTCGTTGGAAACAAGCACGCCTTAGAAACTCTATAAAGTTCGTTTCGCGAGATTCTGACTTTTCGGGGATGGAATCGTGCCGTCGAGAAACCCTACGGGCCATTTTCGTGCATATGGATGTCGGAGACGAAAATTCGAAAAAGTCGTGTCGTTGGAAAGAAGAACTCCTTGGAAACTCTAGAAACTTCGATTCGTGAGATTCTGACTGTCCGGCGATTTAATCGTGCCGTCCAGAAGCCCTACGTTCTATTTTCTTGCATACGGATGACGGAGACAAAAATACGAAAAAGTCGTGTCGTTGAAAGGAAGAACGGATAATAAACCTTATAAAGTTCATTTCGCGAGATTCCGAATTTCCGGCGATGGAATCGTCCCGTCGAGAAACCCTGCGGGCCATATTTGTGCATCCGGATTTCAGAGACGAAAATTCGAAATAGTCGTGCCGTTGGAAAGAGGAACTCCTTGGAAATTCTAGAAACTTCGTTTCGTGAGATTGTGACTGTCCGGCGATTTAATCATGCCGTTCAGAAGCCCTACGTTCTATTTTCGTGCATACGGATGTCGGAGACGAAAACACGAAAAATTCGTGTCGTTGGAAACAAGCACTCCTTAGAAATTCTATAAAGTTCGTTTCGCGAGATTTTGACTTTTCGGGGATGAAATCGCGCCGTCGAGAAACCCTACGGGCCATTTTCGTGCATCTGGATGTCGGACACGAAAATTCGAAAAAGTCGTGTCGTTGGAAAGAATAACTTCTTGGAAACTCTAGAAACTTCGTTTCCTGAGATTTTGACTGTCCGGCGATTTAATCGTGCCGTCCAGAAGCCCTACGTTCTATTTTCGTGCATACAGATGACGGGGACAAAAATACGAAATAGTTGTGTCGTTGAAAGGAGGAACGGATAATAAAATCTATAAAGTTCATTTCGCGAGATTCCGAATTTCCGGCGATGGAATCGTGGCGTCGAGAAACACTGCGGGCCATATTTGTGCATCCGGATTTCAGAGACGAAATTTCGAAATAGTCGTGTCGTTGGAAAGAGGAATTCGTTGGAAATTCTAGAAACTTCGTTTCGTGAGATTGTGGTTGTCCGGCGATTTAATCATGCCGTTCAGAAGCCCTACGTTCTATTTTCGTGCATACGGATGTCGGAGACGAAAATACGAAAAATTCGTGTCGTTGGAAACAAGCACTCCTTAGAAACTCTATAAAGTTCGTTTCGCGAGATTCCGACTTTTCGGGGATGGAATCGTGCCGTCGAGAAACCCTACGGGCCATTTTCGTGCATCTGGATGTCGGAGACGAAAATTCAAAAAAGTCGTGTCGTTGGAAAGAAGAACTCCTTGGAAACTCTAGAAACTTCGTTTCGTGAGATTCTGACTGTCCGGCGATTTAATCGTGCCGTCCAGAAGCCCTACGTTCTATTTTCTTGCATACGGATGACGGAGACAAAAATACGAAAAAGTCGTGTCATTGAAAGGAAGAACGGATAATAAACTCTATCAAGTTCGTTTCGCGAGATTTCGACTTTCCGGCGATGGAATCGTGCCGTCGAGAAAACCTACGGGCCATTTTCGTGCATCACGATGTCGGAGACGAAAATTCGTAAAAGTCGTCTCGTTGGAAAGAACAACTCCTTGGAAACTCTAGAAACTTCGTTTCGTGAGATTTTGACTGTCCGGCGATTTAATCGTGCCCTTCAGAAACCCTACGTTCTATTTTCTTGCATACGGATGACGGAGACAAATATACGAAAAAGTCGTGTCGTTGAAAGGAAGAACGGATAATAAACCTTATAAAGTTCGTTTGACGAGATTCCGAGTTTCCGGAGATGGAATCGTGCCGTCGAGAAACCCTGCGGGCCATATTTGTGCATCCGGATTTCAGAGACGAAAATTCGAAATAGTCGTGTCTTTGGAAAGAGGAACTCCTTGGAAATTCTAGAAACTTCGTTTCGTGAGATTGTGACTGTCCGGCGATTTAATCATGCCGTTCAGAAGCCCTACGTTCTATTTTCGTGCATAAGGATGTCGTAGACGAAAATACGAAAAATTCGTGTCGTTCGAAACAAGCACTCCTTGGAAACTCTATAAAGTTCGTTTCGCGAGATTCTGACTTTTCGGGGATGGAATCGTGCCGTCGAGAAACCCTACGGGCCATTTTCGTGCATCTGGATGTCGGAGACGAAAACTCGAAAAAGTCGTGTCGTTGCTAAGAAGAACTCCTTGGAAACTCTAGAAACTACGTTTCGTGAGATTCTGACTGTCCCGCGATTTAATCGTAACGTCCAGAAGCCCTACGGTCTATTTTCGTGCATACGGATGACGGGGACAAAAATACGAAAAATTCGTGTCGTTGGAAAGAAGAACTCCTTGGAAACTCTAGAAACTTCGTTTCGTGAGATTTTGACAGTCCGGCGATTTAATCGTGCCGTCCAGAAGCCCTACGTTCTATTTTCTTGCATACGGATGACGGGGACAAAAATACGAAAAAGTCGTGTCGTTGAAAGGTAGAACGGATAATAAACTCTATAAAGTTCGTTTCGCGAGAATTCGACCTTCCGGCTATGGAATCGTGCCGTCGAGAAACCCTACGGGCCATTTTCGTGCATACGGATGTCGGAGACGAAAATACGAGAAATTTGTGTCGTTGGAAACAAGCACTCCTTAGAAATTCTATAAAGTTCGTTCCGCGAGAATCCGACTTTCCGGCGATGGAATCGTGCCGTCGAGAAACCCTACGGGCCATTTTTGTGCATACGGATGTCGGAGACGAAAATACGAAAAACTCGTGTCGTTGGAAACAAGCACGCCTTAGAAACTCTATAAACTTCGTTTCGCGAGATTCCGACTTTTCGGGGATGGAATCGTGCCGTCGAGAAACCCTACAGGCCATTTTCCTGCATCTGGATGTCGGAGACGAAAATTCAAAAAAGTCGTGTCGTTGGAAAGAAGAACTCCTTGGAAACTCTAGAAACTTCGTTTCGAGAGATTCTGACTGTCCGGCTATTTAATCGTGCCGTCCTGAAGCCCTACGTTCTATTTTCTTGCATACGGATAACGGAGACAAAAATACGAAAAAGTCGTGTCGTGGAAAGGAAGAACGGATAATAAACTCTATCAAGTTCATTTCGCGAGATTTCGACTTTCCGGCGATGGAATCGTGCCGTCGAGAAAACCTACGGGCCATTTTCGTGCATCCCGATGTCGGAGACAAAAATTCGTAAAAGTCGTCTCGTTGCATAGAACAACTCCTTGGAAACTCTAGAAACTTCGTTTCGTGAGATTTTGACTGTCCGGCGATTTAATCGTGCCGTTCAGAAGCCCTACGTTCTATTTTCTTGCATACGGATGACGGAGACAAAAATACAAAAAAGTCGTGTCGTTGAAAGGAAGAACGGATAATAAACCTTATAAAGTTCGTTTCGCGAGATTCCGAGTTTCCGGCTATGGAATCGTGCCGTCGAGAAACCTTATAAAGAACGGATGTCGGAGACGAAAATACGAAAAATTCGTGTCGTTGGAAACAAGCACTCCTTAGAAACTCTATAAAGTTCGTTTTGCGAGATTTTGACCTTTCGGGGATGGAATCGCGCCGTCGAGAAACCCTACGTGCCATTTTCGTGCATCAGGATGTCGGAGTCGAAAATTCAAAAAAGTCGTGTCGTTGGAAAGAATAACTCCTTGGAAACTCTAGAAACTTCGTTTCCTGAGATTTTGACTGTCCGGCGATTTAATTGTGCCGTCCAGAATACCTACGTTCTATTTTCGTGCATACAGATGACGGGGACAAAAATACGAAATAGTTGTGTCGTTGAAAGGAGGAACGGATAATAAAATCTATAAAGTTCGTTTCGCGAGATTCCGAATTTCCGGCGATGGAATCGTGCCGTCGAGAAACCCTGCGGGCCATATTTGTGCATCCGGATTTCAGAGACGAAAATTCGAAATAGTCGTGTCGTTGGAAAGAGGAACTCCTTGGAAATTCTAGAAACTTCGTTTCGTGAGATTGTGACTGTCCGGCGATTTAATCATGCCGTTCAGAAGCCCTACGTTCTATTTTCGTGCATACGGATGCCGGAGACGAAAATACGAAAAATTCGTGTCGTTGGAAACAAGCACTCCTTAGAAACTCTATAAAGTTCGTTTCGCGAGATTCTGACTTTTCGGGGATGGAATCGTGCCGTCGAGAAACCCTACGGGCCATTTTCGTGCATCTGGATGTCGGAGACGAAAACTCGAAAAAGTCGTGTCGTTGCTAAGAAGAACTCCTTGGAAACTCTAGAAACTACGTTTCGTGAGATTCTGACTGTCCCGCGATTTAATCGTAACGTCCAGAAGCCCTACGGTCTATTTTCGTGCATACGGATGACGGGGACAAAAATACGAAAAAGTCGTGTCGTTGGAAAGAAGAACTCCTTGGAAACTATAGAAACTTCGTTTCGTGAGATTTTGACAGTCCGGCGATTTAATCGTGCCGTCCAGAAGACCTACGTTCTATTTTCTTGCATTCGGATGGCAGGGACAAAAATACAAAAAAGTCGTGTCGTTGAAAGGAAGAACGGATAATAAACTCTATAAAGTTCGTTTTGCGAGATTTCGACCTTCCGGCCATGGAATCGTGCCGTCGAGAAACCCTACGGGCCATTTTCGTGCATACGGATGTCGGAGACGAAAATACGAAAAATTTGTGTCGTTGGAAACAAGCACTCCTTAGAAATTCTATAAAGTTCGTTCCGCGAGAATCCGACTTTCCGGCGATGGAATCGTGCCGTCGAGAAACCCTACGGGCCATTTTTGTGCATACGGATGACGGAGACGAAAATACGAAAAACTCGTGTCGTTGGAAACAAGCACGCCTTAGAAACTCTATAAAGTTCGTTTCGCGAGATTCCGAATTTTCGGGGATGGAATCGTGGCGTCGAGAAACCCTACGGGCCATTTTCGTGCATCTGGATGTCGGAGACGAAAATTCGAAAAAGTCGTGTCGTTGGAAAGAAGAACTCCTTGGAAACTCTAGAAACTTCGTTTCGTGAGATTCTGACAGTCCGGCGATTTAATCGTGCCGTCCAGAAGCCCTACGTTCTATTTTCTTGCATACGGATGACGGAGACAAAAATACGAAAAAGTCGTGTCGTTGAAAGGAAGAACGGATAATAAACCTTATAAAGTTCGTTTCACGAGATTCCGAGTTTCCGGAGATGGAATCGTGCCGTCGAGAAACCCTGCGGGCCATATTTGTGCATCCGGATTTCAGAGACGAAAATTCGAAATAGTCGTGTCTTTGCAAAGAGGAACTCCTTGGAAATTCTAGAAACTTCGTTTCGTGAGATTGTGACTGTCCGGCGATTTAATCATGCCGTTCAGAAGCCCTACGTTCTATTTTCGTGCATAAGGATGTCGTAGACGAAAATACGAAAAATTCGTGTCGTTGGAAACAAGCACTCCTTAGAAACTCTATAAAGTTCGTTTTGCGAGATTTTGACCTTTCGGGGATGGAATCGCGCCGTCGAGAAACCCTACGTGCCATTTTCGTGCATCAGGATGTCGGAGTCGAAAATTCAAAAAAGTCGTGTCGTTGGAAAGAATAACTCCTTGGAAACTCTAGAAACTTCGTTTCCTGAGATTTTGACTGTCCGGCGATTTAATTGTGCCGTCCAGAATACCTACGTTCTATTTTCGTGCATACAGATGACGGGGACAAAAATACGAAATAGTTGTGTCGTTGAAAGGAGGAACGGATAATAAAATCTATAAAGTTCGTTTCGCGAGATTCCGAATTTCCGGCGATGGAATCGTGCCGTCGAGAAACCCTGCGGGCCATATTTGTGCATCCGGATTTCAGAGACGAAATTTCGAAATAGTCGTGTCGTTGGAAAGAGGAATTCGTTGGAAATTCTAGAAACTTCGTTTCGTGAGATTGTGGTTGTCCGGCGATTTAATCATGCCGTTCAGAAGCCCTACGTTCTATTTTCGTGCATACAGATGTCGGAGACGAAAATACGAAAAATTCGTGTCGTTGGAAACAAGCACTCCTTAGAAACTCTATAAAGCTTGTTTCGCGAGATTCTGACTTTTCGGGGATGGAATCGTGCCGTCGAGAAACCCTACGGGCCATTTTCGAGCATCTGGATGTCGGAGACGAAAACTCGAAAAAGTCGTGTCGTTGGAAACAAGCACGCCTTAGAAACTCTATAAAGTTCGTTTCGCGAGATTCCGACTTTTCGGGGATGGAATCGTGCCGTGGAGAAACCCTACGGGCCATTTTCGTGCATCTGGATGTTGGAGACGAAAATTCGAAAAAGTCGTGTCGTTGGAAAGAAGAACTCCTTGGAAACTCTAGAAACTTCGTTTCGTGAGATTCTGACTGTCCGGCGATTTAATCGTGCCGTCCTGAAGCCCTACGTTCTATTTTCTTGCATACGGATAACGGAGACAAAAATACGAAAAAGTCTTGTCGTGGAAAGGAAGAACGGATAATAAACTCTATCAAGTTCGTTTCGCGAGATTTCGACTTTCCGGCGATGGAATCGTGCCGTCGAGAAAACCTACGGGCCATTTTCGTGCATCCCGATGTCGGAGACGAAAATTCGTAAAAGTCGTCTCGTTGCATAGAACAACTCCTTGGAAACTCTAGAAACTTCGTTTCGTGAGATTTTGACTGTCCGGCGATTTAATCGTGCCTTTCAGAAGCCCTACGTTCTATTTTCTTGCATACGGATGACGGAGACAAAAATACGAAAAAGTCGTGTCCTTGAAAGGAAGAACGGATAATAAACCTTATAAAGTTCGTTTCGCGAGATTTCGAGTTTCCGGCGATGGAATCGTGCCGTCGAGAAACCCTACGGGCCATTTTTGTGCATACAGATGTCGGAGATGAAAATACGAAAAATTCGTGTCATTGGAAACAAGCACTCCTTAGAAACTCTATAAAGTTCGTTTCGAGAGATTTTGACTTTTCGGGGATGGAATCGCGCCGTCGAGAAGCCCTACGGGCCATTTTCGTGCATCTGGATGTCGGAGACGAAAATTCGAAAAAGTCGTGTCGTTGGAAAGAATAACTCCTTGGAAACTCTAGAAACTTCGTTTCCTGAGATTTTGACTGTCCGGCGATTTAATCGTGCCATCCAGAAGCCCTACGTTCTATTTTCGTGCATACAGATGACGAGGACAAAAATACGAAATAGTTGTGTCGTTGAAAGGAGGAACGAATAATAAAATCTATAAAGTTCGTTTCGCGAGATTCCGAATTTCTGGCGACGGAATCGTGCCGTCGAGAAACCCTGCGGGCCATATTTGTGCATCCGGATTTCAGTGACGAAAATTCGAAATAGTCGTGTCGTTGGAAAGAGGAACTCCTTGGAAATTCTAGAAACTTCGTTTCGTGAGATTGTGACTATCCGGCGATTTAATCATGCCGTTCAGAAGCCCTACGTTCTATTTTCGTGCATACAGATGTCGGAGACGAAAATACGAAAAATTCGTGTCGTTGGAAACAAGCACTCCTTAGAAACTCTATAAAGTTTGTTTCTCGAGATTCTGACTTTTCGGGGATGGAATCGTGCCGTCGAGAAACCCTACGGGCCATTTTCGAGCATCTGGATGTCGGAGACGAAAACTCGAAAAAGTCGTGTCGTTGGAAACAAGCACGCCTTAGAAACTCTATAAAGTTCGTTTCGCGAGATTCTGACTTTTCGGGGATGGAATCGTGCCGTGGAGAAACCCTACGGGCCATTTTCGTGCATCTGGATGTTGGAGACGAAAATTCGAAAAAGTCGTGTCGTTGGAAAGAAGAACTCCTTGGAAACTCTAGAAACTTCGTTTCGTGAGATTCTGACTGTCCGGCGATTTAATCGTGCCGTCCTGAAGCCCTACGTTCTATTTTCTTGCATACGGATAACGGAGACAAAAATACGAAAAAGTCGTGTCGTGGAAAGGAAGAACGGATAATAAACTCTATCAAGTTCGTTTCGCGAGATTTCGACTTTCCGGCGATGGAATCGTGCCGTCGAGAAAACCTACGGGCCATTTTCGTGCATCCTGATGTCGGAGACGAAAATTCGTAAAAGTCGTCTCGTTGCATAGAACAACTCCTTGGAAACTCTAGAAACTTCGTTTCGTGAGATTTTGACTGTCCGGCGATTTAATCGTGCCTTTCAGATGCCCTACGTTCTATTTTCTTGCATACGGATGACGGAGACAAAAATACGAAAAAGTCGTGTCCTTGAAAGGAAGAACGGATAATAAACCTTATAAAGTTCGTTTCGCGAGATTTCGAGTTTCCGGCGATGGAGTCGTGCCGTCGAGAAACCCTACGGGCCATTTTTGTGCATACAGATGTCGGAGATGAAAATACGAAAAATTCGTGTCGTTGGAAACAAGCACTCCTTAGAAACTCTATAAAGTTCGTTTCGAGAGATTTTGACTTTTCGGGGATGGAATCGCGCCGTCGAGAAGCCCTACGGGCCATTTTCGTGCATCTGGATGTCGGAGACGAAAATTCGAAAAAGTCGTGTCGTTGGAAAGAATAACTCCTTGGAAACTCTAGAAACTTCGTTTCCTGAGATTTTGACTGTCCGGCGATTTAATCGTGCCGTCCAGAAGCCCTACGTTCTATTTTCGTGCAGACAGATGACGAGGACAAAAATACGAAATAGTTGTGTCGTTGAAAGGAGGAACGAATAATAAAATCTATAAAGTTCGTTTCGCGAGATTCCGAATTTCTGGCGACGGAATCGTGCCGTCGAGAAACCCTGCGGGCCATATTTGTGCATCCGGATTTCAGTGACGAAAATTCGAAATAGTCGTGTCGTTGGAAAGAGGAACTCCTTGGAAATTCTAGAAACTTCGTTTCGTGAGATTGTGACTATCCGGCGATTTAATCATGCCGTTCAGAAGCCCTACGTTCTATTTTCGTGCATACAGATGTCGGAGACGAAAATACGAAAAATTCGTGTCGTTGGAAACAAGCACTCCTTAGAAACTCTATAAAGTTTGTTTCTCGAGATTCTGACTTTTCGGGGATGGAATCGTGCCGTCGAGAAACCCTACGGGCCATTTTCGAGCATCTGGATGTCGGAGACGAAAACTCGAAAAAGTCGTGTCGTTGGAAACAAGCACGCCTTAGAAACTCTATAAAGTTCGTTTCGCGAGATTCCGACTTTTCGGGGATGGAATCGTGCCGTGGAGAAACCCTACGGGCCATTTTCGTGCATCTGGATGTTGGAGACGAAAATTCGAAAAAGTCGTGTCGTTGGAAAGAAGAACTAATTGGAAACTCTAGAAACTTCGTTTCGTGAGATTCTGACTGTCCGGCGATTTAATCGTGCCGTCCTGAAGCCCTACGTTCTATTTTCTTGCATACGGATAACGGAGACAAAAATACGAAAAAGTCGTGTCGTGGAAAGGAAGAACGGATAATAAACTCTATCAAGTTCGTTTCGCGAGATTTCGACTTTCCGGTGATGGAATCGTGCCGTCGAGAAAACCTACGGGCCATTTTCGTGCATCCCGATGTCGGAGACGAAAATTCGTAAAAGTCGTCTCGTTGCATAGAACAACTCCTTGGAAACTCTAGAAACTTCGTTTCGTGAGATTTTGACTGTCCGGCGATTTAATCGTGCCTTTCAGAAGCCCTACGTTCTATTTTCTTGCATACGGATGACGGAGACAAAAATACGAAAAAGTTGTGTCCTTGAAAGGAAGAACGGATAATAAACCTTATAAAGTTCGTTTCGCGAGATTTCGAGTTTCCGGCGATGGAATCGTGCCGTCGAGAAACCCTACGGGCCATTTTTGTGCATACAGATGTCGGAGATGAAAATACGAAAAATTCGTGTCGTTGGAAACAAGCACTCCTTAGAAACTCTATAAAGTTCGTTTCGAGAGATTTTGACTTTTCGGGGATGGAATCGCGCCGTCGAGAAGCCCTACGGGCCATTTTCGTGCATCTGGATGTCGGAGACGAAAATTCGAAAAAGTCGTGTCGTTGGAAAGAATAACTCCTTGGAAACTCTAGAAACTTCGTTTCCTGAGATTTTGACTGTCCGGCGATTTAATCGTGCCGTCCAGAAGCCCTACGTTCTATTTTCGTGCATACAGATGACGGGGACAAAAATACGAAATAGTTGTGTCGTTGAAAGGAGGAACGGATAATAAAATCTATAAAGTTCGTTTCGCGAGATTCCAAATTTCCGGCGATGGAATCGTGCCGTCGAGAAACCCTGCGGGCCATATTTGTGCATCCGGATTTCAGAGACGAAAATTCGAAATAGTCGTGTCGTTGGAAAGAAGAACTCCTTGGAAATTCTAGAAACTTGGTTTCGTGAGATTGTGACTGTCCGGCGATTTAATCATGCCGTTCAGAAGCCCTACGTTCTATTTTCGTGCATACGGATGTCGGAGACGAAAATAAGAAAAAATTCGTGTCGTTGGAAACAAGAACTCCTTAGAAACTCTATAAAGTTCGTTTCGCGAGATTCCGACTTTTCGGGGATGGAATCGTGCCGTCCAGAAGCCCTTCGGTCTATTTTCGTGCATACGGATGACGGAGACGAAAATACGAAAAATTCGTGTTGTTGAAAAGAAGAACTCCTTGGAAACACTAGAAACTTCGTTTCGTGAGATTTTGACAGTCCGGCGATTTAATCGTGCCGTGCAGAAGCCCTACGTTCTATTTTCTTGCATACGGATGACGGGGACAAAAATACGAAAAAGTCGTGTCGTTGAAAGGAAGAACGGATAATAAACTCTACAAAGTTTGTGTCGCGAAATTTCGACCTTCCAGCCATGGAATCGTGCCGTCGAGAAACCCTACGGGCCATTTTCGTGCATACGGATGTCGGAGACGAAAATACGAAAAATTTGTGTCGTTGGAAACAAGCACTCCTTAGAAATTCTATAAAGTTCGTTCCGCCAAAATCCGACTTTCCGGCGATGGAATCGTGCCGTCGAGAAACCCTACGGGCCATTTTTGTGCATACGGATGTCGGAGACGAAAATAAGAAAAACTCGTGTCGTTGGAAACAAGCACGCCTTAGAAACTCTATAAAGTTCGTTTCGCGAGATTCTGACTTTTCGGGGATGGAATCGTGCCGTCGAGAAACCCTACGGGCCATTTTCGTGCATATGGATGTCGGAGACGAAAATTTGAAAAAGTCGTGTCGTTGGAAAGAAGAACTCCTTGGAAACTCTAGAAACTTCGTTTCGTGAGATTCTGACTGTCCGGCGATTTAATCGTGCCGTCCAGAAGCCCTACGTTCTATTTTCGTGCATACAGATGACGGGGACAAAAATACGAAATAGTTATGTCGTTGAAAGGTGGAACGGATAATAAAATCTATAAAGTTCGTTTCGCGAGATTCCGAATTTCCGGCGATGGAATCGTGCCGTGGAGAAACCCTGCGGGCCATATTTGTGCATCCGGATTTCAGAGACGAAAATTCGAAATATTCGTGTCATTGGAAAGAAGAACTCCTTGGAAATTCTAGAAACTTCGTTTCGTGAGATTGTGACTGTCCAGCGATTTAATCATGCCGTTCAGAAGCCCTACGTTCTATTTTCGTGCATACGGATGTCGGAGACGGAAATACGAAAAATTCGTGTCGTTGGAAACAAGCACTCCTTAGAAACTCTATAAGGTTCGTTCCGCGAGAATCCGACTTTCCGGCGATGGAATCGTGCCGTCGAGAAACCCTACGGGCCATTTTTGTGCATACGGATGTCGGAGACGAAAATACGAAAAACTCGTGTCGTTGGAAACAAGCACGCCTTAGAAACTCTATAAAGTTCGTTTCGCGAGATTCTGACTTTTCGGGGATGGAATCGTGCCGTCGAGAAACCCTACGGGCCATTTTCGTGCATCTGGATGTCGGAGACGAAAATTCGAAAAAGTTGTGTCGTTGGAAAGAATAACTCCTTGGAAACTCTAGAAACTACGTTTCGTGAGATTCTGACTGTCCCGCGATTTAATCGTGCCGTTCAGAAGCCCTACGTTCTATTTTCGTGCATACGGATGTCGGAGACGAAAATTCGAAAAACTCGTGTCGTTGGAAACAAGCACGCCTTAGAAACTTTATAAAGTTCGTTTCGCGAGATTCCGCCTTTTCGGGGATGGAATCGTGCCGTCGAAAAACCCTACGAGCCATTTTCGTGCATCTGGATGTCGGAGACGAAAATTCAAAAAAGTCGTGTCGTTGGAAAGAAGAACTCCTTGGAAACCCTAGAAACTTCGTTTCGTGAGATTTTGACCGTCCGACAATTTAATCGTGCCGTCCAGAAGCCCTACATTCTATTTTCTTGCATACGGATGACGGGGACAAAAATACGAAAAAGTCGTGTCGTTGAAAGGAAGAACGGATAATAACCTCTATAAAGTTCATTTCGCGAGATTTCGACCTTCCGGCCATGGAATCGTGCCGTCGAGAAACCCTACGGGCCATTTTCGTGCATACGGATGTCGGAGACGAAAATACGAAAAATTTGTGTCGTTGGAAACAAGCACTCCTTAGAAATTCTATAAAGTTCGTTCCGCGAGAATCCGACTTTCCGGCGATGGAATCGTGCCGTCGAGAAACCCTACGGGCCATTTTTGTGCATACAGATGTCGGAGACGAAAATACGAAAAACTCGTGTCGTTGGAAACAAGCACGCCTTAGAAACTCTATAAAGTTCGTTTAGCGAGATTTTGACTTTTCGGGGATGGAATCGTGCCGTCGAGAAACCCTGCGGGCCATATTTGTGCATCCGGATTTCAGAGACGAAAATTCGAAATAGTCGTGTCGTTGGAAAGAAGAACTCCTTGGAAATTCTAGAAACTTCGTTTCGTGAGATTGTAACTGTCCGGCGATTTAATCATGCCGTTCAGAAGCCCTACGTTCTATTTTCGTGCATACGGATGTTGGAGACGAAAATACGAAAAATTCGTGTCGTTGGAAACAAGCACTCCTTAGAAACTCTATAAAGTTCGTTCCGCGAGAATCCGACTTTCCGGCGATGGAATCGTGCCGTCGAGAAACCCTACGTGCCATTTTTGTGCATACGGATGTCGGAGACGAAAAAACGAAAAACTCGTGTCGTTGGAAACAAGCACGCCTTAGAAACTCTATAAAGTTCGTTTCGCGAGATTCCGACTTTTCGGGGATGGAATCGTGCCGTCGAGAAACCCTACGGGCCATTTTCGTGCTTCTGGATGTCGGAGACGAAAACTCGAAAAAGTCGTGTCGTTGCAAAGAAGAACTCCTTGGAAACTCTAGAAACTACGTTTCGTGAGATTCTGACTGTCCCGCGATTTAATCGTAACGTCCAGAAGCCCTACGGTCTATTTTCGTGCATACGGATGACGGGGACAAAAATACGAAAAAGTCGTGTCGTTGGAAAGAAGAACTCCTCGGAAACTCTAGAAACTTCGTTTCGTGAGATTCTGACTATCCGGCGATTTAATCGTGCCGTCCAGAAGCCATATGTTCTATTTTCTTGCATACGGATGACGGAGACAAAAATACGAAAAAGTCGTGTCATTGAAAGGAAGAACGGATAATAAACTCTATCAAGTTTGTTTCGCGAGATTTCGACTTTCCGGCGATGGAATCGTGCCGTAGAGAAAACCTACGGGCCATTTTCGTGCATCCCGATGTCGGAGACAAAAATTCGTAAAAGTCGTCTCGTTGGAAAGAACAACTCCTTGGAAACTCTAGAAACTTCGTTTCGTGAGATTTTGACTGTCTGGCGATTTAATCGTGCCTTTCAGAAGCCCTACGTTCTATTTTCATGCATTCGGATGACGGAGACAAAAATACGAAAAAGTCGTGTCGTTGAAAGGAAGAACGGATAATAAACCTTAGACAGTTCGTTTCGCGAGATTTCGAGTTTCCTGCGATGGAATCGTGCCGTCGAGAAACCCTACGGGCCATTTTCGTGCATACAGATGTCGGAGATGAAAATACGAAAAATTCGTGTCGTTGGAAACAAGCACTCCTTAGAAACTCTATAAAGTTCGTTCCGCGAGAATCCGACTTTTCGGGGATGGAATCGTGCCGTCGAGAAACCCTACGGGCCATTTTCGTGCATCTGGATGTCGGAGACGAAAACTCGAAAAAGTCGTGTCGTTGCAAAGAAGAACTCCTTGGAAACTCTAGAAACTACGTTTCGTGAGATTCTGACTATCCCGCGATTTAATCGTAACGTCCAGAAGCCCTACGGTCTATTTTCGTGCATACGGATGACGGGGACAAAAATACGAAAAAGTCGTGTCGTTGGAAAGAAGAACTCCTTGGAAACTCTAGAAACTTCGTTTCGTGAGATTTTGACAGTCCGACGATTTAATCGTGCCGTCCAGAATCCCTACGTTCTATTTTCATGCATACGGATGACGGGGACAAAAATACGAAAAAGTCGTGTCGTTGAAAGGAAGAACGGATAATAAACTCTATAAAGTTCGTTTCGCGAGATTTCCACCTTCCGGCCATGGAATCATGCCGTCGAGAAACCCTACGGGCCATTTTCGTGCATACGGATGTCGGAGACGAAAATACGAAAAATTTGTGTCGTTGGAAACAAGCACTCCTTAGAAATTCTATAAAGTTCGTTCCGCGAGAATCCGACTTTCCGGTGATGGAATCGTGCCGTCGAGAAACCCAACGGGCCATTTTTGTGCATACGGATGTCAGAGACGAAAATACGAAAAACTCGTGTCGTTGGAAACAAGCACGCCTTAGAAACTCTATAAAGTTCGTTTCGCGAGATTCCGACTTTCCGGGGATGGAATCGTGCCGTCGAGAAACCCTACGGTCCATTTTTGAGCATCTGGATGTCAGAGACGAAAATTCGAAAAAGTCGTGTCGTTGGAAAGAAGAACTCCTTGGAAACTCTAGAAACTTCGTTTCGTGAGATTCTGACTGTCCAGCGATTTAATCGTGCCGTCCAGAAGCCCTACGTTCTATTTTCGTGCATACAGATGACGGGGACAAAAATACGAAATAGTTGTGTCGTTGAAAGGAGGAACGGATAATAAAATCTATAAAGTTCGTTTCGCGAGATTCCGAATTTCCGGAGATGGAATCGTGCCGTGGAGAAACCCTGCGGGCCATATTTGCGCATCCTGATTTCAGAGACGAAAATTCGAAAAATTCGTGTCGTTGGAAAGAAGAACTCCTTGGAAACTCTAGAAACTACGTTTCGTGAGATTCTGACTGTCCCGCGATTTAATCGTAACGTCCAGAAGCCCAACGGTCTATTTTCGTGCATACGGATGACGGGGACAAAAATACGAAAAAGTCGTGTCGTTGGAAAGAAGAACTCCTTGGAAACTCTAGAAACTTCATTTCGTGAGATTTTGACAGTCCGGCGATTTAATCGTGCCGTCCAGAAGCTCTACGTTCTATTTTCTTGCATACGGATGACGGGGATAAAAATACGAAAAAGTCGTGTCGTTGAAAGGAAGAACGGATAATAAACTCTATAAAGTTCGTTTCGCGAGATTCCGACTTTTCGGGGATGGAATCGTGCCATCGAGAAACCCTACGAGCCATTTTCGTGCATCTGGATGTCAGAGACGAAAATTCGAAAAAGTCGTGTCGTTGGAAAGAAGAACTCCATGGAAACTCTAGAAACTTCGTTTCGTGAGATTCTGACTGTCCGGCGATTTAATCGTGCCGTCCAGAAGCCCTACGTTCTATTTTCTTACATACGGATGACGAAGACAAAAATACGAAAAAGTCGTGTCGTTGAAAGGAAGAACGGATAATAAACTCTATCAAGTTCGTTTCGCGAGATTTCGACTTTCCGTCGATGGAATCGTGCCGTCGAGAAAACCTACGGGCCATTTTCGTGCAACCCGATGTCGGAGACGAAAATTCGTAAAATTCGTCAATTGGGAAAGAACAACTCCTTGGAAACTCTAGAAACTTCGTTTCGTGAGATTTTGACTGACCGGCGATTTAATCGAGCCGTTCAGAAGCCATACGTTCTATTTTCTTGCATACAGATGACGGAGACAAAAATACGAAAAAGTCGTGTCGTTGAAAGGAAGAACGGATAATAAACTCTATCAAGTTCGTTTCGCGAGATTTCGACTTTCCGGCGATGGAATCGTGCCATCGAGAAAACCTATGGGCCATTTTCGTGCATCCCGATGTCGGAGACGAAAATTCGTAAAAGTCGTCTCATTGGAAAGAACAACTCCTTGGAAACTCTAGAAACTTCGTTTCGTGAGATTTTGACTGTCCGGCGATTTAATCGTGCCGTTCAGAAGCCCTACGTTCTATTTTCTTGCATACAGATGACGGAGACAAAAATATGAAAAAGTCGTGTCGTTGAAAGGAAGAACGGATAATAAACCTTATAAAGTTCGTTTCGCGAGATTTCGAGTTTCCGGCGATGGAATCGTGCCGTCGAGAAACCCTACGGTCCATTTTCGTGCATACAGATGTCGGAGATGAAAATACGAAAAATTCGTGTCGTTGGAAACAAGCACTCCTTAGAAACTCTATAAAGTTCGTTTCGCGAGATTTTGACTTTTCGGGGATGGAATCGCGCCGTCAAGAAACCCTACGGGCCATTTTTGTGCATCTGGATGTCGGAGACGAAAATTCGAAAAAGTCGTGTCGTTGGAAAGAATAACTCCTTGGAAACTCTAGAAACTTCGTTTCCTGAGATTTTGACTATCCGGCGATTTAATCGTGCCGTCCAGAATCCCTACGTTCGATTTTCGTGCATACAGACGATGGGGACAAAAATACGAAATAGTTGTGTCGTTGAAAGGAGGAACGGATAATTAAATCTATAAAGTTCGTTTCGCGAGATTCCAAATTTCCGGCGATGGAATCGTGCCGTCGAGAAACCCTGCGGGCCATATTTGTGCATCCGGATTTCAGAGACGAAAATTCGAAATAGTCGTGTCGTTGGAAAGAAGAACTCCCTGGAAATTCTAGAAACTTCGTTTCGTGAGATTGTGACTGTCCGGCGATTTAATCATGCCGTTCAGAAGCCCTACGTTCTATTTTCGTGCATAAGGATGTCGGAGACGAAAATACGAAAAATTCGTGTCGTTGGAAACAAGCACTCCTTGGAAACTCTATAAAGTTCGTTTCGCGAGATTCTGACTTTTCGGGGATGGAATCGTGCCGTCGAGAAACCCTACGGGCCATTTTCGTGCATCTGGATGTCGGAGACGAAAACTCGAAAAAGTCGTGTCGTTGCAAAGAAGAACTCCTTGGAAACTCTAGAAACTACGTTTCGTGAGATTCTGACTGTCCCGCGATCTAATCGTAACGTCCAGAAGCCCTACGGTCTATTTTCGTGCATACGGATGACGGGGACAAAAATACGAAAAATTCGTGTCGTTGGAAAGAAGAACTCCTTGGAAACTCTAGAAACTTCGTTTCGTGAGATTTTGACAGTCCGGCGATTTAATCGTGCCGTCTAGAAGCCCTACGTTCTATTTTCTTGCATACGGATGACGGGGACAAAAATACGAAAAAGTCGTGTCGTTGAAAGGTAGAACGGATAATAAACTCTATAAAGTTCGTTTCGCAAGAATTCGACCTTCCGGCCATGGAATCGTGCCGTCGAGAAACCCTACGGGCCATTTTCGTGCATACGGATGTCGGAGACGAAAATACGAGAAATTTGTGTCGTTGGAAACAAGCACTCCTTAGAAATTCTATAAAGTTCGTTCCGCGAGAATCCGACTTTCCGGCGATGGAATCGTGCCGTCGAGAAACCCTACGGGCCATTTTTGTGCATACGGATGTCGGAGACGAAAATACGAAAAACTCGTGTCGTTGGAAACAAGCACGCCTTAGAAACTCTATAAACTTCGTTTCGCGAGATTCCGACTTTTCGGGGATGGAATCGTGCCGTCGAGAAACCCTACGGGCCATTTTCGTGCATCTGGATGTCGGAGACGAAAATTCAAAAAAGTCGTGTCGTTGGAAAGAAGAACTCCTTGGAAACTCTAGAAACTTCGTTTCGAGAGATTCTGACTGTCCGGCGATTTAATCGTGCCGTCCAGAATCCCTACCTTCTAATTTCTTTCATACGGATGACGGAGACAACAATACGAAAAAGTCGTGTCGTTGAAAGGAAGAACGGATAATAAACTCTGTCAAGTTCGTTTCGCGAGATTTCGACTTTCCGGCGATGGAATCGTGCCGTCGAGAAAACCTACGGGCCATTTTCGTGCATCCCGATGTCGGAAACGAAAATTCGTAAAAGTCGTCTCGTTGGAAAGAACAACTCCTTGGAAACTCTAGAAACTTCGTTTCGTGAGATTTTGACTGTCCGGCGATTTAATCGTGCCGTTCAGAAGCCCTACGTTCTATTTTCTTGCATACGGATGACGGAGACAAAAATACAAAAAAGTCGTGTCGTTGAAAGGAAGAACGGATAATAAACCTTATAAAGTTCGTTTCGCGAGATTCCGAGTTTCCGGCTATGGAATCGTGCCGTCGAGAAACCCTCCGGGCCATTTTCGTGCATACAGATGTCGGAGATGAAAATACGAAAAATTCGTGTCGTTGGAAACAAGCACTCCTTAGAAACTCTATAAAGTTCGTTTTGCGAGATTTTGACCTTTCGGGGATGGAATCGCGCCGTCGAGAAACCCTACGTGCCATTTTCGTGCATCTGGATGTCGGAGTCGAAAATTCAAAAAAGTCGTGTCGTTGGAAAGAATAACTCCTTGGAAACTCTAGAAACTTCGTTTCCTGAGATTTTGACTGTCCGGCGATTTAATCGTGCCGTCCAGAAGCCCTACGTTCTATTTTCGTGCATACAGATGACGGGGACAAAAATACGAAATAGTTGTGTCGTTGAAAGGAGGAACGGATAATAAAATCTATAAAGTTCGTTTCGCGAGATTCCGAATTTCCGGCGATGGAATCGTGCCGTCGAGAAACCCTGCGGGCCACATTTGTGCATCTGGATTTCAGAGACGAAAATTCGAAATAGTCGTGTCGTTGGAAAGAGGAACTCCTTGGAAATTCTAGAAACTTCGTTTCGTGAGATTGTGACTGTCCGGCGATTTAATCATGCCGTTCAGAAGCCCTACGTTCTATTTTCGTGCATACGGATGCCGGAGACGAAAATACGAAAAATTCGTGTCGTTGGAAACAAGCACTCCTTAGAAACTCTATAAAGTTCGTTTCGCGAGATTCTGACTTTTCGGGGATGGAATCGTGCCGTCGAGAAACCCTACGGGCCATTTTCGTGCATCTGGATGTCGGAGACGAAAACTCGAAAAAGTCGTGTCGTTGCTAAGAAGAACTCCTTGGAAACTCTAGAAACTACGTTTCGTCAGATTCTGACTGTCCCGCGATTTAATCGTAACGTCCAGAAGCCCTACGGTCTATTTTCGTGCATACGGATGACGGGGACAAAAATACGAAAAAGTCATGTCGTTGGAAAGAAGAACTCCTTGGAAACTATAGAAACTTCGTTTCGTGAGATTTTGACAGTCCGGCGATTTAATCGTGCCGTCCAGAAGCCCTACGTTCTATTTTCTTGCATTCGGATGGCGGGGACAAAAATACAAAAAAGTCGTGTCGTTGAAAGGAAGAACGGATAATAAACTCTATAAAGTTCGTTTCGCGAGATTTCGACCTTCCGGCCATGGAATCGTGCCGTCGAGAAACGCTACGGGCCATTTTCGTGCATACGGATGTCGGAGACGAAAATATGAAAAATTTGTGTCGTTGGAAACAAGCACTCCTTAGAAATTCTATAAAGTTCGTTCCGCGAGAATCCAACTTTCCGGCGATGGAATCGTGCCGTCGAGAAACCCTACGGGCCATTTTTGTGCATACGGATGACGGAGACGAAAATACGAAAAACTCGTGTCGTTGGAAACAAGCACGCCTTAGAAACTCTATAAAGTTCGTTTCGCGAGATTCCGAATTTTCGGGGATGGAATCGTGCCGTCGAGAAACCCTACGGGCCATTTTCGTGCATCTGGATGTCGGAGACGAAAATTCGAAAAAGTCGTGTCGTTGGAAAGAAGAACTCCTTGGAAACTCTAGAAACTTCGTTTCGTGAGATTCTGACAGTCCGGCGATTTAATCGTGCCGTCCAAAAGCCCTACGTTCTATTTTCTTGCATACGGATGACGGAGACAAAAATACGAAAAAGTCGTGTCGTTGAAAGGAAGAACGGATAATAAACCTTATAAAGTTCGTTTCGCGAGACTCCGAGTTTCCGGCGATGGAATCGTGCCGTCGAGAAACCCTACGGGCCATTTTCGTGCATACAGATGTCGGAGATGAAAATACGAAAAATTCGTGTCGTTGGAAACAGGCACTCCTTAGAAACTCTATAAAGTTCGTTTCGCAAGATTCTGACTTTTCGGGGATGGAATCGCGCCGTCGAGAAACCCTACGGGCCATTTTCGTGCATACAGATGTCGGAGATGAAAATACGAAAAATACGTGTCGTTGGAAACAAGCACTCCTTAGAAACTCTATAAAGTTCGTTTTGCGAGATTTTGACTTTTCGGGGATGGAATCGCGCCGTCGAGAAACCCTACGGGCCATTTTCGTGCATCTGGATGTCGGAGACGAAAATTCAAAAAAGTCGTGTCGTTGGAAAGAATAACTCCTTGGAAACTCTAGAAACTTCGTTTCCTGAGACTTTGACTGTCCGGCGATTTAATCGTGCCGTGCAGAAGCCCTACGTTCTATTTTTGTGCATACAGATGACGGGGACAAAAATACGAAATAGTTGTGTCGTTGAAAGGAGGAACGGATAATAAAATCTATAAAGTTCGTTTCGCGAGATTCCGAATTTCCGGCGATGGAATCGTGCCGTCGAGAAACCCTGTGGGCCATATTTGTGCATCCGGATTTCAGAGACGAAAATTCGAAATAGTCGTGTCATTGGAAAGAGGAACTCCTTGGAAATTCTAGAAACTTCGTTTCATGAGATTGTGACTGTCCGGCGATTTAATCATGCCGTTCAGAAGCCCTACGTTCTATTTTCGTGCATACGGATGTCGGAGACGAAAATATGAAAAATTCGTGTCGTTGGAAACAAGCACTCCTTAGAAACTCTATAAAGTTCGTTTTACGAGATTTTGACTTTTCGGGGATGGAATCGCGCCGTCGAGAAACACTACGGGCCATTTTCGTGCATCTGGATGTCGGAGACGAAAATTCAAAAAAGTCGTGTCGTTGGAAAGAATAACTCCTTGGAAACTCGAGAAACTTCGTTTCCTGAGACTTTGACTGTCCGGCGATTTAATCGTGCCGTGCAGAAGCCCTACGTTCTATTTTTGTGCATACAGATGACGGGGACAAAAATACGAAATAGTTGTGTCGTTGAAAGGAGGAACGGATAATAAAATCTATAAAGTTCGTTTCGCGAGATTCCGAATTTCCGGCGATGGAATCGTGCCGTCGAGAAACCCTGTGGGCCATATTTGTGCATCCGGATTTCAGAGACGAAAATTCGAAATAGTCGTGTTATTGGAAAGAGGAACTCCTTGGAAATTCTAGAAACTTCGTTTCATGAGATTGTGACTGTCCGGCGATTTAATCATGCCGTTCAGAAGCCCTACGTTCTATTTTCGTGCATACGGATGTCGGAGACGAAAATACGAAAAATTCGTGTCGTTGGAAACAAGCACTCCTTAGAAACTCTATAAAGTTCGTTTCGCGAGATTCTGACTTTTCGGGGATGGAATCGTGCCGTCGAGAAACCCTTACGGGCCATTTTCGTGCATCTGGATGTCGGAGACGAAAACTCGAAAAAGTCGTGTCGTTGCAAAGAAGAACTCCTTGGAAACTCTAGAAACTACATTTCGGGAGATGCTGACTGTCCCGCGATCTAATCGTAACGTACAGAAGCCTTACGGTCTATTTTCGTGCATACGGATGACGGGGACAAAAATACGAAAAAGTCGTGTCGTTGGGAAGAAGAACTCCTTGGAAACTATAGAAACTTCGTTTCGTGAGATTTTGACAGTCCGGCGATTTAATCATGCCGTCCAGAAGCCCTACGTTCTATTTTCTTGCATACGGATGTCGGGGACAAAAATACGAAAAAGTCGTGTTGTTGAAAGGAAGAACGGATAATAAACTCTATAAAGTTCGTTTCACGAGATTTCGACCTTCCGGCCATGGAATCGTGCCCTCGAGAACCCCTACGGGCCATTTTCGTGCATCCCGATGTCGGAGACGAAAATTCGTAAAAGTCGTCTCGTTGGAAAGAACAACTCCTTAGAAACTCTAGAAACTTCGTTTCGTGAGATTTTGACTGTCCGGCGATTTAATCGTGCCGTTCAGAAGGCCTACGTTCTATTTTCTTGCATACGGATGACGGACACAAAAATACGAAAAAGTCGTGTCGTTGAAAGGAAGAACGGATAATAAACCTTATAAAGTTCGTTTCGCGAGATTCCGAGTTTTCGGGGATGGAATTGTGCCGTCGAGAAACCCTACGGGCCATTTTCGTGCATACAGATGTCGGAGATGAAAATACGAAAAATTCGTGTCGTTGGAAACAAGCACTCCTTAGAAACTCTATAAAGTTCGTTTCGCAAGATTTTGACTTTTCGGGGATGGAATCGCGCCGTCGAGAAACCCTACGGGCCATTTTCGTGCATCTGGATGTCGGAGACGAAAATTCGAAAAAGTCGTGTCGTTGGAAAGAATAACTCCTTGGAAACTCTAGAAACTTCGTTTCCTGAGATTTTGACTGTCCGGCGATTTAATCGTGCCGTCCAGAAGCCCTACGTTCTATTTTCGTGCATACAGATGACGAGGACAAAAATACGAAATAGTTGTGACTATCCGGCGATTTAATCATGCCGTTCAGAAGCCCTACGTTCTATTTTCGTGCATACGGATGTCGGAGACGAAAATACGAAAAATTCGTGTCGTTGGAAACAAGCACTCCTTAGAAACTCTATAAAGTTTGTTTCGCGAGATTCTGACTTTTCGGGGATGGAATCGTGCCGTCGAGAAACCCTACGGGCAATTTTCGAGCATCTGGATGTCGGAGACGAAAACTCGAAAAAGTCGTGTCGTTGCAAAGAAGAACTCCTTGGAAACTCTAGAAACTACGTTTCGTCAGATTCTGACTGTCCCGCGATTTAATCGTAACGTCCAGAAGCCCTACGGTCAATTTTCGTGCATACGGATGACGGGGACAAAAATACGAAAAAGTCATGTCGTTGGAAAGAAGAACTCCTTGGAAACTATAGAAACTTCGTTTCGTGAGATTTTGACAGTCCGGCGATTTAATCGTGCCGTCCAGAAGCCCTACGTTCTATTTTCGTGCATACAGATGACGGGGACAAAAATACGAAATAGTTGTGTCGTTGAAAGGAGGAACGGATAATAAAATCTATAAAGTTCGTTTCGCGAGATTCCGAATTTCCGGCGATGGAATCGTGCCGTCGAGAAACCCTGCGGGCCATATTTGTGCATCCGGATTTCAGAGACGAAAATTCGAAATAGTCGTGTCGTTGGAAAGAGGAACTCCTTGGAAATTCTAGAAACTTCGTTTCGTGAGATTGTGACTGTCCGGCGATTTAATCATGCCGTTCAGAAGCCCTACGTTCTATTTTCGTGCATACGGATGCCGGAGACGAAAATACGAAAAATTCGTGTCGTTGGAAACAAGCACTCCTTAGAAACTCTATAAAGTTCGTTTCGCGAGATTCTGACTTTTCGGGGATGGAATCGTGCCGTCGAGAAACCCTACGGGCCATTTTCATGCATCTGGATGTCGGAGACGAAAACTCGAAAAAGTCGTGTCGTTGCTAAGAAGAACTCCTTGGAAACTCTAGAAACTACGTTTCGTCAGATTCTGACTGTCCCGCGATTTAATCGTAACGTCCAGAAGCCCTACGGTCTATTTTCGTGCATACGGATGACGGGGACAAAAATACGAAAAAGTCATGTCGTTGGAAAGAAGAACTCCTTGGAAACTATAGAAACTTCGTTTCGTGAGATTTTGACAGTCCGGCGATTTAATCGTGCCGTCCAGAAGCCCTACGTTCTATTTTCTTGCATTCGGATGGCGGGGACAAAAATACAAAAAAGTCGTGTCGTTGAAAGGAAGAACGGATAATAAACTCTATAAAGTTCGTTTCGCGAGATTTCGACCTTCCGGCCATGGAATCGTGCCGTCGAGAAACCCTACGGGCCATTTTCGTGCATACGGATGTCGGAGACGAAAATATGAAAAATTTGTGTCGTTGGAAATAAGCACTCCTTAGAAATTCTATAAAGTTCGTTCCGCGAGAATCCGACTTTCCGGCCATGGAATCGTGCCGTCGAGAAACCCTACGGGCCATTTTTGTGCATACGGATGACGGAGACGAAAATACGAAAAACTCGTGTCGTTGGAAACAAGCACGCCTTAGAAACTCTATAAAGTCCGTTTCGCGAGATTCCGAATTTTCGGGGATGGAATCGTGCCGTCGAGAAACCCTACGGGCCATTTTCGTGCATCTGGATGTCGGAGACGAAAATTCGAAAAAGTCGTGTCGTTGGAAAGAAGAACTCCTTGGAAACTCTAGAAACTTCGTTTCGTGAGATTCTGACAGTCCGGCGATTTAATCGTGCCGTCCAAAAGCCCTACGTTCTATTTTCTTGCATACGGATGACGGAGACAAAAATACGAAAAAGTCGTGTCGTTGAAAGGAAGAACGGATAATAAACCTTATAAAGTTCGTTTCGCGAGATTCCGAGTTTCCGGCGATGGAATCGTGCCGTCGAGAAACCCTACGGGCCATTTTCGTGCATACAGATGTCGGAGATGAAAATACGAAAAATTCGTGTCGTTGGAAACAAGCTCTCCTTAGAAACTCTATAAAGTTCGTTTCGCAAGATTCTGACTTTTCGGGGATGGAATCGCGCCGTCGAGAAACCCTACGGGCCATTTTCGTGCATACAGATGTCGGAGATGAAAATACCAAAAATTCGTGTCGTTGGAAACAAGCACTCCTTAGAAACTCTATAAAGTTCGTTTTGCGAGATTTTGACTTTTCGGGGATGGAATCGCGCCGTCGAGAAACCCTACGGGCCATTTTCGTGCATCTGGATGTCGGAGACGAAAATTCAAAAAAGTCGTGTCGTTGGAAAGAAGAACTCCTTGGAAACTCTAGAAACTTCGTTTCGTGAGATTCTGACAGTCCGGCGATTTAATCGTGCCGTCCAAAATCCCTACGTTCTATTTTCTTGCATACGGATGACGGAGACAAAAATACGAAAAAGTCGTGTCGTTGAAAGGAAGAACGGATAATAAACCTTATAAAGTTTGTTTCGCGAGATTCCGAGTTTCCGGCGATGGAATCGTGCCGTCGAGAAACCCTACGGGCCATTTTCGTGCATACAGATGTCGGAGATGAAAATACGAAAAATTCGTGTCGTTGGAAACAAGCTCTCCTTAGAAACTCTATAAAGTTCGTTTCGCAAGATTCTGACTTTTCGGGGATTGAATCGCGCCGTCGAGAAACCCTACGGGCCATTTTCGTGCATACAGATGTCGGAGATGAAAATACGAAAAATTCGTGTCGTTGGAAACAAGCACTCCTTAGAAACTCTATAAAGTTCGTTTTGCGAGATTTTGACTTTTCGGGGATGGAATCGGGCCGTCGAGAAACCCTACGGGCCATTTTCATGCATCTGGATGTCGGAGACGAAAACTCGAAAAAGTCGTGTCGTTGCTAAGAAGAACTCCTTGGAAACTCTAGAAACTACGTTTCGTCAGATTCTGACTGTCCCGCGATTTAATCGTAACGTCCAGAAGCCCTACGGTCTATTTTTGTGCATACGGATGACGGGGACAAAAATACGAAAAAGTCATGTCGTTGGAAAGAAGAACTCCTTGGAAACTATAGAAACTTCGTTTCGTGAGATTTTGACAGTCCGGCGATTTAATCGTGCCGTCCAGAAGCCCTACGTTCTATTTTCGTGCATACAGATGACGGGGACAAAAATACGAAATAGTTGTGTCGTTGAAAGGAGGAACGGATAATAAAATCTATAAAGTTCGTTTCGCGAGATTCCGAATTTTCGGCGATGGAATCGTGCCGTCGAGAAACCCTGTGGGCCATATTTGTGCATCTGGATTTCAGAGACGAAAATTCGAAATAGTCGTGTCATTGGAAAGAGGAACTCCTTGGAAATTCTAGAAACTTCGTTTCATGAGATTGTGACTGTCCGGCGATTTAATCATGCCGTTCAGAAGCCCTACGTTCTATTTTCGTGCATACGGATGTCGGAGACGAAAATACGAAAAATTCGTGTCGTTGGAAACAAGCACTCCTTAGAAACTCTATAAAGTTCGTTTCGCGAGATTCTGACTTTTCGGGGATGGAATCGTGCCGTCGAGAAACCCTTACGGGCCATTTTCGTGCATCTGGATGTCGGAGACGAAAACTCGAAAAAGTCATGTCGTTGCAAAGAAGAACTCCTTGGAAACTCTAGAAACTACATTTCGGGAGATGCTGACTGTCCCGCGATTTAATCGTAAGGTCCAGAAGCCCTACGGTCTATTTTCGTGCATACGGATGACGGGGACAAAAATACGAAAAAGTCGTGTCGTTGGGAAGAAGAACTCCTTGGAAACTATAGAAACTTCGTTTCGTGAGATTTTGACAGTCCGGCAATTTAATCATGCCGTCCAGAAGCCCTACGTTCTATTTTCTTGCATACGGATGACGGGGACAAAAATACGAAAAAGTCGTGTTGTTGAAAGGAAGAACGGATAATAAACTCTATAAAGTTCGTTTCACGAGATTTCGACCTTCCGGCCATGGAATCGTGCCCTCGAGAACCCCTACGGGCCATTTTCGTGCATCCCGATGTCGGAGACGAAAATTCGTAAAAGTCGTCTCGTTGGAAAGAACAACTCCTTAGAAACTCTAGAAACTTCGTTTCGTGAGATTTTGACTGTCCGGCGATTTAATCGTGCCGTTCAGAAGCCCTACGTTCTATTTTCTTGCATACGGATGACGGACACAAAAATACGAAAAAGTCGTGTCGTTGAAAGGAAGAACGGATAATAAACCTTATAAAGTTCGTTTCGCGAGATTCCGAGTTTTCGGGGATGGAATCGTGCCGTCGAGAAACCCTACGGGCCATTTTCGTGCATACAGATGTCGGAGATAAAAATATGAAAAATTCGTGTCGTTGGAAACAAGCACTCCTTAGAAACTCTATAAAGTTCGTTTCGCAAGATTTTGACTTTTCGGGGATGGAATCGCGCCGTCGAGAAACCCTACGGGCCATTTTCGTGCATCTGGATGTCGGAGACGAAAATTCGAAAAAGTCGTGTCGTTGGAAAGAATAACTCCTTGGAAACTCTAGAAACTTCGTTTCCTGAGATTTTGACTGTCCGGCGATTTAATCGTGCCGTCCAGAAGCCCTACGTTCTATTTTCGTGCATACAGATGACGAGGACAAAAATACGAAATAGTTGTGACTATCCGGCGATTTAATCATGCCGTTCAGAAGCCCTACGTTCTATTTTCGTGCATACGGATGTCGGAGACGAAAATACGAAAAATTCGTGTCGTTGGAAACAAGCACTCCTTAGAAACTCTATAAAGTTTGTTTCGCGAGATTCTGACTTTTCGGGGATGGAATCGTGCCGTCGAGAAACCCTACGGGCAATTTTCGAGCATCTGGATGTCGGAGACGAAAACTCGAAAAAGTCGTGTCGTTGGAAACAAGCACGCCTTAGAAACTCTATAAAGTTCGTTTCGCGAGATTCCGACTTTTCGGGGATGGAATCGTGCCGTGGAGAAACCCTACGGGCCATTTTCGTGCATCTGGATGTTGGAGACGAAAATTCGAAAAAGTCGTGTCGTTGGAAAGAAGAACTCCTTGGAAACTCTAGAAACTTCGTTTCGTGAGATTCTGACTGTCCGGCGATTTAATCGTGCCGTCCTGAAGCCCTACGTTCTATTTTCTTGCATACGGATAACGGAGACAAAAATACGAAAAAGTCGTGTCGTGGAAAGGAAGAACGGATAATAAACTCTATCAAGTTCGTTTCGCGAGATTTCGACTTTCCGGCGATGGAATCGTGCCGTCGAGAAAACCTACGGGCCATTTTCGTGCATCCCGATGTCGGAGACGAAAATTCGTAAAAGTCATCTCGTTGCATAGAACAACTCCTTGGAAACTCTAGAAACTTCGTTTCGTGAGATTTTGACTGTCCGGCGATTTAATCGTGCCTTTCAGAAGCCCTACGTTCTATTTTCTTGCATACGGATGACGGAGACAAAAATACGAAAAAGTCGTGTCGTTGAAAGGAAGAACGGATAATAAACCTTATAAAGTTCGTTTCGCGAGATTTCGAGTTTCCGGCGATGGAATCGTGCCGTCGAGAAACCCTACGGGCCATTTTTGTGCATACAGATGTCGGAGATGAAAATACGAAAAATTCGTGTCGTTGGAAACAAGCACTCCTTAGAAACTCTATAAAGTTCGTTTCGAGAGATTTTGACTTTTCGGGGATGGAATCGCGCCGTCGAGAAGCCCTACGGGCCATTTTCGTGCATCTGGATGTCGGAGACGAAAATTCGAAAAAGTCGTGTCGTTGGAAAGAAGAACTCCTTGGAAACCCTAGAAACTTCGTTTCGTGAGATTTTGACCGTCCGACGATTTAATCGTGCCGTCCAGAAGCCCTACGTTCTATTTTCTTGCATACGGATGACGGGGACAAAAATACGAAATAGTTGTGTCGTTGAAAGGAGGAACGGATAATAAAATCTATAAAGTTCGTTTCGCGAGATTCCGAATTTCTGGCGACGAAATCGTGCCGTCGAGAAACCCTACGGGCCATATTTGTGCATCCGGATTTCAGAGACGAAAATTCGAAATAGTCGTGTCGTTGGAAAGAAGAACTCCTTAGAAATTCTAGAAACTTGGTTTCGTGAGATTGTGACTGTCCGGCGATTTAATCATGCCGTTCAGAAGCCCTACGTTCTATTTTAGTGCATACAGATGACGAGGACAAAAATACGAAATAGTTGTGTCGTTGAAAGGAGGAACGGATAATAAAATCTATAAAGTTCGTTTCGCGAGATTCCGAATTTCTGGCGACGGAATCGTGCCGTCGAGAAACCCTACGGGCCATATTTGTGCATCCGGATTTCAGAGACGAAAATTCGAAATAGTCGTGTCGTTGGAAAGAAGAACTCCTTGGAAATTCTAGAAACTTGGTTTCGTGAGATTGTGACTGTCCGGCGATTTAATCATGCCGTTCAGAAGCCCTACGTTCTATTTTCGTGCATACGGATGTCGGAGACGAAAATAAGAAAAAATTCGTGTCGTTGGAAACAAGAACTCCTTAGAAACTCTATAAAGTTCGTTTCGCGAGATTCCGACTTTTCGGGGATGGAATCGTGCCGTCCAGAAGCCCTACGGTCTATTTTCGTGCATACGGATGACGGGGACAAAAATACGAAAAAGTCGTGTCGTTGGAAAGAAGAACTCCTTGGAAACTCTAGAAACTTCGTTTCGTGAGATTTTGACAGTCCGGCGATTTAATCGTGCCGTCCGGAAGCCCTACGTTCTATTTTCTTGCATACGGATGACGGGGACAAAAATACGAAAAAGTCGTGTCGTTGAAAGGAAGAACGGATAATAAACTCTACAAAGTTTGTGTCGCGAAATTTCGACCTTCCGGCCATGGAATCGTGCCGTCGAGAAACCCTACGGGCCATTTTCGTGCATACGGATATCGGAGACGAAAATAAGAAAAACTCGTGTCGTTGGAAACAAGCACGCCTTAGAAACTCTATAAAGTTCGCTTCGCGAGATTCTGACTTTTCGGGGATGGAATCGTGCCGTCGAGAAACCCTACGGGCCATTTTCGTGCATATGGATGTCGGAGACGAAAATTCGAAAAAGTCGTGTCGTTGGAAAGAAGAACTCCTTGGAAACTCTAGAAACTTCGTTTCGTGAGATTCTGACTGTCCGGCGATTTAATCGTGCCGTCCAGAAGCCCTACGTTCTATTTTCGTGCATACAGATGACGGGGACAAAAATACGAAATAGTTGTGTCGTTGAAAGGTGGAACGGATAATAAAATCTATAAAGTTCGTTTCGCGAGATTCCGAATTTCCGGCGATGGAATCGTGCCGTGGAGAAACCCTGCGGGCCATATTTGTGCATCTGGATTTCGGAGACGAAAATTCGAAAAAGTCGTGTCGTTGGAAAGAAGAACTCCTTGGAAACCATAGAAACTTCGTTTCGTGAGATTTTGACCGTCCGACGATTTAATCGTGCCGTCCAGAAGCCCTACGTTCTATTTTCTTGCATACGGATGACGGGGACAAAAATACGAAAAAGTCGTGTCGTTGAAAGGAAGAACGGATAATAACCTCTATAAAGTTCATTTCGCGAGATTTCGACCTTCCGGCCATGGAATCGTGCCGTCGAGAAACCTTACGGGCCATTTTCGTGCATACGGATGTCGGAGACGAAAATACGAAAAATTTGTGTCGTTGGAAACAAGCACTCCTTAGAAATTCTATAAAGTTCGTTCCGCGAGAATCCGACTTTCCGGCGATGGAATCGTGCCGTCGAGAAACCCTACGGGCCATTTTTGTGCATACGGATGTCGGAGATAAAAATACGAAAAACTCGTGTCGTTGGAAACAAGCACGCCTTAGAAACTCTATAAAGTTCGTTTCGCGAGATTTTGACTTTTCGGGGATGGAATCGTGCCGTCGAGAAACCCTGCGGGCCATATTTGTGCATCCGGATTTCAGAGACGAAAATTCGAAATAGTCGTGTCGTTGGAAAGAAGAACTCCTTGGAAATTCTAGAAAGTTCGTTTCGTGAGATTGTAACTGTCCGGCGATTTAATCATGCCGTTCAGAAGCCCTACGTTCTATTTTCGTGCATACGGATGTTGGAGACGAAAATACGAAAAATTCGTGTCGTTGGAAACAAGCACTCCTTAGAAACTCTATAAAGTTCGTTCCGCGAGAATCCGACTTTCCGGCGATGGAATCATGCCGTCGAGAAACCCTACGTGCCATTTTTGTGCATACGGATGTCGGAGACGAAAATACGAAAAACTCGTGTCGTTGGAAACAAGCACGCCTTAGAAACTCTATAAAGTTCGCTTCGCGAGATTCCGACTTTTCGGGGATGGAATCGTGCCGTCGAGAAACCCTACAGGCCATTTTCGTGCTTCTGGATGTCGGAGACGAAAACTCGAAAAAGTCGTGTCGTTGCAAAGAAGAACTCCTTGGAAACTCTAGAAACTACGTTTCGTGAGATTCTGACTGTCCCGCGATTTAATCGTAACGTCCAGAAGCCCTACGGTCTATTTTCGTGCATACGGATGACGGGGACAAAAATACGAGAAAGTCGTGTCGTTGGAAAGAAGAACTCCTTGGAAACTCTAGAAACTTCGTTTCGTGAGATTCTGACTATCCGGCGATTTAATCGTGCCGTCCAGAAGCCATACGTTCTATTTTCTTGCATACGGATGACGGAGACAAAAATACAAAAAAGTCGTGTCGTTGAAAGGAAGAACGGATAATAAACTCTATCAAGTTCGTTTCGCGAGATTTCGACTTTCCGGCGATGGAATCGTGCCGTAGAGAAAACCTACGGGCCATTTTCGTGCATCCCGATGTCGGAGACGAAAATTCGTAAAAGTCGTCTCGTTGGAAAGAACAACTCCTTGGAAACTCTAGAAACTTCGTTTCGTGAGATTTTGACTGTCTGGCGATTTAATCGTGCCTTTCAGAAGCCCTACGTTCTATTTTCTTGCATTCGGATGACGGAGACAAAAATACGAAAAAGTCGTGTCGTTGAAAGGAAGAACGGATAATAAACCTTAGAAAGTTCGTTTCGCGAGATTTCGAGTTTCCTGCGATGGAATCGTGCCGTCGAGAAACCCTACGGGCCATTTTCGTGCATACAGATGTCGGAGATGAAAATACGAAAAATTCGTGTCGTTGGAAACAAGCACTCCTTAGAAACACTATAAAGTCCGTTCCGCGAGAATCCGACTTTTCGGGGATGGAATCGTGCCGTCGAGAAACCCTACGGGCCATTTTCGTGCATCTGGATGTCGGAGACGAAAACTCGAAAAAGTCGTGTCGTTGCAAAGAAGAACTCCTTGGAAACTCTAGAAACTACGTTTCGTGAGATTCTGACTGTCCCGCGATTTAATCGTAACGTCCAGAAGCCCTACGGTCTATTTTCGTGCATACGGATGACGGGGACAAAAATACGAAAAAGTCGTGTCGTTGGAAAGAAGAACTCCTTGGAAACTCTAGAAACTTCGTTTCGTGAGATTTTGACAGTCCGACGATTTAATCGTGCCGTCCAGAAGCCCTACGTTCTATTTTCTTGCATACGGATGACGGGGACAAAAATACGAAAAAGTCGTGTCGTTGAAAGGAAGAACGGATAATAAACTCTATAAAGTTCGTTTCGCGAGATTTCCACCTTCCGGCCATGGAATCATGCCGTCGAGAAACCCTACGGGCCATTTTCGTGCATACGGATGTCGGAGACGAAAATACGAAAAATTTGTGTCGTTAGAAACAAGCACTCCTTAGAAATTCTATAAAGTTCGTTCCGCGAGAATCCGACTTTCCGGTGATGGAATCGTGCCGTCGAGAAACCCAACGGGCCATTTTTGTGGATACGGATGTCAGAGACGAAAATACGAAAAACTCGTGTCGTTGGAAACAAGCACGCCTTAGAAACTCTATAAAGTTCGTTTCGCGAGATTCCGACTTTTCGGGGATGGAATCGTGCCGTCCAGAAACCCTACGGTCTATTTTCGTGCATACGGATGACGGGGACAAAAATACGAAAAAGTCGTGTCGTTGGAAAGAAGAACTCCTTGGAAACTCTAGAAACTTCGTTTCGTGAGATTTTGACAGTCCGGCGATTTAATCGTGCCGTCCGGAAGCCCTACGTTCTATTTTCTTGCATACGGATGACGGGGACAAAAATACGAAAAAGTCGTGTCGTTGAAAGGAAGAACGGATAATAAACTCTACAAAGTTTGTGTCGCGAAATTTCGACCTTCCGGCCATGGAATCGTGCCGTCGAGAAACCCTACGGGCCATTTTCGTGCATACGGATGTCGGAGACGAAAATAAGAAAAACTCGTGTCGTTGGAAACAAGCACGCCTTAGAAACTCTATAAAGTTCGTTTCGCGAGATTCTGACTTTTCGGGGATGGAATCGTGCCGTCGAGAAACCCTACGGGCCATTTTCGTGCATATGGATGTCGGAGACGAAAATTCGAAAAAGTCGTGTCGTTGGAAAGAAGAACTCCTTGGAAACTCTAGAAACTTCGTTTCGTGAGATTCTGACTGTCCGGCGATTTAATCGTGCCGTCCAGAAGCCCTACGTTCTATTTTCGTGCATACAGATGACGGGGACAAAAATACGAAATAGTTGTGTCGTTGAAAGGTGGAACGGATAATAAAATCTATAAAGTTCGTTTCGCGAGATTCCGAATTTCCGGCGATGGAATCGTGCCGTGGAGAAACCCTGCGGGCCATATTTGTGCATCCGGATTTCAGAGACGAAAATTCGAAATATTCGTGTCATTAGAAAGAAGAACTCCTTGGAAATTCTAGAAACTTCGTTTCGAGAGATTGTGACTGTCCAGCGATTTAATCATGCCGTTCAGAAGCCCTACGTTCTATTTTCGTGCATACGGATGTCGGAGACGAAAATACGAAAAATTCGTGTCGTTGGAAACAAGCACTCCTTAGAAACTCTATAAGGTTCGTTCCGCGAGAATCCGACTTTCCGACGATGGAATCGTGCCGTCGAGAAACCCTACGGGCCATTTTTGTGCATCTGGATGTCGGAGACGAAAACTCGAAAAAGTCATGTCGTTGCAAAGAAGAACTCCTTGGAATTTAGAAACTTCGTTTCGTGAGATTCTGACTGTCCGGCCATTTAATCGTGCCGTCCAGAAGCCCTACGTTCTATTTTCCTGCATACGGATGACGGAGACAAAAATACGAAAAAGTCGTGTCGTTGAAAGGAAGAACGGATAATAAACCTTATAAAGTTCGTTTCGCGAGATTCCAAGTTTCCGGCGATGGAATCGTGCCGTCGAGAAACCCTACGGGCCATTTTCGTGCATACAGATGTCGGAGATGAAAATACGAAAAATTCGTGTCGTTGGAAACAATCACTCCTTAGAAACTCTATAAAGTTCGTTTCGCGAGATTCCGAATTTTCGGGGATGGAATGGGGCCGTCGAGAAACCCTACGGGCCATTTTCGTGTATCAGGATGTCGGAGACGAAAATTCGAAAAAGTCGTGTCGTTGGAAAGTAGAACTCCTTGGAATTTAGAAACTTCGTTTCGTGAGATTCTGACTGTCCGGCCATTTAATCGTGCCGTCCAGAAGCCCTACGTTCTATTTTCCTGCATACGGATGACGGAGACAAAAATACGAAAAAGTCGTGTCGTTGAAAGGAAGAACGGATAATAAACTCTATCAAGTTCGTTTCGCGAGATTTCAACTTTCCGGCGATGGAATCGTGCCGTCGAGAAAACCTACGGGCCATTTTCGTGCTTCCCGATGTCGGAGACGAAAACTCGGAAAGGTCGTCTCATTGGAAAGAACAACTCCTTGGAAACTCTAGAAACTTCGTTTCGTGAGATTTTGACTGTCCGGCGATTTAATCGTGCCGTTTAGAAGCCCTACGTTCTATTTTCTTGCATACGGATGACGGAGACAAAAATACGAAAAAATCGTGTCGTTGAAAGGAAGAACGGATAATAAACCTTATAAAGTTTGTTTCGCGAGATTCCGAGTTTCCGGCGATGGAATCGTGCCGTCGAGAAACCCTACGGGCCATTTTCGTGCATACAGATGTCGGAGATGAAAATACGAAAAATTCGTGTCGTTGGAAACAAGCACTCCTTAGAAACTCTATAAAGTTCGTTTCGAGAGATTTTGACTTTTCGGGGATGGAAACGCGCCGTCGAGAAACCCTACGGGCCATTTTCGTGCATCTGGATGTCGGAGACGAAAATTCGAAAAAGTCGTGTCGTTGGAAACAATAACTCCTTGGAAACTCTAGAAACTTTGTTTCCTGAGATTTTGACTGTCCGGCGATTTAATCGTGCCGTCCAGAAGCCCTACGTTCTATTTTCGTGCATACATATGACGGGGACAAAAATACGAAATAGTTGTGTCGTTGAAAGGAGGAACAGATTATTAAATCTATAAAGTTCGTTTTGCGAGATTCCGAATTTCCGGCAATGGAATCGTGTCGTCGAGAAACCCTGCGGGCCATATTTGTGCATCCGGATTTCAGAGACGAAAATTCGAAATGGTCGTGTCGTTGGAAAGAAGAACTCCTTGGAAATTCTAGAAACTTCGTTTCGTGAGATTGTGACTGTCCGGCGATATAATCATGCCGTTCAGAAGCCCTACGTTCTATTTTCGTGCATACGGATGTCGGAGACGAAAATACAAAAAATTCGTGTCGTTGGAAACAAGCACTCCTTAGAAACTTTATAAAGTTCGTTTCGCGAGATTCTAACTTTTCGGGGTTGGAATCGTGCCGTCGAGAAACCCTACGGGCCATTTTCGTGCATCTGGATGTCGGAGACGAAAACTCGAAAAAGTCGTGTCGTTGCAAAGAAGAACTCCTTGGAAACTCTAGAAACTACATTTCGTGAGAATCTGACTGTCCCGCGATTTAATCGTAACGTCCAGAAGCCCTACGGTCTATTTTCGTGCATACGGATGACGGGGACAAAAATACGAAAAAGTCGTGTCGTTGGAAAGAAGAACTCCTTGGAAACTCTAGAAACTTCGTTTCGTGAGATTTTGACAGTCCGGCGATTTAATCGTGCCGTCCAGAAGCCCTACGTTCTATTTTCTTGCATACGGATGACGGGGATAAAAATACGAAAAAGTCGTGTCGTTGAAAGGAAGAACGGATAATAAACTCTATAAAGTTCGTTTCGCGAGATTTTGACCTTCCGGCCATGGAATCGGGCCGTCGAGAAACCCTACGGGCCATTTTCGTGCATACGGATGTCGGAGACGAAAATACGAAAAATTTGTGTCGTTGGAAACAAGCACTCCTTAGAAATTCTATAAAGTTCGTTCCGCGAGAATCCGACTTTCCGGCGATGGAATCGTGCCGTCGAGAAACCCTACGGGCCATTTTTGTGCATACGGATGTCGGAGACGAAAATAAGAAAAACTCGTGTCGTTGGAAACAAGCACGCCTTAGAAACTCTATAAAGTTCGTTTCGCGAGATTCCGACTTTTCGGGGATGGAATCGTGACATCGAGAAACCCTACGGGCCATTTTCGTGCATCTGGATGTCAGAGACGAAAATTCGAAAAAGTCGTGTCGTTGGAAAGAAGAACTCCATGGAAACTCTAGAAACTTCGTTTCGTGAGATTCTGACTGTCCGACGATTTAATCGTGCCGTCCAGAAGCCCTACGTTCTATTTTCTTACGTACGGATGACGAAGACAAAAATACGAAAAAGTCGTGTCGTTGAAAGGAAGAACGGATAATAAACTCTATCAAGTTCGTTTCGCGAGATTTCGACTTTCCGTCGATGGAATCGTGCCGTCGAGAAAACCTACGGGCCATTTTCGTGCATCCCGATGTCGGAGACGAAAATTCGTAAAATTCGTCTATTGGGAAAGAACAACTCCTTGGAAACTCTAGAAACTTCGTTTCGTGAGATTTTGACTGACCAGCGATTTAATCGAGCCGTTCAGAAGCCCTACGTTCTATTTTCTTGCATACAGAAGACGGAGACAAAAATACGAAAAAGTCGTGTCGTTGAAAGGAAGAACGGATAATAAACTCTATCAAGTTCGTTTCGCTAGATTTCGACTTTCCGGCGATGGAATCGTGCCGTCGAGAAAACCTATGGGCCATTTTCGTGCATCCCGATGTCGGAGATGAAAATACGAAAAATTCGTGTCGTTGGAAACAAGCACTCCTTAGAAACTCTATAAAGTTCGTTTCGCGAGATTTTGTCTTTTCGGGGATGGAATCGCGCCGTCAAGAAACCCTACGGGCCATTTTCGTGCATCTGGATGTCGGAGACGAAAATTCGAAAAAGTCGTGTCGTTGGAAAGAATAACTCCATGGAAACTCTAGAAACTTCGTTTCCTGAGATTTTGACTATCCGGCGATTTAATCGTGCCGTCCAGAAGCCCTACGTTCGATTTTCGTGCATACAGACGACGGGGACAAAAATACGAAATAGTTGTGTCGTTGAAAGGAGGAACGGATAATTAAATCTATAAAGTTCGTTTCGCGAGATTCCGAATTTCAGGCGATGGAATCGTGCCGTCGAGAAACCCTGCGGGCCATATTTGTGCATCCGGATTTCAGAGACGAAAATTCGAAATAGTCGTGTCGTTGGAAAGAAGAACTCCCTGGAAATTCAAGAAACTTCGTTTCGTGAGATTGTGACTGTCCGGCGACTTAATCATGCCGTTTAGAAGCCCTACGTTCTATTTTCGTGCATACGGATGTCGGAGACGAAAATACGAAAAATTCGTGTCGTTGGAAACATGCACTCCTTATAAACTCTATAAAGTTCGTTTCGCGAGATTGTGACTTTTCTGGGATGGAATCCTACCGTCGAGAAACCCTACTGGCCATTTTCGTGCATCTGGATGTCGGAGACGAAAACTCGAAAAAGTCGTGTCGTTGCAAAGAAGAACTCCTTGGAAACTCTAGAAACTACGTTTCGTGAGATTCTGACTGTCCCGCGATTTAATCGTAACGTCCAGAAGCCCTACGGTCTATTTTCGTGCATACGGATGACGGGGACAAAAATACGAAAAAGTCGTGTCGTTGGAAAGAAGAACTCCTTGGAAACTCTAGAAACTTCGTTTCGTGAGATTTTGACAGTCCGACGATTTAATCGTGCCGTCCAGAAGCCCTACGTTCTATTTTCTTGCATACGGATGACGGGGACAAAAATACGAAAAAGTCGTGTCGTTGAAAGGAAGAACGGATAATAAACTCTATAAAGTTCGTTTCGCGAGATTTCGACCTTCCGGCCATGGAATCGTGCCGTCGAGAAACCCTACGGGCCATTTTCGTGCATACGGATGTCGGAGACGAAAATACGAAAAATTTGTGTCGTTGGAAACAAGCACTCCTTAGAAATTCTATAAAGCTCGTTCCGCGAGAATCCGAATTTCCGGTGATGGAATCGTGCCGTCGAGAAACCCAACGGGCCATTTTTGTGCATACGGATGTCAGAGACGAAAATACGAAAAACTCGTGTCGTTGGAAACAAGCACGCCTTAGAAACTCTATAAAGTTCGTTTCGCGAGATTCCGACTTTTCGGGGATGGAATCGTGCCGTCGAGAAACCCTACGGGCCATTTTTGTGCATCTAGATGTCGGAGACGACAATTCGAAAAAGTCGTGTCGTTGGAAAGAAGAACTCCTTGGAAACTCTAGAAACTTCGTTTCGTGAGATTCTGACTGTCCAGCGATTTAATCGTGCCGTCCAGAAGCCCTACGTTCCATTTTCGTGCATACAGATGACGGGGACAAAAATACGAAATAGTTGTGTCGTTGAAAGGAGGAACGGATAATAAAATCTATAAAGTTCGTTTCGCGAGATTCCGAATTTCCGGAGATGGAATCTCGCCGTGGAGAAACCCTGCGGGCCATATTTGCGCATCCTGATTTCAGAGACGAAAATTCGAAAAAGTCGTGTCGTTGGAAAGAAGAACTCCTTGGAAACTCTAGAAACTACGTTTCGTGAGATTCTGACTGTCCCGCGATTTAATCGTAACGTCCAGAAGCCCTACGGTCTATTTTCGTGCATACGGATGACGGGGACAAAAATACGAAAAAGTCGTGTCGTTGGAAAGAAGAACTCCTTGGAAACTCTAGAAACTTCGTTTCGTGAGATTTTGACAGTCCGACGATTTAATCGTGCCGTCCAGAAGCCCTTCGTTCTATTTTCTTGCATACGGATAACGGGGACAAAAATACGAAAAAGTCGTGTCGTTGAAAGGAAGAACGGATAATAAACTCTATAAAGTTCGTTTCGCGAGATTTTCACCTTCCGGCCATGGAATCGTGCCGTCGAGAAACCCTACGGGCCATTTTCGTGCATACGGATGTCAGAGACGAAAATACGAAAAATTTCTGTCGTTGGAAACAAGCACCCCTTAGAAATTCTATAAAGTTCGTTCCGCGAGAATCCGACTTTCCGGCCATGGAATCGTGCCGTCGAGAAACCCTACGGGCCATTTTTGTGCATACGGATGTCGGAGACGAAAATACGAAAAACTCGTGTCGTTGGAAACAAGCACACCTTAGAAACTCTATAAAGTTCGTTTCGCGAGATTTTGACTTTTCGGGGATGGAATCGTGCCGTCGAGAAACCCTACGGGCCATTTTCGTGCATCTGGATGTCGGAGACGAAAATTCGAAAAAGTCGTGTCATTGGAAAGAATAACTCCTTGGAAACTCTAGAAACTTCGTTTCGTGAGATTCTGACTGTCCGGCGATTTAATCGTGCCGTCCAGAAGCCCTACGTTCTATTTTCTTGCATACGGATGACGGAGACTAAAATACGAAAAAGTCGTGTCGTTGAAAGGAAGAACGGATAATAAACTCTATCAAGTTTGTTTCGCGAGATTTCGACTTTCCGGCGATGGAATCGTGCCGTCGAGAAAACCTACGGGCCATTTTCGTGCATCCCGATGTCGGAGACGAAAATTCGTAAAAGTCGTCTCGTTGGAAAGAACAACTCCTTGGAAACTCTAGAAACTTCGTTTCGTAAGATTTTGACTGTCCGGCGATTTAATTGTGCCTTTCAGAAGCCCTACGTTCTATTGTCTTGCATTCGGATGACGAAGACAAAAATACGAAAAAGTCGTGTCGTTGAAAGGAAGAACGGATAATAAACCTTAGAAAGTTCGTTTCGCGAGATTTCGAGTTTCCTGCGATGGAATCGTGCCGTCGAGAAACCCTACGGGCCATTTTCGTGCATACAGATGTCGGAGATGAAAATACGAAAAATTCGTGTCGTTGGAAACAATCACTCCTTAGAAACTCTATAAAGTTCGTTTCGCGAGATTTTGACTTTTCAGGGATGGAATCGCGCCGTCGAGAAACCCTACCAGCCATTTTCGTGCATCTGGATGTCGGAGACGAAAATTCGAAAAAGTCGTGTCGTTCGAAAGAATAACTCCTTGGAAACTCTAGAAACTTCGTTTCCTGAGATTTTGACTGTCCGGCGATTTAATCGTGCCATCCAGAAGCCCTACGTTCTATTTTCGTGCATACAGATGACGGGGACAAAAATACGAAATAGTTGTGTCGTTGAAAGGAGGAACGGATAATAAAATCTATAAAGTTCGTTTCGCGAGATTTCGAATTTCCGGCGATGGAATCGTGCCGTGGAGAAACCCTGCGGGCCATATTTGTGCATCCGGATTTCAAAGACGAAAATTCGAAATAGTCGTGTCGTTGGAAAGAACTCCATGGAAATTCTAGAAACTTCGTTTCGTGAGATTGTGACTGTCCGGCGATTTAATCATACCGTTCAGAAGCCCTACGTTCTATTTTCGTGCATACGGATGTCGGAGATGAAAATACGAAAAATTCGTGTCATCGGAAACAAGCACTCCTTAGAAACTCTATAAAGTTCGTTTCGCGAGATTCTGACTTTTCAGGGATGGAATCCTACCGTCGAGAAACCCTACTGGCCATTTTCGTGCATCTGGATGTCGGAGACGAAAACTCGAAAAAGTCGTGTCGTTGCAAAGAAGAACTTCTTGGAAACTCTAGAAACTACGTTTCGTGAGATTCTAACTGTCCCGCGAATTAATCTTAACGTCCAGAAGCCCTACGGTCTATTTTCGTGCATACGGATGACGGGGACAAAAATAAGAAAAAGTCGTGTCGTTGGAAAGAAGAACTCCTTGGAAACTCTAGAAACTTCGTTTCGTGAGATTTTGACAGTCTGGCGATCTAATCGTGCCGTCCAGAAGCCCTACGTTCTATTTTCTTGCATACAGATGACAGGGACAAAAATACGAAAAAGTCGTGTCGTTCAAAGGAAGAACGGATAATAAACTCTATAAAGTTCGTTTCGTGAGATTTCGACCTTCCGGCCATGGAATCGTGCCGTCGAGAAACCCTACGGGCCATTTTCGTGCATACGGATGTCGGAGACGAAAATACGAAAAATTTGTGTCGTTGGAAACAGGCACTCCTTAGAAATTCTATAAAGTTCGTTCCGCGAGAATTCGACTTTCCGGCGATGGAATCGTGCCGTCGAGAAACCCTCCGGGCCATTTTTGTGCATACGGATGTCGGAGACGAAAATACGACAAACTCGTGTCGTTGGAAACAAGCACGCCTTAGAAACTTTATAAAGTTCGTTTCGCGAGATTCCGACTTTTCGGGGATGGAATCGTGCCGTCGAGAAACCCTACGGGCCATTTTCGTGCATCCCGATGTCGGAGACGAAAATTCGAAAAAGTCGTGTCGTTGGAAAGAAGAACTCCTTGGAAACTCTAGAAACTTCGTTTCGTGAGATTTTGACAGTCCGGCGATTTAATCATGCCGTTCAGAAGCCCTACGTTATATTTTCTTGCATACGGATGACGGGGACAAAAATACGAAAAAGTCGTGTCGTTGAAAGGAAGAATGGATAATAAACTCAACAAAGTTCGTTTCGCGAGATTTCGACCTTCCGGCCATGGAATCGTGCCGTCGAGAAACCCTACGGGCCATTTTCGTGCATACGGATGTCGGAGATGAAAATTTGAAAAATTTGTGTCGTTTGAAACAAGCACTCCTTAGAAAATCTATAAAGTTCGTTCCGCGAGAATCCGACTTTCCGGCGATGGAATCGTGCCGTCGAGAAACCCTACGGGCCATTTTCGTGCATACAGATGTCGGAGATGAAAATACGAAAAATTCGTGTCGTTGGAAACAAGCACTCCTTAGAAACTCTATAAAGTTCGTTTCGCGAGATTTTGAATTTTCGGGGAAGGAATCGAGCCGTCGAGAAACCCTACGGGCCATTTTCGTGCATCTGGATGTCGGAGACGAAAATTCGGAAAAGTCGTGTCGTTGGAAAGAAGAACTCCTTGGAAACTCTAGAAACTTCGTTTCCTGAGATTTTGACTGTCCGGCGATTTAATCGTGTCGTCCAGAAGCCCTACGTTCTATTTTCGTGCATACAGATGACGGGGACAAAAATACGAAATATTTGTGTCGTTGAAAGGAGGAACGGATAATAAAATCTTTAAAGTTCGTTTCGCGAGATTCCGAATTTCCGGCGATGGAATCGTCCCGTCAAGAAACCCTGCGGGCCATATTTGTGCATCCGGATTTCAGAGACGAAAATACGAAAAACTCATGTCGTTGGAAACAAGCACGCCTTAGAAAATCTATAAAGTTCGTTGCGCGAGATTCCGACTTTTCGGGGATGGAATCGTGCCGTCGAGAAACCCTACGGGCCATTTTCGTGCATCTGGATGTCGGAGACGAAAATTCGAAAAAGTCGTGTCGTTGGAAAGAAGAACTCCTTGGAAACTCTAGAAACTTCGCTTCGTGAGATCCTGACTGTCCGGCTATTTAATCGTGCCGTCCAGAAGCCCTACGTTCTATTTTCTTGCATACGGATGACGGAGACAAATATACGAAAAAGTCGTGTCGTTGAAAGGAAGAACGGATAATAAACCTTATAAAGTTCGTTTCGCGAGATTCCAAGTTTCCGGCGATGGAATCGTGCCGTCGAGAAACCCTACGGGCCATTTTCGTGCATACAGATGTCGGAGATGAAAATACGAAAAATTTGTGTCGTTGGAAACAAGCACTCCTTAGAAACTCTATAAAGTTCGTTTCGCGAGATTTTGACTTTTCGGGGATGGAATCGCGCCGTCGAGAAACCCTACGGGCCATTTTCATGTATCTGGATGTCGGAGATGAAAATTCTAAAAAGTCGTGTCGTTGGAAAGAATAACTCCTTGGAAACTCTAGAAACTTCGTTTCCTGAGATTTTGACTGTCCGGCAATTTAATCGTGCCGTCCAGAAGCCCTACGTTCTATTTTCGTGCATACAGATGACGGGGACAAAAATACGAAATATTTGTGTCGTTGAAAGGAGGAACGGATAATAAAATCTATAAAGTTCGTTTCGCGAGATTCCGAATTTCCGGCGATGGAATCGTGCCGTCAAGAAACCCTGCGGGCCATATTTGTCCATCCGGATTTCAGAGACGAAAATACGAAAAACTCGTGTCGTTGGAAACAAGCACGCCTTAGAAACTCTATAAAGTTCGTTTCGCGAGATTCCGACTTTTTGGGGATAGAATCGTGCCGTCGAGAAACCCTACGGGCCATTTTCGTGCATCTGGATGTCGGAGACAAAAATTCGAAAAAGTCGTGTCGTTGGAAAGAAGAACTCCTTGGAAACTCTAGAAACTTCGTTTCGTGAGATTCTGACTGTCCGGCGATTTAATCGTGCCGTCCAGAAGCCCTACGTTCTATTTTCTTGCATACGGATGACGGAGACAAAAATACGAAAAAGTCGTGTCGTTGAAAGGAAGAACGGATAATAAACTCTATCAAGTTCGTTTCGTGCATCCCGATGTCGTTGAAAGGAAGAACGGATAATAAACTCTATCAAGTTCGTTTCGCGAGATTTCGACTTTCCGGCGATGGAATCGTGCTGTCGAGAAAACCTACGGGCCATTTTCGTGCATCCCGATGTCGGAGACGAAAATTCGTAAAAGTCGTCTCGTTGGAAAGAACAACTTCTTGGAAACTGTAGAAACTTCGTTTCGTGAGATTTTGACTGTCCGGCGATTTAATCGTGCCGTTCAGAAGCCCTACATTCTATTTTCTTGCATACGGATGAGGGAGACAAAAATACGAAAAAGTCGTGTCGTTGAAAGGAAGAACGGATAGTAACCCTTATAAAGTTCGTTTCGCGAGATTTCGAGTTTCCGGCGATGGAATCGTGCCGTCGAGAAACGCTACGGGCCATTTTCGTGCATACAGATGTCGGAGACGAAAATTCGAAAAAGTCATGTCGTTGGAAAGAGTAACTCCTTGGAAACTCTAGAAACTTTGTTTCCTGAGATTTTAACTGTCCGGCGATTTAATCGTGCCGTCCAGAAACCCTACGTTCTATTTTCGTGCATACAGATGACGGGGACAAAAATACGAAATAGTTGTGTCGTTGAAAGGAGGAACGGATAACAAAATTTATAAAGTTCGTTTCGCGAGATTCCCAATTTCCGACGATGGAATCGTGTCGTCGAGAAACCCTGCGGGCCATATTTGTGCATCCGGATTTCAGAGACGAAAATTCGAAATAGTCGTGTCTTTGGAAAGAAGAACTCCTTGGAAATTCTAGAAACTTAGTTTCGTGAGATTGTCACTGTCCGGCGATTTAATCATGCCGTTCAGAAGCCCTACGTTCTATTTTCGTCCATACGGATGTCGGAGACGAAAATATGAAAAATTCGTGTCGTTGGAAACAAGCACTCCTTAGAAACTCTATAAAGTTCGTTTCGCGAGAATCCGACTTTTCGGGGATGGAATCGTGCCGTCGAGAAACCCTACGGGCCATTTTCGTGCATAGGGATGTCGGAGACGAAAACTCGAAAAAGTCGTGTCGTTGCAAAGAAGAACTCCTTGGAAACTCTAGAAACTTCGTTTTGTGAGATTCTGACTGTCCCGTGATTTAACCGTAACGTCCAGAAGCCCTACGGTCTATTTTCGTGCATACGGATGACGGGGACAAAAATACGAAAAAGTCGTGTCGTTGGAAAGAAGAACTCCTTGAAAACTCTAGAAACTTCGTTTCGTGAGATTTTGACAGTCCGGCGATTTAATCGTGCCGTCAAGAATCCCTACGTTCTATTTTCTTGCATACGGATGACGGGGACAAAAATACAAAAAAGTCGTGTCGGTGAAAGGAAGAACGGATAAAAAACTCTATAAAGTTCGTGTCGCGAGATTTCGACCTTCCGGCCATGGAATGGTGCCGTCGAGAAACCCTACGGGCCATTTTCGTGCATACGGATGTCGGAGACGAAAATACGAAAAATTTGTGTCGTTGGAAACAAGCACTACTTAGAAATTCTATAAAGTTCGTTCCGCGAGAATCTGACTTTCCGGCGATGGAATTGTGCCGTCGAGAAACCCTACGGGCCATTTTTGTGCATACGGATGTCGGAGACGAAAATACGAAAAACTCGTGTCGTTGGAAACAAGCACGCCTTAGAAACTCTATAAAGTTCGTTTCGCGAGATTCCGACTTTTCGGGGATGGAATCGTGCCGTCGAGAAACCCTACGGGCCATTTTCGTGCATCTGGATGTCGGAAACGAAAATTTGAAAAAGTCGTGTCGTTGGAAAGAAGAACTCCTTGGAAACTCTAGAAACTTCGTTTCGTGAGATTCTGACGGTCTGGCGATTTAATCGTGCCGTCCAGAAGCCCTACGTTCTATTTTCTTGCATACGGATGACGGAGACAAAAATACGAAAAAGTCGTGTCGTTGAAAGGAAGAACGGATAATAAACCTTATAAAGTTCGTTTCGCGAGATTCCGACTTTCCGACGATGGAATCGTGCCGTCGAGAAACGCTACGGGCCATTTTCGTGCATACAGATGTCAGAGATGAAAATACGAAAAATTCGTGTCGTTGGAAACAAGCACTCCTTAGAAACTCTATAAAGTTCGTTTCGCGAGATTTTGACTTTTCGGGAATGGAATCGCGCCGTCGAGAAACCCTACGGGCCATTTTCGTGCATCTGGATGTCGGAGACGAAAATTCAAAAAAGTCGTGTCGTTGGAAAGAATAACTCTTTGGAAACTCTAGAAACTTCGTTTCGTGAGATTCTGACTGTCCGGCGATTTAATCGTGCCGTCCAGAAGCCCTACGTTCTATTTTCTTGCACACGGATGACGGAGACAAAAATACGAAAAAGTCGTGTCGTTGAAAGGAAGAACGGATAATAAACTCTGTCAAGTTCGTTTCGCGACATTTCGACTTTCCGGCGGTTGAATCGTGCCGTCGAGAAAACCTATGGGCCATTTTCGTGCATCCCGATGTCGGAGACGAAAATTCGTAAAAGTCGTCTCGTTGGAAAGAACATCTCCATGGAAACTCTAGAAACTTCGTTTCGTGAGATTTTAACTGTCCGGCGATTTAATCGTGCCGTTCAGAAGCCCTACGTTCTATTTTATTGTATACGGATGACGGAGACAAAAATACGAAAATGTCGTGTCGTTGAAAGGAAGAACGGATAATAAAGTCTATAAAGTTCGTTTCGCGAGATTTCGACCTTCCGGCCATGGAATCGTGCCGTCGAGAAACCCTACGGGCCATTTTCGTGCATACGGATGTCGGAGACGAAAATACGAAAAATTTGTGTCGTTGGAAACAAGCACTCCTTAGAAATTCTATAAAGTTTGTTCCGCGAGAATCTGACTTTCCGGCGATGGAATCGTGCCGTCGAGAAACCCTACGGGCCATTTTTGTGCATACGGATGTCGGAGACGAAAATACGAAAAACTCGTGTCGTTGGAAACAAGCACGCCTAATAAACTCTATAAAGTTCGTTTCGCGAGATTCCGACTTTTCGGGGATGGAATCGTGCCGTCAAGAAACCCTACGGGCCATTTTCGTGCATCTGGCTGTCGGAGACGAAAATTCGAAAAAGTCGTGTCGTTGGAAAGAAGAACTCCTTGGAAACTCTAGAAACTTCGTTTCGTGAGATTCTGACGGTCCGGCGATTTAATCGTGCCGTCCAGAAGCCCTACGTTCTATTTTCTTGCATACGGATGACGGAGACAAAAATACGAAAATGTCATGTCGTTGAAAGGAAGAACGGATAATAAACTCTATCAAGTTCGTTTCGCGAGATTTCGACTTTCCGGCGATGGAATCGTGCCGTCGAGAAAACCTACGGGCCATTTTCGTGCATCCCGATGTCGGAGACGAAAATTCGTAAAAGTCGTCTCGTTGGAAAGAACAACTCCTTGGAAACTCTAGAAACTTCGTTTCATGAGATTTTGACTGTCCGGCGATTTAATCGTGCCGTTCAGAAGCCCTACGTTCTATTTTCTTGCATACGGATGACGGAGACAAAAATACGAAAAAGTCGTGTCGTTGAAAGGAAGAACGGATAATAAACCTTATAAAGTTCGTTTCGCGAGATTCCGACTTTCCGACGATGGAATCGTGCCGTCGAGAAACCCTACGGGCCATTTTCGTGCATACAGATGTCGGAGATGAAAATACGAAAAATTCGTGTCGTTGGAAACAAGCACTCCTTAGAAATTCTATAAAGTTCGTTTCACGAGATTCCGAGTTTCCGGCTATGGAATCGTGTCGTCGAGAAACCCTACGGGCCATTTTCGTGCATACAGATGTCGGAGATGAAAATACGAAAAATTCGTGTCGTTGGAAACAAGCACGCCTTAGAAACTCTATAAAGTTTGTTTCGTGAGATTCCGAGTTTTCGGGGATGGAATCGTGCCGTCGAGAAACCCTACGGGCCATTTTCGTGCATCTGGATGTCGGAGACGAAAATTCGAAAAAGTCGTGTCGTTGGAAAGAAGAACTCCTTGGAAACTCTAGAAACTTCGTTTCCTGAGATTCTGACTGTCCGGCAATTTAATCGTGCCGTCCAGAAGCCATACGTTCTATTTTCTTGCATACGGATGACGGAGACAAAAATACGAAAAAGCCGTGTCGTTGAAAGGAGGAACGGATAATAAACTCTATCAAGTTCGTTTCGCGAGATTTCGACTTTCTGGCGATGGAATCGTGCCGTCGAGAAAACCTACGGGCCATTTTCGTGCATCCCGATGTCGGAGACGAAAATTCGTAAAAGTCGTCTCGTTGGAAAGAACAACTGCATGGAAACTCTAGAAACTTCGTTTCGTGAGATTTTGACTGTCCGGCGATTTAATCGTGCCGTTCAGAAGCCCTACGTTCTATTTTCTTCAATACGGATGACGGAGAGAAAAATACGAAAAAGTCGTGTCGTTGAAAGGAAGAACGGATAATAAACCTTATAAAGTTCGTTTCGCGAGATTCCGAGTTTTCGGCGATGGAATCGTGCCGTCGAGAAGCCCAACGGGTCATTTTCGTGCTTACAGATGTCGGAGATGAAAATACGAAAAATACGTGTCGTTGGAAACAAGCACTCCTTAGAAACTCTATAAAGTTCGTTTCGCGAGATTTTGACTTTTCGGGGATGGAATCGTGCCGTCGAGAAACCCTACGGGCCATTTTCGTGCATCTGGATGTCAGAGACGAAAATTCGAAAAAGTCGTGTCGTTGGAAAGAATAACTCCTTGGAAACTCTAGAAACATACTTTTCGTGAGATTTTGACTGTCCGGCGATTTAATCGTGCCGTTCAGAAGCCCTACGTTCTATTTTCTTCAATACGGATGACGGAGACAAAAATACGAAAAAGTCGTGTCGTTGAAAGGAAGAACGGATAATAAACCTTATAAAGTTCGTTTCGCGAGATTCCGAGTTTTCGGCGATGGAATCGTGCCGTCGAGAAGCCCAACGGGCCATTTTCGTGCTTACAGATGTCGGAGATGAAAATACGAAAAAGTCGTGTCGTTGAAAGGAAGAACGGATAAAAAACTCTGTCAAGTTCGTTTCGCGACATTTCGACTTTCCGGCGGTTGAATCGTGCCGTCGAGAAAACCTATGGGCCATTTTCGTGCATCCCGATGTCGGAGACGAAAATTCGTAAAAGTCGTCTCGTTGGAAAGAACAACTCCTTGGAAACTCTAGAAACTTCGTTTCGTGAGATTTTGACTGTCCGACAATTTAATCGTGCCGTTCAGAAGCCCTACGTTCTATTTTCTTGCATCCGGATGACGGAGACAAAAATACGAAAAAGCCGTGTCGTTGAAAGGAAGAACGGATAATAAACGTTATAAAGTTCGTTTCGCGTGTTTCCGGCGATGGAATCGTGCCGTCGAGAAACCCTACGGGCCATTTTCGTGCTTACAGATGTCGGAGATGAAAATACGAAAAATTCGTGTCGTTGGAAACAAGCACTCCTTAGAAACTCCATAAAGTTCGTTTCGCGAGATTTTGACTTTTCGGGGATGGAATCGTGCCGTCGAGAAACCCTACGGGCCATTTTCGTGCATCTGGATGTCGGAGATGAAAATTCGAAAAAGTCGTGTCGTTGGAAAGAATAACTCCTTGGAAACTCTAGAAACTTCGTTTCCTGAGATTTTGACTGTCCGGCAATTTAATCGTGCCATCCAGAAGCCCTACGTTCTATTTTTGTGCATACAGATGACGGGGACAAAAATACGAAATAGTTGTGTCGTTGAAAGGAGGAACGGATAATAAAATCTATAAAGTTCGTTTCGCGAGATTCCGAATTTCTGGCGATGGAATTGTGCCGTCGAGAAACCCTGCGGGCCATTTTTATGCATCCGGATTTCAGAGACGAAAATTCGAATAGCCGTGTCGTTCGAAAGAAGAACTCCTTGGAAATTCTAGAAACTTAGTTTCGTGAGATTGTGACTGTCCGACGATTTAATCATGCCGTTCAGATGCCCTACGTTCTATTTTCGTGCATACGGATGTCGGAGACGAAAATACGAAAAATTCGTGTCGTTGGAAACAAGCACTCCTTAGAAACTCTATAAAGTTCGTTTCGCGAGATTCCGACTTTTCGGGGATGGAATCGTGCCGTCGAGAAACCCTACGGGCCATTTTCGTGCATGTGGATGTCGGAGACGAAAACTCGATAAAGTCGTGTCGTTGCAAAGAAGAACTCCTTGGAAACTCTAGAAACTACGTTTCGGGAGATTCTGACTGTCTCGCGATTTAACCGTAACGTCCAGAAGCCCTACGGTCTATTTTCGTGCATACGGATGACGGGGACAAAAATACGAAAAAGTCGTGTCGTTGGAAAGAAGAACTCCTTGGAAACTCTAGAAACTTCGTTTCGTGAGATTTTGACAGTCCGGCGATTTAATCGTGCCGTCCAGAAGCCCTACGTTCTATTTTCTTGCATACGGATGACGGGGACAAAAATACGAAAAAGTCGTGTCGTTGAAAGGAAGAACGGATAATAAACTCTATAAAGTTCGTTTCGCGAGATTTCGACCTTCCGGCCATGGAATCGTGCCGTCGAGAAACCCTACGAGCCATTTTCGTGCATACGGATGTCGGAGACGAATACGAAAAATTTGTGTCGTTGGAAACAAGCACGCCTTAGAAACTCTATAAAGTTCGTTTCGCGAGATTCCGACTTTTCGGGGATGGAATCTTGCCGTCGAGAAACCCTACGGGCCATTTTCGTGCATCTGGATGTCGGAGACGAAAATTCGAAAAAGTCGTGTCGTTGGAAAGAAGAACTCCTTGGAAACTCTAGAAACTTCGTTTCGTGAGATTCTGACTGTCCGGCGATTTAATCGTGCCGTCCAGAAGCCCTACGTTCTATTTTCTTGCATACGGATGACGGAGACAAAAATACGAAAAAGTCGTGTCGTTGAAAGGAAGAACGGATAATAAACTCTTTCAAGTTCGTTTCGCGAGATTTCGACTTTCCGGCGATGGAATCGTGCCGTCGAGAAAACCTACGGGTCATTTTTGTGCATCCCGATGTCGGGGACGAAAATTCGTAAAAGTCGTCTCGTTGGAAAGAACAACTCCTTGGAAACTCTAGAAACTTCGTTTCGTGAGATTCTGACTGTCCGGCGATTTAATCGTGCCGTCCAGAAGCCATACGTTCTATTTTCTTGCATACGGATGACGGAGACAAAAATACGAAAAAGTCGTGTCGTTGAAAGGAAGAACGGATAATAAACTCTGTTAAGTTCGTTTCGCGAGATTTCGACTTTCCGGCGATTGAATCGTGCCGTCGAGAAAACCTATGGGCCATTTTCGTGCATCCCGATGTCGGAGACGAAAATTCGTAAAAGTCGTGTCGTTGGAAAGAACAACTCCTTGGAAACTCTAGAAACTTCGTTTCGTGAGATTTTGACTGTCCGACAATTTAATCGTGCCGTTCAGAAGCCCTACGTTCTATTTTCTTGCATCCGGATGACGGAGACAAAAATACGAAAAAGTCGTGTCGTTGAAAGGAAGAACGGATAATAAACCTTATAAAGTTCGTTTCGCGAGTTTCCGGCGATGGAATCGTGCCGTCGAGAAACCCTACGGGCCATTTTTGTGCATACGGATGTCGGAGACGAAAATACGAAAAACTCGTGTCGTTGGAAACAAGCACGCCTTAGAAACTCTATAAAGTTCGTTTCGCGAGATTCCGACTTTTCGGGGATGGAATCGTGCCGTCGAGAAACCCTACGGGCCATTTTCGTGCATCTGGATGTCGGAGACGAAAATTCGAAAAAGTCGTGTCGTTGGAAAGAAGAACTCCCTGGAAACTCTAGAAACTTCGTTTCCTGAGATTCTGACTGTCTGGCGATTTAATCGTGCCGTCGAGAAGCCCTACGTTCTATTTTCTCGCATACGGATGACGGAGACAAAAATACGAAAAAGTCGTGTCGTTGAAAGGAAGAACGGATAATAAACTCTATCAAGTTTGTTTCGCGAGATTTCGACTTTCCGGCGATGGTATCGTGCCGTCGAGAAACCCTACGGGCCATTTTCGTGCATCTGGATGTCGGAGACGAAAATTCGAAAAAGTCGTGTCGTTGGAAAGAATAACTCCTTGGAAACTCTAGAAACTTCGTTTCTTGAGACTTTGACTGTCCGGCAATTTAATCGTGCCGTCCAGAAGCCCTACGTTCTATTTTTGTGCATACAGATGACAGGGACAAAAATACGAAATAGTTGTGTCGTTGAAAGGAGGAACGGATAATAAAATCTATAAAGTTCGTTTCGCGAGATTCCGAATTTCCGGCGATGGAATCGTCCCGTCGAGAAACCCTGCGGGCCATATTTGTGCATCCGGATTTCAGAGACAAAAATTAAAAATAGTCGTGTCGTTGGAAAGAAGAACTCCTTGGAAATTCTAGAAACTTCGTTTCGTGAGATTGTGAATGTCCGGCAATTTAATCATGCCGTTCAGAAGCCCTACGTTCTATTTTCGTGCATACGGATGTCGGAGACGAAAATACGAAAAATTCGTGTCGTTGGAAACAAGCACTCCTTAGAAACTCTATAAAGTTCGTTTCGTGAGATTCTGACTTTTCGGGGATCGAATCTGGCCGTCGAGAAACCCTACGGGCCATTTTCGTGCATCTGGATGTCAGAGACGAAAACTCGAAAAAGTCGTGTCGTTGCAAAGAAGAACTCCTTGGAAACTCTAGAAACTACGTTTCGTGAGATTCTGACTGTCCCGCGATTTAATCGTAACGTCCAGAAGCCCTACGGTCTATTTTCGTGCATACGGATGACGGGGACAAAAATACGAAAAAGTCGTGTCATTGGAAAGAAGAACTCCTTGGAAACTCTAGAAACTTCGTTTCGTGAGATTTTTACAGTCCGGCAATTTAATCGTGCCGTCCAGAAGCCCTACGTTCTATTTTCTTGCGTACGGATGACGGGGACAAAAATTCGAAAAAAGTCGTGTCGTTGAAAGGAAGAACGGATAATAAACTCTATAAAGTTCGTTTCGCAAGATTTCGACCTTCCGGCCATGGAATCGTGCCGTCGAGAAACCCTACGGGCCATTTTCGTGCATACAGATGTCGGAGATGAAAATTTGAAAAATTTGTGTCGTTTGAAACAAGCACTCCTTAGAAAATCTATAAAGTTCGTTCCGCGAGAATCCGACTTTCCGGCGATGGAATCGTGCTGTCGAGAAAACCTACGGGCCATTTTCGTGCATCCCGATGTCGGAGATGAAAATTCGTAAAAGTCGTGTCGTTGGAAAGAAGAACTCCTTGGAAACTCTAGAAACTTCGTTTCGTGAGATTCTGACTGTCCGGCGATTTAATCGTGTCGTCCAGAAGCCCTACGTTCTATTTTCTTGCATACGGAGGACGGAGACAAAAATACAAAAAAGTCGTGTCGTTGAAAGGAAGAACGGATAATATACTCTATCAAGTTCGTTTCGCGAGATTTCGACTTTCTGGCGATGGAATCGTGCCGTCGAGAAAACCTACGGGCCATTTTCGTGCATCCCGATGTCGGAGACGAAAATTCGTAAAAGTCGTCTCGTTGGAAAGAACAACTCCTTGGAAACTCTAGAAACTTCGTTTCGTGAGATTTTGACTGTCCGGCGATTTAATCGTGCCGTTCAGAAGCCCTACGTTTTAATTTCTTGCATACGGATGACGGAGACAAAAATACGAAAAAGTCGTGTCGTTGAAAGGAAGAACGGATAATAAACCTTATAAAGTTCGTGTCACGACAGTCTGACTTTTCGGGGATGGAATCGTGCCGTCGAGAAACCCTACGGGCCATTTTCGTGCATCTGGATGTCGGAGACGAAAACTCGAATAAGTCGTGTCGTTGCAAAGAACTCCCTGGAAACTCTAGAAGCTACGTTTCGTGAGATTCTGACTGTCCCGCGATTTAATCGTAACGTCCAGAAGCCCTACGGTCTATTTTCGTGCATACGGATGACGGGGACAAAAATACGAAAAAGTCGTGTCGTTGGAAAGAAGAACTCCTTGGAATTCTAGAAACTTCGTTTCGTGAGATTTTGATAGTCCGGCGATTTAATCGTGCCGTCCAGAAGCCCTACGTTCTATTTTCTCGCATACGGATGATGGGGACAAAAATACGAAAAAGTCGTGTCGTTGAAAGGAAGAACGGATAATAAACTCTATAAAGTTCCTTTCGCGAGATTTCGACCTTCCGGCCATGGAATCGTGCCGTCGAGAAACCCTACGGGCCATTTTCGTGCATACGGATGTCGGAGACGAAAATACAAAAAATTTGTATCGTTGGAAACAAGCACTCCTTAGAAATTCTATAAAGTTCGTTCCGCGAGAATCCGACTTTCCGGCGATGGAATCGTGCCGTTGAGAAAACCTACGGGCCATTTTTGTGCATACGGATGTCGGAGACGAAAATTCAAAAAAGTCGTGTCGTTGTAAAGAATAACTCCCTGGAAACTCTAGAAACTTCTTTTCCTGAGATTTTGACTGTCCGGCGATTTAATCGTGCCGTCCAGAAGCCCTACGGGCCATTTTCGTGCATCTGGATGTCGGAGACGAAAATTCAAAAAAGTCGTGTCGTTGGAAAGAAGAACTCCTTGGAAACTCTAGAAACTTCGTTTCGTGAGATTCTGACTGTCCCGCGATTTAATCATGTCGTGCAGAAGCCCTACGTTCTATTTTCTTGCATACGGATGACGGAGACAAAAATACAAAAAAGTCGTGTCGTTGAAAGGAAGAACGGATAATAAACTCTATCAAGTTCGTTTCGCGAGATTTCGACTTTCCGGCGATGGAATCGTGCCGTCGAGAAAACCTACGGGCCATTTTCGTGCATCCCGATGTCGGAGACGGAAATTCGTAAAAGTCGTCTCGTTGGAAAGAAAATCTCCTTGGAAACTCTAGAAACTTCGTTTCGTGAGATTTTGACTGTCCGGCGATTTAATCGTGCCGTTCAGAAGCCCTACGTTCTATTTTCTTGCATACGGATGACGGAGAAAAAAATACGAAATTGTCGTGTCGTTGAAAGGAAGAACGGATAATAAACCTTATAATCTCGTTTCGCGAGATTCTGAGTTTCCGGCGATGGAATCGTGCCGTCGAGAAACCCTACGGGTCATTTTCGTGCATACAGATGTCGGAGTTGAAAATACGAAAAATTCGTGTCATTGGAAACAAGCACCCCTTAGAAACTCTATAAAGTTCGTTTCGCGAGATTTTGACTTTTCGGGGATGGAATCGTGCCGTCGAGAAACCGTACGGGCCATTTTCGTGCATCTGGATGTCGGAGACGAAAATTCGAAAAAGTCGTGTCGTTGGAAAGAATAACTCCTTGGAAACTCTAGAAACTTCGTTTCCTGAGATTTTGACTGTCCGGCGATTTAATCGTGCCGTTCAGAAGCCCTACGTTCTATTTTCTTGCATACGGATGACGGAGAAAAAAATACGAAAATGTCGTGTCATTGAAAGGAAGAACGGATAATAAACCTTATAAAGTTCGTTTCGCGAGATTCCGAGTTTTCGGCGACGGAATCGTGCCGTCGAGAAACCCTGCGGGCCATTTTCGTGCATACAGATGTCGGAGATGAAAATACGAAAAATTTGTGTCGTTGGAAACAAGTACTCCTTAGAAACTCTATAAAGTTCGTTTCGCGAGATTTTGACTTTTCGGGGATGGAATCGTGCCGTCGAGAAACCCTACGGGCCATTTTCGTTCATCTGGATGTCGGAGACGAAAATTCGAAAAAGTCGTGTCGTTGGAAAGAACAACTCCTTGGAAACTCTAGAAACTTCGTTTCGTGAGATTTTGACTGCCCGGCGATTTAATTGTGTCGTTCAGAAGCCCTACGTTCTATTTTCGTGCATACAAATGACGGGGACAAAAATACGAAATAGTTGTGTTGTTGAAAGGAGGAACGGATAATAAAATCTATAAAGTTCGTTTCGCGGGATTCCGAATTTCCGGCGATGGAATCCTGCCGTTGAGAAACCTTGCGGGCCATATTTGTGCATCTGGATTTCAGAGACGAAAATTCGAAATAGTCGTGTCGTTGGAAAGAAGAACTCCTTGGAAATTCTAAAAACTTCGTTTCGTGATATTGTGACTGTCCGGCGATTTAATCATGCCATTCAGAAGCCCTACGTTCTATTTTCGTGCATACGGATGTCGGAGACGAAAATACGAAAAATTCGTGTCGTTGGAAACAAGCACTCCTTAGAAACTCTATAAAGTTCATTTCGCGAGATTCCGACTTTGCGGGGATGGAATCGTGCCGTCAAGAAACCCTACGGGCCATTTTCGTGCATCTGGATGTCGTAGACGAAAAATCGAAAAAGTCGTGTCGTTGCAAAGAAGAACTCCTTGGAAACTCTAGAAATTACGTTTCGTGAGATTCTGACTGTCCCGCGATTTAATCGTAACGTCCAGAAACCCTACGGTCTATTTTCGTGCATACGGAGGACGGGGACAAAAATACGAAAAAGCCGTGTCGTTGGAAAGAAGAACTCCTTGGAAACTCTAGAAACTTCGTTTCGTGAGATTTTGACAGTCCGCCGATTTAATCGTGCCGTCCAGAAGCCCTACGTTCTATTTTCTTGCATACGGATCACGGGGACAAAAATACGAAAAAGTCGTGTCGTTGAAAGGAAGAACGGATAATAAACTCTATAAAGTTCGTTTCGCGAGATTTCGACCTTCCGGCCATGGAATCGTGCCGTCGAGAAACCCTACGGGCCATTTTCGTGCATACGGATGTCGGAGACGAAAATACGAAAAATTTGTGTCGTTGGAAACAAGCACTACTTAGAAATTCTATATAATTCGTTCCGCGAGAATCCGACTTTCCGGCGATGGAATCGTGCCGTCGAGGAACCCTACGGGCCATTTTTGTGCATACGGATGTCGGAGACGAAAATACGAAAAACTCGTGTCGTTGGAAACAAGCACGCCTTACAAACTCTATAAAGTTCGTTTCGCGAGATTCCGACTTTTCGGGGATGGAATCGTGTAACAACCTTTTTTTTTCCTTTATTATTATACAATATTGAGTTCACATACATGTCATTAATCAAAACAGACGTATAACATATCAAACACATAGATATTTACATCTTGTTTATTTTGGTTGACCAATTCCGGAGATACAGGTGCGGGTGGTTGCACCTTCACCGGGATCTGAGCCAACTCGACCACAAACATCTTATTTGATTCTGAAATCTGCCCAACATAAAGTAACTCGATCCAATGTGCACTAAAAGCCAGAGCCTTAGAAACAAAAGCTGCATAAATAATTTTCTGAATATGATATGGAAATATAGTGAGAATAAAATTGCAGTAAGTTCAACAATAAATTATCATCAGTAAATCTCATCACGTCATGTTCAGCTGTATAAACTACAGAAAATATCTTTGGTCACATGAATGCATTATATCTATGCACATAAGAATCATATTGTAATGATATGTATGATATGATTAACTATTTTCAAAATATCATATGATGGCCATCAACTTATTCTCATTTCAAGCTACCCCGGTCAGGGTGAGTATCCTCAACTCTCCGGTACGGGCTTTTCTCGCTCCGTCCGACATGGCTCACTTTCTCTTTCTTTTCTCATTATCATGATCATAACCGTTGGTAGGGCGTCCCCTACTGGTGCACCACACGGATTGCCATGCGACCGTGCTTATTTCTTTTCTTTTCACAATGATAGCCAAAAATATGCTTTCAATAACAAGTATGTTCATCAAAATATAACTATTACCATAAATCATTGGTAATCATGCCATGAACATAACCATTTCAAATATCACTTTATAAAATATTTCCATGTCAAAATTTCATACTTAAGATGGTAAGAAGTTCATACAATGGCAATGGCTATGGCTATACTAGTCATTTATTAAGATTCATCTTTTTTTTTTAAATACTAAATTTATTTCTTTATTTTCTTGATGCAGGTTTTCATCCTATCTAACCTTCTCTTACTAATCAGAGCATAACTCCCTCAATTTAACTCTGATGTAGGTGATCTTGGTGTCCATTTCAAGATAAAACAATTATCTAAAACTATTATGTTGAACATTGTAGCGAAAAATTAAGAAACAAAGGTGATATTACTCCCTCAATGTACAGGATAGTTCCTCTCGGATAGGTTCTGACCTTTACTGACTAATTAGAACATATCTCCCAAATTGGACCTCCAAATTGCGTTATTCCAGTTGGTAAAAATCCATAAGCCATATATCTATAATTGTTATGTTGGTGCGCTATTTTAATTCCCTACAGAATATTCCCAAAAATTCAAAAACTAAAGCATTAATAACATACTCTTCCCAGAATAAACATTTTCTGACCTCTGCTTACTAATCAGATCATATCTACCTCATATGAACTCCAAATTGCATAATTCCAGTGGGTATATTTCCATGAGACATAGATATATAACTTTCATGTTAACCATTTATTTTAATTCCATACAGCTAATTCCCAGAAATTAAAATACAAAAGCTATCCTAACATAATCTTCCCTGATGAACCATTTTCTGACCTTGGCTTACTAATCGGACCATATCTACCACATGTGGACTCCCAATTGAATGATTCCAGTGGTTAAAAATCCATGACACACATATCTTTAATTCTTATGTTAACCATTTATTTTAATTCCCTACCAATAATTCCCAGAAATTAAATTACCGAAGCTATCCTAACATATTCTTCCCTGATGATTCATTTTCTGACCTTTGACTACTAATAAGACCATATCTACCACATGTGGACTCCAAATTGAATGATTCCAGTGGCTAACAATCCATGACACACATATCTTTAATTCTTATGTTAACCATTTATTTTAATTCCCTACCAATAATTCCCAGAAATTAAATTACCGAAGCTATCCTAACATATTCTTCCCTGATGATTCATTTTCTGACCTTTGACTACTAATCAGACCATATCTACCACATGTGGACTCCAAATTGAATGATTCCAGTGGCTAAAAATCCATGGCACACATATCTTTAATTCTTATGTTAACCATTTATTTTAATTCCCTACCAATAATTCCCAGAAATTAAATTACCGAAGCTATCCTAACATATTCTTTCCTGATGATTCATTTTCTGACCTTTGACTACTAATCAGACCATAGCTACCTCATATGGACTCCATATGGAATGATTCCAGTGGGTAAAAATCCGTGACACATATATCTTTAATTCTTATGTTAACCATTTATTTTAATTCCTTATATATTGTTCCCAGAAATTAAAATACCGAAGCATAAAATTCTGTCAACCATAGCCATACCCATGTGGAACTATCTACACCAACCTAAGTATTCAAACATACATCACATGCAAGATCAATATGAAACATGATATAGCAACATCCATGACCAATCATCAAAGTTCTAAGATCAAAATCTCATATAAATATTATGAGTTTCAAAGGTTTTCTTCAAAAAGAAATATAGTTAAACTTACCTGGAGCACTTAGTCCCCTAGACTTCTCCTTCCTCTTTCTTCCTTTCTTCCTCTCCTTTCCTCACACTACCTTGCTTCTATTTTTGCTTTCCCTTACTTGGACGAAATTCTAATGTTGTAAGGGTGGGTTTTCTTATATAGACCACCAAATAATTCACCTTTCATGATCATGGGTCTACCTTATCACAATTAGGATACACTTTGTTGAATTTTTGGAAAACAAACAACTTATGTTCTTGTCTTCCTCTTCCTTAGTCAAGATATGCATAGAAAAAGGAGATTTGTATTTTGAAAATTATGATGATATGTTCTTAAGATATGGGGCAAGATCCCTTTGATTTAGGGATTCATTTCCTTTTTCTTTTGTCTTAATCAAGTATGATAGATTTGCCTTTTTAAGTGGCAAATTTCTAGCCCTTGAATTTTCCTTACTTAACTAAAATTATTTGTGTAGGATAATGATGTTTTGTCATAATGCTATGTATTATTACCCACTTGCTAAAGTTATGAATGTAGGATATAGATGTTTTTGTCCTAAAGCCTTGTATTATTATGCCACTTGCCAAAATGATGAATGTAGAATCACACCACTTGCTAAATTTTTGTCTTAATGCCATGTCACTTAATCTTGATTACACCAATATTTCATCACTTTAATTTTATTTTTATTTTTTTCCTCTTGGGTTTGGGCTCATTCTTGCCCATTTTCCTTACTTTGGTTAAAATTCTACCTTTCACAATGGGCTTGGTCACATTTTCATGATTTTTGGGCTACCGGTCCAATTTCTATATCCTAGTCCAAGTCTATGTTTTATTTCTTCCTTGGGCTATCCTATTGGCTTGCTAAAAATTCATGTGAAGTAGAAAAACTCTATATGAAGTGTCTATAGGTTAAAGCCCAATTACGGGTGGAGATACTAAACTTAGTAACTTTTGCTCTTAAATTAAGAAAAATTACCCTAATCCGATCTTCTTGAAATTTTAAGACCTTTACTTACTTCACAAAAATTTATCTTTCTTTACCTAAGAATTTCAACTTTCTTTAACATGTTTATTTCTAATATTTCCTCTTAGGTTTTCTTTCTTTACCTATTCCATTAATATTAGAACATTTATATGCATATATGTAAGGTGAAGAATTTCTAAGGAAAATATCTAAAAATTACGGGATGTTACAAATCGTGCCGTCGAGAAACCCTACGGGCCATTTTCGTGCATCTGGATGTCGGAGACGAAAATTCGAAAAAGTCGTGTCGTTGGTAAGAAGAACTCCTTGGAAACTCTAGAAACTTCGTTTCGTGAGTTTCTGACTGACCGGCGAGTTAATCGTGTCGTCCAGAAGCCCTACGTTCTATTTTCTTGCATACGGATGACGGAGACAAAAATACGAAAAAGTCGTGTCATTGAAAGGAAGAACGGATAATAAACTCTACCAAGTTCGTTTCGCGAGATTTCGACTTTCCGGCGATGGAATCGTGCCGTCGAGAAAACCTACGGGCCATTTTTGTGCATCCCGATGTCGGAGACGAAAATTCGTAAAAGTCGTCTCATTGGAAAGAACAACTCCTTGGAAACTCTAGAAACTTCGTTTCGTCAGATTTTGACTGTCCGGCGATTTAATCGTGCTGTTCAGAAGCCCTACGTTCTATTTTCTTGCATACGGATGACGGAGACAAAAATACGAAAAAGTCGTGTCGTTGAAAGGAAGAATGGATAATAAACCTTATAAAGTTCGTTTCGCGAGATTCCGAGTTTCCGGCGATGGAATCGTGCCGTCGAGAAACCCTACGGGCCACTTTCGTGCATACAGATGTCGGAGATGAAAATACGAAAAATTCGTGTCGTTGGAAACAAGCACTCCTTAGAAACTCTATAAAGTTCGTTTCGCGAGATTTTGACTTTTCGGGGATGGAATCGCGCCGTCGAGAAACCCTACGGGCCATTTTCGTGCATCTGGATGTCGGAGAAGAAAATTCAAAAAAGTCGTGTCGTTGGAAAGAATAACTCCTTGGAAACTCTAGAAACTTCGTTTCGTGAGATTCTGACTGTCCGGCCATTTAATCGTGCCGTCCAGAAGCCTTACGTTCTGTTTTCGAGCATATAGATGACGGGGACAAAAATATGAAATAGTTGTGTCGTTGAAAGGAGGAACGGATAATAAAATCTATAAAGTTCGTTTCGCGAGATTCCGAATTTCCGGCTATGGAATCGTGCCGTCGAGAAACCCTGCGGGCCATATTTGTGCATCCGGATTTCAGAGACGAAAATTCGAAATAGTCGTGTCGTTGGAAAGAAGAACTCCTTGGAAATTCCAGAAACTTCGTTTCGTGAGATTGTGACTGTCTGGCGATTTAATCATGCCGTTCAGAAGCCCTACGTTCTATTTTCGTGCATACGGATGTCGGAGACGAAAATACGAAAAATTCGTGTCGTTGGAAACAAGCACTCCTTAGAAACTCTATAAAGTTCGTTTCGCGAGATTCTGACTTTTCGGGGATGGAATCGTGCCGTCGAGAAACCCTACGGGCCATTTTCGTGCATCTGGATGTCGGTGACGAAAACTCGAAAAAGTCGTGCCGTTGCAAAGAAGAACTCCTTGGAAACTCTATAAACTTCGTTTCGTGAGATTCTGACTGTCCCGCGATTTAATCGTAACGTCCAGAATCCCTACGGTCTATTTTTGTGCATACGGATGACGGGGACAAAAATACGAAAAAGTCGTGTCGTTGGAAAGAAGAACTCCTTGGAAACTCTAGAAACTTCGTTTCGTGAGATTTTGACAGTCCGGCGATTTAATCGTGCCGTCCAGAAGCCCTACGTTCTATTTTCTTGCATATGGATGACGGGGACAAAAAAACGAAAAAGTCGTGTCGTTGAAAGGAAGAACGGATAATAAACTCTATAAAGTTCGTTTCGCGAGATTTCGACCTTCCGGCCATCGAATCGTGCCGTCGAGAAACCCTACGGGCCATTTTCGTGCATACGGATGTCGGAGATGAAAATACGAAAAATTCGTGTCGTTGGAAACAAGCACTCCTTAGAAACTCTATAAAGTTCGTTTCGCGAGATTTTGACTTTTCGGGGATGGAATCGCGCCGTCGAGAAACCCTACGGGCCATTTTCGTGCATCTGGATGTCGGAGAAGAAAATTCAAAAAAGTCGTGTCGTTGGAAAGAATAACTCCTTTGAAACTCTAGAAACTTCGTTTCGTGAGATTCTGACTGTCCGGCCATTTAATCGTGCCGTCCAGAAGCCTTACGTTCTGTTTTCGAGCATATAGATGACGGGGACAAAAATACGAAATAGCTGTGTCGTTGAAAGGAGGAACGGATAATAAAATCTATAAAGTTCGTTTCGCGAGATTCCGAATTTCCGGCGATGGAATCGTGCCGTCGAGAAACCCTGCGGGCGATATTTGTGCATCCGGATTTCAGAGACGAAAATTCGAAATAGTCGTGTCGTTGGAAAGAAGAACTCCTTGGAAATTCCAGAAACTTCGTTTCGTGAGATTGTGACTGTCTGGCGATTTAATCATGCCGTTCAGAAGCCCTACGTTCTATTTTCGTGCATACGGATGTCGGAGACGAAAATACGAAAAATTCGTGTCGTTGGAAACAAGCACTCTTTAGAAACTCTATAAAGTTCGTTTCGCGAGATTCTGACTTTTCGGGGATGGAATCGTGCCGTCGAGAAACCCTACGGGCCATTTTCGTGCATCTGGATGTCGGTGACGAAAACTCGAAAAAGTTGTGCCGTTGCAAAGAAGAACTCCTTGGAAACTCTATAAACTTCGTTTCGTGAGATTCTGACTGTCCCGCGATTTAATCGTAACGTCCAGAATCCCTACGGTCTATTTTTGTGCATACGGATGACGGGGACAAAAATACGAAAAAGTCGTGTCGTTGGAAAGAAGAACTCCTTGGAAACTCTAGAAACTTCGTTTCGTGAGATTTTGATAGTCCGGCGATTTAATCGTGCCGTCCAGAAGCCCTACGTTCTATTTTCTTGCATATGGATGACGGGGACAAAAAAACGAAAAAGTCGTGTCGTTGAAAGGAAGAACGGATAATAAACTCTATAAAGTTCATTTCGCGAGATTTCGACCTTCCGGCCATCGAATCGTGCCGTCGAGAAACCCTACGGGCCATTTTCGTGCATACGGATGTCGGAGACGAAAATACGAAAAATTTGTGTCGTTGGAAACAAGCACTCCTTAGAAATTCAATAAAGTTCGTTCCGCGATAATCCGACTTTTCGGCGATGGAATCGTGCTGTCGAGAAACCCTACGGGCCATTTTTGTGCATACGGATGTCGGAGACGAAAATACGAAAAACTCGTGTCGTTGGAAACAAGCACGCCTTAGAAACTCTATAAAGTTCGTTTCGCGAGATTCTGACTTTTCGGGGATGGAATCGTGCCGTCGAGAAACCCTACGGGCCATTTTCGTGCATCTGGATGTCGGAGACGAAAATTTCAAAAAGTCGTGTCGTTGGAAAGAACTCCTTGGAAACTCTAGAAACTTCGTTTCGTGAGATTCTGACTGTCCGGCGATTTAATCGTGTCGTCCAGATTCCCTACGTTCTATTTTCTTGCATACGGATGACGGAGACAAAAATACGAAAAAGTCGTGTCGTTGGAAAGAAGAACTCCTTGGAAACTCTAGAAACTTCGTTTCGTGAGATTTTGACAGTCCGGCGATTTAATCGTGCCGTCCAGAAGCCCTACGTTCTATTTTCTTGCATATGGATGACGGGGACAAAAAAATGAAAAAGTCGTGTCGTTGAAAGGAAGAACGGATAATAAACTCTATAAAGTTCGTTTCGCGAGATTTCGACCTTCCGGCCATCGAATCGTGCCGTCGAGAAACCCTACGGGCCATTTTCGTGCATACGGATGTCGGAGACGAAAATACGAAAAATTTGTGTCGTTGGAAACAAGCACTCCTTAGAAATTCTATAAAGTTCGTTCCGCGATAATCCGACTTTCCAGTGATGGAATCGTGCCGTCGAGAAACCCTACGGGCCATTTTTGTGCATACGGATGTCGGAGACGAATATACGAAAAACTCGTGTCGTTGGAAACAAGCACGCCATAGAAACTCTATAAAGTTCGTTTCGCGAGATTCTGACTTTTCGGGGATGGAATCGTGCCGTCGAGAAACCCTACGGGCCATTTTCGTGCATCTGGATGTCGGAGACGAAAATTCGAAAAAGTCGTGTCGTTGGAAAGAAGAACTCCTTGGAAACTCTAGAAACTTCGTTTCGTGAGATTCTGACTGTCCGGCGATTTAATCGTGTCGTCCAGAAGCCCTACGTTCTATTTTCTTGCATACGGATGACGAAGACAAAAATACGAAAAAGTCGTGTCGTTGAAAGGAAGAACGGATAATCAACTCTATCAAGTTCGTTTCGCGAGATTTCGACTTTCCGGCGATGGAATCGTGCCGTCGAGAAAACCTACGGGCCATTTTCGTGCATCCCGACGTCGGAGACGAAAATTCGTAAAAGTCGTCTCGTTGGAAAGAACAACTCCTTGGAAACTCTAGAAACTTCGTTTCGTGAGATTTTGACTATCCGGCGATTTAATCGTGCCGTTCAGAAGCCCTACGTTCTATTTTCTTGCATACGGATGACGGAGACAAAAATACGAAAAAGTCGTGTCGTTGAAAGGAAGAACGGATAATAAACCTTATAAAGTTCGTTTCACGAGATTCCGAGTTTCCGGCGATGGAATCGTGCCGTCGAGAAACCCTACGGGCCATTTTCGTGCATACAGATGTCGGAGATGAAAATACGAAAAATTCGTGTCATTGGAAACAAGCACTCCTTAGAAACTCTAGAAAGTTCGTTTCGCGAGATTTTGACTTTTCGGGGATGGAATCGTGCTGTCGAGAAACCCTACGGGCCATTTTCGTGCATCTGGATGTCGGAGACGAAAACTCGAAAAAGTCGTGTCGTTGGAAGGAATAACTACTTGGAAGCTCTAGAAACTTTGTTTCCTGAGATTTTGACTGTCCGGCGATTTAATCTTGCCGTCCAGAAGCCCTACGTTCTATTTTCGTGCATACAGATGACGGGGACAAAAATACGAAATAGTTGTGTCGTTGAAAGGAGGAACGGATAATAAAATCTATAAAGTTTGTTTCGCGAGATTCCAAATTTTCGGCGATGCAATCGTGCCGTCGAGAAACCCTGCGGGCCATATTTGTGCATCCGGATTTCAGAGACGAAAATTCGAAATAGTCGTGTCGTTGGAAAGAAGAACTCCTTGGAAATTCAAGAAACTTCGTTTCGTGAGATTGTGACTGTCCGGCGATTTAATCATGCCGTTCAGAAGCCCTACGTTCTATTTTCGTGCATACGGATTTTGGAGACGAAAATACGAAAAATTCGTGTCGTTGGAAACAAGCACTCCTTAGAAACTCTATAAAGTTCGTTTCGCGAGATTCCGACTTTTCGGGGATGGAATCGTGCCGTCGAGAAACCCTACGGGCCATTTTCGTGCATCTGGATGTCGGAGACGAAAACTCGAAAAAGTCGTGTCATTGTAAAGAAGAACTCCTTGGAAGCTCTAGAAACTACGTTTCGTGAGATTCTGACTGTCCCGCGATTTAATCGTAACGTCCAGAAGCCCTACGGTCTATTTTCGTGCATACGGATGACGGGGACAAAAATACGAAAAAGTCATGTCGTTGGAAAGAAGAACTCCTTGGAAACTCTAGAAACTTCGTTTCGTGAGATTTTGACAGTCCGGCGATTTAATCGTGCCATCCAGAAGCCCTACGTTCTATTTTCTTGCATACGGATGACGGGGACAAAAATACGAAAAAGTCGTGTCGTTGAAAGGAAGAACTGATGTGAACCCCTGATATGAACCTCACTAAGAGTAGTGAGACCCGGAATCAATATGGGATCCAAATTCAAGGGTCGTATTCCAATCAGATTTATAACAAAAATAAATTAAAATAAAATGACCTTGACCCGTTATCTATAAAGAGATAAGAACCACAGGTATAGAAATATTGTAGACGCCACACTCAAGAAAGAGGAAGAAGATTGTGAGTGATAAGTCTTGCTTGAACGCCACAAGATAAATCTTGATAAGTTCAGAAAATTTCTTTAAAGAACTAAAGAGAAAACACTCTCAATAATATAAATGTTAATCTGCCTTGTTCATGAGCATACATACCTATTTATAGGCCAATTACCTAAACTTAGAAGGAAAACTATATAGGAAACTCCTATAGGACAAGGAAGAATAGAAATAGGAAACTGTTCTAGAAACTATCAAATAGGAAACTCCTATAGGGCAAGGAAAAATACAAATAGGAAACTCTTCTAGAAACTATGAAATAGGAAACTTTCATAGTCAAATAAATAAAATACTAAAAATAAATAAATCAGAAAAAAAACGTAGCCTAAATTGGGCCATTAAATAAATCCATTATTTTGGGCCTATATTCAGTTTTTAGCCTTCACTCTTCTTGCACTTTAGGTCCATATTAAAGTTGGCTGGTCTTGACCCATATTTAAATGGGTTTTAATGACATGGACCAGTTTTGGCTCTTCTTTTGTAATAATGCAAGTATCTCCTTGATGTGCCTCTAGGATTAGACAATTAAGTGCTTCTTTAAATATTTTAGCCCGAGCTCTTGTGATAGGTCCAACTGAGACTTGAAGCGGGTCCGCATTCCATTTCTCTTTGTCAGCCCTAGCCATGATCTCATCATTCCCCTCCTCTTGAAAAGGATTTGTCCTCAAATCATCACCTACATCAAAAGGAGACAAGTCAGAAACATTAAAAGTTGCACTAACATTATACTCACCTGGAAGATCTAATTTGTAGGCATTATCATTGATCTTTTCAATCACTTGAAATGGACCATCCCCTCTTGGAAGTAATTTAGATTTCCTTTGAGCTGGAAACCTTTCCTTCCTCATATGCAACCAAACCCAATCACCGGGCTCAAATACAACTTTCTTACGCCCCTTATTAGCTTGTTTGACATATTGCTCAGTTTTTCTCTCAATGTTTTGCCGAGCCTTTTCATGAATCTGCCTAACAAATTCAGCTTTCTTCTTTCCATCTAAGTTAACACATTCAGCCATAGGTAAAGGAGTTAAATCCAAAGGAGTTAATGGATTAAACCCATACACAATTTCAAAAGGTGAAAACTTAGTTGCAGAATGTACTCTCCTATTATATGCAAACTCAACATGTGGCAAACATTCCTCCCATGATTTCAAATTTTTTTGTATTATTGCTCGTAACAAAGTAGATAAAGTCCTATTAACTACTTCAGTTTGACCGTCAGTTTGTGGATGACAAGTAGTAGAAAATAAAAGTTTTGTCCCTAACTTACCCCACAAAGTCTTCCAAAAATAGCTTAAGAATTTTGCATCTCTGTCAGACACAATACTCCTAGGCATGCCATGCAATCTCACAATTTCTTTGAAAAACAAAGCAGCAATATGTGATGCATCATCAGTTTTATGACATGGTATGAAATGTGCCATTTTAGAAAACCTATCAACAACCACATATATAGAATCCCTACCCCTTTTTGACCTAGGTAAACCTAATACAAAATCCATAGATATGTCCATCCAAGGTTCATTGGGTATAGGCAAGGGAGTATATAACCCATGAGGTTTAGTTGTAGACTTAGCTTGTCTACAGATGATACACTTTTCACATATCCGCTCTACATCACGTTTCATATGAGGCTAAAAGAAATGTTCATGCAAAACAGCCCAAGTCTTGGATATGCCAAAATGTCCCATCAAAGCACCTCCATGAGCTTCTCTAACAAGCAAGTCTCGTAATGAACATTTAGGCACACACAATTTATTTTCTCTAAACAAAAATCCATTATGCCTAAAGAACTTACCAAACGCAACTTTCTCACATGTATTGAATACATTACAAAAATCAGAATCATGAACATACAAGTCTTTTATATATTCAAACCCAAGCAATTTTGCATTTAAAGTAGAAAGTAAAACATTCCTTCTAGACAATGCATCAGCCACAATCTTTTCCTTACCTTTCTTGTACTTAATCACATAAGGAAATGTTTCAATAAATTCTACCCATTTGGCATGTCGCTTGTTGAGCTTGTGTTGACCCTTTAAATGCTTTAAAGATTCATGATCAGTGTGAATCACAAACTCTTTTGGCCAAAGATAGTGTTGCCAAGTTTTCAATGCTCTAACCAATGCATACATCTCTTTGTCATATGTGGGATAGTTTAGGGCTGCTCCACTTAGTTTCTCACTAAAGTAGGCAATGGGACGCCCTTTTTGCATTAGAACAGCTCCAATACCTGTTCCTGAGGCATCACACTCAATTTCAAAAGTTTTTGTGAAGTTAGGTAAAGAAAGTAAGGGTGCATTAATCAATTTTTCTTTAATCAAATTAAATGCCTTTTCTTGTTCATCACCCCACTTAAACCCCACATTCTTTTTTATGACTTCAGTCAAAGGTGCAGCTAGGCTACTAAAATCTTTTACAAACCTTCTATAAAAGCTAGCTAACCCATGAAAACTTCTAACATTACCCACATTGGTAGGGCTTGGCCAATCTTGAATTGCCTTTACCTTTTCTTCATCCACCTCAATTCCTTTAGCACTAATAACAAATCCAAGGAATACAAGTTTATCTGTGCAAAAGGTACACTTCTTGATGTTAGCAAACAACTTTTCTTTTCTCAAAACATCTAAAACAAGTTTTAAATGCTCAACATGTTCATTCAAGCTTTTGCTATAAATCAAAATATCATCAAAGTACACAACCAAAAATTTGCCAATTAAAGTACGCAAAACATGATTCATCAGTCTCATGAAAGTACTTGGTGCATTAGTTAATCCAAATGGCATAACTAACCACTCATATAAACCATATTTTGTTTTAAAAGCAGTTTTCCATTCATCACCTTCTCTCATTCTAATTTGATGATATCCACTTTTAAGATCAATTTTTGTAAAAACACAAGAACCATGCAATTCATCAAGCATATCATCTAATCTAGGAATGGGATGTCTATACTTTACAGTGATATTATTAATAGCACGGCAGTCAACACACATCCTCCATGTCCCATCCTTCTTAGGCACAAGTAACACCGGAACTGCACAAGGACTCATGCTCTCTCGCACATACCCCTTCTCCATGAGCTCTCCAACCTGCTTTTGAAGCTCTTTTGTCTCCTCCGGATTGCTTCTATAGGCTGGCCTATTTGGAATTGATGCTCCGGGTATAAAATCTATTTGATGCTCAATTCCCCTAATTGGTGGTAAGCCATTGGGTATTTCTTCGGGGAATACATCCTCATAATCCTGCAAAAGAGAAACTACAACACTAGGCATAGAAGAGTTAAATTCATTAATACTTAAACAAGTCTCTTTGTACAAGAGTACAATTAAAGGCTTATTTAAACACAATGCTCTTTTGGCTTCACTCTCTCTTGCATAAAAATTCGTTTGTTTTCTCTCTCTTTCTCTTGATTCAACCTCTCTTTCTTTTGAAACATCACTCACTTTTTTTATGTCACTCTCTTTTTTCAACTTCACTTGATCTTCAAACACTTGCTTTGGAGTTAAGGGCACAAGAGTGATTTTTCTCTTATCATGTACAAATGAGTATCTATTGGTATAACCATCATGAATTACATGTCTATCAAATTGCCATGGTCTTCCCAAAAGAATATGTCCTGCCTGCATTGGCACCACATCACATAAAACTTCATCTTTGTACTTTCCAATGGAGATTGACACCAACACCTGTTTAGTCACCTTAATTTCTCCACAATCATTCAGCCATTGTAGCTTATATGGCTTTGGATGCTTTAAAGTGGCCAAACTCAATTTTTCAACCAAACTAGTGCTAGCTACATTAGTACAGCTTCCCCCATCAATAATCATGCTACATACTTTATTGTTAACATGACATCTAGTATGAAAAATATTTTCTCGTTGTACCTCTTCATCTTGTTTGATTTGCACACTAAGGGCTCTCCTTGTAATCAAAAGTTCTCCATCAATGGGATACTCAACGTCACTTGCATCCTCCAAAGGGGGCATAGACTCATTATCGGACTCACCTTCGGTCTCAATGTCACCATCTTCTTTCAATATCATTACTCTTTTATTTGGACATTGACTAGCAATATGACCCATTCCCAAACACTTAAAACATTTAACATCTCTAGTTCTAGAAGGTTGGGAAATAGTTTTACCTGCATTTGGTGTGCCTCCATTTTTATTTTCTTTGGAAGGTTCAGCCTTAGGTTTTTCATCCCTCCTACTCCAACTCGACTTCCATGTTGAAGAACTCGAATTTTGTCCCATTCTTGAGGAACCTTTCCTTTTTAGTTGTTGCTCCACCTTTATGGCCATGTGCACCATTTCATCCAACTCCACATAATGTTGCAACTCTACCACATTCGCTATATCACGGTTTAAGCCAACTAAGAATCTCGCCATTGTAGCTTCTTGGTCCTCCTCCACATTGGCTCGAATCATGGCTATCTCCATCTCCTTATGGTAGTCTTCAACACTTTTAGAACCTTGAGTAAGGCTTTGCAATTTCCTAAACAAGTCCCTATGGTAGTGACTTGGAATAAATTGCCTCCTCATAACTGCTTTCATCTCCTCCCATGTCTCAATGGGTCTTTCTCCATTTCGTCTCCTGTTTAAAATCAATTGATCCCACCAAATAATAGCATAGTCAGTAAATTCAATGGCAGCCAATTTTACCTTTTTCAACTCAGAATAGTTGTGACAATCAAACACCAACTCCATCTTTTTCTCCCATTCTAAATAAACTTCTGGATCATTTTTACCTTGAAAGGGTGGAATTTTCATTTTAATATTTTCTAAATTATTATCAACCCGATCCCTAACTTCTCTAAACCTCCCACCATATCTCCTATTGTTGTCACTCAAATTTTTATCAATTTCATCAAATCCATCTCTATAATACTCTTCAGTTTCAACATTTTCCCTTGATTGAACTCTCCCCTTCCTACGTATATTAGGAGTGTTTTGTGACTCTTCCACATGTGCATTCTCTACTCGATCTAACCGTTCATGAATTTGCTCCATCTCCACTCTCAAAACTCTTCTCATCTCACTTACTAAAGCTTCCATCATCAACTTTGGATCCACCATTCCCGACACACCTTCGGAAGTAGTTTTGTCCTTGTTATGGGACATGATTTTCCTGAAAAACAATGTTAGAGTAAAACAAATTCTCACAACACTAGCTTACGTGTTTCTCTCAAGATTAATGGCACTCACACTCGTGTTTACTCAAATTTTGGCTTTTTCCCTCTTATAAGCTCACACTCTCTTGCCTTTTTCCTCTCTTAGTCCCCTCTTTTCAGTTCTTTATTGAACTCAAACAAACTCACACAAAATATTTCTTGCAACAATCCAAACTCAACTAATAGAGTACAAAGAGTTAAGGAAGAAGAAAAAGAACAGAATTTTAAGAAACAAAGGGAACAAAGCAAAAGAACATTAGAAAAAAAAAACAAAATTAAAGACAAGATAAGAAGTTGAATAAGAAAAAAAAAATCACACCACGAAGCAACAAGAATAAAAAGAAATCATTGACTAGAGAAAAGGAAACAATTGAGATAGCAAAATAACCAAAATAAGAAAACCAAATATCAAAGCAAAAGAAAACAAATTGATGTAATTAGAATTACTAGATCACTTTGTTTTTTTTTTTAAGATCAGAATGCAAAATCTAGGTGGAACTTGAATTTCAACAACAATTGGTTCTATATTTTTTTTTTGAATTTTCTTTTTTTTTTTTATCAGAATTCTGCACTTTTTTTTCTTTTTTTTTTCAATTCCGCTTTTTTTTTTTTGAATTTTTTTTTTCAGAATATGTACTTGAACTAAGAACACTAGAAATAAAACAAAAATTAGAAGATAAGAAGAACGAAGAACACAAAAAAAATACGAGATAGTAAGATGGAATAAGAATAAGAAAATAAATAGGATAGATCAAACCTGATTTAGAACTTAGGCTCTGATACCAAATGATGTGAACCACTGATATGAACCTCACCAAGAGTAGTGAGACCCGGAATCAATATGGGATCCAAATTCAAGGATCGTATTCCAATCAGATTTATAACAAAAATAAATTAAAATAAAATGAGCTTGACCCGTTATCTATAAAGAGATAAGAACCACAGGTATAGAAATATTGTAGACGCCACACTCAAAAAGAGGAAGAAGATTGTGAGTGATAAGTCTTGCTTGAACGCCACAAGATAAATCTTGATAAGTTCAGAAAAGTTCTTTAAAGAACCAAAGAGAAAACACTCTCAATAATATATATGTTAATCTGCCTTGTTCATGAGCATACATACCTATTTATAGGCCAATTACCTAAACTTAGAAGGAAAACTATATAGGAAACTCCTATAGGACAAGGAAGAATAGAAATAGGAAACTGTTCTAGAAACTATCAAATAGGAAACTCCTATAGGGCAAGGAAAAATACAAATAGGAAACTCTTCTAGAAACTATGAAATAGGAAACTTTCCTAGTCAAATAAATAAAATACTAAAAATAAATAAATCAGAAAAAAAACGTAGCCTAAATTGGGCCATTAAATAAATCCATTATTTTGGGCCTATATTCAGTTTTTAGCCTTCACTCTTCTTGCACTTTAGGTCCATATTAAAGTTGGCTGGTCTTGACCCATATTTAAATGGGTTTTAATGACATGGACCAGTTTTGGCTCTTCTTTTGTAATAATGCAAGTATCTCCTTGATGTGCCTCTAGGATTAGATAATTAAGTGCTTCTTTGAATATTTTAGCCCGAGCTCTTGTGATAGGTCCAACTGAGACTTGAAGCGGGTCCGCATTCCATTTCTCTTTGTCAGCCCTAGCCATGATCTCATCAAGAACGGATAATAAACTCTATAAAGTTCGTTTCGCGAGATTTCGACCTTCCGGCCATGGAATCGTGCCGTCGAGAAACCCTACGGGCCATTTTCGTGCATACGGATGTTGGAGACGAAAATACGAAAAATTTGTGTCCTTGGAAACAAGCACTCCTTAGAAATTCTATAAAGTTCGTTCCGCGAGAATCCGACTTTCCGGCGATGGAATCGTGCCGTCGAGAAACCGTACGGGCCATTTTTGTGCATACGGATGTCGGAGACGAAAATACGAAAAACTCGTGTCGTTGGAAACAAGCACGCCTTAGAAACTCTATAAAGTTTGTTTCGCGAGATTCTGACTTTTCGGGGATCGAATCGTGCCGTCGAGAAACCCTACGGGCCATTTTCGTGCATCTGGATGTCGGAGACGAAAATTCGAAAAAGTCGTGTCGTTGGAAAGAAGAACTCCTTGGAAACTCTAGAAACTTCGTTTCGTGAGATTCTGACTGTCCGGCGATTTAATCGTGTCGTCCAGAAGCCCTACGTTCTATTTACTTGCATACGGATGACGGAGACAAAAATACAAAAAAGTCGTGTCGTTGAAAGGAAGAACGGATAATAAACTCTATCAAGTTCGTTCCGCGAGATTTCGACTTTCCGGCGATGGAATCGTGCCGTCGAGAAAACCTACGGGCCATTTTCGTGCATCCCGATGTCAGAGACGAAAATTTGTAAAAGTCGTCTCGTTGGAAAGAACAACTCCTTGGAAACCCTAGAAACTTCGTTTCCTAAGATTTTGACTGTCCGCGATTTAATCGTGCCGTTCAGAAGCCCTACGTTCTATTTTCTTGCATACGGATGACGGAGACAAAAATACGAAAAAGTCGTGTCGTTGAAAGGAAGAACGGATAATAAACCTTATAAAGTTCATTTCGCGAGATTCCGAGTTTCCGGCGATGGAATCGTGCCGTCGAGAAACCTTACGGGCCATTTTCGTGCATACAGATGTCGGAGATGAAAATACGAAAAATTCATGTCGTTGGAAACAAGCACTCCTTAGAAACTCTATAAAGTTTGTTTCGCGAGATTTTGACTTTTCGGGGATGGAATCGTGCCGTTGAGAAACCCTACGGGCCATTTTCGTGCATCTGGATGTCGGAGACGAAAATTGAAAAAAGTCGTGTCGTTGGAAAGAATAACTCCTTGGAAACTCTAGAAACTTCGTTTCCTGAGATTTTGACTGTCCGCCTATTTAATCGTTCCATCCAGAAGCCCTACGTTCTATTTTCGTGCATACAGATGACGGGGACAAAAATACGAAATAGTTGTGTCGTTGAAAGGAGGAACGGATAATAAAATCTATAAAGTTCGTTTCGCGAGATTCCGAATTTCCGGCTATGGAATCGTGCCGTTGAGAAACCCTGCAGGCCATATTTATGCATTCGGATTTCAGAGACGAAAATTTGAAATAGTCGTGTCGTTGGAAAGAAGAACTCCTTGGAAATTATAGAAACTTCGTTTCCTGAGATTGTGACTGTCCGGCGATTTAATCATGCCGTTCAGAAGCCCTACGTTCTATTTTCGTGCATACGGATGTTGGAGACGAAAATACGAAAAATTCGTGTCGTTGGAAACAAGCACTCCTTAGAAACTCTATAAAGTTCGTTTCGCGAGATTCCGACTTTTCGGTGATGGAATCGTGCTGTCGAAAAACCCTACGGGCCATTTTCGTGCATCTGGATGTCGGAGACGAAAACTCGAAAAAGTCGTGTCATTGCAAAGAAGAACTCCTTGGAAACTCTAGAAACTATGTTTCGTGAGATTCTGACTGTCCCGCGATTTAATCGTAACATCCAGAAGCCCTACGGTCTATTTCCGTGCATACGGATGACGGGGACAAAAATACGAAAAAGACGTGTCGTTGGAAAGAAGAACTCCTTGGAAACTCTAGAAACTTCGTTTCGTGAGATTTTGACAGTCCGGCGATTTAATCGTGCCGTCCAGAAGCCCTACGTTCTATTTTCTTGCATAGGGATGACGGAGACAAAAATAAGAAAAAGTCGTGTCGTTGAAAGGAAGAACGGATAATAAACTCTATAAAGTTCGTTTCGCGAGATTTCGACCTTCCAGCGATGGAATCGTGCCGTCGAGAAACCCTACGGGCCATTTTTGTGCTTACGGATATCGGAGACAAAAATACGAAAAACTCGTGTCGTTGGAAACAAGCACGCCTTAGAAACTCTATAAAGTTCGTTTCGCGAGATTCTGACTTTTCGAAGATGGAATAGTGCCGTCGAGAAACCCTTCGGGCCATTTTCGTGCATCTGGATGTCGGAGACGAAAATTCAAAAAAGTCGTGTCGTTGGAAAGAAGAACTCCTTGGAAACTCTAGAAACTTCGCTTCGTGAGATTCTGACTGTCCGGCGATTTAATCGTGTCGTCCAGAAGCCCTACGTTCTATTTTCTTGCATACGGATGACGGAGAGAAAAATACGAAAAAGTCGTGTCGTTGAAAGGAGGAACGGATAATAAAATCTATAAAGTTCGTTTCGTGAGATTCTGAATTTCCGGCGATGGAATCGTGCTGTCGAGAAACCTTGCGGGCCATATTTGTGCATCCGAATTTCAGAACGACGAAAATTTGAAATAGTCGTATCGTTGGAAAGAAGAACTCCTAGGAAATTCTAGAAACTTCATTTCCTGAGATTCTGACTGTCCGGCGATTTAATCATGCCGTTCAGAAGCCCTACGTTCTATTTTCGTGCATACGGATGTCGGAGACGAAAATACGAAAAACTCATGTCATTGGAAACAAGCACTCCTTAGAAACTCTATAAAGTTCATTTCGCGAGATTCCGACTTTTCGGGGATGGAATCGTGCCGTCGAGAAACCCCACGGGCCATTTTTGTGCATCTAGATGTCGGAGACGAAAATTCGAAAAAGTCGTGTCGTTGGAAAGAAGAACTCCTTGGAAACTCTAGAACCTTCGTTTCCTGAGATTCTGACTGTCCGGCGATTTAATCGTGTCGTCCAGAAGCCCTACGTTCTATTTTCTTGCATATGGATGACGGAGACAAAAATACGAAAAAGTCATGTCGTTGAAAGGAAGAACGGATAATAAACTCTATAAATTTCGTTTCGCGAGATTTCGACTTTCCGGCGATGGAATCGTGCCGTCGAGAAAACCTACGGGCCATTTTCGTGCATCCCGATGTCGGACACGAAAATTCGTAAAAGTCGTCTCGTTGGAAAGAACAACTCCTTGGAAACTCTAGAAACTTCGTTTCGTGAGATTTTGATTGTCCGGCGATTTAATCGTGCTGTTCAGAAGCCCTACGTTCTATTTTCTTGCATACGGATGACGGAGACAAAAATACGAAATAGTCGTGTCGTTGAAAGGAAGAACGGATAAAAAACTCTATAAAGTTCATTTTGCGAGATTTCGACTTTCCGGCGATGGAATCGTGCCGTCGAGAAACCCTACGGGCCATTTTCGTACATACAGATGTCGGAGATGAAAATACGAAAAATTCGTGTCGTTGGAAACAAGCACTCCTTAGAAACTCTATAAAGTTCGTTTCCCGAGATTTTGACTTTTCAGGGATGGAATCGTGCCGTCGAGAATCCCTACGGGCCATTTTCATGCATCTGGATGTCGGAGACGAAAATTCAAAAAAGTCGTGTCGTTGGAAAGAATAACTCCTTGGAAACTCTAGAAACTTCGTTTCCTGAGATTTTGACTGTCCGGCAATTTAATCGTGCCTTCCAGAAGCCATACGTTCTATTTTCGTGCATACAGATGACGGGGACAAAAATACGAAATAGTTGTGTTGTTGAAAGGAGGAACGGATAATAAAATCTATAAAGTTCGTTTCGCGAGATTCTGAATTTCCGGCGATGGAATCGTGCCGTCGAGAAACCGTGCGGGACATATTTGTGCATCCGGATTTTAGGGACGAAAATTCGAAATAGTCGTGTCGTTGGAAAGAAGAACTCCTTGGAAATTCTAGAAACTTCGTTTCGTGAGATTGTGACTGTCCGGCGATTTAATCATGCCGTTCAGAAGCCCTACGTTCTATTTTCGTGCATACGGATGTCGGAGACGAAAATACGAAAAATTCGTGTCGTTGGAAACAAGCACTCCTTACAAACTCTATAAAGTTCGTTTCGCGAGATTCTGACTATTCGGGGATGAAATCGTGCCGTCGAGAAACGTTACAAGCCATTTTCGTGCATCTGGATGTCGGAGACGAAAACTCGAAAAAGTCGTGTCGTTGCAAGGAAGAACTCCTTGGAAACTCTAGAAACTACGTTTCGTGAGATTCTGACTGTCCCGCGATTTAATCGTAACGTCTAGAAGCCCTACGGTCAATTTTCGTGCATACAGATGACGGGGACAAAAATTCGAAAAAGTCGTGTCGTTGGAAAGAATAACTCCTTGGAAACTCTAGAAAATTCGTTTCGTGAGATTTTGACAGTCTGGCAATTTAATCGTGCCGTCCGGAAGCCCTACGTTCTATTTTCTTGCATACGGATGACGGGGACAAAAATACGAAAAAGTCGTTTCGTTGAAAGGAAGAACGGATAATAAACTCTACAAAGTTTGTTTCGCGAGATTTCGACCTTCCGGCCATGGAATCGTGCCGTCGAGAAACCCTACGCGCCATTTTCGTGCGTACGGATGTCGGAGACGAAAATTCGAAAATTTGTGTCGTTGGAAACAAGCACTCCTTAGAAATTCTATAAAGTTCGTTCCGAGAGAATCCGACTTTCCTGCGATGGAATCGTGCCGTCGAGAAACCCTACGGGCCATTTTTGTGCATACGGATGTCGGAGACGAAGATACGAAAAACTCGTGTCGTTGGAAACAAGCACGCCTTAGAAACTCTATAAAGTTCATTTCGCGAGATTCCGACTTATCGGGGATGGAATCGTGCCGTCGAGAAACCCTACGGGCCATTTTCGTGCATCTGGATGTCGGAGACAAAAATTCGAAAAAGTCGTGTCGTTGGAAAGAAGAACTCCTTGGAAACTCTAAAAGCTTCATTTCCTGAGATTCTGACTGTCCGGCGATTTAATCGTGTCGTCCAGAAACCCTACGTTCTATTTTCTTGCATACGGATGACGGAGACAAAAATAAGAAAAAGTCGTGTCGTTGAAAGGAAGAACGGATAATAAACCTTATAAAGTTCGTTTCGCGAGATTCCGACTTTCCGGCGATGGAATCGTGCCGTCGAGAAACCCTACGGGCCATTTTCGTGCATACAGATGTCGGAGATGAAAATACGAAAAATTCGTGTCGTTGCAAACAAGCACTCCTTAGAAACTCTATAAAGTTCGTTTCGCAAGATTTTGACTTTTTAGGTATGGAATCGTGCCGTCGAGAAACCCTACGGGCCATTTTCGTGCATCTGGATGTTGGAGACGAAAATTCGAAAAAGTCGTGTCGTTGGAAAGAATAACTCCTTGGAAACTCTAGAAACTTCGTTTCCTGAGATTTTGACTGTCTGGCGATTTAATCTTGCCGTCTAGAAGCCCTACGTTCTATTTTCGTGCATACCGTTGACGGGGACAAAAATACAAAATAGTTGTGTCGTTGAAAGGAGGAACGGATAATAAAATCTATAAAGTTCGTTTCGCGAGATTCTGAATTTCCGGTGATGGAATCGTACCGTCGAGAAACCCTGCGGGCCATATTTGTGCATCCGGATTTCAGAGACGAAAATTCGAAATAGTCGTGTCGTTGGAAAGAAGAACTCCTTGGAAATTCTAGAAACTTCGTTTCGTGAGATTGTGACTGTCCGGCGATTTAATCATGCCGTTCAGAAGCCCTACGTTCTATTTTCGTGCATACGGATGTCGGAGAAGAAAATACGAAAAATTCGTGTCGTTGGAAACAAGCACTCCTTAGAAACTCTATAAAGTTCGTTTCGCGAGATTCTGACTTTTCGGGGATGGAATCGTGCCGTCGAGAAACCCTACGGGCCATTTTCGTGCATCTGGATGTCGGAGACGAAAATTCGAAAAAGTCGTGTCGTTGGAAAGAATAACTCCTTGGAAACTCTTGAAACTTCGTTTCCTGAGATTTTGACTGTCCGGCGATTTAATTGTGCCGTCTAGAAGCTCTACGTTCTATTTTTGTGCATACAGATGACGGGGACAAAAATACGAAATAGTTATGTCGTTGAAAGGAGGAACGGATAATAAAATCTATAAAGTTCGTTTCGCGAGATTCCGAATTTCCGGCGATGGAATCATGCCGTCGAAAATCCCTGCGGGCCATATTTGTGCATCCGGACTTCAGAGACGAAAATTCGAAAAAGTCATGTCGTTCGAAAGACTAACTCCTTAGAAACTCTAGAAACTTCGTTTCGTGAGATTTTGATTGTCCGGCGATTTAATCGTGCTGTTCAGAAGCCTTACGTTCTATTTTCTTGCATACGGATGAAGGAGACAAAAATACGAAAAAGTCGTGTCGTTGAAAGGAAGAACGGATAATAAACCTTATAAAGTTCGTTTCGCGAGATTCCGACTTTCCGGCGATGGAATCGTGCCGTCGAGAAAACCTACGGGCCATTTTCATGCATCCCGATGTCGGAGACGAAAATTCGTAAAAGTCGTCTCGTTGGAAAAAACAACTCCTTGGAAACTCTAGAAACTTCGTTTCGTGAGATTTTGATTGTCCGGCGATTTAATCGTGCTGTTCAGAAGCCCTACGTTCTATTTTCTTGCATACGGATGACGGAGACAAAAATACGAAAAAGTCGTGTCGTTGAAAGGAAGAACGGATAATAAACCTTATAAAGTTCGTTTCGCGAGATTCCGACTTTCCGGCGATGGAATCGTGCCGTCGAGAAACCCTACGGGCCATTTTCGTGCATACAGATGTCGGAGATGAAAATACGAAAAATTCGTGTTGTTGCAAACAAGCACTCCTTAGAAACTCTATAAAGTTCGTTTCGCGAGATTTTGACTTTTCGGGTATGGAATCGTGCCGTCGAGAAACCCTACGGGCCATTTTCGTGCATCTGGATGTCGGAGAAGAAAATTCGAAAAAGTCGTGTCGTGTCGTTGGAAAGAATAACTCCTTGGAAACTCTAGAAACTTCGTTTCCTGAGATTTTGACTGTCCGGCAATTTAATCGTGCCTTCCAAAAGCCATACGTTCTATTTTCGTGCATACAGATGACGGGGACAAAAATACGAAATAGTTGTGTTGTTGAAAGGAGGAACGGATAATAAAATCTATAAAGTTCGTTTCGCGAGATTCCGAATTTCCGGCGATGGAATCGTACCGTCGAGAAACCCTGCGGGCCATATTTGTGCATCCGGATTTCAGAGACGAAAATTCGAAATAGTCGTGTCGTTGGAAAGAAGAACGCCTTGGAAATTCTAGAAACTTCGTTTCGTGAGATTGTGACAGTCCGGCGATTTAATCATGCCGTTCAGAAGCCCTACGTTCTATTTTCGTGCATACGGATGTCGGAGACGAAAATACGAAAAATTCGTGTCGTTTGAAACAAGCACTCCTTACAAACTCTATAAAGTTCGTTTCGCGAGATTCTGACTTTTCGGGGATGAAATCGTGCCCTCGAGAATCCTTACAGGCCATTTTCGTGCATCTGGATGTCGGAGACGAAAACTCGAAAAAGTCGTGTCGTTGCAAGGAAGAACTCCTTGGAAACTCTAGAAACTACGTTTCGTGAGATTCTGACTGTCCCGCGATTTAATCGTAACGTCCAGAAGCCCTACGGTCTATTTTCGTGCATACGGATGACGAGGACAAAAATTCGAAAAAGTCGTGTCGTTGGAAAGAAGAACTCCTTGGAAACTCTAGAAAATTCGTTTCGTGAGATTTTGACAGTCTGGCGATTTAATCGTGCCGTCCGGAAGCCCTACGTTCTATTTTCTTGCATACGGATGACGGGGACAAGAATACGAAAAAGTCGTGTCGTTGAAAGGAAGAACGGATAATAAACTCTATAAAGTTTGTTTCGCGAGATTTCGACCTTCCGGCCATGGAATCGTGCCGTCGAGAAACCCTACGGGCCATTTTTGTGCATACAGATGTCGGAGACGAAAATACGAAAAACTCGTGTCGTTGGAAATAAGCACGCCTTAGAAACTCTATAAAGTTCGTTTCGCGAGTTTCCGACTTATTGGGGATGGAATCGTGCCGTCGAGAAACCCTACGGGCCATTTTCGTGCATCCCGATGTCAGAGACGAAAATTTGTAAAAGTCGTCTCGTTGGAAAGAACAACTCCTTGGAAACCCTAGAAACTTCGTTTCCTGAGATTCTGACTGTCCGGCGATTTAATCGTGTCGTCCAGAAGCCCTACGTTCTATTTTCTTGCATACGGATGACGGAGACAAAAATAAGAAAAAGTCGTGTCGTTGAAAGGAAGAACGGATAATAAACTCTATAAAGTTCATTTTGCGAGATATCGACTTTCCGGCGATGGAATCGTGCCGTCGAGAAACCCTACGGGCCATTTTCGTGCATACAGATGTCGGAGATGAAAATACGAAAAATTCGTGTCGTTGGAAACAAGCACTCCTTAGAAACTCTATAAAGTTCGTTTCCCGAGATTTTGAATTTTCAGGGATGGAATCGTACCGTCGAGAAACCCTGCGGGCCATATTTGTGCATCCGGATTTCAGAGACGAAAATTCGAAAAAGTCGTGTCGTTGGAAAGAATAACTCCTTGGAAACTCTAGAAACTTCGTTTCCTGAGATTTTGACTGTCCGGCGATTTAATTGTGCCATCTAGAAGCCCTACGTTCTATTTTCGTGCATACAGATGACGGGGACAAAAATACGAAATAGTTATGTCGTTGAAAGGAGGAACGGATAATAAAATCTAAAAGGTCGTTTCACGAGATTCCGAATTTCCGGCGATGGAATCATGCCGTCGAGAATCCCTGCGGGCCATATTTGTGCATCCGGACTTCAGAGACGAAAATTCGAAAAAGTCGTGTCGTTGGAAAGAATAACTCCTTGGAAACTCTAGAAACTTCGTTTCCTGAGATTTTGACTGTCCGGCGATTTAATTGTGCCGTCTAGAAGCCCTACGTTCTATTTTCGTGCATACAGATGACTGGGACAAAAATACGAAATAGTTGTGTAGTTGAAAGGAGGAACGGATAATAAAATCTATAAAGTTCGTTTCGCGAGATTCCGAATTTCCGGCGATGGAATCGTGCCGTCGAGAAACCCTGCGGGCCATATTTGTGCATCCGGATTTCAGAGACGGAAATTCGAAATAGTCGTGTCGTTGGAAAGAAGAACTCCTTGGAAATTCTAGAAACTTCGTTTCGTGAGATTGTGACTGTCCGGCGATTTAATCATGCCGTTCAGAAGCCCTACGTTCTATTTTCGTGCATACGGATGTCGGAGACGAAAATACGAAAAATTCGTGTCGTTGGAAACAAGCACTCCTTACAAACTCTATAAAGTTCGTTTCGCGAGATTCTGACTTTTCGGGGATGGAATCGTGCCGTCGAGAAACCCTACGGGCCATTTTCGTGCATCTGGATGTCGTAGACGAAAACTCGAAAAAGTCGTGTCGTTGCAAAGAAGAACTCCTTGGAAACTCTAGAAACTACGTTTCGTTAGATTCTGACTGTCCCGCGATTTAATCGTAACGTTCAGAAGCCCTACGGTCTATTTTCATGCATACGGATGACGGGGACAAAAATACGAAAAACTCATGTCGTTGGAAAGAAGAACTCCTTGGAAACTCTAGAATCTTCGTTTCGTGAGATTTTGACAGTCCGGCGATTTAATTGTGCCGTCCGGAAGCCCTACGTTCTATTTTCTTGTATGCGGATGACGGGGACAAAAATACGAAAAAGTCGTGTCGTTGAAAGGAAGAACAGATAATAAACTCTATAAAGTTCGTTTCGCGAGATTTCGACCTTCCGGCCATGGAATCGTTCCGTCGAGAAACCCTACAGGCCATTTTCGTGCATACGGATGTCGGAGACGAAAATACAAAAAATTTGTGTCGTTGGAAACAAGCACTCCTTAGAAATTCTATAAACTTCGTTCCGCGAGAATCCGACTTTCCGGAGATGGAATCGTGCTGTCGAGAAACCCTACGGGCCATTTTTGTGCATACGGATGTTGGAGACGAAAATACGAAAAACTCGTGTCGTTGGAAACAAGGACGCCTTAGAAACTCTATAAAGTTCGTTTCGCGAGATTCCGACTTTTCGGGGATGGAATTGTGTCGTCGAGAAACCCTACGGGCCATTTTCGTGCCACTGGATGTCGGAGACGAAAATTCGAAAAAGTCGTGTCGTTGGAAAGAAGAACTCCTTGGAAACTCTAGAAACTTCGTTTCCTGAGATTCTGACTGTCCGGCGATTTAATCGTGTCGTCCAGAAGCCCTACGTTCTATTTTCTTGCATCCGGAAGACGGAGACAAAAATACGAAAAAGTCGTGTCGTTGAAAGGAAGAACGGATAATAAACTCTATAAAGTTCGTTTCGCGAGATTTCGACTTTCCGACGATGGAATCGTGCCGTCGACAAAACCTACGGGCCATTTTCGTGCATCCTGATGTCGGAGACGAAAATTCGTAAAAGTCGTCTCGTTGGAAAGAACAACTCGTTGGAAACTCTAGAAACTTCGTTTCGTGAGATTTTGACTGTCCGGCGTTTTAATCGTGCCGTTCAAAAGCCCTACGTTCTATTTTCTTGCATACGGATGACGGAGACAAAAATACGAAAAAGTCGTGTCGTTGAAAGGAAGAACGGATAATAAACCTTATAAAGTTTGTTTCGCGAGATTCCGACTTTCCGGCGATGGAATCGTGCCGTCGAGAAACCCTTCGGGCCATTTTCGTGCATACAGATGTCGGAGATGAAAATACGAAAAATTCGTGTCGTTGGAAACAAGCACTCCTTAGAAACTCTATAAAGTTCGTTTCGCGAGATTTTGACTTTTCGGGGATGGAATCGTGCCGTCGAGAAACCCTCCGGGCCATTTTCGTGCATCTGGATGTCGGAGACGAAAATTCGAAAAAGTCGTGTCGTTGGAAAGAATAACTCCTTGGAAACTCTAGAAACTTCGTTTCCTGAGATTTTGACTGTCTGGCGATTTAATCGTGCCGTCCAGAAGCCCTACGTTCTATTTTCATGCATACAGATGACGGGGACAATAATACGAAATAGTTGTGTCGTTGAAAGGAGGAACGGATAATAAAATCTATAAAGTTCGTTTCGCGAGATTCCGAATTTCCGGCGATGGAATCGTGCCGTCGAGAAACCCTGCGGGCCATTTTCGTGCATCTGGATGTCGGAGACGAAAATTCGAAAAAGTCGTGTCGTTGGAAAGAAGAGTCCTTGGAAACTCTAGAAACTTCGTTTCCTGAGATTCTGACTGTCCGGCGATTTAATCGTGTCGTCCAGAAGCCCTACGTTCTATTTTCTTGCATACGGATGACGGAGACAAAAATACGAAAAAGTCATGTCGTTGAAAGGAGGAACGGATAATAAAATCTATTAAGTTCGTTTCGCGAGATTTCGACTTTCCGGCGATGGAATCGTGCCGTCAACAAAACCTACGTGCCATTTTCGTGCATACAGATGTCGGAGATGAAAATACGAAAAATTCGTGTCGTTGGAAACAAGCACTCCTTACAAACTCTATAAAGTTCGTTTCGCGAGATTTCGACTTTTTGGGGGTGGAATCGTGCCGTCGAGAAACCCTACGGGCCATTTTCGTGCATCTGGATGTCGGAGACGAAAACTCGAAAAAGTCGTGTCGTTGCAAAGAAGAACACCTTGGAAACTATAGAAACTCCGTTTCGTGAGATATTGGCTGTCCGACGATTTAATCGTGCCGTCCAGAAGCCCTACGTTCTATTTTCGTGCATACAGATGACGGGGACAAAAATACGAAATAGTTGTGTCATTAAAAGGAGGAACAGATAACAAAATCTATAAAGTTCGTTTCGCGAGATTCTGAATTTCCGGCGATGGAATCGTGCCGTCGAGAAACCCTGCGGGCCTTATTTGTGCATCCGGATTTCAGAGATGAAAACTCAAAATACTCGTGTCGTTGGAAAGAAGAACTCCTTGGAAATTCTAGAAACTTCGTTTCATGAGATTGTGACTGTCCGGCGATTTAATCATGCCGTTCAGAAGCCCTACGTTCTAATTTCGTGCATACGGATGTCGGAGAAGAAAATACGAAAAATTCGTGTCGTTGGAAACAAGCACTCCTTAGAAACTCTATAAAGTTCGTTTATCGAGATTCTGACTTTTCGGGGATGGAATCGTGCCGTCGAGAAACCCTGCGGGCCATTTTCGTGCATCTGGATGTCGGAGAAGAAAACTCGAAAAAGTCGTGTCGTTGTAAAGAAGAACTCCTTGGAAACTCTTGAAACTACGTTTCGTGAGATTCTGACTGTCCCGCGATTTAATTGTAACGTCCAGAAGCCCTACGTTCTAATTTCGTGCATACAGATGTCGGAGATGAAAATACGAAAAATTCGTGTCGTTGGAAACAAGCACTCCTTAGAAACTCCATAAAGTTCGTTTCGCGAGATTTTGACTTTTCGGGGATGGAATCGTGCCGTCGAGAAACCCTACGGGCCATTTTCGTGCATCTGGATGTCGGAGACGAAAATTCGAAAAAGTCGTGTCGTTGGAAAGAAGAACTCCTTGGAAACTCTAGAAACTTCGTTTCCTGAGATTCTGACTGTCCGGCGATTTAATCTTGTCGTCCAGAAGCCCTACGTTCTATTTTCTTGCATACGGATGACGGAGACAAAAATAAGAAAAAGTCGTGTCGTTGAAAGGAAGAACGGATAATAAACTCTATAAAGTTCGTTTCGCGAGATTTTGACTTTCTGGCGATGGAATCGTGCCGTCGAGAAAACCTACGGGCCATTTTCGTGCATCCCGATGTCGGAGACGAAAATTCGTAAAAGTCGACTCGTTGGAAAGAACAACTCCTTGGAAACTCTAGAAACTTCGTTTCGTGAGATTTTGACTGTTCGGCGATTTAATCGTGCCGTTCAGAAGACGTACGTTCTATTTTCTTGCATACAGATGACGGGGACAAAAATACGAAATAGTTGTGTCGTTGAAAGGAAGAACGGATAATAAACCATATAAAGTTCGTTTCGCGAGATTCCGAGTTTTCGGCGATGGAATCGTGCCGTCGAGAAAACCTACGGGCCATTTTCGTGCATCCCGATGTCGGAGACAAAAATAAGAAAAAGTTGTGTCGCTGGAAAGAACAACTCCTTGGAAACTCTAGAAACTTCGTTTCGTGCGATTTTGACTGTCCGGCGATTTAATCGTGCCGTTCAGAAGCCCTACGTTCTATTTTCTTGCATACGGATGTCTGAGACAAAAATACGAAAAAGTCGTGTCGTTGAAAGGAAGAACGGATAATAAACCTTATAAAGTTCCTTTCGCGAGATTCCGAGCTTCCGGCGATGGAATCGTGCCGTCGAGAAACCCTACGGGCCATTTCCGTGCATACAGATGTCGGAGATGAAAATACGAAAAATTCGTGTCGTTGGAAACAAGCACTCCTTAGAAATTCCATAAAGTTCTTTTCGCGAGATTTTGACTTTTCGGGGATGGAATCGTGCCGTCGAGAAACCCTATGGGCCATTTTCGTGCATCTGGATGTCGGAGACGAAAATTCGAAAAAGTCGTGTCGTTCGAAAGAATAACTCCTTGGAAACTCTAGAAACTTCGTTTCTTGAGATTTTGACTGTCCGGCGATTTAATCGTGCCGTCCAGAAGCCCAACGTTCTATTTTCGTGCATACAGATGACGGCGACAAAAATACGAAATAGTTGTGTCGTTGAAAGGAGGAACGGATAATAAACTCTATAAAGTTCGTTTCGCGAGATTTCGAATTTCCGGCGATGGAATCGTACCGTCGAGAAACCCTACGGGCCATATTTGTGCATCCGGATTTCAGAGACGAAAATTCGAAATAGTCGTGTCGTTGGAAAGAAGAACTCCTTGGAAATTCTAGAAACTTCGTTTCGTGAGATTCTGACTGTCCGGCGATTTAATCATGCCGTTCAGAAGCCCTACGTTCTATTTTCGTGCATACGGATGTCAGAGACGAAAATACGAAAAATTCGTGTCGTTGGAAACAAGCACTCCTTAGAAGCTCTATAAAGTTCGTTTCGCGAGATTCTGAATTTTCGGGGATGAAATCGTGCCGTCGAGAAACCCTACGGGCCATTTTCTTGCATCTGGATGTCGGAGATGAAAACTCGAAAAAGTCGTGTCATTGCAAAGAAGAACTCCTTGGAAACTCTAGAAACTACGTTTCGTGAGATTCTGACTGTCCCGCGAATTAATCGTAACGTCTAGAAGCCCTACGGTCTATTTTCGTGCATACGGATGACGGTGACAAAAATTCGAAAAAGTCGTGTCGTTGGAAAGAAGAACTCCTTAGAAACTCTAGAAACTTCGTTTCGTGAGATTTTGACAGTCCGGCGATTTAATCGTGCCGTCCAGAAGCCCTACGTTCTATTTTTCTTGCATACGGATGACGGGGACAAAAATACGAAAAAGTCGTGTCGTTGAAAGGAAGAACGGATAATAAACTCTATAAAGCTCGTTTCGCGAGATTTCGACCTTCCGGCCATGGAATTGTGCGGTCGAGAAACCCTACGGGCCATTTTCGTGCATAAGGATGTCGGAGACGAAAAAACAAAAAATTTGTGTCGTTGGAAAGAAGCACTCCTTAGAAATTCTATAAAGTTTGTTCCGCGAGAATCCGACTTTCCGGCGATGGAATCGTGCCATCGAGAAACCCTACGGGCCACTTTTGTGCATAAGGATGTCGGAGACGAAAATACGAAAAACTCGTGTCGTTGGAAACAAGCACGCCTTAGAAACTCTATAAAGTTCGTTTCGCGAGATTCCGACTTTTCGGGGATGGAATCGTGCTGTCGAGAAAACCTACGGGCCATTTTCGTGCATCTGGATGTCAGAGACGAAAATTCGAAAAAGTCGTGTCGTTGGAAAGAAGAACTCCTTGGAAACTCTAGAAACTTTGTTTCCTGAGATTCTGACTGTCCGGCGATTTAATCGTGTCATCCAGATGCCCTACGTTCTATTTTCTTGCATACGGATGACGGAGACAAAAATACGAAAAAGTCGTGTCGTTGAAAGGAGGAACGGATAATAAACTCTATAAAGTTCGTTTCGCGAGATTTCGACTTTCCGGCGATGGAATCGTACCGTCGATAAAACCTACGGGCCACTTTCGTGCATCCCAATGTCGGAGACGAAAATTCGTAAAAGTCGTCTCGTTGGAAAGAACAACTCGTTGGAAACTCTGGAAACTTCGTTTCGTGAGATTTTGACTGTCCGGCAATTTAATCGTGCCGTTCAGAAGCCCTACGTTCAATTTTCTTGCATACGGATGACGGAGACAAAAATACGAAAAAGTCGTGTCGTTGAAAGGAAGAACGGGTAATAAACCTTATAAAGTTCATTTCGCGAGATTCCGAGTTTCCGGCGATGGAATCGTGCCGTCGAGAAACCCTACGGGCCATTTTCGTGCATACAGATGTCGGAGATGAAAATACGAAAAATTCGTGTCGTTGGAAACAAGCACTCCTTAGAAACACCATAAAATTCGTTTCGCGAGATTTTGACTTTTCGTGGATGGAATCGTGCCGTCGAGAAACCCTACAGGCCATTTTCGTGCATCTGGATGTCGGAGACGAAAATTCGAAAAAGTCGTGTCGTTGGAAAGAATAACTCCTTGGAAACTCTAGAAACTTCGTTTCCTGTGATTTTGACTGTGTGGCAATTTAATCGTGCCGTCCAGAAGCCCTACGTTCTATTTTCGTGCATACAGATGACGGGGACAAAAGTACGAAATAGTTGTGTCGTTTAAAGGAGGAACGGATAATAAACTCTATAAAGTTCGTTTCGCGAGATTCGGAATTTCCGGCGATGGAATCGTGCCGTCGAGAAACTCTACGGGCCATATTTGTGCATCCAGATTTCAGAGACGAAAATTCGAAATAGTCGTTTCGTTGGAAAGAACTCCTTGGAAATTCTAGAAACTTCGTTTCGTGAGATTTTGACAGTCCAGCGATTTAATCGTGCCGTCCAGAAGCCCCACGGTCTATTTTCATGCATATGGATGACGGGGACAAAAATACGAAAAAGTCGTGTTGTTGAAAGGAAGAACGGATAATAAACTCTATAAAGTTCGTTTCACGAGATTTCAACCTTCCGGCCATTGAATCGTGCCGTCGAGAAACCCTACGGGCCATTTTCGTGCATATGGATGTCGGAGACGAAAATACGAAAAATTTGTGTCGTTGGAAACAAGCACTCCTTAGAAATTCTATAAAGTTCGTTCCGCGAGAATCCGACTTTCCGGAGATAGAATCGTGCCGTCGACAAACCCTTCGGGCCATTTTTGTGCATACGGATGTCGGAGACGAAAATACGAAAAACTCGTGTCGTTGGAAACAAGCACGCCTTAGAAAATTTATAAAGTTCGTTTCGCGAGATTCTGACTTTTCGGGGATGGAATCGTGCCGTCGACAAACCCTAGGTGCCATTTTCGTGCATCTGGATGTCGGAGACGAAAATTCGAAAAAGTCGTGTCGTTGGAAAGAAGAACTCCTTGGAAACTCTAGAAACTTCGTTTCCTGAGATTCTGACTGTCCGGCGATTTAATCGTGTTGTCCAGAATCCCTACGTTCTATTTTCTTGCATACGGATGACGGAGACAAAAATACGAAAAAGTCGTGTCGTTGAATGGAAGAACGGATAATAAACTCTATGAAGTTCGTTTCGCGAGATTTCGACTTTCCGGCGATGGAATCGTGCCGTTGACAAAACCTACGGGCCATTTTCATGCATCCCGATGTCGGGGACGAAAATTCGTAAAAGTCGTCTCGTTGGAAAGAACAAGTCGTTGGAAACTCTAGAAACTTCGTTGTGTGAGATTTTGACTGTCCGGCGATTTAATCGTGCCGTTCAGAAGCCCTACGTTCTATTTTCTTGCATACAGAAGACGGAGACAAAAATACGAAAAAGTCGTGTCGTTGAAAGGAAGAACGGATAATAAACCATATAAAGTTCGTTTCGCGAGATTCCGAGTTTCTGGCGATGGAATCGTGCCGTCGAGAAACCCTACGGGCCATTTTCGTGCATACAGATGTCGGTGATGAAAATACGAAAAATTCGTGTCGTTGGAAACAAGCACTCCTTAGAATCTCCATAAAGTTCGTTTCGTGAGATTTTGACTTTTCGGGGATGGAATCGTGCCGTCGAGAAACCCTACGGGCCATTTTCGTGCAACTGGATGTCGGAGACGAAAATTCGAAAAAGTCATGTCGTTGGAAAGAATAACTCCTTGGAAACTCTAGAAACTTCGTTTCCTGAGATTTTGACTGTCCGGCGATTTAATCGTGCCATGCAGAAGCCCTACGTTCTATTTTCGTGCATACAGATGACAGGGACAAAAATACGAAATAGTTGTGTCGTTGAAAGGAGGAACGGATAATAAACTCTATAAAGTTCGTTTCGCGAGATTCCGAATTTTCGGCCATGGAATCGTGCCGTCGAGAAACCCTGCGGGCCATATTTGTGCATCCGGATTTCAGAGACAAAAATTCGAAATAGTCGTGTCATTGGAAAGAAGAACTCCTTGGAAATTCTAGAAACTTCGTTTCGTGAGATTCTGACTGTCCGGCGATTTAATCATGTCGTTCAGAAGCCCTATGTTCTATTTTCGTGCATACGGATGTCGGAGACAAAAATATGAAAAATTCGTGTCGTTGGAAACAAGCACTCCTTAGAAACTCTATAAAGTTCGTTTCGCGAGATTTCAACCTTCCGGCCATTGAATCGTGCCGTCGAGAAACCCTACGGGCCATTTTCGTGCATATGGATGTCGGAGACGAAAATACAAAAAATTTGTGTCGTTGGAAACAAGCACTCCTTAGAAATTCTATAAAGTTCGTTCCGCGAGAATCTGACTTTCCGGAGATAGAATCGTGCCGTCGACAAACCCTTCGGGCCATTTTTGTGCATACGGATGTCGGAGACGAAAATACGAAAAACTCGTGTCGTTGGAAACAAGCACTCCTTAGAAACTCTATAAAGTTCGTTTCGCGAGATTCCCACTTTTCGGGGATGGAATCGTGCCGTCGAGAAACCCTACGGGCCATTTTCGTGCATCCGGATGTCGGAGACGAAAACTCGAAAAAGTCGTGTCGTTGCAAAGAAGAACTCCTTGGAAACTCTAGAAACTACGTTCCGTGAGATTCTGAATGTCCCGCGATTTAATCGTAACGTCCAGAAGCCCTACGATCTATTTTCGTGCATACGGATGACGGGGACAAAAATACGAAAAAGTCGTGTCGTTGGAAAGAAGAACTCCTTGGAAACTCTAGAAACTTCGTTTCATGAGATTTTGACAGTCCGACGATTTAATCGTGCTGTCCAGAAGCCCTACGTTCTATTTTTCTTGCATACGGATGACGGGGACAAAAATACGAAAAAGTCGTGTCGTTGAAAGGAAGAACGGATAATAAACCTTATAAAGTTCGTTTCGCGAGATTCCGACTTTCCGGTGATGGAATCGTGTCGTCGAGAAACCCTACGGGCCATTTTCATGCATACAGATGTCGGAGATGAAAATACGAAAAATTCGTGTCGTTGGAAACAAGCACTCCTTAGAAACTCTATAAAGTTCGTTTCGCGAGATTCCAACTTTTCGGGGATGGAATCGTGCCGTCGAGAACCCCTACGGGCCATTTTCGTGCATCTGGATGTCGGAGACGAAAACTCGAAAAAGTCGTGTCGTTGCAAAGAAGAACTCCTTGGAAACTCTAGAAACTACGTTTCGTGAGATTCTGACTGTCCCGCGATTTAATCATAACGTCCGGAAGCCCTACGGTCTATTTTCGTGAATACGGATGACGGGCCCAAAAATACGAAAAAGTCGTGTCGTTGAAAGGAGGAACGGATAATAAACTCTATAAAGTTCGTTTCGCGAGATTTCGAATTTCCGGCGATGGAATCGTGCCGTCGGGAAACCCTACGGGCCATATTTTTGCATCCGGATTTCAGAGACGAAAATTCGAAATAGTCGTGTCGTTGGAAAGAAGAACTCCTTGGAAATTCTAGAAACTTCGTTTCGTGAGATTCTGACTGTCCGGCGATTTAATCATGTCATTCAGAAGCCCTATGTTCTATTTTCGTGCATACGGATGTCGGAGACAAAAAAATGAAAAATTCGTGTCGTTGGAAAGAAGAACTCCTTGGAAACTCTAGAAACTTCGTTTCGTGAGATTTTGACAGTTCGGCGATTTAATCGTGCTGTCCAGAAGCCCTACGTTCTACTTTTCTTGCATACGGATGACGGGGAAAAAATACGAAAAATTCGTGTCGTTGAAAGGAAGAACGGATAATAAACTCTATAAAGTTCGTGTCACGAGATTTCGACCTTCCGGCCATGGAATCGTGCCGTCGAGAAACCCTACGGGCCATTTCCGTGCATACGGATGTCGGAGACGAAAATACGAAAAATTTGTGTCGTTGGAAACAAGCACTCCTTAGAAATTCTATAAAGTTCATTCCGCGAGAATCCGACTTTCCGGCGATGGAATCGTGCCGTCGAGAAACCCTACGGGCCATTTTTGTGCATACGGATGTCGGAGACGAAAATACGAAAAACTCGTGTCGTTGGAAACAAGCACGCCTTAGAAATTTATAAAGTTCGTTTCGCGAGATTCTGACTTTTCGGGGATGGAATCGTGCCGTCGACAAACCCTACGAGCCATTTTCGTACATCTGGATGTCGGAGACGAAAATTCAAAAAAGTCGTGTCGTTGGAAAGAAGAACTCCTTGGAAACTCTAGAAACTTCGTTTCCTGAGATTCTGACTGTCCGGTGATTTAATCGTGTCGTCCAGAAACCCTACGTTCTATTTTCTTGCATACGGATGACGGAGACAAAAATACGAAAAAGTCGTGTCGTTGAAAGGAAGAACGGATAATAAACTCTATCAAGTTCGTTTCGCGAGATTTCGACTTTCCGGCGATGGAATCGTGCCGTCGAGAAAACCTACGGGCCATTTTCGTGCATCCCGATGTCGGGGACGAAAATTTGTAAAAGTCGTCTCGTTGGAAAGAACAACTCGTTGGAAACTCTAGAAACTTCGTTTTGTGAGATTTTGACTGTCCGGCGATTTAATCGTACCGTCCAGAAGCCCTACGTTCTATTTTTGTGCATACAGATGACAGGGACAAAAATACGAAATAGTTGTGTCGTTGAAAGGAGGAACGGATAATAAACTCTATAAAGTTCGTTTCGCGAGATTCCGAATTTCTGGCGATGGAATCGTGCCATCGAGAAACCCTACGGGCCATTTTCGTGCATCTGGATGTCGGAGACGAAAACTCGAAAAAGTCGTGTCGTTGCAAAAGAAGAACTCCTTGGAAACTCTAGAAACTACGTTTCGTGAGATTCTGACTGTCCCGCGATTTAACCGTAACGTCCAGAAGCCCTACGGTCTATTTTCATGCATACGGATGACGGTGACAAAAATACCAAAAAGTCGTGTCGTTGTAAAGAAGAACTCCATGGAAACCCTAGAAACTTCGTTTCGTGAGATTTTGAGAGTCCGGCGATTTAATCGTGTCGTCCAGAAGCCCTACGTTCTATTTTTCTTGCATACGGATGACGGGGACAAAAATACAAAAAAGTCGTGTCGTTTAAAGGAAGAACGGATAATAAATTCTATAAAGTTCGTTTCGCGAGATTTTGACTTTCCAGCGATGGAATCGTGCCGTCGAGAAAACCTACGGGCCATTTTCGTGCATCCCGATGTCGGGGACGAAAATTCGTAAAAGTCATCTCGTTGGAAAGAACAACTCCTTGGAAACTCTAGAAACTTTGTTTCGTGAGATTTTGACTGTCCGGCGATTTAATCGTGCCGTTCAGAAGCCCTACGTTCAATTTTCTTGCATACGGAAGACGAAGACAAAAATACGAAAAAGTTGTGTCGTTGAAAGGAAGAACGGATAATAAACTTTACAAAGTTCGTTTCGCGAGATTTCGACTTTCCGGCGATGGAATCGTGCCGTCGTGAAACCATACGGGACATTTTCGTGCATACAGATGTCGGAGATGAAAATACGAAAAATTCGTGTTGTTGGAAACAAGCACTCCTTAGAAACTCCATAAAGTTTGTTTCGCGAGATTTTGACTTTTCGGGGATGGAATCGTGCCGTCGAGAAACCCTAAGGGCCATTTTCGTGCATCTGGATGTCGGAGACGAAAATTCAAAAAAGTCGTGTCGTTGGAAAGAATAACTCCTTAGAAACTCTAGAAACTTCGTTTCCTGAGATTTTGACTATCCGGCGATTTAATCGTGCCGTCCAGAAGCCCTACGTTCTATTTTCGTGCATACAGATGACAGGGACAAAAATACGAAATAGTTGTGTCGTTGAAAGGAGGAACGGATAATAAACTCTATAAAGTTCGTTTCGCGAGATTCCGAATTTTCGGCCATGGAATCGTGCCGTCGAGAAACCCTGCGGGCCATATTTGTGCATCCGGATTTCAGAGACGAAAATACGAAATAGTCGTGTCGCTGGAAAGAAGAACTCCTTGGAAATTCTAGAAACTTCGTTTCGTGAGATTGTGACTGTCCGGCGATTTAATCATGCCGTTCAGAAGCCCTACGTTCTTTTTTCGTTTATACGGATGTCGGAGACAAAAATACGAAAAATTCGTGTCGTTGGAAACAAGCACTCCTTAGAAACTCTATAAAGTTCGTTTCGCGAGATTCTTAATTTTCGGAGATAGAATCGTGCCGTCGAGAAACCCTACGGGCCATTTTCGTGCATCTGGATGTCAGAGACGAAAATTCAAAAAAGTCGTGTCGTTGGAAAGAAGAACTCCTTGGAAACTCTAGAAACTTCGTTTCGTGAGATTCTGACTGTCCGGCGATTTAATCGTGTCGTCCAGAAGCCCTACGTTCAATTTTCTTGCATATTGATGACGGAGACGAAAGTAAGATAAAGTCGTGTCGTTGAAAGGAAGAACGGATAATAAACTCTATAAAGTTCGTTTCGCGAGATTTCGACTTTCCGGCGATGGAATCGTGCCGTCGAGAAAACCTACGGGCCATTTTCGTGCATCCCGATGTCGGGGACGAAAATTCGTAAAAGTCGTCTCGTTGGAAACAACAACTCCTTGGAAACTCTAGAAACTTCGTGTCGTGAGATTTTGACTGTCCGGCGATTTAATCGTCCCGTTCAGAAGCGATACGTTCTATTTTCTTGCATACGGATGACGGAGACGAAAATAAGAAAAAGTTGTGTCGTTGAAAGGAAGAACGGATAATAAACTCTATAAAGTTCGTTTCGCGAGATTCCGAATTTCCGGCGATGGAATCGTGCCGTCGAGAAACCCTACGGGCCATATTTGTGCATCCGGATTTCAGAGACGAAAATTTGAAATAGTCGTGTCGTTGGAAAGAAGAACTCCTTGGAAATTCTAGAAACTTCGTTTCGTGAGATTGCGACTGTCTGGCGATTTAATCTTGCTGTTCAGAAGCCCTACGTTCTATTTTCGTGCATACGGATGTCGGAGATGAAAATACGAAAAATTCGTGTCGTTGGAAACAAGCACGCCTTAGAAACTTTATAAAGTTCATTTCGCGAGATTCCGACTTTTTGGGGATGGAATCGTGCCGTCGAGAAACCCTACGAGCCATTTTCGTACATCTGGATGTCGGAGACGAAAATTCAAAAAAGTCGTGTTGTTGGAAAGAAGAACTCCTTGGAAACTCTAGAAACTTCGTTTCCTGAGATTCTGACTGTCCGGCAATTTAATCGTGTCATCCAGAGGCCCTACGTTCTATTTTCTTGCATACGGATGACGGAGACAAAAATACGAAAAAGTCGTGTCGTTGAAAGGAAGAACGGATAATAAACTCTATAAAGTTCGTTTCGCGAGATTTCGACCTTCCGGCCATGGAATCGTGCCGTCGAGAAACCCTACGGGCCATTTTCGTGCATACGGTTGTCGGAGAAGAAAATACGAAAAATTTGTGTCGTTGGAAACAAGCACTCCTTAGAAATTCTATAAAGTTCGTTCCGCGAGAATCCGACTTTTCGGCGATGGAATCGTGCCGTCGAGAAACCCTACGGGCCATTTTTGTGCATACGGATGTCGGAGACGAAAATACGAAAAACTCGTGTCGTTGGAAACAAGCACGCCTTAGAAACTCTATAGAGTTCGTTTCGCGAGATTCTGACTTTTCGGGGATGGAATCGTGCCGTCGAGAAACCCTACGGGCCATTTTCGTGCATCTGGATGTCGGAGAAGAAAATTCGAAAAAGTCATGTCGTTGGAAAGAAGAACTCCTTGGAAACTCTAGAAACTACGTTTCGTGAGATTCTGACTGTCCCGCGATTTAATCGTAACGTCCAGAAGCCCTACGGTCTATTTTCGTGCATACGGATGACAGGGACAAAAATACAAAAAAGCCGTGTCGTTGGAAAGAAGAACTCCTTGGAAACTCTAGAAACTTCGTTTTGTGAGATTTTGACAGTCCGGCGATTTAATCGTGCCGTCCAGAAGCCCTACGTTCTATTTTTCTTCCATACGGATGACGGGGACAAAAATACGAAAAAGTCGTGTCGTTGAAAGGAAGAACGGATATTAAACTCTATAAAGTTCATTTCGCGAGATTTCGAACTTCCGGCCATGGAATCGTGCCATCGAGAAACCCTACGGGCCATTTTTGTGCATACGGATGTCGGAGACGAAAATACGAAAAATTTGTGTCGTTGGAAACAAGCACTCCTTAGAAATTCTATAAAGTTCGTTCTGTGAGAATCCGACTTTCCGGCGATGGAATCGTACCGTCGAGAAACCCTACGGGCCATTTTTGTGGATACGGATGTCGGAGACGAAAATACGAAAAACTCGTGTCGTTGGAAACAAGCACGCCTTAGAAACTCTATAAAGTTCGTTTCGCGAGATTCTGACTTTTCGGGGATGGAATCGTGCCGTCGAGAAACCCTACGGGCCATTTTCGTGCATCTGGATGTCGGAGACGAAAATTCGAAAAAGTCGTGTTGTTGGAAAGAAGAACTCCTTGGAAACTCTAGAAATTACGTTTCGTGAGATTCTGACTGTCCCGCGATTTAATCGTAACGTCCAGAAGCCCTACGGTCTATTTTCGTGCATACGGATGACGTGGACAAAAATACGAAAAAGCCGTGTCGTTGGAAAGAAGAACTCCTTGGAAACTCTAGAAACTTCGTTTCGTGAGATTTTGACAGTCCGGCGATTTAATCGTGCCGTCCAGAAGCCCTACGTTCTATTTTTCTTGCATACGGATGACAGGGACAAAAATACGAAAAAGTCGTGTCGTTGAAGGGAAGAACGGATAATAAACTCTATAAAGTTCGTTTCGCGAGATTCCGAATTTCCGGCGATGGAATCGTGCCGTCGAGAAACCCTACGGACCGTATTTGTGCATACGGATTTCAGAGACGAAAATTCGAAATAGTCGTGTCGTTGGAAAGAAGAACACCTTGGAAATTCTAGAAACTTCGTTTCGTGAGATTGTGACTGTCCGGCGATTTAATCATACCGTTCAGAAGCCCTACGTTCTATTTTCGTGCATACGGATGTCGGAGACGAAAATACGAAAAATTCGTGTCGTTGGAAACAAGCACTCCTTAGAAACTCTATAAAGTTCGTTTCGCGAGATTCCGTCTTTTCGGGGATGGAATCGTGCCGTCGAGAAACCCTACGGGCCATTTTCGTGCATCTGGATGTCGGAGATGAAAACTCGAAAAAGTCGTGTCGTTGGAAAGAATAACTCTTTGGAAACTCTAGAAACTTCGTTTCCTGAGATTTTGACTGTCCGGCGATTTAATCGTGCCGTCCAGAATCCCTATGTTCTATTTTCGTGCATACAGATGGCGGGGACAAAAATACGAAATAGTTGTGTCGTTGAAAGGAGGAACGGATAATAAACTCTATAAAGTTCGTTTCGCGAGATTCCAAATTTCTGGCGATGGAATCGTGCCGTCGAGAAATCCTACGGGCCATATTTGTGCTTCCGGATTTCAGAGACGAAAATTCGAAATAGTCGTGTCGTTGGAAAGAAGAACTCCTTGGAAATTCTAGAAACTTCGTTTCGTGAGATTCTGACTGTCCGGCGATTTAATCATGCCGTTCAGAAGCCCTACGTTCTATTTTCGTGCATACGGATGTCGGAGAAGAAAATGCGAAAAATTTTTGTCGCTGGAAACAAGCTCTCCTTAGAAATTCTATAAAGTTCGTTCCGCGAGAATCCGACTTTCCGGCGATGGAATCGTGCCGTCGAGAAACCCTACGGGCCATTTTTGTGGATACGGATGTCGGAGACGAAAATACGAAAAACTCGTGTCGTTGGAAACAAGCACGCCTTAGAAACTCTATAAAGTTCGTTTCGCGAGATTTCGACTTTTCGGGGATGGAATCGTGCCGTCGAGAAATCCTACGGGCCATTTTCATGCATCTGGATGTCGGAGACGAAAATTCGAAAAAGTTGTGTCGTTGGAAAGAAGAACTCCTTGGAAACTCTAGAAACTACGTTTCGTGAGATTCTGACTGTCCCGCGATTTAATCGTAACGTCCAGAAGCCCTACGGTCTATTTTCGTGCATACGGATGACGGGGTAAAAAATACGAAAAAGCCGTGTCGTTGGAAAGAAGAACTCCTTGGAAACCCTAGAAACTTCGTTTCGTGAGATTTTGACAGTCCGGCGATTTAATCGTGCCGTCCAGAACGGATAATAAACTCTATAAAGTTCGTTTCGCGAGATTTCGACCTTCCGGCCATGGAATCGTGCCGTCGAGAAACCCTACGGGCCATTTTCGTGCATACGGATGTCGGAGAAGAAAATACGAAAAATTTGTGTCGTTGGAAGCAAGCACTCCTTAGAAATTCTATAAAGTTCGTTCCGCGAGAATCCGACTTTCCGGCGATGGAATCGTGCCGTCGAGAAACCCTACAGGTCATTCTTGTGCATACGGATGTCGGAGACGAAAATACGAAAAACTTGTGTCGTTGGAAACAAGCACGCCTTAGAAACTCTATAAAGTTCGTTTCGCGAGATTCTGACTTTTCGGGGATGGAATCGTGCCGTCAAGAAACCCTACGCGCCATTTTTGTGCATCTGGATGTCGGAGACGAAAATTCGAAAAAGTCGTGTCGTTGGAAAGAAGAACTCCTTGGAAACTTTAAAAACTTCGTTTCGTGAGATTGTGACTGTCCGGCGATTTAATCGTGTCGTCCAGAAGCCCTACGTTCTATTTTCTTGCATACGGATGACGGAGACAAAAATACGAAAAAGTCGTGTCGTTGAAAGGAAGAACGGATAATAAACTCTATAAAGTTCGTTTCGCGAGATTTTGACTTTCCGTTGATGGAATCGTGCCGTCGAGAAAACCTACGGGCCATTTTCGTGCATCCCGATGTCGGGGACGAAAATTCGTAAAAGTCATCTCGTTGGAAAGAACAACTCCTTGGAAACTCTAGAAACTTTGTTTCGTGAGATTTTGACTGTCCGGCGATTTAATCGTGCCGTTCAGAAGCCCTACGTTCTATTTTCTTGCATACGGATGACGGAGACAAACATAGGAAAATGTCGTGTCGTTGAAAGGAAGAATGGATAATAAACCTTATAAAGTTCGTTTCGCGAGATTCTGAGTTTTCGGCGATGGAATCGTGCCGTCGAGAAACCCTACGGGCCATTTTGGTGCATACAGATGTCGGAGATGAAAATACGAAAAATTTGTGTCGTTGGAAACAAGCACTCCTTAGAAACTCTATAAAGTTCGTTTCGCGAGATTTTGACTTTTCGGGGATAAAATCGTGCCGTCGAGAAACCCTACGTGCCATTTTCGTGCATCTGGATGTCGGAGACGAAAATTCGAAAAAGTCGTGTCGTTGGAATGAATAACTCCTTGGAAACTCTAGAAACTTCGTTTCCTGAGATTTTGACTGTCCGGAGATTTAATCGTGCCATCCAGAAGCCCTACGTTCTATTTTCGTGCATACAGATGGCGGGGACAAAAATACGAAATAGTTGTGTCGTTGAAAGGAGGAACGGATAATAAACTCTATAAAGTTCGTTTCGCGAGATTCCGAATTTCCGGCGATGGAATCGTGCCGTCGAGAAACCCTACGGGCCATATTTGTGCATCCGGATTTCAGAGACGAAAATTCAAAATAGTCGTGTCGTTAGAAAGAAGAACTCCTTGGAAATTCTAGAAACTTCGTTTCGTGAGATTCTGACTGTCCGGCGATTTAATCATGCCATTCAGAAGCCCTACGTTCTATTTTCGTGCATACGGATGTCGGAGACGAAAATACGAAAAATTTGTGTCGTTGGAAACAAGCACTCCTTAGAAATACTATAAAGCTCGTTCCGCTAGAATCCGACTTTCCGGCGATGGAATCGTGCCGTCGAGAAACCCTACGGGCCATTTTTGTGCATACGGATGTCGGAGAGGAAAATACGAAAAACTCGTGTCGTTGGACACAAGCACGCCTTAGAAACTCTATAATGTTCGTTTCGCAAGATTCCGACTTTTCGGGGATGGAATCGTGCCATCGAGAAACCCTACGGGCCATTTTCTTGCATCTGGATGTCGGAGACGAAAATTCGAAAAAGTCTTGTCGTTGGAAAGAATAACTCCTTGGAAACTCTAGAAACTTCGTTTCCTGAGATTTTGACTGTCCGGCGATTTAATCGTGCCGTCCAGAAGCCCTACGTTCTATTTTCGCGCATACATATGACGGGGACAAAAATACGAAATAGTTGTGTCGTTGAAAGGAGGAAGGGATAATAAACTCTATAAAATTTGTTTCGCGAGATTCCGATTTTCCGGCGATGGAATCGTGCCGTCGAGAAACCCTACGGGCCGTATTTGTGCATCCGGATTTCAGAGACGAAAATTCAAAATAGTCGTGTCGTTAGAAAGAAGAACTCCTTGGAAATTCTAGAAACTTCGTTTCGTGAGATTCTGACTGTCCGGCGATTTAATCATGCCATTCAGAAGCCCTACGTTCTATTTTCGCGCATACGGATGTCGGAGAAGAAAAAACGAAAAAATTTTGTCGCTGGAAACAAGCACTCCTTAGAAATTCTACAAAGTTCGTTCCGTGAGAATCCGACTTTTCGGCGATGGAATCGTGCCGTCGAGAAACCCTACAGGTAATTTTTGTGCATACGGATGTCGGAGACGAAAATACGAAAAACTCGTGTCGTTGGAAACAAGCACGCCTTAGAAACTCTATAAAGTTCGTTTCGCGAGATTCCGACTTTTCGGGGATGGAATCGTGCCGTCGAGAAACCCTACGCGCCATTTTCGTGCATCTGGATGTCGGAGACGAAAATTTGAAAAAGTCGTGTCGTTGGAAAGAAGAACTCCTTGGAAACTCTAGAAACTTCGTTTCGTGAGATTCTGACTGTCCGGCGATTTAATCGTGCCGTCCAGATACCCTACGTTCTATTTTTCTTGCATACGGATGATGGGGACAAAAATACGAAAAAGTCGTGTCGTTGAAAGGAAGAACGGATAATAAACTCTATAAAGTTCGTTTCGCAAGATTTCGACCTTCCGGCCATGGACTCGTGCCGTCGAGAAACCCTACGGGCCATTTTCGTGCATACGGATGTCGGAGACGAAAATACGAAAAATTTGTGTCGTTGGAAACAAGCACTCCTTAGAAATACTATAAAGTTCGTTCCGCTAGAATCCGACTTTCCGGCGATGGAATCGTGCCGTCGTGAAACCCTACGGGCCATTTTTGTGCATACGGATGTCGGAGACGAAAATACGAAAAACTCGTGTCGTTGGAAACAAGCACGCCTTAGAAACTCTATAAAGTTCGTTTCGCGAGATTCCGACTTTTCGGGGATGGAATCGTGCCGTCGAGAAACCCTACGCGCCATTTTCGTGCATCTGGATGTCGGAGACGAAAATTTGAAAAAGTCGTGTCGTTGGAAAGAAGAACTCCTTGGAAACTCTAGAAACTTCGTTTCGTGAGATTTTGACTGTTCGGCGATTTAATCGTGTCGTCCAGAATCCCTACGTTCTATTTTCTTGCATACGGATGACGGAGACGAAAATACGAAAAATTCGTGTCGTTTAAAGAGAGAACGGATAATAAACTCTATAAAGTTCGTTTCGCAAGATTTTGACTTTCCGGCGATGGAATTGTGCCGTCGAGAAAACCTACGGGCCATTTTCGTGCATCCCGATGTCGGGGACGAAAATTCGTAAAAGTCATCTCGTTGGAAAGAACAACTCCTTGGAAACTCTAGAAACTTTGTTTCGTGAGATTTTGACTGTCCGGCGATTTAATCGTCCCGTTTAGAAGCCCTACGTTCTATTTTCTTGCATACGGATGACGGAGACAAAAATACGAAAAAGTCATGTCGTTGAAAGGAAGAACGGATAATAAACCTTATAAAGTTCGTTTCGCGAGATTCCGAGTTTCTTACGATGGAATCGTGCCCTCGAGAAACCCTACGGGCCATTTTCGTGCATACAGATGTCGGAGATGAACATACGAAAAATTCGTGTCGTTGGAAACAAGCACTCCTTAGAAACTCTATAAAGTTCGTTTCGCGAGATTTTGACTTTTCGGGGATGGAATCGTGCCGTCGAGAAACCCTACGGGCCATTTTCGTGCATCTGGATGTCGGAGACGAAAATTCGAAAAAGTCGTGTCGTTGGAAAGAAGAACTCCTTGGAAACTCTAGAAACTTCGTTTCTTGAGATTTTGACTGTCCGACGAGTTAATCGTGCCGTCCAGAAGCCCTACGTTCTATTTTCGTGCATACAGATGACGGGGACAAAAGTACGAAATAGTTGTGTCGTTGAAAGGAGGAACGGATAATAAACTCTATAAAGTTCGTTTCGCGAGATTCCGAATTTCCAGCGATGGAATCGTGCCGTCAAGAAACCCTATGGGCCATATTTGTGCATCCGGATTTCAGAGACGAAAATTCGAAATAGTCGTGTCGTTGGAAAGAAGAACTCCTTGGAAATTCTAGAAACTTCGTTTCGTGAGATTCTGACAGTTCGGCGATTTAATCATGTCGTTCAGAAGCCCTACGTTCTATTTTCGTGCATACGGATGTCGGAGACGAAAATACGAAAAATTCGTGTCGTTGGAAACAAGCACTCCTTAGAAACTCTATATAGTTCGTTTCGCGAGATTCCGACTTTTCGGGGATGGAATAGTGCCGTCGAGAAACGTTACGGGCCATTTTCATGCATCTGGATGTCGGAGACGAAAACACGAAAAAGTCGTGTCGTTGCAAAGAAGAACTCCTTGGAAACTCTAGAAACTACGTTTCGTGAGATTCTGACTGTCCCGCGATTTAATCGTAACGTCCAGAAGCCCTATGCTCTATTTTCGGGCATAAGGATGACGGGGACAAAAATATGAAAAAGTCATTTCGTTGAAAGGAAGAACAGATAAGAAACTTTATAAAGTTCGTTTCGCGAGATTTTGACTTTCCGGCCATGGAATCGTGCCGTCAAGAAACCCTACAGGCCATTTTCGTGCATCTGGATGTCGAAGACGAAAACTCGAAAAAATCGTGTCGTTGGAAAGAAGAACTCCTTGGAAACTCTAGAAACTTCGTTTCGTGAGATTCTGACTGTCCGGCGATTTAATCGTGCCGTCCAGATACCCTACGTTCTATTTTTCTTGCATACGGATGATGGGGACAAAAATACGAAAAAGTCGTGTCGTTGAAAGGAAGAACGGATAATAAACTCTATAAAGTTCGTTTCGCAAGATTTCGACCTTCCGGCCATGGAATCGTGCCGTCGAGAAACCCTACGGGCCATTTTCGTGCATACGGATGTCGGAGACGAAAATACGAAAAATTTGTGTCGTTGGAAACAAGCACTCCTTAGAAATACTATAAAGTTCGTTCCGCTAGAATCCGACTTTCCGGCGATGGAATCGTGCCGTCGAGAAACCCTACGGGCCATTTTTGTGCATACGGATGTCGGAGAGGAAAATACGAAAAACTCGTGTCGTTGGACACAAGCACGCCTTAGAAACTCTATAATGTTCGTTTCGCAAGATTCCGACTTTTCGGGGTTGGAATCGTGCCATCGAGAAACCCTACGGGCCATTTTCTTGCATCTGGATGTCGGAGACGAAAATTCGAAAAAGTCTTGTCGTTGGAAAGAATAACTCCTTGGAAACTCTAGAAACTTCGTTTCCTGAGATTTTGACTGTCCGGCGATTTAATCGTGCCGTCCAGAAGCCCTACGTTCTATTTTCGTGCATACATATGACGGGGACAAAAATACGAAATAGTTGTGTCGTTGAAAGGAGGAAGGGATAATAAACTCTATAAAATTCGTTTCGCGAGATTCCGATTTTTCGGCGATGGAATCGTGCCGTCGAGAAACCCTACGGGCCATATTTGTGCATCCGGATTTCAGAGACGAAAATTCAAAATAGTCGTGTCGTTAGAAAGAAGAACTCCTTGGAAATTCTAGAAACTTCGTTTCTTGAGATTCTGACTGTTCGGCGATTTAATCATGCCGTTCAGAAGCCCTACGTTCTATTTTCGTGCATACGGATGTCGGAGACGAAAAAATGAAAAATTCGTGTCGTTGGAAACAAGCACTCCTTAGAAACTCTATAAAGTTCGTTTCGCGAGATTCCGACTTTTCGGGGATAGGATTGTGCCGTCGAGAAACCCTACGAGCCATTTTCGTGCATCTGGATGTCGGAGACGAAAACTCGAAAAACTCGTGTCGTTGGAAAGAAGAACTCCTTGGAAACTCTAGAAACTATGTTTCGTGAGATTCTGACTGTCCCGCGATTTACTCGTAACGTCCAGAAGCCCTACGGTCTATTTTCGTGCATACGGATGACGGGGACGAAAATTCGAAAAAGTGGTGTCGTTGGAAAGAAGAAATCCTTGGAAACTCTAGAAACTTCGTTTCGTGAGATTCTGACTGTCCGGCGATTTAATCGTGTCGTCCAGAAACCCTACGTTCTATTTTCTTGCATACGGATGACGGAAACGAAAATACGAAAAAGTCGTGTCGTTGAAAGGAAGAACGGATAATAAACTCTATAAAGTTCGTTTCGCGAGATTTTGACTTTCCGGAGATGGAATCGTGCCGTCGACAAAACCTACGGGCCATTTTCGTGCATCCCGATGTCGGAGACGAAAATTCAAAAAAGTGGTGTCGTTGGAAAGAAGAACTCCTTGGAAACTCTAGAAACTTCGTTTCGTGAGACTCTGACTGTCCTGCGATTTAATCGTGTCGTCCAGAAACCCTACGTTCTATTTTCTTGCATATGGATGACGGAGACGAAAATACGAAAAAGTCGTGTCGTTTAAAGAGAGAACGGATAATAAACTCTATAAAGTTCGTTTCGCGAGATTTTGACTTTCCGGCGATGGAATCGTGCCGTCGACAAAACCTACGGGCCATTTTCGTGCATCCCGATGTCGGAGACGAAAATTCGTAAAAGTCGTCTCGTTGGAAAGAACAACTCCTTGGAAACTCTAGGAACTTCGTTTCGTGAGATTTTGACTGTCCGGCGATTTAATCGTGCCATTTAGAAGCCCTACGTTCTATTTTCTTGCATACGGATGACGGAGGCAAAAATACGAAAAAGTCGTGTCGTTGAAAGGAAGAACGGATAATAAAGCTTATAAAGTTCATTTCGCGAGATTCCGAGTTTCCGGCGATGGAATCGTGCCGTCGAGAAACCCTACGGGCCATTTTCGTGCATACAGATGTCGGAGATGAAAATACGAAAAATTCGTGTCGTTGGAAACAAGCACTCCTTAGAAACTCTATAAAGTCTGTTTCGCGAGATTTTGACTTTTCGGGGATGGAATCGTGCCGTCGAGAAACCCTACAGGCCATTTTCGTGCATCTGTATGTCGGAGACGAAAATTCGAAAAAGTCGTGTCGTTGGAAAGAATAACTCCTTGGAAACTCTAGAAACTTCGTTTCCTGAGATTTTGACTGTCCGGCGATTTAATCGTGCCGTCCAGAAGCCCTACGTTCTATTTTCGTGCATACAGATGACGGGGACAAAAATACGAAATAGTTGTGTCGTTGAAAGGAGCAACGGATAATAGACTCTATAAAGTTCGTTTCGCGAGATTCTGACTTTTCGGGGATAGAATTGTGCCGTCGAGAAACCCTACGGGCCATTTTCGTGGATCTGGAAACTCTAGAAACTACGTTTCGTGAGATTCTGACTGTCCCGCGATTTAATCGTAACGTCCAGAAGCCCTACGGTCTATTTTCGTGCATACGGATGACGGGGACAAAAATATGAAAAAGTCGTGTCGTTGGAAAGAAGAACTCCTTGGAAACTCTAGAAACTTCGTTTCTTGAGATTTTGACAGTCCGGCGATTTAATCATGCCGTCCAGAAGCACTACATTCTATTTTTCATGCATACGGATGACGTGGACAAAAATACGAAAAAGTCTTGTCGTTGAAAGGAAGAACGGATAGTAAACTCTATAAAGTTCGTTTCGCGAGATTTTGACCTTCTGGCCAGGGAATCGTGCCGTCGAGAAACCCTACGGGCCATTTTCGTGCATAAGGATGTCGGAGACGAAAATACGAAAAATTTGTTTCGTTGGAAACAAGCACTCCTTAGAAATTCTATAAAGTTCGTTCCGCGAGAATCCAACTTTCCGGCGATGCAATCGTGCCGTCGAGAAACCCTACGGTCCATTTTTGTGCATACGGATGTTGGAGACGAAAATACGAAAAACTCATGTCGTTGGACACAAGCACGCCTTAGAAACTCTATAAAGTTCGTTTCGCAAGATTCCGACTTTTCGGGGATAGAATCGTGCCGTCGACAAACCCTACGGGCCATTTTCGTGCATCTGGATGTCGGAGACGAAAATTCAAGAAAGTCGTGTCGTTGGAAAGAAGAACTCCTTGGAAACTCTAGAAACTTCGTTTCGTGAGATTCTGACTGTCCGGCGATTTAATCGTGTCGTCCAGAAGCCCTACGTTCTATTTTCTTGCATACGGATGACGGAGACGAAAATACGAAAAAGTCGTGTCGTTGAAAGGAAGAACGGATAATAAACTCTATAAAGTTCGTTTCGCGAGATTTTGACTTTCCGGCGATGGAATCGTGCCGTCGAGAAAACCTATGGGCCATTTTCGTGCATCCCGATGTCGGGAACGAAAATTCGTAAAAGTCGTCTTGTTGGAAAGAACAACTCCTTGGAAACTCTAGAAACTTCGTTTCGTGAGATTTTGACTGTCCGGCGATTTCATCGTGCCGTTCAGAAGCCCTACGTTCTATTTTCTTGCATACGGATGACGGAGACAAAAATACGAAAAAGTCATGTCGTTGAAACGAAGAACGGATAATAAACCTTATAAACTTCGTTTCGCGAGATTCCGAGTTTCCGGCGATGGAATCGTGCCGTCGAGAAACCCTACGGGCCATTTTCGTGCATACAGATGTCGGAGATGAAAATACGAAAAATTCGTGTCGTTGGAAACAAGCACTCCTTAGAAACTCTATAAAGTTCGTTTCGCGAGATTCTGACTTTTCGGGGATGGAATCGTGCCGTCGAGAAACGCTACGGGCCATTTTCGTGCATCTGGATGTCGGAGACGAAAACTCGAAAAAGTCATGTCGTTGCAAAGAAGAACTCCTCAGAAACTCTAGAAACTACGTTTCGTGAGATTCTGACTGTCCCGCGATTTAATCGTAACGTCCAGCAGCCCTACGGTCTATTTTCGTGCATACGGATGACGGGGACAAAAATACGAAAAAGTAGTGTCGTTTGAAAGATGAACTCCTTGGAAACTCTAGAAACTTCGTTTCGTGAGATTTTGACAGTCCGACGATTTAATCGTGCCGTCCAGAAGCCCTACGTTCTATTTTTCTTGCATACGGATGACGGGGACAAAAATACGAAAAAGTCGTGTCGTTGGAAGGAAGAACGGATAATAAACTCCATAAAGTTCGTTTCGCGAGATTTCGACCTTCCGGCCATGGAATCGTGCCGTCGAGAAACCCTACGGGCCATTTTCGTGCATACAGATGTCGGAGATGAAAATGCGAAAAATTCGTGTCGTTGGAAACAAGCACTCCTTAGAAACTCTATAAAGTTCGTTTCGCGAGATTTTGAATTTTCGGGGATGGAATCGTGCCATCGAGAAACCCTACGGGCCATATTTGTGCATCCGGATTTCAGAGACGAAAATTCGAAATAGTCGTGTCGTTGGAAAGAAGAACTCCTTGGAAATTCTAGAAACTTCGTATCGTGAGATTCTGACTGTCAGGCGATTTAATCATGCCGTTTAGAAGCCCTACGTTCTATTTTCGTGAATACGGATGTCGGAGACGAAAATACGAAAAATTCGTGTCGTTGGAAACAAGCACTCCTTAGAAACTCTATCAAGTTCGTTTCGCGAGATTCTGACTTTTCGGGGATGGAATCGTGCCGTCGAGAAATGCTACGAGCCATTTTCGTGCATCTGGTTGTCGGAGGCGAAAACTCGAAAAAGTCGTGTCGTTGCAAAGAAGAACTCCTTGGAAACTCTAGAAACTACGTTTCGTGAGATTCTGAATGTCCCGCGATTTAATCGTAACGTCCAGAAGCCCTACGATCCATTTTCGTGCAAACGGATGACGGGGACAAAAATACGAAAAAGTCGTGTCGTTGGAAAGAAGAACTCCTTGGAAACTATAGAAACTTCGTTTCGTGAGATTTTGACAGTCCGACGATTTAATCGTGCCGTCCAAAATCCCTACGTTCTATTTTTCTTGCATACGGATGACGGGGACAAAAATACGAAAAAGTCGTGTCAATGAAAGGAAGAACGGATAATAAACTCTATAAAGTTCGTTTCGCGTGATTTCGACCTTCCTGCCATGGAGTCGTGCCGTCGAGAAACCCTACGGGCCATTTTCGTGCATACGGATGTCGGAGACGAAAATACGAAAAATTTGTGTCGTTGGAAACAAGCACTCCTTAGAAATTCTATAAAGTTCGTTCCGCGACAATCCGACTTTCCGCCGATGGAATCGTGCCGTCGAGAAACCCTACGGGCCATTTTTATGCATACGGATGTCGGAGACGAAAATACGAAAAACTCGTGTCGTTCGAAACAAGCACGCCTTAGAAACTCTATAAAGTTCGTTTCGCGAGATTCCGACTTTTCGGGGATGGAATCGTGCCGTCGAGAAACCCTACGGTCCATTTTCGTGCATCTGGATGTCGGAGACGAAAATTCAAAAAAGTCGTGTCGTTGGAAAGAAGAACTCCTTGGAAACTCTAGAAACTTTGTTTCGTGAGATTGTGACTGTCCGGCGATTTAATCGTGTCGTCCAGAAGCCCTACGTTCTATTTTCTTGCATACGGATGACGGAGACGAAAATACGAAAAAGTCGTGTTGTTGAAAGGAAGAACGGATAATAAACTCTATAAAGTTCGTTTCGCGAGATTTCGACTTTCCGGCGATGGAATTGTGCCGTCGAGAAAACCTACGGGCCATTTTCATGCATCCCGTTGTCGGGGACGAAAATTCGTAAAGGTCGTCTCGTTGGAAAGAACAACTCCTTGGAAACTCTAGAAACTTCGTTTCGTGAGATTTTGGCTGTCCGGCGATTTAATCGTGTCGTTCAGAAGCCCTACATTCTACATTCTTGCATATGGATGACGGAGACAAAAATACGAAAAAGTCGTGTCGTTGAAAGGAAGAACGGATAATAAACCTTATAAAGTTCGTTTCGCGAGATTCTGAGTTTCCAGCGATGGAATCGTGCCGTCGAGAAACCCTACGGGCCATTTTCGTGTATCCCGATGTCGAAGACAAAAATTCGTAAAAGTCGTCTCGTTGGAAACTCAAGAAACTTTGTTTCATGAGATTTTGACTGTCCGGCGATTTAATCGTGTCGTTCAGAAGCCCTACGTTCTATTTTCGTGAATACGGATGTCGGAGACGAAAATACGAATAATTCGTGTCGTTGGAAACAAGCACTCCTTAGAAACTCTATAAAGTTCGTTTCGCGAGATTCCGACTTTTCGGGGACGGAATCGTGCCGTCGAGAAACCCTACGGGCCATTTTCGTGCATCTGGATGTCAGAGACGAAAACTCGAAAAAGTCATGTCGTTGCAAAGAAGAACTCCTTGGACACTCTAGAAACTACGTTTCGTGAGATTCTGACTGTCCCACGATTTAATCGTAACGTCCAGAAGCCCTACGGTCTATTTTCGTGCATACGGATGACGGGGACAAAAATACGAAAAAGTCGTGTCGTTGGAAAGAAGAACTCCTTGGAAACTCTAGAAACTTCGTTTCGTGAGATTTTGACTGTCCGGCGATTTAATCATGCCGTTCTGAAGCCTTACGTTCTATTTTCGTGCATACGGATGTCGGAGACGAAAATACGAAAAATTCGTGTCGTTGGAAACAAGCACTCCTTAGAAACTCTATAAAGTTCGTTTCGCGAGATTCCGACTTTTCGGGGACGGAATCGTGCCGTCGAGAAACCCTACGGGCCATTTTCGTGCATCTGGATGTCGGAGACGAAAACTCGAAAAAGTCATGTCGTTGCAAAGAAGAACTCCTTGGAAACTCTAGAAACTACGTTTCGTGAGATTCCGACTGTCCCACGATTTAATCGTAACGTCCAGAAGCCCTACGGTCTATTTTCGTGCATACGGATGACGGGGACAAAAATACGAAAAAGTCGTGTCGTTGGAAAGAAGAACTCCTTGGAAACTCTAGAAACTTCGTTTCGTGAGATTTTGACTGTCCGTCGACTTAATCGTGTCATTCAGAAGCCCTACGTTCTATTTTCGTGAATACGGATGTCGGAGACGAAAATTCGAAAAATTCGTGTCGTTGGAAACAAGCACTCCTTTGAAACTCTATAAAGTTCGTTTCGCGAGATTCCGACTTTTCGGGGATGGAATCGTGCCGTCGAGAAACCCTACGGGCCATTTTCGTGCATACAGATGTCGGAGACGAAAACTCGAAAAAGTCATGTCGTTGCAAAGAAGAACTCCTTGGAAACTCTAGAAACTACGTTTCGTGAGATTCTGACTGTCCCGCGATTTAATCGTAACGTCCAGAAGCCCTACGGTCTATTTTCGTGCATACGGATGACGGGGACAAAAATACGAAAAAGTCGTGTCGTTGGAAAGAAGAACACCTTGGAAACTCTAGAAACTTCGTTTCGTGAGACTTTGACAGTCCGGCGATTTAATCGTGCCGCCAGAAGCCCTACGTTCTATTTTTCTTGCATACGGATGACGGGGACAAAAATACGAAAAAGTCGTGTCGTTGAAAGGAAGAACGGATAATAAACTCTATAAAGTTCGTTTCGCGAGATTTCGACTTTCCGGCCATGGAATCGTGCCGTCGAGAAACCCTACGGGCCATTTTCGTGCATACGGATGTCGGAGACGAAAATTCGAAAAAGTCGTGTCGTTGGAAAGAATAACTCCTTGGAAACTCTAGAAACTTCGTTTCCTGAGATTTTGACTGTCCGGCGATTTAATCGTGCCGTCCAGAAGCCCTACGTTCTATTTTCGTGCATACAGATGACGGGGACAAAAATACGAAATAGTTGTGTCGTTGAAAGGAGCAACGGATAATAAACTCTATAAAATTCGTTTCGCGAGATTCCGAATTTCCGGCGATGGAATCGTCCCGTCGAGAAACCCTACGGGCCATATTTGTGCATCCGGATTTCAGAGACGAAAATTTGAAATAGTCGTGTCGTTGGAAAGAAGAACTCCTTGGAAATTCTAGAAACTTCGTTTCGTGAGATTCTGACTGTCTGGCGATTTAATCATGCCGTTCAGAAGCCCTACGTTCTATTTTCGTGCATACGGATGTCGGAGACGAAAATACGAAAAATTCGTGTCGTCGGAAACAAGCACTCCTTAGAAACTCTATAAAGTTCGTTTCGCGAGATTCTGACTTTTCGGGGATAGAATTGTGCCGTCGAGAAACCCTACGGGCCATTTTCGTGCATCTGGAAACTCTAAAAACTACGTTTCGTGAGATTCTGACTGTCCCGCGATTTAATCGTAACGTCCAGAAGCCCTACGGTCTATTTTCGTGCATACGGATGACGGGGACAAAAATATGAAAAAGTCGTGTCGTTGGAAAGAAGAACTCCTTGGAAACTCTAGAAACTTCGTTTCGTGAGATTTTGACAGTCCGGCGATTTAATCATGCCGTCCAGAAGCCCTACATTCTATTTTTCATGCATACGGATGACGTGGACAAAAATACGAAAAAGTCTTGTCGTTGAAAGGAAGAACGGATAGTAAACTCTATAAAGTTCGTTTCGCGAGATTTTGACCTTCTGGCCAGGGAATCGTGCCGTCGAGAAACCCTACGGGCCATTTTCGTGCATAAGGATGTCGGAGACGAAAATACGAAAAATTTGTTTCGTTGGAAACAAGCACTCCTTAGAAATTCTATAAAGTTCGTTCCGCGAGAATCCAACTTTTCGGCGATGCAATTGTAACAACTCCATTTATGTAAATTTTTTTTTATTAAAAATACGATGAAATTATTACCTCGTTACAACTTAACTCAATATAACATTTATTTAATTTATACAATACTGAGTTTCTATACACAATATTATTTTACAAACTACACACCATTATTTTACAAACATTTGTACAAAAATACATATTAGTTCTAATCATCTATATCGACTACTTCCGGGGACACTGGTTCGGGTGGCACGTCCACCGGAATCTCAGTTACATCTACGACAGTTATATCTGAAATAACTGGAAGTTGCCCAAGGTAGGGCACCGCGATCCAACGTACAGAGATAATAAGTGTCATAGAGAATATCTGCATATTTATTATTCTGAACATGATATGGAAATATAGTGAGAATTAAATCCCAGTAAGTTCAACAATAAATCATAATTTATCATCAATATAGTTGATCATGTCATGTTCAGCTGTATAAACTACAGAAAATATCTTTAAGTCACATGAATGCACTTTATCATGCACATGAAAATTATACAGTTATGACATGTATGGTATGAATAACTATTTTTCGAATTTCATATGATGGCTATCCACTTATTCTTACTTCAAGCTACCCCGGTCAGGGTGAGTATTCTCTACTTTTCGGTACGGGCTTATCTCGCTCCGTCCGACATGGCACACTTTCTCTTTCTTTTCTTATTAACATGATCATAACCGTTGGTAGGGCGTCCCCTACTGGTGCACCACACGGATTGCCATGTGACCGTGCTCATTTCTTTTCTTTTCACAATGATAGCCAAAAATATGCTTTCAATAACAAGTATGTTCATCAAAATATAACTATTACCATAAATCATTGGTAATCATGCCATGAACATAACCATTTAAAATATCACTTTATAAAACATTTCCATGTCAAAATTCCATACTAATACCTTGGTAACTGGATAGTAATTGTAGTCTGTAAACAGCGCACCAGAAAAGTTCCCAGGAAAGAGAGGTGGGTCACTAATGGACACGCTTAAGTACCATGTCTTTCCTTGCCAGAGCTTTCCTTAAACATGCACTTTTCACAAATCACAATTTTGTTTTCCAGTAACTAGAATAATTCTTTTCTGATGTGAAAATACTGCAACCACGGAGCATACTAAGATTTTTCAAATAAAACCGGCACTTTCAAAACTTCTTGTAAATTTATATGAGTACTAGGGTAAATTCCATGTTAAAAATTACACACTTAAAATGGTAGTAAGTTCATGCAATGGCAATGGCTATGGCTATACTAGTCATTTGTTAAAATTCATCTTCTTTTTAAAATACTAATTTTATTTCTTTATTTTCTTGATGCAGGTTTTCATCCTATCTAACCTTCTCTTACTAATCAGAGCATAACTCCCTCAATTTAACTCTGATGTAGGTGATCTTAGTGTCAATTTCAAGATAAAACAATTATCTAAAACATTTATGTTGAACATTGTAGCGAAATATTAAGAAATCAAGGTGATATTACTCCCTAAATGTACAGATTATTTCTTCTTGTGTAAGTTCTGACCTTTACTGACTAATTAGACCATATCTCCCAAATTTGAACTCCAAATTGAGTTATTCCAGTTGGTAAAAATCCATGAGCCCTATATCTATAATTGTTATCTTGGCGTACGATTTTAACTCCCTACAGAATATTTTCTAGAAATTCAAAAACTAAAGCTTTAATAACATATTCTGAATAAACATTTTCTGACCTCTGCTTACTAATCAGCTTATATCTACCTCAAATGGACTTCAAATTGAATGATTCCAGTGCCTAAAAATCCATGACACATTTATCTTTACTTCTTATGTTAATAATTTATTTTAATTCCTTACAGATACTTCTCAGAAATTTAAATACCGAAGCTATCCTAACATATTTTTCCCTGATGACCCATTTTCTGACCTTTGTCTACTAATCGGCTCATATCTCCCTCATATGGACTCCAAATTGAATGATTCCAGTGGCTAAAAGTCCATGACATACATATCTTTAATTCTTATGTTAACCATTTATTTTAATTCCCTACCAATAATTCCCAGAAATTAAATTACCGAAGCTATCCTAACATATTCTTCCCTGATGATTCATTTTCTGACCTTTGACTACTAATCAGACCATAGCTACCTCATATGGACTCCAAATGGAATGATTCCAGTGGCTAAAAATCCATGACACATTTATCTTTAATTCTTATGTTAACCATTTATTTTAATTCTCTACCAATAATTCCCAGAAATTAAATTACCGAAGCTATCCTAACATATTCTTCCCTGATGATTCATTTTCTGACCTTTGACTACTAATCAGACCATAGCTACCTCATATGGACTCCAAATGGAATGATTCCAGTGGCTAAAAATCCATGACACATTTATCTTTAATTCTTATGTTAACCATTTATTTTAATTCCTTATAGATTGTTCCCAGAAATTAAAATACCGAAGCTATCCTAACATATTCTTCCCTGATGATTCATTTTCTGACCTTTGACTACTAATCAGACCATAGCTACCTCATATGGACTCCAAATGGAATGATTCCAGTGGCTAAAAATCCATGACACATTTATCTTTAATTCTTATGTTAACCATTTATTTTAATTCCTTATAGATTGTTCCCAGAAATTAAAATACCGAAGCTTAAAATTCTGCCACCCATAGCCATAACCATGCAGAACTATCTACACCAACCTAAGTATTCAAACATACATCACATGCAAGATCAATATGTAACATGATATAGCAACATCATGACCAATCATAAAAGTTCTAAGATCAAAATCTCATACAAATATTATAAGTTTCAAAAGTTTTCTTCAAAAAGAAATATTGTTAAACTTACCTTTAGCTTTCTAAACTTCTCCTTCTTCTTCCTTCCTTTCTTCTTCTCTCTTCTCTCCTTTCCTCACTCTACCTTGCTTCTATTTCTCTCTCTTTCTCACTTGGACGAAATTAAAGTGTTGTAAGGGTGGGTTCTCTTATATAGACCACCAAATAAGTCACCTTTCATGATCATGGATCTACCTTATCACAATTAAGATACACTTTGTTGAATTTTTGGAAAACAAACAACTTATGTTCTTGTCTTCCTCTTCCTTAGTCAAGATATGCATAGGAAAAGGAGATTTGTATTTTGAAAATTATGATGATATGTTCTTAAGATAAGGGACAAGGTCCCTTTGATTTAGGGATTCATTTAATTTTTCTTTTGTCTTAATCAATTATGATAGGTTGCCTTTTTAAGTGGCAAATTTCTAGCCCTTCAATCTCCATTATTTGGTTGATATTATTTGTGTGGGCTATGAATGTTTTGTCCTAATACCATGTATTATCATACCACTTGCTAAAATTATGAGTGAAGGATATAGATGTTTTTGTCCTAAAGCCTTGTATTATCATGCCACTTGCCTAAATGATGAATGTAGAATCACACCACTTGCTAAATTTTTGTCTTAATGCCATGTAACCTAATCTTTATTCTTATTATTATATCATCATCTAATTTATTTTATTTTATTTTTCCTCTTGGATTTGGGCTTATTCTTACCCATTATGGGCTTGTCCTACCCATTTTCTTTGCTTTGGATAAAATTCTTCCTTTCTTGGTGGGCTTGGTCACATTTTCATAATTTTTGGGCTATTGGTGAAATTACTATATCCTAGTCCAAGTCTATGTTTAATTTCTTGTTTAGGTTATCCAATGGGCTTGCTAGAAACTTATGTGAAGTGGAAAAACTCTATATGAAGTGTCCATAGGTAAAAGCCCAATGTATGGGTAAAGATTTTAAACTTAGTAACTATAGTTCTTGAATTAGGAAAAATTACCCTAATTCAATGTTCTTTGAAATTTTAAGACCTTTACTTGTTTCTAAAAATTTATCTTCCTTATCCAAGAATTTTGCATCTCTTTAGTATGTTATTTCTAATTTCTTTCCTATTAGATTTTCCTTCTTTATTTGTTCTCTTAATGTTAGAAACATTTTCTATGCATATACATAAGGTGAAGAATTTCTAAGGATTATATTTCCTTAGATATCTAAAATATTGTCTAATAAATTTTATTTCCTTAATTAAAATTTTTATGTACCTTTATCAATAAAAGAAACGAAATTAAGGATGTTACAGCAATCGTGCCGTCGAGAAACCCTACGGTCCATTTTTGTGCATACGGATGTTGGAGACGAAAATACGAAAAACTCATGTCGTTGGACACAAGCACGCCTTAGAAACTCTATAAAGTTCGTTTCGCAAGATTCCGACTTTTCAGGGATAGAATCGTGCCGTCGACAAACCCTACGGGCCATTTTCGTGCATCTGGATGTCGGAGACGAAAATTCAAAAAAGTCGTGTCGTTGGAAAGAAGAACTCCTTGGAAACTCTAGAAACTTCGTTTCGTGAGATTCTGACTGTCCGGCGATTTAATCGTGTCGTCCAGAAGCCCTACGTTCTATTTTCTTGCATACGGATGACGGAGACGAAAATACGAAAAAGTCGTGTCGTTGAAAGGAAGAACGGATAATAAACTCTATAAAGTTCGTTTCGCGAGATTTTGACTTTCCGGCGATGGAATCGTGCCGTCGAGAAAACCTATGGGCCATTTTCGTGCATCCCGATGTCGGGAACGAAAATTCGTAAAAGTCGTCTTGTTGGAAAGAACAACTCCTTGGAAACTTTAGAAACTTCGTTTCGTGAGATTTTGACTGTCCGGCGATTTCATCGTGCCGTTCAGAAGCCCTACGTTCTATTTTCTTGCATACGGATGACGGAGACAAAAATACGAAAAAGTCATGTCGTTGAAACGACGAACGGATAATAAACCTTATAAAGTTCGTTTCGCGAGATTCCGAGTTTCCGGCGATGGAATCGTGCCGTCGAGAAACCCTACGGGCCATTTTCGTGCATACAGATGTCGGAGATGAAAATACGAAAAATTCGTGTCGTTGGAAACAAGCACTCCTTAGAAACTCTATAAAGTTCGTTTCGCGAGATTCTGACTTTTCGGGGATGGAATCGTGCCGTCGAGAAACCCTACGGGCCATTTTCGTGCATCTGGATGTCGGAGACGAAAACTCGAAAAAGTCATGTCGTTGCAAAGAAGAACTCCTCGGAAACTCTAGAAACTACGTTTCGTGAGATTCTGACTGTCCCGCGATTTAATAGTAACGTCCAGCAGCCCTACGGTCTATTTTCGTGCATACGGATGACGGGGACAAAAATACGAAAAAGTAGTGTCGTTTGAAAGAAGAACTCCTTGGAAACTCTAGAAACTTCGTTTCGTGAGATTTTGACAGTCCGACGATTTAATCGTGCCGTCCAGAAGCCCTACGTTCTATTTTTCTTGCATACGGATGACGGGGACAAAAATACGAAAAAGTCGTGTCGTTGGAAGGAAGAACGGATAATAAACTCCATAAAGTTCGTTTCGCGAGATTTCGACCTTCCGGCCATGGAATCGTGCCGTCGAGAAACCCTACGGGCCATTTTCGTGCATACAGATGTCGGAGATGAAAATGCGAAAAATTCGTGTCGTTGGAAACAAGCACTCCTTAGAAACTCTATAAAGTTCGTTTCGCGAGATTTTGACTTTTCGGGGATGGAATCGTGCCATCGAGAAACCCTACGGGCCATATTTGTGCATCCGGATTTCAGAGACGAAAATTCGAAATAGTCGTGTCGTTGGAAAGAAGAACTCCTTGGAAATTCTAGAAACTTCGTTTCGTGAGATTCTGACTGTCAGGCGATTTAATCATGCCGTTTAGAAGCCCTACGTTCTATTTTTGTGAATACGGATGTCGGAGACGAAAATACGAAAAATTCGTGTCGTTGGAAACAAGCACTCCTTAGAAACTCTATCAAGTTCGTTTCGCGAGATTCTGACTTTTCAGGGATGGAATCGTGCCGTCGAGAAACGCTACGGGCCATTTTCGTGCATCTGGATGTCGGAGACGAAAACTCGAAAAAGTCATGTCGTTGCAAAGAAGAACTCCTCGGAAACTCTAGAAACTACGTTTCGTGAGATTCTGACTGTCCCGCGATTTAATAGTAACGTCCAGCAGCCCTACGGTCTATTTTCGTGCATACGGATGACGGGGACAAAAATACGAAAAAGTAGTGTCGTTTGAAAGAAGAACTCCTTGGAAACTCTAGAAACTTCGTTTCGTGAGATTTTGACAGTCCGACGATTTAATCGTGCCGTCCAGAAGCCCTACGTTCTATTTTTCTTGCATACGGATGACGGGGACAAAAATACGAAAAAGTCGTGTCGTTGGAAGGAAGAACGGATAATAAACTCCATAAAGTTCGTTTCGCGAGATTTCGACCTTCCGGCCATGGAATCGTGCCGTCGAGAAACCCTACGGGCCATTTTCGTGCATACAGATGTCGGAGATGAAAATGCGAAAAATTCGTGTCGTTGGAAACAAGCACTCCTTAGAAACTCTATAAAGTTCGTTTCGCGAGATTTTGACTTTTCGGGGATGGAATCGTGCCATCGAGAAACCCTACGGGCCATATTTGTGCATCCGGATTTCAGAGACGAAAATTCGAAATAGTCGTGTCGTTGGAAAGAAGAACTCCTTGGAAATTCTAGAAACTTCGTTTCGTGAGATTCTGACTGTCAGGCGATTTAATCATGCCGTTTAGAAGCCCTACGTTCTATTTTTGTGAATACGGATGTCGGAGACGAAAATACGAAAAATTCGTGTCGTTGGAAACAAGCACTCCTTAGAAACTCTATCAAGTTCGTTTCGCGAGATTCTGACTTTTCAGGGATGGAATCGTGCCGTCGAGAAACGCTACGGGCCATTTTCGTGCATCTGGTTGTCGGAGACGAAAACTCGAAAAAGTCGTGTCGTTGCAAAGAAGAACTCCTTGGAAACTCTAGAAACTACGTTTCGTGAGATTCTGAATGTCCCGCGATTTAATCGTAACGTCCAGAAGCCCTACGATCCATTTTCGTGCATACGGATGACGGGGACAAAAATACGAAAAAGTCGTGTCGTTGGAAAGAAGAACTCCTTGGAAACTATAGAAACTTCGTTTCGTGAGATTTTGACAGTCCGACGATTTAATCGTGCCGTCCAAAATCCCTACGTTCTATTTTTCTTGCATACGGATGACGGGGACAAAAATAGGAAAAAGTCGTGTCATTGAAAGGAAGAACGGATAATAAACTCTATAAAGTTCGTTTCGCGAGATTTCGACGTTCCGGCCATGGAGTCGTGCCGTCGAGAAACCCTACGGGCCATTTTCGTGCATACGGATGTCGGAGACGAAAATACGAAAAATTTGTGTCGTTGGAAACAAGCACTCCTTAGAAATTCTATAAAGTTCGTTCCGCGAGAATCCGACTTTCCACCGATGGAATCGTGCCGTCGAGAAACCCTACGGGCCATTTTTATGCATACGGATGTCGGAGACGAAAATACGAAAAACTCGTGTCGTTCGAAACAAGCACGCCTTAGAAACTCTATAAAGTTCGTTTCGCGAGATTCCGACTTTTCGGGGATGCAATCGTGCCGTCGAGAAACCCTACGGGCCATTTTCGTGCATACACATGTCGGAGATGAAAATACGAAAAATTTGTGTCGTTGGAAACAAGCACTCCTTAGAAATTCTATAAAGTTCGTTCCGCGAGAATCCGACTTTCCACCGATGGAATCGTGCCGTCGAGAAACCCTACGGGCCATTTTTATGCATACGGATGTCGGAGACGAAAATACGAAAAACTCGTGTCGTTCGAAACAAGCACGCCTTAGAAACTCTATAAAGTTCGTTTCGCGAGATTCCGACTTTTCGGGGATGCAATCGTGCCGTCGAGAAACCCTACGGGCCATTTTCGTGCATACACATGTCGGAGATGAAAATACGAAAAATTTGTGTCGTTGGAAACATGCACTCCTTAGAAATTCTATAAAGTTCGTTCCGCGAGAATCCGACTTTCCGGCGATGGAATCGTGCCGTCGAGAAACCCTACGGGCCATTTTTGTGCATACGGATGTCGGAGACGAAAATACGAAAAACTCGTGTCGTTGGAAAGAAGAATTCCTTAAAAACTCTAGAAACTTCGTTCCGTGAGATTCTGACTGTCCGGCGATTTAATCGTGTCGTCCAGAAGCCGTACGTCATATTTTCTTGCATACGGATGACGGAGACAAAAATACGAAAAAGTCCTGTCGTTGAAAGGAAGAACGGATAATAAACTCTATAATGTTCGTTTCGCGAGATTTCGACTTTCCGACGATGTAATCGTGCCGTCGAGAAAACCTACGGGCCATTTTCGTGCATCCCGATGTCAGAGACGAAAATTCGTAAAAGTCGTCTCGTTGGAAAGAACAACTCCTTGGAAACTCTAGAAACTTCGTTTCATGAGATTTTGACTGTCCGGCGATTTAATTGTGCCGTTCAGAAGCCCTACGTTCTATTTTCTTGCATACGGATGACGGAGACAAAAATACGAAAAAGTCGTGTCGTTGAAAGGAAGAACGGATAATAAACCTTATAAAGTTCGTTTCGCGAGATTCCGAGTTTCCAGCGATGGAATCGTGCCGTCGAGAAACCCTACGGGACATTTTCGTGCATACAGATGTAGGAGATGAAAATACGAAAAATTCGTGTTGTTGGAAACAAGCACTCCTTAGAAACTCTATAAAGATCGTTTCGCGAGATTTTGACTTTTCGTGGATGGAATCGTGCCGTCGAGAAACCCTACGGGCCATTTTTCGTGCATCGGGATGTCGGAGAGGAAAATTCGAAAAAGTCGTGTCGTTGGAAAGAATAACTCCTTGGAAACTCTAGAAACTTCGTTTCCTGAGATTTTAACTGTCCGGCGATTTAATCGTGCCGTCCAGAAGCCCTACGTTCTATTTTCGTGCATAAAGATGACAGAGACAAAAATACGAAATAGTTGTGTCGTTGAAAGGAGGAACGGATAATAAACTCTATAAAGATCGTTTCGCGAGATTCTTAATTTTCGGCGATGGAATCGTGCCGTCGAGAAACCCTACGGGCCAAATTTGTGCATCCGGATTTCAGAGACGAAAATTCGAAATAGTCGTGTCGTTGGAAAGAAGAACTCCTTGGAAATTCTAGAAACTTCGTTTCGTGAGATTCTGACTGTCCGGCGATTTAATCATGCCGTTCTGAAGCCCTACGTTCTATTTTCGTGCATACGGATGTCGGAGACGAAAAAACGAAAAATTCGTGTCGTTGGAAACAAGCACTCCTTAGAAACTCTATAAAGTTCGTTTCGCGAGATTCTGACTTTTCGGGATGGAATCGTGCCGTCGAGAAACCCTACGGTCCATTTTTGTGCATACGGATGTCGGAGACGAAAATACGAAAAACTCGTGTCGTTGGAAACAAGCACGCCTTAGAAACTCTATAAAGTTCGTTTCGCGAGATTCAGACTTTTCGGGGATGGAATCGTGCCGTCGAGCAACCCTACGGGACATTTTCGTGCATCTGGATGTCGGAGACGAAAATTCGAAAATGTCGTGTCGTTGGAAAGAATAACTCCTTGGAAACTCTAGAAACTTTGTTTCCTGAGATTTTGATTGTCCGACGATTTAATCGTGCCGTCCAGAAGCCCTACGTTCTATTTTCGTGCATACAGATGACGGGGACAAAAATACGAAATAGTTGTGTCGTTGAAAGGAAGAATGGATAATAAACTCTATAAAGTTCGTTTCGTAAGATTTCGACTTTTCGGCGATGGAATGGTGCCGTCGAGAAAACCTTCGGGCCATTTTCGTGCATCCCGATGTCGGACACGAAAATTTGTAAAAGTCGTCTCGATGGAAAGAACAACTCCTTGGAAACTCTAGAAACTTCGTTTCGTGAGATTTTGACTGTCCGGCGATTTAATCGTGCCGTTCAGAAGCCCTACGTTCTATTTTCTTGCATACGGATGACGGAGACAAAAATACGAAATAGTTGTGTCGTTGAAAGGAGGAACGGATAATAAACTCTATAAAGTTCATTTCACGAGATTCCGAATTTCCGGCGATGGATTAGTGCCATCGAGAAACCCTACGGGCCATATTTGTGCATCCGGATTTCAGAGACGAAAATTTGAAATAGTCGTGTCGTTGGAAAGAAGAACTCCTTGGAAATTCTAGAAACTTCGTTTCGTGAGATTCTGATTGTCTGGCGATTTAATCATGCCGTTCATAAGCCCTACGTTCTATTTTCGTGCATACGGAAGTCGGAGACGAAAATACGAAAAATTCGTGTCGTTGGAAAATACGGAAGTCGGAGACGAAAATACGAAAAATACGGAAGTCGGAGACGAAAATACGAAAAATTCGTTTCGCGAGATTCCGACTTTTCGGGGATGGAATCGTGCCATCGAGAAACCCTACGGGCCATTTTCGTGCATCTGGATGTCGGAGACGAAAACTCGAAAAAGTCGTGTCGTTGGAAAGAAGAACTCCTTGGAAACTCTAAAAACTTCGTTTCGTGAGATTTTGACAATCCGGCGATTTATTCGTGCCGTTCAGAAGCCCTACGTTCTATTTTTCTTGCATACGGATGACGGAGACAAAAATACGAAAAAGTGGTGTCGTTGAAATGAAGAATGGATAATAAAACTTATAAAGTTCATTTCGCGAGATTCCGAGTTTCCGGCGATGGAATCGTGCCAACGAGAAACCCTACGGGTCATTTTCGTGCATACAGATGTCGGACACGAAAATTCGTAAAAGTCGTCTCGTTTGAAAGAACAACTTGAAAACTCTAGAAACTTCGTTTCGTGAGATTTTGACTGTCCGGCGATTTAATCGTGCCGTTCAAAAGCCCTACGTTCTATTTTCTTGCATACGGATGACGGAGACAGAAATACGAAATAGTTGTGTCGTTGAAAGGAGGAACGGATAATAAACTCTATAAAGTTCGTTTCGCGAGATTCCGAATTTTCGGCGATGGAATCGTGCCGTCGAGAAACCCTACGGGCCATTTTCGTGAATCTGGATGTCGGAGACGAAAACTCGAAAAAGTTGTGTCGTTGCAAAGAAGAACTCCTTGGAAACTCTAGAAACTACGTTTCGTGAGATTCTGACTGTCCTGCGATTTAATCGTAACGTCCAGAAGCCCTACGGTCTATTTTCGTGCATACGGATGACGGGGACAAAAATAGGAAAAAGTTGTGTCGTTGGAAAGAAGAACTCCTTGGAAACTCTAGAAACTTCGTTTCGTGAGATTTTGACCGTCCGGCGATTTAATCGTGCCGTCCAGAAGCCCTACGTTCTATTTTTCTTGCATACGGATGACGGAGACAAAAATACGAAAAAGTCGTGTCGTTGAAAGGAAGAAAGGATAATAAACCTTATAAAGTTTGTTTCGCGAGATTCCGAGTTTCCGGCGATGGAATCATGCCGTCGAGAAACCCTACGGGACCTTTTCGTGCATACAGATGTCGGAGATGAAAATACGAAAAATTCGTGTCGTTGGAAACAAGAACTCCTTAGAAACTCTATAAAGATCGTTTCGTGAGATTTTGACCTTTCGGGGATGGAATCGTGCCGTCCAGAAACCCTACGGGCCATTTTTCGTGCATCGGGATGCCGGAGAGGAAAATTCGAAAAAGTCGTGTCGTTGGAAAGAATAACTCCTTGGAAACTCTAGAAACTTCGTTTCCTGAGATTTTAACTGTCCGGCGATTTAATTGTGCCGTCCAGAAGCCCTACGTTCTATTTTCGTGCATACAGATGATAGGGTCAAAAATACGAAATAGTTGTGTCGTTGAAAGAAGGAACGGATAATAAACTCTATAAAGATCGTTTCGCGAGATTCTGAATTTTCGGCGATAGAATCGTGCCGTCGAGAAACCCTACGGGCCATATTTGTGCATCCGGATTTCAGAGATGAAAATTCGAAATAGTCGTGTCGTTGGAAAGAAGAACTCCTTGGAAATTCTAGAAACTTCGTTTCGTGAGATTCTGACTGTCCGGGGATTTAATAGTGTCCTCCAGAAGCCCTACGTTCTATTTTCTTGCATACGGATGACGGAGACCAAAATACGAAAAAGTCTTGTTGTTGAAAGGAAGAACGGATAATAAACTCTATAAAGTTCGTTTCGCGAGATTTCGACTTTCCGGCGATGGAATCGTGCCGTCGAGAAAACCTACGGGCCATTTTCGTGCATCCCGATGTCGGACACGAAAATTCGTAAAAGTCGTCTCGTTGGAAAGAACAACTCCTTGGAAACTCTAGAAACTTCGTTTCGTGAGATTTTGACTGTCCCGCGATTTAATCGTGCCGTTCAGAAGCCTTACGTTCTATTTTCTTGCATACGGATGACGGAGACAAAATACGAAATAGTCGTGTCGTTGAAAGGAAGAATGGATAATAAACTCTATAAAGTTCGTTTCGCGAGATTCCGAGTTTCCGGCGATGGAATCATGCCATCCAGAAACCCTACGGGCCATTTTCATGCATACAGATGTCGGAGATGAAAATACGAAAAATTCGTGTCCTTGGAAACAAGCACTCCTTAGAAACTCTATAACGTTCGTTTCGCGAGATTTTGACTTTTCGGGGATGGAATCGTGCCGTCGAGAAACCCTACGGGACATTTTCGTGCATCTGGATGTCGGAGACGAAAATTCGAAAAAGTCGTGTCGTTGGAAAGAATAACTCCTTGGAAACTCTAGAAACTTTGTTTTCTGAGTTTTTGATTGTCCGACGATTTAATCGTGCCGTCCAGATGCCCTACGTTCTATTTTCGTGCATACAGATGACGGGGACAAAAATACGAAATAGTTGTGTCGTTGAAAGGAAGAATGGATAATAAACTCTATAAAGTTCGTTTCGCGAGATTTCGACTTTCCGGCGATGGAATCGTGCCGTCGAGAAAACCTTCGGGCCATTTTCGTGCATCCCGATGTCGGACACGAAAATTCGTAAAAGTCGTCTTGTTGGAAAGAACAACTCCTTGGAAACTCTAGAAACTTCGTTTCGTGAGATTTTGACTGTCCGGCGAATTAATCGTGCCGTTCAGAAGCCCTACGTTCTATTTTCTTGCATACGGATGAAAGAGACAAAAATACGAAATAGTTGTGTCGTTGAAAGGAGGAACGGATAATAAACTCTATAAAGTTCGTTTCACGAGATTCCGAATTTCCGGCGATGGAATAGTGCCGTCGAGAAACCCTACGGGCCATATTTGTGCATCCGGATTTCAGAGACGAAAATTCGAAATAGTCGTGTCGTTGGAAAGAAGAACTCCTTGGAAATTCTAGAAACTTCGTTTCGTGAGATTCTGACTGTCTGGCGATTTAATCATGCCGTTCAGAAGCCCTACGTTCTATTTTCGTGCAACGGATGTCGGAGACGAAAATACGAAAAATTCGTGTCGTTGGAAACAAGCACTCCTTAGAAACTCTATAAAGTTCGTTTCGCGAGATTCTGACTTTTCGGGGATGGAATCGTGCCGTCGAGAAACCCTACGGGCCATTCTCATGCATCTGGATGTCGGAGACGAAAACTCGAAAAAGTCGTGTCGTTGGAAAGAAGAACTCCTTGGAAACTCTAGAAACTTCGTTTCGTGAGATTTTGACAATCCGGCGATTTAATAGTGCCGTTCAGAAGCCCTACGTTCTATTTTTCTTTCATACGGATGACGGAGACAAAAATACGAAAAAGTCGTGTCATTGAAAGGAAGAATGGATAATAAAACTTATAAAGTTCGTTTCGCGAGATTCCAAGTTTCTGGCGATGGAATCGTGCCATCGAGAAACCCTACGGGCCATTTTCGTGCATACAGATGTCGGACACGAAAATTCGTAAAAGTCGTCTCGTTTGAAAGAACAACTCCTTGAAAACTCTAGAAACTTCGTTTCGTGACATTTTGACTGTCCGGCCATTTAATCGTGCCGTTCAGAAGCCCTACGTTCTATCTTCTTGCATACGGATGACGGAGACAGAAATACGAAATAGTTGTGTCGTTGAAAGGAGGAACGGATAATAAACTCTATAAAGTTCGTTTCGCGAGATTCCGAATTTTCGGCGATGGAATCGTGCCGTCGAGAAACCCTACGGGCCATTTTCGTGCATCTGGATGTCGGAGACGAAAACTCGAAAAAGTTGTGTCGTTGCAAAGAAGAACTCTTTGGAAACTCTAGAAACTACGTTTCGTGAGATTCTGACTGTCCCGCGATTTAATCGTAACGTCCAGAAGCCCTACGGTCTATTTTCGTGCATACGGATGACGGGGACAAAAATATGAAAAAGTTGTGTCGTTGGAAAGAAGAACTCCTTGGAAACTCTAGAAACTTCTATTCGTGAGATTTTGACCGTCAGGCGATTTAATCGTGCCGTCCAGAAGCCCTACGTTCTATTTTTCTTGCATACGGATGACGGAGACAAAAATACAAAAAATTCGTGTCATTGAAAGGAAGAACGGATAATAAACCTTATAAAGTTTGTTTCGCGAGATTCCGAGTTTCCGGCAATGGAATCATGCCGTCGAGAAACCCTACGGGACCTTTTCGTGCATACAGATGTCGGAGATGAAAATACGAAAAATTCGTGTCGTTGGAAACAAGAACTCCTTAGAAACTCTATAAAGATCGTTTCGTGAGATTTTGACTTTTCGGGGATGGAATCGTGCCGTCCAGAAACCCTACGGGCCATTTTTCGTGCATCGGGATGCCGGAGAGGAAAATTCAAAAAAGTCGTGTCGTTGGAAAGAATAACTCCTTAAAAACTCTAGAAACTTCGTTTCCTGAGATTTTAACTGTCCGGCAATTTAATCGTGCCGTCCAGAAGCCCTACGTTCTATTTTCGTGCATACAGATGATAGGGACAAAAATACGAAATAGTTGTGTCGTTGAAAGAAGGAACGGATAATAAACTCTATAAAGATCGTTTCGCGAGATTCTGAATTTCCGCCGATAGAATCGTGCCGTCGAGAAACCCTACGGGCCATATTTGTGCATCCGGATTTCAGAGACGAAAATTCGAAATAGTCGTGTCGTTGGAAAGAAGAACTCCTTGGAAATTCTAGAAACTTCGTTTCGTGAGATTCTGACTGTCTGGCGATTTAATCATGCCGTTCAGAAGCCCTACGTTTTATTTTTGTGCATACGATTGTCGGAGACGAAAATACGAAAAATTTGTCTCGTTGGAAACAAGCACGCCTTAGAAACTCTATAAAGTTCATTTCGCGAGATTCCGACTTTTCAGGGATGGAATCGTGCCGTCGAGAAACCCTACGGGCCATTTTCGTGCATCTGAAGTCGGAGACGAAAATTCGAAAAAGTCGTGACGTTGGAAAGAAGAACTCCTTGGAAACTCTAGAAACTTCGTTTCGTGAGATTCTAACTGTCCGGGGATTTAATAGTGTCCTCCAGAAGCCCTACGTTCTATTTTCTTGCATACGGATGACGGAGACCAAAATACGAAAAAGTCGTGTTGTTGAAAGGAAGAACGGATAATAAACTCTACAAAGTTCCTTTCGCGAGATTTCGACTTTCCGGCGATGGAATCGTGCCGTCGAGAAAACCTACGGGCCATTTTCGTGCATCCCGATGTCGGACACGAAAATTCGTAAAAGTCGTCTCGTTGGAAAGAACAACTCCTTGGAAACTCTAGAAACTTCGTTTCGTGAGATTTTGACTGTCCGGCGATTTAATCGTGCCGTTCAGAAGCCCTACGTTCTATTTTCTTGCATACGGATGACGGAGACAAAAATACGAAAAAGTCGTGTCGTTGAAAGGAAGAATGGATAATAAACTCTATAAAGTTCGTTTCGCGAGATTCCGAGTTTCCGGCGATGGAATCATTCCATCGAGAAACCCTACGGGCCATTTTCGTGCATACAGATGTCGGAGATGAAAATACGAAAAATTCGTGTCGTTGGAAACAAGCACTCCTTAGAAACTCTATAAAGTTCGTTTCGCGAGATTTTGACTTTTCGGGGATGGAATCGTGCCGTCGAGCAACCCTACGGGACATTTTCGTGCATCTGGATGTCGGAGACAAAAATTCGAAAAAGTCGTGTCGTTGGAAAGAATAACTCCTTGGAAACTCTAGAAACTTTGTTTCCTGAGATTTTGATTGTCCGATGATTTAATCGTGCTGTCCAGAAGCCCTACGTTCTATTTTCGTGCATACAGATGACGGGGACAAAAATACGAAATAGTTGTGTCGTTGAAAGGAAGAATGGATAATAAACTCTATAAAGTTCGTTTCGCGAGATTTCGACTTTCCGGCGATGGAATCGTGCCGTCGAGAAATCCTTCGGGCCATTTTCGTGCATCCCGATGTCGGACACGAAAATTTGTAAAAGTCGTCTCGTTGGAAAGAACAAGTCCTTGGAAACTCTAGAAACTTCGTTTCGTGAGATTTTGATTGTCCGGCGATTTAATCGTGCCGTTCAGAATCCCTACGTTCTATTTTCTTGCATACGGATGACGGAGACAAAAATACGAAATAGTTGTGTCGTTCAAAGAAGGAAGGGATAATAAACTCTATAAAGTTCGTTTCGCGAGATTCCGAGTTTCCGGCGATGGAATCATGCCATCGAGAAACCCTACGGGCCATTTTCGTGCATACAGATGTCGGAGATGAAAATACGAAAAATTCGTGTCGTTGGAAACAAGCACTCCTTAGAAACTCTATAAAGTTCGTTTCGCGAGATTTTGACTTTTCGGGAATGGAATCGTGCCGTCGAGAAACCCGACGAGACATTTTCGTGCATCTGGATGTCGGAGACGAAAATTCGAAAAAGTCGTGTCGTTGGAAAGAATAACTCCTTGGAATCTCTAGAAACTTCGTTTCCTGAGATTTTGATTGTCCGATGATTTAATCGTGCTGTCCAGAAGCCCTACGTTCTATTTTCGTGCATACAGATGACGGGGACAAAAATACGAAATAGTTGTGTCGTTGAAAGGAAGAATGGATAATAAACTCTATAAAGTTCGTTTCGCGAGATTTCGACTTTCCGGCGATGGAATCGTGCCGTCGAGAAATCCTTCGGGCCATTTTCGTGCATCCCGATGTCGGACACGAAAATTTGTAAAAGTCGTCTCGTTGGAAAGAACAAGTCCTTGGAAACTCTAGAAACTTCGTTTCGTGAGATTTTGATTGTCCGGCGATTTAATCGTGCCGTTCAGAATCCCTACGTTCTATTTTCTTGCATACGGATGACGGAGACAAAAATACGAAATAGTTGTGTCGTTCAAAGAAGGAAGGGATAATAAACTCTATAAAGTTCGTTTCGCGAGATTCCGAGTTTCCGGCGATGGAATCATGCCATCGAGAAACCCTACGGGCCATTTTCGTGCATACAGATGTCGGAGATGAAAATACGAAAAATTCGTGTCGTTGGAAACAAGCACTCCTTAGAAACTCTATAAAGTTCGTTTCGCGAGATTTTGACTTTTCGGGAATGGAATCGTGCCGTCGAGAAACCCGACGAGACATTTTCGTGCATCTGGATGTCGGAGACGAAAATTCGAAAAAGTCGTGTCGTTGGAAAGAATAACTCCTTGGAATCTCTAGAAACTTCGTTTCCTGAGATTTTCACTGTCCGGCGATTTAATCGTGCCGTCTAGAAGCCCTACGTTCTATTTTCGTGGATACAGATGATAGGGACAAAAATACGAAATAGTTGTGTCGTTGAAAGAAGGAACGGATAACAAACTCTATAAAGATCGTTTCGCGAGATTCTGAATTTCCGGCGATAGAATCGTGCCGTCGAGAAACCCTACGGTCCATATTTGTGCATCCGGATTTCAGAGACGAAAATTCGAAATAGTCGTGTCGTTGGAAAGAAGAACTCCTTGGAAATTCTAGAAACTTCATTTCGTGAGATTCTGACTGTCCGGCGATTTAATCATGCCGTTCAGAATCCCTAAGTTCTATTTTTGTGCATACGGATGTCGGAGACGAAAATACGAAAAATTTGTGTCGTTGGAAACAAGCACTCCTTAGAAATTCTATACAGTTCGTTCCGCGAGAATCCGACTTTCCGGCGATGGAATCGTGCCGTCGAGAAACCCTGCTGGCCATTTTTGTGCATACGGATGTCGGAGACGAAAATACGAAAAACTGGTGTCGTTGGAAACAAGCACACCTTAGAAACTCTATAAAGTTCGTTTCGCAAGATTCTGACTTTTCGGGGATGGAATCAGGCCGTCGAGAAACCCTACGGGCCATTTTCATGCATCTGGATGTCGGAGACGAAAACTCGAAAAAGTCGTGACGTTGGAAAGAAGAACTCCTTGGAAACTCTAGAAACTTCGTTTCGTGAGATTCTGACTGTCCGGCGATTTAATCGTGCCGTTCAGAAGCCCTACGTTCTATTTTCTTGCATACGGATGACGGAGACAAAAATACGAAAAAGTCGTGTCGTTGAATGGAAGAATGGATAATAAACTCTATAAAGTTCGTTTCGCGAGATTTCGAGTTTCCGGCGATGGAATCATGCCATCGAGAAACCCTACGGGCCATTTTCGTGCATACAGATGTCGGAGATGAAAATACGAAAAATTCGTGTCGTTGGAAACAAGCACTCCTTAGAAACTCTATAAAGTTCGTTTCGCGAGATTTTGACTTTTCGGGGATGGAATCGTGCCGTCGAGCAACCCTACGGGACATTTTCGTGCATCTGGATGTCGGAGACAAAAATTCGAAAAAGTCGTGTCGTTGGAAAGAATAACTCCTTGGAAACTCTAGAAACTTTGTTTCCTGAGATTTTGATTGTCCGACGATTTAATCGTGCCGTCCAGAAGCCCTACGTTCTATTTTCGTGCATACAGATGACGGGGACAAAAATACGAAATAGTTGTGTCGTTGAAAGGAAGAATGGATAATAAACTCTATAAAGTTCCTTTCGCGAGATTCCGAATTTCCGGCGATGGAATCGTGCCGTCAAGAAACCCTACAGGCCATATTTGTGCATCCGGATTTCAGAGACGAAAATTCGAAATAGTGTGTCGTTGGAAAGAAGAACTCCTTGGAAATTCTAGAAACTTCGTTTCGTGAGATTCTGGCTGTCTGGCGATTTAATCATGCCGTTCAGATGCCCTACGTTCTATTTTTGTGCATACGGATGTCGGAGACGAAAATACGAAAAATTGGTGTCGTTGGAAACAAGCACTCCTTAGAAACTCTATAAAGTTCGTTTCGCGAGATTCTGACTTTTCGGGGATGGAATCGTGCCGTCGAGAAACCCTACTGGCCATTTTCGTGCATCTGGATGTCGGAGACGAAAACTCGAAAAGGTTGTGTCGTTGCAAAGAAGAACTCCTTGGAAACTCTAGAAACTACGTTTCGTGAGATTCTGACTGTCCCGCGATTTAATCATAACGTCCAGAAGCCCTACGGTCTATTTTCGTGCATACGGATGACGGGGACAAAAATATGAAAAAGTTGTGTCGTTGGAAAGAAGAACTCCTTGGAAACTCTAGAAACTTCGTTTCGTGAGATTTTGACAGTCTGGCGATTTAATCGTGCCGTCCAGAAGCCCTACGTTCTATTTTTCTTGCATACGGATGACGGGGACAAAAATACGAAAAAGTCGTGTCGTTGAAAGGAGGAACGGATAATAAACTCTATAAAGTTCGTTTCTCGAGATTTCGAGCTTCCGGCCATGGAATCGTGCCGTCGAGAAACCCTACGGGCCACTTTCGTGCATACAGATGTCGGAGACGAAAATACGAAGAATTTGTGTCGTTGGAAACAAGCACTCCTTAGAAATTCTAAAAAGTTCGTTCCGCGAGAATCCGACTTTCTGGCGATGGAATCGTGCCGTCGAGAAACCCTATAGACCATTTTTGTGCATACGAATGTCGGAGACGAAAATACAAAAAACTCATGTCGTTGGAAACAAGCACGCCTTAGAAACTCTATAAAGTTCGTTTCGCGAGATTCCGACTTTTCGGGGAAGGAATCGTGCCGTCGAGAAACCCTACTGGCCATTTTCGTGCATCTGGGTGTCGGAGACGAAAATTCGAAAAAGTCGTGTCGTTGGAAAGAAGAACTCCTTGGAAACTCTAGAAACTTCGTTTCGTGAGATTCTGACTGTCCGGCTATTTAATCGTGTCGTCCAGAAGCCTTACGTTCTATTTTCTTGCATACGGATGAGGGAGAAGAAAATACGAAAAAGTCGTGTCGTTAAAAGGAAGAATGGATAGTAAACCTTATAAAGTTCGTTTCGCGAGATTCCGAGTTTCCGGCGATGGAATCATGCCATCGAGAAACCCTACGTGCCATTTTCGTGCATACAGATGTCGGAGATGAAAATACGAAAAATTCGTGTCGTTGGAAACAAGCACTCCTTAGAAACTCTATAAAGTTCGTTTCGCGAGATTTTGACTTTTCGGGGATGGAATCGTGCCGTCGAGAAACCCTACGGGACATTTTCGTGCATCTGGATGTCAGAGACGAAAATTTGAAAAAGTCATGTCGTTGGAAAGAATAACTCCTTGGAAACTCTAGAAACTTTGTTTCCTGAGATTTTGACTGTCCGGCGATTTAATCGTGCCGTCCAGAATCCCTACGTTCTATTTTCGTGCATACAGATGACGGGGACAAAAATACGAAATAGTTGTGTTGTTGAAAGGAGGAACGGATAATAAACTCTATAAAGTTCGTTTCGCGAGATTCCGAATTTCCGTCGATGGAATCGTGCTGTTGAGAAACCCTACGGGCCATAATTGTGCATCCGGATTTCAGAGACGAAAATTCGAAATAGTCGTGTCGTTGGAAAGAAGAACTCCTTGGAAATTCTAGAAACTTCGTTTCGTGAGATTCTGACTGTCCGGCGATTTAATCATGCCGTTCAGAAGCCCTACGTTCTATTTTTGTGCATACGGATGTCGGAGACGAAAATACGAAAAATTTGTGTCGTTGGAAACAAGCACTCCTTAGAAATTCTATAAAGTTCGTTCCGCGAGAATCCGACTTTCCGGCGATGGAATCGTGCCGTCGAGAAACCCTACGGGCCAATTTTGTGCATACGGATGTCGGAGACGAAAATACGAAAAACTCGTGTCGTTGGAAACAAGAACGCCTTAGAAACTCTATAAAGTTTGTTTCGCGAGATTCCGACTTTTCGGGGATGGAATCGTGTCGTCAAGAAACCCTACGGGCCATTTTCGTGCATCTGGATGTCGGAGACGAATATTCCAAAAAGTCGTGTCGTTGAAAGGAAGAATGGATAATAAACCTTATAAAGTCGTGTCATTGAATAGAATAACTCCTTGGAAACTCTAGAAACTTCGTTTCCTGAGATTTTGACTGTCCCGCGATTTAATCGTGCCGTCCAGAAGCCCTACGTTCTATTTTCGTGCATACAGATGACGGGGACAAAAATACGAAAGAGTTGTGTCGTTGGAAAGAAGAACTCCTTGGAAATTCTAGAAACCTCGTTTCGTGAGATTCTGACTGTCCGGCGATTTAATCATGCCGTTCAGAAGCCCTACATTCTATTTTCGTGCATACGGATGTCAGAGACGAAAATACGAAAAATTCGTGTCGTTGGAAACAAGCACTCCTTAGAAACTCTATAAAGTTCGTTTCACGATATTCCGACTTTTCGGGGATGGAATCGTGCCGTCAAGAAACCCTACGGACCATTTTCGTGCATCTGGATGTCGGAGACGAAAACTCGAAAATGTCGTGTCGTTGCAAAGAAGAACTCCTTGGAAAGTCTAGAAACTACGTTTCGTGAGATTCTGACTGTCCCGCGATTTAATCGTAACGTCCAGAAGCCCTACGTTCTATTTTCGTGCATACGGATGACGGGGACAAAAATACGAAAAACTCGTGTCGTTGGAAAGAAGAACTCCTTGGAAACTCTAGAAACTTCGTTTCGTGAGATTGTGACAGTCCGGCGATTTAATCGTGCCGTCCAGAAGCCCTACGTTCTATTTTTCTTGCATACGGATGACGGGGACAAAAATACGAAAAAGTCATGTCGTTGAAAGGAAGAACGGATAATAAACTCCATAAAGTTCGTTTCGCGAGATTTGGACCTTCCGGCCATGGAATCGTGCCGTCGAGAAACCCTACGGGCCATTTTTGTGCATACGGATGTCGGAGACGAAAATACAAAAAACTCGTGTCGTAGGAAACAAGCACGCCTAAGAAACTCTATAAAGTTCGTTTCGCGAGATTCCGACTTTTCGGGGATGGAATCGTGCCGTCCAGAAACCCTACGAGCCATTTTCGTGCATTTGGATGTCGAAGATGAAAATTTGAAAAAGTCGTGTCGTTGGAAAGAAGAACTCCTTGAAAACTCTAGAAACTTCGTTTCGTGAGATTCTGACTGTCCGACGATTTAATCGTGTCGTCCAGAAGCCCTACGTTCTATTTTCTTGCATACGGATGATGGAGACAAAAAAACGAAAAAGTCGTGTTGTTGAAAGGAATAACGAATAATAAACTCTATAAAGTTCATTTCGCGAGATTTGGACTTTCCGGCAATGGAATCGTGCCGTCGAGAAATCCTACGGGCCATTTTCGTGCATCCCAATGTCGGAGACGAAAATTCGTAAAAGTCGTTTCGTTGGAAAGAACAAGTCCTTGGAAACTCTAGAAACTTCGTTTCGTGAGATTTTGACTGTCCGGCGATTTAATCATGCCGTTCAGAAGCCCTACGTTCTATTTTCTTGCATACGGATGACGGGGGAAAAAATACGAAAAAGTTGTGTTGTTGAAAGGAAGAACGGATAATAAACCTTGTAAAGTTCGTTTCGCGAGATTCCGAGTTTCCGGCGACGGAATCGTGCCGTCGAGAAACCCTACGGGCCATTTTCGTTCATACAGATGTCGGAGATGAAAATATGAAAAATTCGTGTCGTTGGAAACAAGCACTCCTTAGAAACTCTATAAAGATCGTTTCGCGAGATTTTGACTTTTCGGGGATGGAATCGTGCCGTCGAGAAACCTTACGGGCCATATTTGTGCTTCCGGATTTTAGAGACGAAAATTCGAAATAGTCATGTGGTTGGAAAGAAGAACTCCTTGGAAATTCTAGAAACTTCGTTTCATGAGATTCTGACTGTCCGGCGATTTAATCATGCCATTCAGAAGCCCTACGTTCTATTTTCGTGCATACGGATGTCGGAGAGGAAAATACGAAAATTTTGTGTCGTTGGAAACAAGCACTCCTTAGAAACTCTATAAAGTTCGTTTCGCGAGATACTAACTTTTCGGGGATGGAATCGTGCCGTCGAGAAACCCTACGGGCCATTTTCGTGCATACGGATGTCGGAGACGAAAATACGAAAAATTTATGTCGTTGGAAACAAGCACTCCTTAGAAATTCTATAAAGTTCGTTCCGCGAGAATCCGACTTTCCGGCGATGGAATCGTGCCGTCGAGAAACCCTACGGGCCATTTTTGTGCATACGGATGTCGGAGACGAAAATACGAAAAACTCGTATCGTTGGAAATAAGCACGCCTTAGAAACTCTATAAAGTTCGTTTCGCGAGATTCCGACTTTTCGGAGATGGAATCGTGCCGTCGAGAAACCCTACGGGCCATTTTCGTGCATCTAGATGTCAGAGACGAAAATTCGCAAAAGTCGTGTCGTTGGAAAGAAGAACTCCTTGGAAACTATAGAAACTTCGTTTCCTGAGATTCTGACTGTCCGGAGATTTAATCGTGTCGTCCAGAAGCCCTACGTTCTATTTTCTTGCATACAGATGACGGGGACAAAAATACGAAATAGTCGTGTCGTTGAAAGGAAGAACGGATAATAAACTCTATAAAGTTCATTTCGCGAGATGTCGACCTTCCGGCCATGGAATCGTGCCGTCGAGAAACCCTACGGGCCATTTTCGTGCATACGGATGTCGGAGACGAAAATACGAAAAATTTATGTCGTTGGAAACAAGCACTCCTTAGAAATTCTATAAAGTTCGTTCCGCGAGAATCCGACTTTCCGCCGATGGAATCGTGCCGTCGAGAAACCCTACGGGCCATTTTTGTGCATACGGATGTCGGAGACGAAAATACGAAAAACTCGTGTCGTTGAAAATAAGCACGCCTTCGAAACTCTATAAAGTTCGTTTCGCGAGATTCCGACTTTTCGGAGATGGAATCGTGCCGTCGAGAAACCCTACGGGCCATTTTTGTGCATCTAGATGTCAGAGACGAAAATTCGAAAAAGTCGTGTCGTTGGAAAGAAGAACTCCTTGGAAACTATAGAAACTTCGTTTCGTGAGATTCTGACTGTCCGGCGATTTAATCGTGTCGTCCAGAAGCCCTACGTTCTATTTTCTTGCATACGGATGACGGAGACAAAAATACGAAAAAGTCGTGTCGTTGAAAGGAAGAACGGATAATAAACTCTATAAAGTTCGTTTCGTGAGATTTCGACTTTCCGGCGATGGAATCGTGCCGTCGAGAAAACCTATGGGCCATTTTCGTGCATCCTGATGTCGGAGACGAAAATTCGTAAAAGTCGTCTCGTTGGAAAGAACAACTCCTTGGAAACTCTAGAAACTTCGTTTCGTGAGATTTTGACTGTCCGGCGATTTAATCGTGCCGTTCAGAAGCCCTACGTTCTATTTTCTTGCATACGGATGACGGAGACAAAAATACGAAAAATTCGTGTCGTTGAAAAGAAGAACGGATAATAAACTCTATAAAGTTCGTTTTGCGAGATTTCGACATTCCGGCCATGGAATCGTGCCGTCGAGAAACACTACGGGCCATTTTCGGGCCTACGGATGTCGGAGACGAAAATACGAAAAATTTGTGTCATTGGGAACAAGCACTCCTTAGAAATTCTATAAAGTTCGTTCCGCGATAATCCGAATTTCCGGCGATGGAATCGTGCCGTCGAGAAACCCTACAGGCCATTTTTGTGCATACGGATGTCGTAGACGAAAATACGAAAAACTCGTGTCGTTGGAAACAAGCACGCTTTAGAAACTCTATAAAGTTCGTTTCGCGAGATTCCGACTTTTCGGAGATGGAATCGTGCCGTTGAGAAACCCTACGGGCCATTTTCGTGCATCTAGATGTCAGAGACGAAAATTCAAAAAAGTCGTGTCGTTGGAAAGAAGAACTCCTTGGAAACTCTAGAAACTTCGTTTCGTGAGATTCTAACTGTCCGGCGATTTAATCGTGTCGTCCAGAAGCCCTACGTTTTATGTTCGTGCATACAGATGACGGGGACAAAAATACGAAATAGTTGCGTCGTTGAAAGGAAGAACGGATAATAAACTCTATAATGTTCGTTTCGCGAGATTTCGACTTTCCGGCGATGGAATCGTTCCGTCGAGAAAACCTACGGGCCATTTTCGTCCATCCCGATGTCGGAGTCGAAAATTCGTAAAAGTCGTCTCGTTGGAAAGAACAACTCCTTGGAAACTCTAGAAACTTCGTTTCGTGAGATTTTGACTGTCCGGCGATTTAATCGTGCCGTTCAGAAGCCCTACGTTCTATTTTCTTGCATACGGATGACGGAGACAAAAATACGAAAAAGTCGTGTCGTTGAAAGGAAGAACGGATAATAAACCTTATAAAGTTCTTTTCGCGAGATTCCGAAGATGGAATCGTGCCGTCGAGAAACCCTACGGGCCATTTTCGTGCATACAGATGTCGGAGATGAAAATACGAAAAATTCATGTCGTTGGAAACAAGCACTCCTTAGAAACTCTATAAAGTTCGTTTCGCGAGATTTTGACTTTACGGGGATGGAATCGTGCCGTCGAGAAACCCTACGAGCCACTTTTCGTGCATCTGGATGTCAGAGACGAAAGTTCGAAAAAGTCGTGTCGTTGGAAAGAATAACTCCTTGGAAACTCTAGAAACTTTGTTTCGTGAGATTTTGACAGTCCGGCGATCTAATCGTGCCGTCAAGAAGCCCTACGTTCTATTTTTCTTGCAAAAGTATGACGGGGACAAAAATACGAAAAAGTCGTGTCGTGGAAAGGAAGAACGGATAATAAACCTTATAAAGTTCGTTTCGCGAGATTCCGAGTTTCCGGCGATGGAATCGTGCCGTCGAGAAACCCTACGGGCCATTTTCGTGCATACCGATGTCGGAGATGAAAATACAAAAAATTCGTGTCGTTGGAAACAAGCACTCCTTAGAAACTCTATAAAGTTCGTTTCGCGAGATTCAGACTTTTCGGGGATGGAATCGTGCCGTCGAGAAACCCTACGGGCCATTTTCGTGCATACAGATGTCGGAGATGAAAATACGAAAAATTCGTGTCGTTGGAAAGAATAACTCCTTGGAAACTCTAGAAACTACGTTTCGTGAGATTCTAACTGTCCCGCGATTTAATCGTAATGTCCAAAAGCCCTACGATCTGTTTTCGTGCATACGGATGACGGGGACAAAAATACGAAAAAGTCGTGTCGTTGGAAAGAAGAACTCCTTGGAAACTCTAGAAACTTCGTTTCGTGAGATTTTGACAGTCCGGCGATTTAATCGTGCCGTCCAGAAGCCCTACGTTCTATTTTTCTTGCACACGGATGACGGGGACAAAATTACGAAAAAGTCGTGTCGTTGAAAAGAAGAACGGATAATAAACTCTATAAAGTTCGTTTCGCGAGATTTCGACCTTTCGGCCATGGAATCGTGCCGTCGAGAAACCCTACGGGCCATTTTCGTGCATACGGATGTCAGAGACCAAAATACGAAAAATTTGTGTCGTTGGAAACAAGCACTCCTTAGAAATTCTATAAAGTTCGTTCCGCGAGAATCCGACTTTCCGGCTATGGAATCGTCCCGTCGAGAAAACCTACGGGCCATTTTCGTGCATACAGATGTCGGAGATGAAAATACGAAAAATTCGTGTCGTTGAAAAGAATAACTCCTTGGAAACTCTAGAATTTTTGTTTTCTGAGATTTTGACTGTCCTGCGATTTAATCGTGCCGTCCAGAAGCCCTACGTTCTATTTTCGTGCATACAGATGACGGGGACAAAAATACAAAATAGTTGTGTCGTTGAAAGGAGGAATGGATAATAAACTCTATAAAGTTCGTTTCGCGAGATTTCGAATTTCCGGCCATGGAATCGTGCCGTCGAGAAACCCTACTGGCCATATTTGTGCATCCGGATTTCAGAGACGAAAATTCGAAATAGTCGTGTCGTTGGAAAGAAGAACTCCTTGGAAATTCTAGAAACTTCGTTTCGTGAGATTCTGACTGTCCGGCGATTTAATCATGCCGTTCCGAAGCCATACGTTCTATTTTCGTGCATACGGATGTCGGAGACGAAAATACGAAAAATTCGTGTCGTTGGAAACAAGCACTCCTTAGAAACTCTATAAAGTTCGTTTCGCGAGATTCCGACTTTTCGGGGATGGAATCGTGCCGTCGAGAAACCCTATGGGCCATTTTCGTGCATACAGATGTCGGAGATGAAAATACGAAAAATTCGTGTCGTTGGAAAGAATAACTCCTTGGAAACTCTAGAATTTTCGTTTTCTGAGATTTTGACTGTCCGGCGATTTAATCGTGCCGTCCAGAAGCCCTACGTTCTATTTTCGTGCAGACAGATGATGGGGACAAAAATACGAAATAGTTGTGTCGTTGAAAGGAGGAACGGATAATAAACTCTATAAAGTTCGTTTCGCGAGATTTCGAATTTCCGGCCACGGAATCGTGCCGTCGAGAAACCCTACTGGCCATATTTGTGCATCCGGATTTCAGAGACGAAAATTCGAAATAGTCGTGTCGTTGGAAAAAAGAACACCTTGGAAATTCTAGAAACTTCGTTTCGTGAGATTCTAACTGTCCGGCGATTTAATCATGCCGTTCCGAAGCCATACGTTCTATTTTCGTGCATACGGATGTCGGAGACGAAAATACAAAAAATTCGTGTCGTTGGAAACAAGCACTCCTTAGAAACTCTATAAAGTTCGTTTCGCGAGATTTCGACTTTTCGGGGATGGAATCGTGCCGTCGAGAAACCCTACAGGCCATTTTCGTGCATCTGGATGTCGGAGACGAAAACTCGAAAAAGTCGTGTCGTTGTAAAGAAGAACTCCTTGGAAACTCTAGAAACTACGTTTCGTGAGATTCTGACTGTCCCACGATTTAATTGTAACGTCGAGAAACCCTACGGGCCATTTTCGTGCATCTGGATGTCGGCGACGAAAATTCGAAAAAGTCGTGTTGTTGGAAAGAAGAACTCCTTGGAAACTCTAGAAACTTCGTTTCGTGAGATTCTGACTATCCGGCGATTTAATCGTGTCGCCCAGAAGCCCTACGTTCTATTTCCTTGCATACGGATGACGGAGACAAAAATACGAAAAACTAGTGTCGTTGGAAACAAGCACGCCTTAGAAACTCTATGAAGTTCGTTTCGCGAGATTCCGCCTTTTCGGGGATGCAATCGTGCCGTCGAGAAACCCTACGGGCCATTTTCGTGCATCTGGATGTCGGCGACGAAAATTCGAAAAAGTCGTGTCGTTGGAAAGAAGAACTCCTTGGAAACTCTAGAAACTTCGTTTCGTGAGATTCTGACTATCCGACGATTTAATCGTGTCGCCCAGAAACCCTACGTTCTATTTCCTTGCATACGGATGACGGAGACAAAAATACGAAAAAGTCGTGTCGTTGAAAGGAAGAGCGGATAATAAACTCTATAAAGTTCGTTTCGCGAGATTTCGACTTTCCGGCGATGGAATCGTGCCATTGAGAAAACCTACGGGCCAATTTCGTGCATCCCGATGTCGGAGACGAAAATTCGTAAAAGTCGTCACATTGGAAAGAACAACTCCTTGGAAACTCTAGAAACTTCGTTTCGTGAGATTTTGACTGTCCGGCGATTTAATCGTGCCGTTCAGAAGCCCTACGTTCTATTTTCTTGCATACGGATGACGGAGACAAAAATACAATAAAGTCGTGTCATTGAAAGGAAGAACGGATAATAAACCTTATAAAGTTCGTTTCGCGAGATTCTGAGTTTCCGGCGATGGAATCGTTCCGTCGAGAATCCCTACGAGCCATTTTCGTGCATACAGATGTCGGAGATGAAAATACGAAAAATTCGTGTCGTTGGAAAGAAGCACTCCTTAGAAACTCTATAAAGTTCGTTTCGCGAGATTTTGACTTTTTGGGGATGGAATCGTGCCGTCGAGAAACCCTACGGGCCATTTTCGTGCATCTGGATGTCGGAGGCGAAAACTCGAAAAAGTCGTGTCATTGCAAAGAAGAACTCCTTGGAAACACTAGAAACTACGTTTCGTGAGATTCTGACTGTCCCGCGATTTAATCGTAATGTCCCGAAGCCCTACGGTCTATTTTCGTGCATACGGATGACGGGGACAAAAATATGAAAAGTCGTGTCGTTGGAAAGAAGAACACCTTGGAAACTCTAGAAACTTCGTTTCGTGAGATTTTAACAATCCGGCGATTTAATCGTGCCGTCCAGAAGCCCTACGTTCTATTTTTCTTGCATACGGATGACGGGGACAAAAATACGAAAAAGTCGTGTCGTTGAAAGGAGGAACGGATAATAAACTCTATAAAGTTTGTTTCGCGAGATTTCGACCTTCCGGCCATGGAATCGTGCCGTCGAGAAACCCTACGTGCCATTTTCGTGCATACGGATGTCGGAGACGAAAATACGAAAAATTTGTGTCGTTGGAAACAAGCACTCCATAGAAATTCTATAAAGTTCGTTCCGTGAGAATCCCACTTTCCGGCGATGGAATCGTGCCGTCGAGAAACCCTACGGGCCATTTTTGTGCATACGGATGTCGGAGACGAAAATACGAAAAACTCGTGTCGTTGGAAACAAGCACACCTTAGAAACTCTATAAAGTTCGTTTCGCGAGATTCCGACTTTTCAGGGATGGAATCGTGCCGTAGAGAAACCCTACAGGCCATTTTCGTGCATCTGGATGTCGGAGACGAAAATTCGAAAAAGTCGTGTCGTTGGAAAGAAGAACTCCTTGGAAACTCTAGAAACTTCGTTTCGTGAGATTCTGACTGTTCGGCGATTTAATCGTGTCGTCCAGAAGTCCTACGTTGTATTTTCTTGCATACAGATGACGGAGACAAAAATACGAAAAATTCATGTCGTTGAAAGGAAGAACGGATAATAAACCTTATAAAGTTCGTTTCGCGAGATTCCGAGTTTCCGGCGATGGAATCGTGCCGTCAAGAAACCATACGGGCCATTTTCGTGCATACAGATGTCGGAGATGAAAATACGAAAAATTTGTGTCGTTGGAAACAAGCACTCCTTAGAAACTCTATAAAGTTCGTTTCGCGAGATTTTGACTTTTCGGGGCAGGAATCGTGCCGTCGAGAAACCCTACGGGCCATTTTCGTGCATCTGGATGTTAGAGACGAAAATTCGAAAAAGTCGTGTCGTTGGAAAAAATAACTCCTTGGAAACTCTAGAAACTTCGTTTCCTGAGATTTTGACTGTTCCGCGATTTAATCGTGCCGTCCAGATGCCCTACGTTCTATTTTCGTGCATACAGATGACGGGGACAAAAATACAAAATAGTTGTGTCGTTGAAAGGAGGAACGGATAATAAACTCTATTAAGTTCGTTTCGCGAGATTTCGAATTTTCTGCCATGGAATCGTGCCGTCGAGAAACCCTACGGGCCATATTTGTGCATCCGGATTTCAGAGGCGAAAATTCGAAATAGTCGTGTCGTTGGAAAGACGTCCTTGGAAATTCTAGAAACTTCGTTTCGTGAGATTCTGACTGTCCGGCGATTTAATCATGCCGTTCAGAAGCCCTACGTTCTATTTTCGTGCATACGGATGTCGGAGACGAAATTACGAAAAATTCGTGTCGTTAGAAACAAGCACTCCTTAGAAACTCTATAAAGTTCGTTTCGCGAGATTCCGACTTTTCGGGGATGGAATCGTGCCGTCGAGAAACCCTACGGGCCATTTTCGTGCATCTGGATGTCGGAGACGAAAACTTGAAAAAGTCGTGTTGTTGCAAAGAAGAACTCATTGGAAACTCTAGAAACTACGTTTCGTGAGATTCTGACTGTCCCGCGATTTAATCGTAACGTCCAGAAACCCTACGGTCTATTTTCGTGCATACGGATCACGGGGACAAAAATACGAAAAAGTCGTGTCGTTGGAAAGAAGAACTACTTGGAAACTCTAGAAACTTCGTTTTGTGGGATTTTGACAGTCCGGCGATTTAATCGTGCCGTCCAGAAGCCCTACGTTCTATTTTTCTTGCATACGGATGACGGGGACAAAAATACGAAAAAGTCGTGTCGTTGAAAGGAGGAACGGATAATAAACTCTATAAAGTTCGTTTCGCATGATTCCGAATTTCCGGCCATGGAATCCTGCCGTCGAGAAACCCTACGGGCCATATTTGTGCATTCGGATTTCAGAGACGAAAATTCGAAATAGTCGTGTCGTTGGAAAGAAGAACTCCTTGGAAATTCTAGAAACTTCGTTTCGTGAGATTCTGACTGTCCGGCGATTTAGTCATGCCGTTCAGAAGCCCTACGTTCTATTTTCGTGCATACGGATGTCGGAGACGAAAATACGAAAAACTCGTGTCGTTGGAAACAAGCACTCCTTAGAAACTCTATAAAGTTCGTTTCGCGAGATTCTGACTTTTCGGGGATGGAATCGTGCCGTCGAGAAACCCTACGGGCCATTTTCGTGCATCTGGATGTCGGAGACGAAAACTCGAAAAAGTCGTGTCATTGCAAAGAAGAACTCCTTCAAAACTCTAGAAACTACGTTTCGTGAGATTCTGACTGTCCCGCGATTTAATCGTAACGTCCAGAAGCCCTACGGTCTAATTTCGTGCATACAGATGACGGGGACAAAAATACGAAAAAGTCGTGTCGTTAGAAAGAAGAACCCCTTGGAAACTCTAGAAACTTCGTTTCGTGAGATTCTGACTGTCCGGCGATTTAATCGTGTCGTCCAGAAGCCCTACGTTCTATTTTCTTGCATACGGATGACGGAGACAAAAATACGAAAAAGTCGTGTCGTTGAAAGGAAGAACGGATAATAAACTCTATAAAGTTCGTTTCGCGAGATTTCGACTTTCCGGCGATGGAATCGTGCCGTCGAGAAAACCTACGGGCCATTTTCGTGCATCCCGATGTCGGAGATGAAAATTCGTAAAAGTCATCTCGTTGGAAAGAATAATTAACATGATATAGCAACATCCATGACCATTCATCAAAGTTCTAAGATCAAAATCTCATATAAATATTACAAGTTTCAAATCTTTTCTTCAAAAAGAAATATTGTTAAACTTACCTTGAGCACTTAGTCCTCTAGATTTCTCCTTCCTCTTTCTTCCTCTCCTTTCCTCACTCTACCTTGCTTCTGTTTTTCCTCTCCCTCACTTGGACGAAATTATAATGTTATAAGGGTGGGTTTTGCTTATATAGACTATCAAATAATTTACCTTTCATAATCATGGGTCTACCTTATCACAATTAGGATGCACTTGGTTGAATTTTTGGAAAACAAACAACTTATGTTCTTGTCTTCCTCTTCCTTAGTCAAGATATGCATAGGAAAATGAGATTTTTATTTTGAAAATTATGATGATATGTTCTTAAGATAAGGGACAAGGTCCCTTTGATTTAGGGATTCATTTCCTTTTTCTTTTGTCATAATCAAGTATGATAGGTTTGCCTTTTTAGGTGGCAAATTTCCAACCCTTGAATCTTCCTTGCTTAGCTAAAATTATTTGTGTAGGATAAAGATGTTTTTTCATAATGCTATGTATTATTACCCACTTGCTAAAATTATGAGTGTAGGATATAGATATTTTGTCCTAATGCCATGTATTATCATACCACTTGCTAAAATTATGAATGTAGGATATCATACCATTTGCTATCTTAATGCCATGTCACCTAATCTTGATTACACCATTATTGCATCACTTTATTTTTATTTTTTATTTTATAATTTTAGCTTGATTACACATAACCATGAATTTTTTTAGATTATTGGGGATGATTTATCCTAAGTTCATTAGCAATCTCTTTCAAGCATTACCAATTGTACCTAAGTTAATCAAATTACCTACTTTCGTGGTTCTTAGCTTAACCTAGGTCCATTAAGCTTCATACCAACCATAGAATGCAACTAATTGATTTTCCCGTTCCCATTAATTGATTCAAGCCTAGAGTATCTTAAACTACTTTCGTGATTAAGACAACCCTAATTAACTATTGGATTCTGGTTTTAATCTTCACCTTTCAAATCATCGATTAAATACCTAATACGTGATAGATTGGTGATCAGGCATTCTATCAACTAATTCATGCATACAATAGTCAATCCAAATCAATCTAGTCCCAATTACGTTTAGGGTTTCATAATTTTGGTCATAGGCATAATATCATTGTATCACAATTGGGCTCTACTTTGCATGTTGTTGTTCTTATTTTAGTATTTTGCCTCTTTTATGGGTTTTGAAATATAATCAGCAGTGGGGACACTGCTCATCTTTAAGTTTGGGGGGGTGAAATTAGTGTTGCTTTAGTAATCACTTTAGTGTTTGTTGTGGAATTTGTTGTGCTTGACTGAATGAGTATGTTTCAATTTGTGCTAGTTTTGGTATGAGTTCCTGTTTGATTGTGTTTGAATATAGGTTTACGTCTGATGTGTAGTTAGCTTTAGCAATTAGGGAGCTCTTACAATTACTTTTTGTTTTATATATAAAAAAAGAGATGAGTTTGTCATATGTATTTCATGACCTGCTGTTAGTTCTAGGAAACTCCATGAGGAAGATCTGGAACTTCACTGATAGCAAAAATAGGAACTCTGCATGTCACCCCCACACAACTATAACCTTCCTTTAGTGAACACGGGACTATGGTCAGTTTTAGCAAGAGAAATTTGGTGATTTTTCAGAAATTAGACCTAAGTTTTTAGAGTTAATATTGAGAGTCTCCTGCTGAATTACAAAAAAAGGCATGGCTATTGTCAGAAAGGCTTAAGTTTGGGGGAAAGAGAAGAAAAAGAGAGAAATGTTGCCACTCCAATGCCTCTGTTAATCTTTAGTAACCAGGGGTATGAATGAGCCCCATGTGTACTTTTGCATAAAATAGGGACATAGAGGTATGAGAAGGATTATGCTTAAGGGTGATAATGCTGAGTAACCAGGTGCCTTCATCTCACGTGTTGGCATTTGCAATAATGTAGGTTAAGGGTGATAATGCTAAAATTCTGGTTATGGTTATGATGAAGCTTTCGGAGATGAAAATACGAAAAATTCATGTCGTTGGAAACAAGCACTCCTTAGAAACTATATAAAGTTCGTTTCGCGAGATTTTGACTTTTCGGGGATGGAATCGTGCCGTCGAGAAACCCTACGGGCCATTTTCGTGCATCCCGATGTCGGAGATGAAAATTCGTAAAAGTCGTCTCGTTGGAAAGAACAACTCCTTGGAAACTCTAGAAACTTCGTTTCGTGAGATTTTGACTGTCCGGCGATTTAATCGTGCCGTTCAGAACCCCTACGTTCTATTTTCTTGCATACGGATGACGGAGACAAAAATACGAAAAAGTCGTGTTGTTGAAAGGAAGAACGGATAACAAACCTTATAAAGTTCGTTTCGCGAGATTTTGACTTTTTGGGGATGGAATCGTGCCGTCGAAAAACCCTACGGGCCATTTTCGTGCATACAGATGTCGGAGATGAAAATACGAAAAATTCGTGTCGTTGGAAACAAGCACTCCTTAGAAACTCTATAAAGTTCGTTTCGCGAGATTTTGTCTTTTCGGGGATGGAATCGTGCCGTCGAGAAACCCTACAGGCCATTTTCGTGCATATGGATGTCGGAGACGAAAATTCGAAAAAGTCGTGTCGTTGGAAAGAATAACTCCTTGAAAACTCTAGAAACTTCGTTTCGTGAGATTCTGACTGTCCGGCGATTTAATCATGCCGTTCAGAAGCCCTACGTTCTATTTTCGTGCATACAGATGTCGGAGACGAAAATACGAAAAATTCGTGTCGTTGGAAACAAGCACTCCTTAGAAACTCTATAAAGTTCGTTTCGCGAGATTCTGACTTTTCGGGGATGGAATCGTGCCGTCGAGAAACCCTACGGGCCATTTTCGTGCATCTGGATGTCGGAGACGAAAACTCGAAAAAGTCGTGTCGTTGCAAAGAAGAACTCCTTGGAAACACTAGAAACTACGTTTCGTGAGATTCTGACTGTCCCGCGATTTAATCGTAACGTCCAGAAGCCATACGGTCTATTTTCGTGCATACGGATGACGGGGACAAAAATACGAAAAAGTCGTGTCGTTGGATAGAAGAACTCCTTGGAAACTCTAGAAACTTTGTTTCGTGAGATTTTGACAGTCCGGCGATTTAATCGTGCCGTCCAGAAGCCCTATGTTCTATTTTTCTTGCATACGGATGACGGGGACAAAAATACGAAAAAGTCGTGTCGTTAAAAGGAAGAACGGATAATAAACTCTATAAAGTTCGTTTCGCGAGATTTTGACCTTCCGGCCATGGAATCTTGCCGTCGCGAAACCCTACGGGCCATTTTCGTGCATACGGATGTCGGAGACAAAAATACGAAAAATTTGTGTCGTTGGAAACAAGCACTCCTTAGAAATTCTATAAAGTTCGTTCCGCGTGAATCCGACTTTCCAGCGATGGAATCGTGCCGTCGAGAAACCCTACGGGCCATTTTTGTGCATACGGATGTCGGAGACGAAAATACGAAAAACACGTGTCGTTGGAAACAAGCACGCCTTAGAAACTCTATAAAGTTTGTTTCGCGAGATTCTGACTTTTCGGGGATGGAATCGTGCCGTCGAGAAACCCTACGAGCCATCTTCGTGCATCTGGATGTCGGAGACGAAAATTCGAAAAAGTCGTGTCGTTGGAAAGAAGAACTCCTTGGAAACTCTAGAAACTTCGTTTCGTGAGATTCTGACTGTCCGGGGATTTAATCGTGTCGTCCAGAAGCCCTACGTTCTATTTTCTTGCATACGGATGACGGAGACAAAAATACGAAAAAGTCGTGTCGTTGAAAGGAAGAACGGATAATAAACTCTATAAAGTTCGTTTCGCGAGATTTCGACTTTCCGGCGATGGAATCGTGCCGTCGAGAAAACCTACGGACCAATTTCGTGCATCCCGATGTCGTAGACGAAAATTCGTAAAAGTCGTCTCGTTGGAAAGAACAACTCCTTGGAAACTCTAGAAACTTCGTTTCGTGAGATTTTGACTGTCCAGCGATTTAATCGTGCTGTTCAGAAGCCCTACGTTCTATTTTCTTGCATACGGATGACGGAGACAAAAATACGAAAAAGTAGGGTCATTGAAAGGAAGAACGGATAATAAACCTTATAAAGTTCGTTTCGCGAGATTCCGAGTTTCCGGCGATGGAATCGTGCCGTCGAGAAACTCTACGGGCCATTTTCGTGCATACAGATGTCGGAGATGAAAATACGAAAAATTCATGTCGTTGGAAACAAGCACTCCTTAGAAACAATATAAAGTTCGTTTCGTGAGATTTTGACTTTTCGGGGATGGAATCGTGCCGTCGAGAAACCCTACGGGCCATTTTCGTGCATCTGGATGTCGAAGACAAAAATTCGAAAAAGTCATGTCGTTGGAAAGAATAACTCCTTGGAAACTCTAGAAACTTCGTTTCCTGAGATTTTGACTGTCCGGCGATGTAATCGTGCCGTCCAGAAGCCCTACGTTCTATTTTCGTGCATACAAATGACGGGGACAAAAATACGAAATAGTTGTGTCATTGAAAGGAGGAACGGATAATAAACTCTATAAAGTTCGTTTTGTGAGATTCCGAATTTCTGGCGATGGAATCGTGCTGTCGAGAAACCCTACGGGCCATATTTGTGCATCCGGATTTCAGAGACGAAAATTCGAAAAAGTCGTGTCATTGGAAAGAAGAACTCCTTGGAAATTCTAGAAACTTCGTTTCGTGAGGTTCTGCCTGTCCGGCGATTTAATCATGCCGTTCAGAAGCCCTACGTTCTATTTTCGTGCATACGGCTGTCGGAGACGAAAATACAAAAAATTTGTGTCGTTGGAAACAAGCACTCGTTAGAAATTCTATAAAGTTCGTTCCGCGAGAATCCGACTTTCCGGCGATGGAATAGTGCCGTCGAGAAACCCTACGGGCCATTTTTGTGCATACGGATGACGGAGATGAAAATACGAAAAACTCGTGTCGTTGGAAACAAGCACGCCTTACAAACTCTATAAAGTTCGTTTCGCGAGATTCCGACTTTTCGGGGATGGAATCGTGCCGTCGAGAAACCCTACGGGCCATCTTCGTGCATCTGGATGTCGGAGACGAAAATTTGAAAAGGTCGTGTCGTTGGAAAGAAGAACTCCTTGGAAACTCTAGAAACTTCGTTTCGTGAGATTCTGACTATTCGGCTATTTAATCGTGTCGTCCAGAAGCCCTACGTTCTATTTTCTTGCATACGGATGACGGTGACAAAAATACGAAAAAATCGTTTCGTTGAAAGGTTGAACGGATAATAAACTCTATAAAGTTCGTTTCACGAGATTTCGACTTTCCGGCGATGGAATCGTGCCGTCGAGAAAACCTACGGGCCATTTTCGTGTATACAGATGTCGGAGATGAAAATACGAAAAATTCGTGTCGTTGGAAACAAGCACTCCTTAGAAACTATATAAAGTTCGTTTCGTGAGATTTTGACTTTTCGGCGATATAATCGTGCCGTCGAGAAACCCTACGGGCCATCTTCGTGCATCTGGATGTCGGAGATGAAAATTTGAAAAAGTCGTGTCGTTGGAAAGAAGAACTCCTTGGAAACTCTAGAAACATCATTTCGTGAGATTCTGACTATCCGGCTATTTAATCGTGTCGTCCAGAAGCCCTACGTTCTATTTTCTTGCATACGGATGACGGTGACAAAAATACGAAAAAGTCGTGTCGTTGAAAGGATGAACGGATAATAAACTCTATAAAGTTCGTTTCGCGAGATTTCGACTTTCCGGCGATGGAATCGTGCCGTCGAGAAACCCTACGGGCCATTTTCGTGCATACAGATGTCGGAGATGAAAATACGAAAAATTCGTGTCGTTGGAAACAAGCACTCCTTAGAAACTATATAAAGTTCGTTTCGTGAGATTCCGACTTTTCGGGGATGGAATCGTGCCGTCGAGAAACCCTACGGGCCATCTTCGTGCATCTGGATGTCGGAGACAAAAATTTGAAAAAGTCGTGTCGTTGGAAAGAAGAACTCCTTGGAAACTCTATAAACTTCGTTTCGTGAGATTCTGACTATACGGCTATTTAATCGTGTCGTCCAGAAGCCCTACGTTCTATTTTCTTGCATACGGATGACGGTGACAAAAATACGAAAAAGTCGTGTCGTTGAAAGGATGAACGGATAATAAACTCTATAAAGTTCGTTTCGGGAGATTTCGACTTTCCGGCGATGGAATCGTGCCGTCGAGAAACCCTACGGGCCATTTTCGTGCATACAGATGTCGGAGATGAAAATACGAAAAATTCGTGTCGTTGGAAACAAGCACTCCTTAGAAACTATATAAAGTTCGTTTCGTGAGATTCCGACTTTTCGGGGATGGAATCGTGCCGTCGAGAAACCCTACGGGCCATCTTCGTGCATCTGGATGTCGGAGACGAAAATTTGAAAAAGTCGTGTCGTTGGAAAGAAGAACTCCTTGGAAACTCTAGAAACTTCGTTTCGTGAGATTCTGACTAAACGGCTATTTAATCGTGTCGTCCAGAAGCCCTACGTTCTATTTTCTTGCATACGGATGACGGTGACAAAAATATGAAAAAGTCGTGTCGTTGAAAGGATGAACGGATAATAAACTCTATAAAGTTCGTTTCGCGAGATTCCGAATTTCCGGCGATGGAATCGTGTCGTCGAGAAACCCTACGGGCCATATTTGTGCATTCGGATTTCAGAGACGAAAATTCGAAATAGTCGTGACGTTGGAAAGAAGAACTCCTTGGAAATTCTAGAAACTTCGTTTCGTGAGATTCTGACTGTCCGGCGATTTAATCATGCCGTTCAAAAGCCCTACGTTCTATTTTCGTGCATACGGATGTCGGAGACGAAAATACGAAAAATTTGTGTCGTTGGAAACAAGCACTCGTTAGAAATTCTATAAAGTTCGTTCCGCGAGAATCCGACTTTCTGGCGATGGAATCGTAATGTCGAGAAACCCTACGGGCCATTTTTGTGCATACGGATGTCGGAGATGAAAATACGAAAAACTCGTGTCGTTGGAAACAAGCACGCCTTAGAAACTCTATAAAGTTCGTTTCGCGAGATTCCGACTTTTCGGGGATGGAATCGTGCCGTCGTGAAACCTTACGGGCCATCTTCGTGCATCTGGATGTCGGAGACGAAAATTTGAAAAAGTCGTGTCGTTGGAAAGAAGAACTCCTATGAAACTCTAGAAACTTCGTTTCGTGAGATTCTGACTATCCGGCTATTTAATCGTGTCGTCCAGAAGCCCTACGTTCTATTTTCTTGCATACGGATGACGGTGACAAAAATACAAAAAAGTCGTGTCGTTGAAAGGATGAACGGATAATAAACTCTATAAAGTTCATTTCGCGAGATTTCGACTTTCCGGCGATGGAATCGTGCCGTCGAGAAAACCTACGGGCCATTTTCATGCATCCCAATGTCAGAGACGAAAATTCGTAAAAGTCGTCTCGTTGGAAAGAACAACTCCTTGGAAGCTCTAGAAACTTCGTTTCGTGAGATTTTGACTGTCCGGCGATTTAATCGTGCCGTTCAGAAGCCCTACGTTCTATTTTCTTGCATACGGATGACGGAGACAAAAATACGAAAAAGTCGTGTCGTTGAAAGGAAGAACGGATAATAAACCTTATAAAGTTCGTTTCGCGAGATTCCGTGTTTCCGGCGATGGAATCGTGCCGTCGAGAAACCGTACGGGCCATTTTCGTGCATACTGATGTCGGAGATGAAAATACGAAAAATTCGTGTCGTTGGAAACAAGCACTCCTTAGAAACTATATAAAGTTCGTTTCGTGAGATTTTGACTTTTCGGGGATGGAATCGTGCCGTCGAGAAACCCTACGGGCCATTTTCATGCATCTGGATGTCAGAGACAAAAATTCGAAAAAGTCGTGTCGTTGGAAAGAATAACTCCTTGGAAACTCTAGAAACTTCGTTTCCTGAGATTTTGACTGTCCGGCGATGTAATCGTGCCGTCCAGAAGCCCTACGTTCTATTTTCGTGCATACAAATGACGGGGACAAAAATACGAAATAGTTGTGTCATTGAAAGGAGGAACGGATAATAAACTCTATAAAGTTCGTTTCGCGAGATTCCGAATTTCCGGCGATGGAATCGTGCCGTCGAGAAACCCTACGGGCCATATTTGTGCATCCGGATTTTAGAGACGAAAATTCGAAAAAGTCGTGTCGTTGGAAAGAAGAACTCCTTGGAAATTCTAGAAACTTCGTTTCGTGAGATTCTGACTGTCCGGCGATTTAATCATGCCGTTCAGAAGCCCTACGTTCTATTTTCGTGCATACGGATGTCGGAGACGAAAATACGAAAAATTTGTGTCGTTGGAAACAAGCACTCGTTAGAAATTCTATAAAGTTCGTTCCGCGAGAATCCAACTTTCCGGCGATGGAATCGTGCCGTCGAGAAACCCTACGGGCCATTTTTGTGCATACGGATGACGGAGATGAAAATACGAAAAACTCGTGTCGTTGGAAACAAGCACGCCTTAGAAACTCTATAAAGTTCGTTTCGCGAGATTCTGACTTTTCGGGGATGGAATCGTGTCGTCGAGAAACCCTACGGGCCATCTTCGTGCATCTAGATGTCGGAGACGAAAATTTGAAAAGGTCGTGTTGTTGGAAAGAAGAACTCCTTGGAAACTCTAGAAACTTCGTTTCGTGAGATTCTGACTATCCGGCTATTTAATCGTGTCGTCCAGAAGCCCTACGTTCTATTTTCTTGCATACGGATGACGGTGACAAAAATACGAAAAAATCGTGTCGTTGAAAGGATGAACGGATAATAAACTCTATAAAGTTCGTTTCGCGAGATTTCGACTTTCCGGCGATGGAATCGTGCCGTCGTGAAAACCTACGGGCCATTTTCGTGCATACAGATGTCGGAGATGAAAATACGAAAAATTCGTGTCGTTGGAAACAAGCACTCCTTAGAAACTATATAAAGTTCGTTTCGTGAGATTTTGACTTTTCGGGTATATAATCGTGCCGTCGAGAAACCCTACGGGCCATCTTTGTGCATCTGGATGTCGGAGACGAAAATTTGAAAAAGTCGTGTCGTTGGAAAGAAGAACTCCTTGGAAACTCTAGAAACTTCGTTTCGTGAGATTCTGACTATCCGGCTATTTAATCGTGTCGTCCAGAAGCCCTATGTTCTATTTTCTTGCATACGGATGACGGTGACAAAAATACGAAAAAGTCGTGTCGTTGAAAGGATGAACGGATAATAAACTCTATAAAGTTCGTTTCGCGAGATTTCGACTTTCCGGCGATGGAATCGTGCCGTCGAGAAACCCTACGGGCCATATTTGTGCATTCGGATTTCAGAGACGAAAATTCGAAATAGTCGTGCCGTTGGAAAGAAGAACTCCTTGGAAATTCTAGAAACTTCGTTTCGTGAGATTCTGACTGTCCGGCGATTTAATCATGCCGTTCAGAAGCCCTACGTTCTATTTTCGTGCATACGGATGTCGGAGACGAAAATACGAAAAATTTGTGTCGTTGGAAACAAGCACTCGTTAGAAATTCTATAAAGTTCGTTCCGCGAGAATCCAACTTTCCGGCGATGGAATCGTGCCGTCGAGAAACCCTACGGGCCATTTTTGTGCATACGGATGACGGAGATGAAAATACGAAAAACTCGTGTCGTTGGAAACAAGCACGCCTTAGAAACTCTATAAAGTTCGTTTCGCGAGATTCTGACTTTTCGGGGATGGAATCGTGTCGTCGAGAAACCCTACGGGCCATCTTCGTGCATCTAGATGTCGGAGACGAAAATTTGAAAAGGTCGTGTTGTTGGAAAGAAGAACTCCTTGGAAACTCTAGAAACTTCGTTTCGTGAGATTCTGACTATCCGGCTATTTAATCGTGTCGTCCAGAAGCCCTACGTTCTATTTTCTTGCATACGGATGACGGTGACAAAAATACGAAAAAATCGTGTCGTTGAAAGGATGAACGGATAATAAACTCTATAAAGTTCGTTTCGCGAGATTTCGACTTTCCGGCGATGGAATCGTGCCGTCGTGAAAACCTACGGGCCATTTTCGTGCATACAGATGTCGGAGATGAAAATACGAAAAATTCGTGTCGTTGGAAACAAGCACTCCTTAGAAACTATATAAAGTTCGTTTCGTGAGATTTTGACTTTTCGGGGATATAATCGTGCCGTCGAGAAACCCTACGGGCCATCTTTGTGCATCTGGATGTCGGAGACGAAAATTTGAAAAAGTCGTGTCGTTGGAAAGAAGAACTCCTTGGAAACTCTAGAAACTTCGTTTCGTGAGATTCTGACTATCCGGCTATTTAATCGTGTCGTCCAGAAGCCCTATGTTCTATTTTCTTGCATACGGATGACGGTGACAAAAATACGAAAAAGTCGTGTCGTTGAAAGGATGAACGGATAATAAACTCTATAAAGTTCGTTTCGCGAGATTTCGACTTTCCGGCGATGGAATCGTGCCGTCGAGAAACCCTACGGGCCATATTTGTGCATTCGGATTTCAGAGACGAAAATTCGAAATAGTCGTGCCGTTGGAAAGAAGAACTCCTTGGAAATTCTAGAAACTTCGTTTCGTGAGATTCTGACTGTCCGGCGATTTAATCATGCCGTTCAGAAGCCCTACGTTCTATTTTCGTGCATACGAATGTCGGAGACGAAAATACGAAAAATTTGTGTCGTTGGAAACAAGCACTCGTTAGAAATTCTATAAAGTTCGTTCCGCGAGAATCCGACTTTCTGGCGATGGAATCGTAATGTCGAGAAACCCTACGGGCCATTTTTGTGCATACGGATGTCGGAGATGAAAATACGAAAAACTCGTGTCGTTGGAAACAAGCACGCCTTTGAAACTCTATAAAGTTCATTTCGCGAGATTCCGACTTTTCGGGGATGGAATCGTGCCGTCGTGAAACCTTACGGGCCATCTTCGTGCATCTGGATGTCGGAGACGAAAATTTGAAAAAGTCGTGTCGTTGGAAAGAAGAACTCCTATGAAACTCTAGAAACTTCGTTTCGTGAGATTCTGACTATCCGGCTATTTAACGTGTCGTCCAGAAGCCCTACGTTCTATTTTCTTGCATACGGATGACGGTGACAAAAATACGAAAAAGTCGTGTCGTTGAAAGGATGAACGGATAATAAACTCTATAAAGTTCATTTCGCGAGATTTCGACTTTCCGGCGATGGAATCGTGCCGTCGAGAAAACCTACGGGCCATTTTCATGCATCCCAATGTCAGAGACGAAAATTCGTAAAAGTCGTCTCGTTGGAAAGAACAACTCCTTGGAAGCTCTAGAAACTTCGTTTCGTGAGATTTTGACTGTCCGGCGATTTAATCGTGCCGTTCAGAAGCCCTACGTTCTATTTTCTTGCATACGGATGACGGAGACAAAAATACGAAAAAGTCGTGTCGTTGAAAGGAAGAACGGATAATAAACCTTATAAAGTTCGTTTCGCGAGATTCCGTGTTTCCGGCGATGGAATCGTGCCGTCGAGAAACCCTACGGGCCATTTTCGTGCATACTGATGTCGGAGATGAAAATACGAAAAATTCGTGTCGTTGGAAACAAGCACTCCTTAGAAACTATATAAAGTTCGTTTCGTGAGATTTTGACTTTTCGGGGATGGAATCGTGCCGTCGAGAAACCCTACGGGCCATTTTTATGCATCTGGATGTCAGAGACAAAAATTCGAAAAAGTCGTGTCGTTGGAAAGAATAACTCCTTGGAAACTCTAGAAACTTCGTTTCCTGAGATTTTGACTGTCCGGCGATGTAATCGTGCCGTCCAGAAGCCCTACGTTCTATTTTCGTGCATACAAATGACGGGGACAAAAATACGAAATAGTTGTGTCATTGAAAGGAGGAACGGATAATAAACTCTATAAAGTTCGTTTCGTGAGATTCTGAATTTCCGGCGATGGAATCGTGCCGTCGAGAAACCCTACGGGCCATATTTGTGCATCCGGATTTCAGAGACGAAAATTCGAAAAAGTCGTGTCGTTGGAAAGAAGAACTCCTTGGAAATTCTAGAAACTTCGTTTCGTGAGATTCTGACTGTCCGGCGATTTAATCATGCCGTTCAGAAGCCCTACGTTCTATTTTCGTGCATACGGATGTCGGAGACGAAAATACGAAAAATTTGTGTCGTTGGAAACAAGCACTCGTTAGAAATTCTATAAAGTTCGTTCCGCGAGAATCCAACTTTCCGGCGATGGAATCGTGCCGTCGAGAAACCCTACGGGCCATTTTTGTGCATACGGATGACGGAGATGAAAATACGAAAAACTCGTGTCGTTGGAAACAAGCACGCCTTAGAAACTCTATAAAGTTCGTTTCGCGAGATTCCGACTTTTCGGGGATGGAATCGTGCCGTCGAGAAACCATACAGGCCATCTTCGTGCATCTGGATGTCGAAGACGAAAATTTGAAAAAGTCGTGTCGTTGCAAACAGGCACTCCTTAGAAACTCTATAAAGTTCGTTTCGTGAGATTTTGACTTTACGGGGATGGTATCGTGCCGTCGAGAAACCCTACGGGCCATTTTTCATGCATCTGGATGTCGGACACGAAAATTCGAAAAAGTCGTGTCGTTTGAAAGAATAACTCCTTGGAAATTCTAGAAACTTCGTTTCCTGAGATTTTGACTGTCCGGCGATTTAATCGTGCCGTCCAGAAGCCCTACGTTCTATTTTCTTGCATACGGATGACGGAGACAAAAATACGAAAAAGTCGTGTCATTGAAAGGATGAACGGATAATAAACCTTATAAAGTTCGTTTCGCGAGATTTCGAGTTTCCGGCGATGGAATCGTGCCGTCGAGAAACCCTACGGGCCATTTTCGTGCATACAGATGTCGGAGATGAAAATACGAAAAATTCGTGTCGTTGGAAACAAGCACTCCTTAGAAACTCTATAAAGTTCGTTTCGCGAGATTTTGACTTTACGGGGATGGAATCGTGCTGTCGAGAAACCCTACGGGCCATTTTTCGTGTATCTGGATGTCGGAGACAAAAATTTGAAAAAGTCGTGCCGTTGGAAAGAATAACTCCTTGGAAACTCTAGAAACTTCGTTTCTTGAGATTTTGACTGTCCGGCGATTTAATCGTGCCGTCCAGAAGCCCTACGTTCTATTTTCATGCATACAGATGACGGGGACAAAAATACGAAATAGTTGTGTCGTTGAAAGGAGGAAAGGATAATAAACTCTATAAAGTTTGTTTCGCGAGATTCCAAATTTCCAGCCATGGAATCGTGCCGTCGAGAAACCCTGCGGGCCATTTTTGTGAATCCGGATTTCAGAGACGAAAAGTCGAAATAGTCGTGTCGTTGGAAAGAAGAACTCCTTGGAAATTCTAGAAACTTCGTTTCGTGAGATTCTGACTGTCCGGCGATTTAATCATGCCGTTCAGAAGCCCTACGTTCTATTTTCGTGCATACGGATGTCGGAGACGAAAATACGAAAAATTCGTGTCGTTGGAAACAAGCACTCCTTAGAAACTCTATAAAGTTCGTTTCGCGAGATTCCGATTTTTCGGGGATGGAATCGTGCCGTCGAGAAACCCTACGGGCCTTTTCGTCCATCTGGATGTCGGAGACGAAAACTCGAAAAAGTCGTGTCGTTGCAAAGAACTCCTTGGAAACTCTAGAAAGTACGTTTCGTGAGATTCTGACTGTCCCGCGATTTAATCCTAACGTCCAGAAGCCCTACGGTCTATTTTCTTGCATACAGATGACGGGGACAAAAATACGAAAAAGTCGTGTCGTTGAAAGGAAGAACGGATAATAAACTCTATAAAGTTTGTTTCGCGAGATTTTGACCTTCCGGCCATGGAATCGTGCCGTCGAGAAACCCTACGGGCCATTTTCGTGCATACGGATGTCGGAGACGAAAATACGAAAAACTCGTGTCGTTGGAAACAAGCACGCCTTAGAAACTCTATAAAGTTCATTTCGCGAGATTCTGACTTTTCGGGGATGGAATCGTGCCATCGAGAAACCCTACGGGCCATTTCCGTGCATCTGGATGTCGGAGACGAAAATTCGAAAAAGTCGTGTCGTTGGAAAGAAGAACTCCTTGGAAACTCTAGAGACTTCGTTTCGTGAGATTCTGACTGTCCGGCTATTTAATCGTGTCGTCCAGAAGCCCTACGTTCTATTTTCTTGCATACGGATGACGGTGACAAAAATACGAAAAAGTCGTGTCGTTGAAAGGATGAACGGATAATAAACTCTATAAAGTTCGTTTCGCGAGATTTCGACTTTCCGGCGATGGAATCGTGCCGTCGAGAAACCCTACGGGCCATTTTCGTGCATACAGATGTCGGAGATGAAAATACAAAAAATTCGTGTCGTTGGAAACAAGCACTCCTTAGAAACTATATAAAGTTCGTTTCGTGAGATTCCGACTTTTCGGGGATGGAATCGTGCCGTCGAGAAACCCTACGGGCCATCTTCGTGCATCTGGATGTCTGAGACGAAAATTTGAAAAAGTCGTGTCGTTGGAAAGAAGAACTCCTTGGAAACTCTAGAAACTTCGTTTCGTGAGATTCTGACTATCCGGCTATTTAATCGTGTCGTCCAGAAGCCCTACGTTCTATTTTCTTGCATACGGATGACGGTGACAAAAATACGAAAAAGTCGTGTCGTTGAAAGGATGAACGGATAATAAACTCTATAAAGTTCGTTTCGCGAGATTTCGTCTTTCCGGCGATGGAATGGTGCCGTCGAGAAAACCTACGGGCCATTTTCGTGCATCCCGATGTCAGAGACGAAAATTCGTAAAAGTCGTCTCGTTGGAAAGAACAACTCCTTGGAAACTCTAGAAACTTCGTTTCGTGAGATTTTGACTGTCCGGCGATTTAATCGTGCCGTTCAGAAGCCCTATGTTCTATTTTCTTGCATACGGATGACGGAGACAAAAATACGAAAAAGTCGTGTCGTTGAAAGGAAGAACGGATAATAAACCTTATAAAGTTCGTTTCGCGAGATTCCGAGTTTCCGGCGATGGAATCGTGCCGCCGAGAAACCCTACGGGCCATTTTCGTGCATCCCGATGTCGGAGACGAAAATTCGTAAAAGTCGTCTCGTTGGAAAGAACAACTCCTTGGAAACTCTAGAAACTTCGTTTCGTGAGATTTTGACTGTCCGGCGATGTAACCGTGCCGTCCAGAAGCCCTACGTTCTATTTTCGTGCATACAAATGACGGGGACAAAAATACGAAATAGTTGTGTCATTGAAAGGAGGAACGGATAATATACTCTATAAAGTTCGTTTCGCGAGATTCCGAATTTCCGGCGATGGAATCGTGCCGTCGAGAAACCCTACGGGCCATTTTTGTGCATACGGATGTCGGAGACGAAAATACGGAAAACTCGTGTCGTTGGAAACAAGCACGCCTTAGAAACTCTATAAAGTTCGTTTCGCGAGATTCCGACTTTTCGGGGATGCAATCGTGCCGTCGCGAAACCCTACGGGCCATTTTCGTGCATCTGGATTTCGGAGACGAAAACTCGAAAAAGTCGTGTCGTTGCAAAGAAGAACTCCTTGGAAACTCTAGAAACTACGTTTCGTGAGATTCTTCTGACTGTCCCGCGATTTAATCGTAACGTCCAGAAGCCCTACGGTCTATTTTCGTGCATACGGATGACGGGGACCAAACTACGAAAAAGTCGTGTCGTTGGAAAGAAGAACACCTTGGAAACTCTATAAAGTTCGTTTCGCGAGATTACGACTTTTCGGGGATCGAATCATGCCGTCAAGAAACCCTACGGGCCATTTTCGTGCATCTGGATGTCGGAGACGAAAACTCGAAAAAGTCGTGTCGTTGCAAAGAACTCCTTGGAAACTCTAGAAACAACGTTTCGTGAGATTCTGACTGTCCTGCGATTGAATCGTAACGTCCAGAACCCTACGGTCTATTTTCGTGCATTCGGATGACGGGGACAAAAATACCAAAAAGTCGTGTCCTTGGAAAGAAGAACTCCATGGAAACTCTAGTAACTCCGTTTCGTGAGATTTTGATAGTCCGGCAATTTAATCGTGCCGTCCAGAAGCCCTACGTTCTATTTTTCTTGCATACGGATGACGGGGACAAAAATACGAAAAAGTCGTGTCGTTGAAAGGAAGAACGGATAATAAACTCTATAAAGTTCGTTTCGCGAGATTTCGATTTTCCGGCCATGGAATCGTGCAGTCGTGAAACCCTACGGGCCATTTTCGTGCATACGGATGTCGGAGACGAAAATACAAAAAACTCGTGTCGTTGGAAACAAGCACTCCTTCGAAACTCTATAAAGTTCGTTTCGCGAGATTTTGACTTTACGGGGATGGAATCATGCCATCAAGAAACCCTACGGGCCATTTTTCGTGCATCTGGATGTCGGAGACGAAAATTTGAAAAAGTCGTGTCGTTGGAAACAGGCACTCCTTAGAAACTCTATAAAGTTCGTTTCGTGAGATTTTGACTTTACGGGGATGGTATCGTGCCGTCGAGAAACCCTACGGGCCATTTTTCATGCATCTGGATGTCGGACACGAAAATTTGAAAAAGTCGTGTCGTTTGAAAGAATAACTCCTTGGAAATTCTAGAAACTTCGTTTCCTGAGATTTTGACTGTCCGGCGATTTAATCGTGCCGTCCAGAAGCCCTACGTTCTATTTTCTTGCATCCGGATGACGGAGACAAAAATACGAAAAAGTCGTGTCGTTGAAAGGATGAACGGATAATAAACCTTATAAAGTTCGTTTCGCGAGATTTCGAGTTTCAGGCGATGGAATCGTGCCGTCGAGAAACCCTACGGGCCATTTTCGTGCATACAGATGTCGGAGATGAAAATATGAAAAATTCGTGTTGTTGGAAACAAGCACTCCTTAGAAACTCTATAAAGTTCGTTTCGCGAGATTTTGACTTTACGGGGATGGAATCGTGCTGTCGAGAAACCCACGGGCCATTTTTCGTGCATCTGGATGTCGGAGACAAAAATTTGAAAAAGTCGTGCCGTTGGAAAGAATAACTCCTTGGAAACTCTAGAAACTTCGTTTCTTGAGATTTTGACTGTCCGGCGATTTAATCGTGCCGTCCAGAAGCCCTACGTTCTATTTTCATGCATACAGATGACGGGGACAAAAATACGAAATAGTTGTGTCGTTGAAAGGAGGAACGGATAATAAACTCTATAAAGTTTGTTTCGCGAGATTCCGAATTTCTGGCCATGGAATCGTGCCGTCGAGAAACCCTACGGGCCATTTTTGTGAATCCGGATTTCAGAGACGAAAAATCGAAATAGTCGTGTCGTTGGAAAGAAGAACTCCTTGGAAATTCTAGAAACTTCGTTTCGTGAGATTCTGACTGTCCGGCGATTTAATCATGCCGTTCAGAAGCCCTACGTTCTATTTTCGTGCATACGGATGTCGGAGACGAAAATACGAAAAATTCGTGTCGTTGGAAACAAGCACTCCTTAGAAACTCTACAAAGTTCGTTTCGCGAGATTCCGATTTTTCGGGGATGGAATCGTGCCGTCGAGAAACCCTACGGGCCTTTTCGTCCATCTGGATGTCGGAGACGAAAACTCGAAAAAGTCGTGTCGTTGCAAAGAACTCCTTGGAAACTCTAGAAAGTACGTTTCGTGAGATTCTGACTGTCCCGCGATTTAATCCTAACGTCCAGAACCCCTACGGTCTATTTTCTTGCATACAGATGACGGGGACAAAAATACGAAAAAGTCGTGTCGTTGAAAGGAAGAACGGATAATAAACTCTATAAAGTTTGTTTCGCGAGATTTTGACCTTCCGGCCATGGAATCGTGCCGTCGAGAAACCCTACGGGCCATTTTCGTGCATACGGATGTCGGAGACGAAAATACCAAAAACTCGTGTCGTTGGAAACAAGCACTCCTTAGAAACTCTATAAAGTTCGTTTCGCGAGATTTTGACTTTACGGGAATGGAATCGTGCCGTCGAGAAACCCTACAGGACATTTTTCGTGCATCTGGATGTCGGAGACGAAAATTTGAAAAAGTCGTGTCGTTGGAAACAGGCACTCCTTAGAAACTCTATAAAGTTCGTTTCGCGAGATTTTGACTTTACGGGGATGGTATAGTGGCGTCGAGAAACCCTAAGAGCCATTTTTCGTGCATCTGGATGTCGGAGACGAAAATTCGAAAAAGTCGTGTCGTTGGAAAGAATAACTCCTTGGAAACTCTAGAAACTTCGTTTCTTGAGATTTTGACTGTCCGGCGATTTAATCGTGCCGTCCAGAAGCCCTACGTTCTATTTTCATGCATACAGATGACGGGGACAAAAATACGAAATAGTCGTGTCGTTGAAAGGAAGAACGGATAATAAACTCTATAAAGTTTGTTTCGCGAGATTTTGACCTTCCGGCCATGGAATCGTGCCGTCGAGAAACCCTACGGGCCATTTTCGTGCATACGGATGTCGGAGACGAAAATACGAAAAACTCGTGTCGTTGGAAACAAGCACGCCTTAGAAACTCTATAAAGTTCATTTCGCGAGATTCTGACTTTTCGGGGATGGAATCGTGCCATCGAGAAACCCTACGGGCCATTTCCGTGCATCTGGATGTCGGAGACGAAAATTCGAAAAAGTCGTGTCGTTGGAAAGAAGAACTCCTTGGAAACTCTAGAGACTTCGTTTCGTGAGATTCTGACTGTCCGGCTATTTAATCGTGTCGTCCAGAAGCCCTACGTTCTATTTTCTTGCATACGGATGACGGTGACAAAAATACGAAAAAGTCGTGTCGTTGAAAGGATGAACGGATAATAAACTCTATAAAGTTCGTTTCGCGAGATTTCGACTTTCCGGCGATGGAATCGTGCCGTCGAGAAACCCTACGGGCCATTTTCGTGCATACAGATGTCGGAGATGAAAATACAAAAAATTCGTGTCGTTGGAAACAAGCACTCCTTAGAAACTATATAAAGTTCGTTTCGTGAGATTCCGACTTTTCGGGGATGGAATCGTGCCGTCGAGAAACCCTACGGGCCATCTTCGTGCATCTGGATGTCGGAGACGAAAATTTGAAAAAGTCGTGTCGTTGGAAAGAAGAACTCCTTGGAAACTCTAGAAACTTCGTTTCGTGAGATTCTGACTATCCGGCTATTTAATCGTGTCGTCCAGAAGCCCTACGTTCTATTTTCTTGCATACGGATGACGGTGACAAAAATACGAAAAAGTCGTGTCGTTGAAAGGATGAACGGATAATAAACTCTATAAAGTTCGTTTCGCGAGATTTCGTCTTTCCGGCGATGGAATGGTGCCGTCGAGAAAACCTACGGGCCATTTTCGTGCATCCCGATGTCAGAGACGAAAATTCGTAAAAGTCGTCTCGTTGGAAAGAACAACTCCTTGGAAACTCTAGAAACTTCGTTTCGTGAGATTTTGACTGTCCGGCGATTTAATCGTGCCGTTCAGAAGCCCTACGTTCTATTTTCTTGCATACGGATGACGGAGACAAAAATACGAAAAAGTCGTGTCGTTGAAAGGAAGAACGGATAATAAACCTTATAAAGTTCGTTTCGCGAGATTCCGAGTTTCCGGCGATGGAATCGTGCCGCCGAGAAACCCTACGGGCCATTTTCGTGCATCCCGATGTCGGAGACGAAAATTCGTAAAAGTCGTCTCGTTGGAAAGAACAACTCCTTGGAAACTCTAGAAACTTCGTTTCGTGAGATTTTGACTGTCCGGCGATGTAACCGTGCCGTCCAGAAGCCCTACGTTCTATTTTCGAGCATACAAATGACGGGGACAAAAATACGAAATAGTTGTGTCATTGAAAGGAGGAACGGATAATATACTCTATAAAGTTCGTTTCGCAAGATTCCGAATTTCCGGCGATGGAATCGTGCCGTCGAGAAACCCTACGGGCCATTTTTGTGCATACGGATGTCGGAGACGAAAATACGGAAAACTCGTGTCGTTGGAAACAAGCACGCCTTAGAAACTCTATAAAGTTCGTTTCGCGAGATTCCGACTTTTCGGGGATGCAATCGTGCCGTCGCGAAACCCTACGGGCCATTTTCGTGCATCTGGATTTCGGAGACGAAAACTCGAAAAAGTCGTGTCGTTGCAAAGAAGAACTCCTTGGAAACTCTAGAAACTACGTTTCGTGAGATTCTTCTGACTGTCCCGCGATTTAATCGTAACGTCCAGAAGCCCTACGGTCTATTTTCGTGCATACGGATGACGGGGACCAAACTACGAAAAAGTCGTGTCGTTGGAAAGAAGAACACCTTGGAAACTCTATAAAGTTCGTTACGCGAGATTACGACTTTTCGAGGATCGAATCATGCCGTCAAGAAACCCTACGGGCCATTTTCGTGCATCTGGATGTCGGAGACGAAAACTCGAAAAAGTCGTGTCGTTGCAAAGAACTCCTTGGAAACTCTAGAAACAACGTTTCGTGAGATTCTGACTGTCCTGCGATTGAATCGTAACGTCCAGAACCCTACGGTCTATTTTCGTGCATTCGGATGACGGGGACAAAAATACCAAAAAGTCGTGTCCTTGGAAAGAAGAACTCCATGGAAACTCTAGTAACTCCGTTTCGTGAGATTTTGATAGTCCGGCAATTTAATCGTGCCGTCCAGAAGCCCTACGTTCTATTTTTCTTGCATACGGATGACGGGGACAAAAATACGAAAAAGTCGTGTCGTTGAAAGGAAGAACGGATAATAAACTCTATAAAGTTCGTTTCGCGAGATTTCGATTTTCCGGCCATGGAATCGTGCAGTCGTGAAACCCTACGGGCCATTTTCGTGCATACGGATGTCGGAGACGAAAATACAAAAAACTCGTGTCGTTGGAAACAAGCACTCCTTCGAAACTCTATAAAGTTCGTTTCGCGAGATTTTGACTTTACGGGGATGGAATCATGCCATCAAGAAACCCTACGGGCCATTTTTCGTGCATCTGGATGTCGGAGACGAAAATTTGAAAAAGTCGTGTCGTTGGAAACAGGCACTCCTTAGAAACTCTATAAAGTTCGTTTCGTGAGATTTTGACTTTACGGGGATGGTATCGTGCCGTCGAGAAACCCTACGGGCCATTTTTCATGCATCTGGATGTCGGACACGAAAATTTGAAAAAGTCGTGTCGTTTGAAAGAATAACTCCTTGGAAATTCTAGAAACTTCGTTTCCTGAGATTTTGACTGTCCGGCGATTTAATCGTGCCGTCCAGAAGCCCTACGTTCTATTTTCTTGCATCCGGATGACGGAGACAAAAATACGAAAAAGTCGTGTCGTTGAAAGGATGAACGGATAATAAACCTTATAAAGTTCGTTTCGCGAGATTTCGAGTTTCAGGCGATGGAATCGTGCCGTCGAGAAACCCTACGGGCCATTTTCGTGCATACAGATGTCGGAGATGAAAATATGAAAAATTCGTGTTGTTGGAAACAAGCACTCCTTAGAAACTCTATAAAGTTCGTTTCGCGAGATTTTGACTTTACGGGGATGGAATCGTGCTGTCGAGAAACCCACGGGCCATTTTTCGTGCATCTGGATGTCGGAGACAAAAATTTGAAAAAGTCGTGCCGTTGGAAAGAATAACTCCTTGGAAACTCTAGAAACTTCGTTTCTTGAGATTTTGACTGTCCGGCGATTTAATCGTGCCGTCCAGAAGCCCTACGTTCTATTTTCATGCATACAGATGACGGGGACAAAAATACGAAATAGTTGTGTCGTTGAAAGGAGGAACGGATAATAAACTCTATAAAGTTTGTTTCGCGAGATTCCGAATTTCTGGCCATGGAATCGTGCCGTCGAGAAACCCTACGGGCCATTTTTGTGAATCCGGATTTCAGAGACGAAAAATCGAAATAGTCGTGTCGTTGGAAAGAAGAACTCCTTGGAAATTCTAGAAACTTCGTTTCGTGAGATTCTGACTGTCCGGCGATTTAATCATGCCGTTCAGAAGCCCTACGTTCTATTTTCGTGCATACGGATGTCGGAGACGAAAATACGAAAAATTCGTGTCGTTGGAAACAAGCACTCCTTAGAAACTCTACAAAGTTCGTTTCGCGAGATTCCGATTTTTCGGGGATGGAATCGTGCCGTCGAGAAACCCTACGGGCCTTTTCGTCCATCTGGATGTCGGAGACGAAAACTCGAAAAAGTCGTGTCGTTGCAAAGAACTCCTTGGAAACTCTAGAAAGTACGTTTCGTGAGATTCTGACTGTCCCGCGATTTAATCCTAACGTCCAGAACCCCTACGGTCTATTTTCTTGCATACAGATGACGGGGACAAAAATACGAAAAAGTCGTGTCGTTGAAAGGAAGAACGGATAATAAACTCTATAAAGTTTGTTTCGCGAGATTTTGACCTTCCGGCCATGGAATCGTGCCGTCGAGAAACCCTACGGGCCATTTTCGTGCATACGGATGTCGGAGACGAAAATACCAAAAACTCGTGTCGTTGGAAACAAGCACTCCTTAGAAACTCTATAAAGTTCGTTTCGCGAGATTTTGACTTTACGGGAATGGAATCGTGCCGTCGAGAAACCCTACAGGACATTTTTCGTGCATCTGGATGTCGGAGACGAAAATTTGAAAAAGTCGTGTCGTTGGAAACAGGCACTCCTTAGAAACTCTATAAAGTTCGTTTCGCGAGATTTTGACTTTACGGGGATGGTATAGTGGCGTCGACAAACCCTAAGAGCCATTTTTCGTGCATCTGGATGTCGGAGACGAAAATTCGAAAAAGTCGTGTCGTTGGAAAGAATAACTCCTTGGAAACTCTAGAAACTTCGTTTCTTGAGATTTTGACTGTCCGGCGATTTAATCGTGCCGTCCAGAAGCCCTACGTTCTATTTTCATGCATACAGATGACGGGGACAAAAATACGAAATAGTCGTGTCGTTGAAAGGAAGAACGGATAATAAACTCTATAAAGTTTGTTTCGCGAGATTTTGACCTTCCGGCCATGGAATCGTGCCGTCGAGAAACCCTACGGGCCATTTTCGTGCATACGGATGTCGGAGACGAAAATACGAAAAACTCGTGTCGTTGGAAACAAGCACGCCTTAGAAACTCTATAAAGTTCATTTCGCGAGATTCTGACTTTTCGGGGATGGAATCGTGCCATCGAGAAACCCTACGGGCCATTTCCGTGCATCTGGATGTCGGAGACGAAAATTCGAAAAAGTCGTGTCGTTGGAAAGAAGAACTCCTTGGAAACTCTAGAGACTTCGTTTCGTGAGATTCTGACTGTCCGGCTATTTAATCGTGTCGTCCAGAAGCCCTACGTTCTATTTTCTTGCATACGGATGACGGTGACAAAAATACGAAAAAGTCGTGTCGTTGAAAGGATGAACGGATAATAAACTCTATAAAGTTCGTTTCGCGAGATTTCGACTTTCCGGCGATGGAATCGTGCCGTCGAGAAACCCTACGGGCCATTTTCGTGCATACAGATGTCGGAGATGAAAATACAAAAAATTCGTGTCGTTGGAAACAAGCACTCCTTAGAAACTATATAAAGTTCGTTTCGTGAGATTCCGACTTTTCGGGGATGGAATCGTGCCGTCGAGAAACCCTACGGGCCATCTTCGTGCATCTGGATGTCGGAGACGAAAATTTGAAAAAGTCGTGTCGTTGGAAAGAAGAACTCCTTGGAAACTCTAGAAACTTCGTTTCGTGAGATTCTGACTATCCGGCTATTTAATCGTGTCGTCCAGAAGCCCTACGTTCTATTTTCTTGCATACGGATGACGGTGACAAAAATACGAAAAAGTCGTGTCGTTGAAAGGATGAACGGATAATAAACTCTATAAAGTTCGTTTCGCAAGATTTCGTCTTTCCGGCGATGGAATGGTGCCGTCGAGAAAACCTACGGGCCATTTTCGTGCATCCCGATGTCAGAGACGAAAATTCGTAAAAGTCGTCTCGTTGGAAAGAACAACTCCTTGGAAACTCTAGAAACTTCGTTTCGTGAGATTTTGACTGTCCGGCGATTTAATCGTGCCGTTCAGAAGCCCTACGTTCTATTTTCTTGCATACGGATGACGGAGACAAAAATACGAAAAAGTCGTGTCGTTGAAAGGAAGAACGGATAATAAACCTTATAAAGTTCGTTTCGCGAGATTCCGAGTTTCCGGCGATGGAATCGTGCCGCCGAGAAACCCTACGGGCCATTTTCGTGCATCCCGATGTCGGAGACGAAAATTCGTAAAAGTCGTCTCGTTGGAAAGAACAACTCCTTGGAAACTCTAGAAACTTCGTTTCGTGAGATTTTGACTGTCCGGCGATGTAACCGTGCCGTCCAGAAGCCCTACGTTCTATTTTCGTGCATACAAATGACGGGGACAAAAATACGAAATAGTTGTGTCATTGAAAGGAGGAACGGATAATATACTCTATAAAGTTCGTTTCGCGAGATTCCGAATTTCTGGCGATGGAATCGTGCCGTCGAGAAACCCTACGGGCCATTTTTGTGCATACGGATGTCGGAGACGAAAATACGGAAAACTCGTGTCGTTGGAAACAAGCACGCCTTAGAAACTCTATAAAGTTCGTTTCGCGAGATTCCGACTTTTCGGGGATGCAATCGTGCCGTCGCGAAACCCTACGGGCCATTTTCGTGCATCTGGATTTCGGAGACGAAAACTCGAAAAAGTCGTGTCGTTGCAAAGAAGAACTCCTTGGAAACTCTAGAAACTACGTTTCGTGAGATTCTTCTGACTGTCCCGCGATTTAATCGTAACGTCCAGAAGCCCTACGGTCTATTTTCGTGCATACGGATGACGGGGACCAAACTACGAAAAAGTCGTGTCGTTGGAAAGAAGAACACCTTGGAAACTCTATAAAGTTCGTTTCGCGAGATTACGACTTTTCGGGGATCGAATCATGCCGTCAAGAAACCCTACGGGCCATTTTCGTGCATCTGGATGTCGGAGACGAAAACTCGAAAAAGTCGTGTCGTTGCAAAGAACTCCTTGGAAACTCTAGAAACAACGTTTCGTGAGATTCTGACTGTCCTGCGATTGAATCGTAACGTCCAGAACCCTACGGTCTATTTTCGTGCATTCGGATGACGGGGACAAAAATACCAAAAAGTCGTGTCCTTGGAAAGAAGAACTCCATGGAAACTCTAGTAACTCCGTTTCGTGAGATTTTGATAGTCCGGCAATTTAATCGTGCCGTCCAGAAGCCCTACGTTCTATTTTTCTTGCATACGGATGACGGGGACAAAAATACGAAAAAGTCGTGTCGTTGAAAGGAAGAACAGATAATAAACTCTATAAAGTTCGTTTCGCGAGATTTCGATTTTCCGGCCATGGAATCGTGCAGTCGTGAAACCCTACGGGCCATTTTCGTGCATACGGATGTCGGAGACGAAAATACAAAAAACTCGTGTCGTTGGAAACAAGCACTCCTTCGAAACTCTATAAAGTTCGTTTCGCGAGATTTTGACTTTACGGGGATGGAATCATGCCATCAAGAAACCCTACGGGCCATTTTTCGTGCATCTGGATGTCGGAAACGAAAATTTGAAAAAGTCGTGTCGTTGGAAACAGGCACTCCTTAGAAACTCTATAAAGTTCGTTTCGTGAGATTTTGACTTTACGGGGATGGTATCGTGCCGTCGAGAAACCCTACGGGCCATTTTTCATGCATCTGGATGTCGGACACGAAAATTTGAAAAAGTCGTGTCGTTTGAAAGAATAACTCCTTGGAAATTCTAGAAACTTCGTTTCCTGAGATTTTGACTGTCCGGCGATTTAATCGTGCCGTCCAGAAGCCCTACGTTCTATTTTCTTGCATCCGGATGACGGAGACAAAAATACGAAAAAGTCGTGTCGTTGAAAGGATGAACGGATAATAAACCTTATAAAGTTCGTTTCGCGAGATTTCGAGTTTCAGGCGATGGAATCGTGCCGTCGAGAAACCCTACGGGCCATTTTCGTGCATACAGATGTCGGAGATGAAAATATGAAAAATTCGTGTTGTTGGAAACAAGCACTCCTTAGAAACTCTATAAAGTTCGTTTCGCGAGATTTTGACTTTACGGGGATGGAATCGTGCTGTCGAGAAACCCACGGGCCATTTTTCGTGCATCTGGATGTCGGAGACAAAAATTTGAAAAAGTCGTGCCGTTGGAAAGAATAACTCCTTGGAAACTCTAGAAACTTCGTTTCTTGAGATTTTGACTGTCCGGCGATTTAATAGTGCCGTCCAGAAGCCCTACGTTCTATTTTCATGCATACAGATGACGGGGACAAAAATACGAAATAGTTGTGTCGTTGAAAGGAGGAACGGATAATAAACTCTATAAAGTTTGTTTCGCGAGATTCCGAATTTCTGGCCATGGAATCGTGCCGTCGAGAAACCCTACGGGCCATTTTTGTGAATCCGGATTTCAGAGACGAAAAATCGAAATAGTCGTGTCGTTGGAAAGAAGAACTCCTTGGAAATTCTAGAAACTTCGTTTCGTGAGATTCTGACTGTCCGGCGATTTAATCATGCCGTTCAGAAGCCCTACGTTCTATTTTCGTGCATACGGATCTCGGAGACGAAAATACGAAAAATTCGTGTCGTTGGAAACAAGCACTCCTTAGAAACTCTAAAAAGTTCGTTTCGCGAGATTCCAATTTTTCGGGGATGGAATCGTGCCGTCGAGAAACCCTACGGGCCTTTTCGTCCATCTGGATGTCGGAGACGAAAACTCGAAAAAGTCGTGTCGTTGCAAAGAACTCCTTGGAAACTCTAGAAAGTACGTTTCGTGAGATTCTGACTGTCCCGCGATTTAATCCTAACGTCCAGAACCCCTACGGTCTATTTTCTTGCATACAGATGACGGGGACAAAAATACGAAAAAGTCGTGTCGTTGAAAGGAAGAACGGATAATAAACTCTATAAAGTTTGTTTCGCGAGATTTTGACCTTCCGGCCATGGAATCGTGCCGTCGAGAAACCCTACGGGCCATTTTCGTGCATACGGATGTCGGAGACGAAAATACCAAAAACTCGTGTCGTTGGAAACAAGCACTCCTTAGAAACTCTATAAAGTTCGTTTCGCGAGATTTTGACTTTACGGGAATGGAATCGTGCCGTCGAGAAACCCTACAGGACATTTTTCGTGCATCTGGATGTCGGAGACGAAAATTTGAAAAAGTCGTGTCGTTGGAAACAGGCACTCCTTAGAAACTCTATAAAGTTCGTTTCGCGAGATTTTGACTTTACGGGGATGGTATAGTGGCGTCGAGAAACCCTAAGAGCCATTTTTCGTGCATCTGGATGTCGGAGACGAAAATTCGAAAAAGTCGTGTCGTTGGAAAGAATAACTCCTTGGAAACTCTAGAAACTTCGTTTCTTGAGATTTTGACTGTCCGGCGATTTAATCGTGCCGTCCAGAAGCCCTACGTTCTATTTTCATGCATACAGATGACGGGGACAAAAATACGAAATAGTCGTGTCGTTGAAAGGAAGAACGGATAATAAACTCTATAAAGTTTGTTTCGCGAGATTTTGACCTTCCGGCCATGGAATCGTGCCGTCGAGAAACCCTACGGGCCATTTTCGTGCATACGGATGTCGGAGACGAAAATACGAAAAACTCGTGTCGTTGGAAACAAGCACGCCTTAGAAACTCTATAAAGTTCATTTCGCGAGATTCTGACTTTTCGGGGATGGAATCGTGCCATCGAGAAACCCTACGGGCCATTTCCGTGCATCTGGATGTCGGAGACGAAAATTCGAAAAAGTCGTGTCGTTGGAAAGAAGAACTCCTTGGAAACTCTAGAGACTTCGTTTCGTGAGATTCTGACTGTCCGGCTATTTAATCGTGTCGTCCAGAAGCCCTACGTTCTATTTTCTTGCATACGGATGACGGTGACAAAAATACGAAAAAGTCGTGTCGTTGAAAGGATGAACGGATAATAAACTCTATAAAGTTCGTTTCGCGAGATTTCGACTTTCCGGCGATGGAATCGTGCCGTCGAGAAACCCTACGGGCCATTTTCGTGCATACAGATGTCGGAGATGAAAATACAAAAAATTCGTGTCGTTGGAAACAAGCACTCCTTAGAAACTATATAAAGTTCGTTTCGTGAGATTCCGACTTTTCGGGGATGGAATCGTGCCGTCGAGAAACCCTACGGGCCATTTTCGTGCATACAGATGTCGGAGATGAAAATACAAAAAATTCGTGTCGTTGGAAAGAAGAACACCTTGGAAACTCTATAAAGTTCGTTTCGCGAGATTACGACTTTTCGGGGATCGAATCATGCCGTCAAGAAACCCTACGGGCCATTTTCGTGCATCTGGATGTCGGAGACGAAAACTCGAAAAAGTCGTGTCGTTGCAAAGAACTCCTTGGAAACTCTAGAAACAACGTTTCGTGAGATTCTGACTGTCCTGCGATTGAATCGTAACGTCCAGAACCCTACGGTCTATTTTCGTGCATTCGGATGACGGGGACAAAAATACCAAAAAGTCGTGTCCTTGGAAAGAAGAACTCCATGGAAACTCTAGTAACTCCGTTTCGTGAGATTTTGATAGTCCGGCAATTTAATCGTGCCGTCCAGAAGCCCTACGTTCTATTTTTCTTGCATACGGATGACGGGGACAAAAATACGAAAAAGTCGTGTCGTTGAAAGGAAGAACGGATAATAAACTCTATAAAGTTCGTTTCGCGAGATTTCGATTTTCCGGCCATGGAATCGTGCAGTCGTGAAACCCTACGGGCCATTTTCGTGCATACGGATGTCGGAGACGAAAATACAAAAAACTCGTGTCGTTGGAAACAAGCACTCCTTCGAAACTCTATAAAGTTCGTTTCGCGAGATTTTGACTTTACGGGGATGGAATCATGCCATCAAGAAACCCTACGGGCCATTTTTCGTGCATCTGGATGTCGGAGACGAAAATTTGAAAAAGTCGTGTCGTTGGAAACAGGCACTCCTTAGAAACTCTATAAAGTTCGTTTCGTGAGATTTTGACTTTACGGGGATGGTATCGTGCCGTCGAGAAACCCTACGGGCCATTTTTCATGCATCTGGATGTCGGACACGAAAATTTGAAAAAGTCGTGTCGTTTGAAAGAATAACTCCTTGGAAATTCTAGAAACTTCGTTTCCTGAGATTTTGACTGTCCGGCGATTTAATCGTGCCGTCCAGAAGCCCTACGTTCTATTTTCTTGCATCCGGATGACGGAGACAAAAATACGAAAAAGTCGTGTCGTTGAAAGGATGAACGGATAATAAACCTTATAAAGTTCGTTTCGCGAGATTTCGAGTTTCAGGCGATGGAATCGTGCCGTCGAGAAACCCTACGGGCCATTTTCGTGCATACAGATGTCGGAGATGAAAATATGAAAAATTCGTGTTGTTGGAAACAAGCACTCCTTAGAAACTCTATAAAGTTCGTTTCGCGAGATTTTGACTTTACGGGGATGGAATCGTGCTGTCGAGAAACCCACGGGCCATTTTTCGTGCATCTGGATGTCGGAGACAAAAATTTGAAAAAGTCGTGCCGTTGGAAAGAATAACTCCTTGGAAACTCTAGAAACTTCGTTTCTTGAGATTTTGACTGTCCGGCGATTTAATCGTGCCGTCCAGAAGCCCTACGTTCTATTTTCATGCATACAGATGACGGGGACAAAAATACGAAATAGTTGTGTCGTTGAAAGGAGGAACGGATAATAAACTCTATAAAGTTTGTTTCGCGAGATTCCGAATTTCTGGCCATGGAATCGTGCCGTCGAGAAACCCTACGGGCCATTTTTGTGAATCCGGATTTCAGAGACGAAAAATCGAAATAGTCGTGTCGTTGGAAAGAAGAACTCCTTGGAAATTCTAGAAACTTCGTTTCGTGAGATTCTGACTGTCCGGCGATTTAATCATGCCGTTCAGAAGCCCTACGTTCTATTTTCGTGCATACGGATGTCGGAGACGAAAATACGAAAAATTCGTGTCGTTGGAAACAAGCACTCCTTAGAAACTCTACAAAGTTCGTTTCGCGAGATTCCGATTTTTCGGGGATGGAATCGTGCCGTCGAGAAACCCTACGGGCCTTTTCGTCCATCTGGATGTCGGAGACAAAAACTCGAAAAAGTCGTGTCGTTGCAAAGAACTCCTTGGAAACTCTAGAAAGTACGTTTCGTGAGATTCTGACTGTCCCGCGATTTAATCCTAACGTCCAGAACCCCTACGGTCTATTTTCTTGCATACAGATGACGGGGACAAAAATACGAAAAAGTCGTGTCGTTGAAAGGAAGAACGGATAATAAACTCTATAAAGTTTGTTTCGCGAGATTTTGACCTTCCGGCCATGGAATCGTGCCGTCGAGAAACCCTACGGGCCATTTTCGTGCATACGGATGTCGGAGACGAAAATACCAAAAACTCGTGTCGTTGGAAACAAGCACTCCTTAGAAACTCTATAAAGTTCGTTTCGCGAGATTTTGACTTTACGGGAATGGAATCGTGCCGTCGAGAAACCCTACAGGACATTTTTCGTGCATCTGGATGTCGGAGACGAAAATTTGAAAAAGTCGTGTCGTTGGAAACAGGCACTCCTTAGAAACTCTATAAAGTTCGTTTCGCGAGATTTTGACTTTACGGGGATGGTATAGTGGCGTCGAGAAACCCTAAGAGCCATTTTTCGTGCATATGGATGACGGAGACAAAAATACGAAAAAGTCCTGTCGTTGAAAGGAAGAACGGATAATAAACTCTATAAAGTTCGTTTCGTGAGATTTCGACTTTCCGGCGATGAAATCGTGCCGTCGAGAAAACCTACGGGCCATTTTCGTGCATCCCGATGTCGGACACAAAAATTCGTAAAAGTTGTCTCGTTGGAAAGAACAACTCCTTGGAAACTCTAGAAACTTGGTTTCGTGAGATTTTGACTATCCGGCGATTTAATCGTGCCGTTCATAAACCCTACGTTCAATTTTCTTGCATACGGATGACGGAGACAAAAATACGAAAAAGTCGTGTCGTTGAAAGGAAGAACGGATAATAAACTCTATAAAGTTCGTTTCGCGAGAATCCGACATTCCGGCGATGGAATCGTGCCGTCAAGAAACCCTACGGGCCATTTTCGTGCATACAGATGTCAGTGATGAAAATACGAAAAATTCGTGTCGTTGGAAATAAGCACTCCTTAGAAACTCTATAAAGTTTGTTTCGCGAGATTTTGACTTTTCGGGGATGGAATCGTGCCGTCGAGAAGCCCTACGGGCCATTTTCGTGCATCTGGATGTCGGAGACAAAAATTCGAAAAAGTCGTGTCGTTGGAAAGAATAACTCCTTGGAAACTCTAGAAACTTCGTTTCGTGAGATTCTGACTGTCCGGCGATTTAATCGTGTCGTCCAGAAGCCCTACGTTCTATTTTCGTGCATACTGATGTCGGAGACGAAAATAAGAAAAATTCGTGTCGTTGGAATCAAGCACTCCTTAGAAACTCTATAAAGTTCGTTTCGCGAGATTCCGACTTTTCGGGGATCGAATCGTGCCGTCGAGAAACCCTACAGGCCATTTTCGTGCATCTGGATGTCGGAGACGAAAACTCAAAAAAGTCGTGTCGTTGCAAAGAAGAACTCCTTGGAAACTCTAGAAACTACGTTTCGTGAGATTCTGACTGTCCTGCGATTTAATCCTAACGTCCAAAAGCCCTATGATCTATTTTCGTGCATACGGATGACGGGGACAAAAATACGAAAAAGTCATGTCGTTGAAAGGAAGAACGGATAATAAACTCTATAAAGTTTTTTTCGCGAGATTTCGACCTTCCGGCCATGGAATCGTGCCGTCGAGAAACCCTACGGGCCATTTTCGTGCATACGGATGTTGGAGACGAAAATACGAAAAAATTGTGTCGTTGGAAACAAGCACGCCTTAGAAACTCTATAAAGTTCGTTTCACGAGATTCTGACTTTTCGGAGATGGAATCGTGCCATCGAGAAACCCTACGGGCCATTTTCGTGCATCTGGATGTCGGAGACGAAAACTCGAAAAAGTCGGGTCGTTGCAAAGAAGAACTCCTTGGAAACTCTAGAAACTACGTTTCGTGAGATTCTAACTGTCCCGCGATTTAATCGTAACTTCCAGAAGCCCTACGGTCTATTTTCGTACATACGGATGACGGGGACAAAAATACAAAAAAGTCATGTCTTTGGAAAGAAGAACTCCTTGGAAACTCTAGAAACTTTGTTTCGTGAGATTTTGACAGTCCGGCGATTTAATCGTGCCGTCCAGAAGCCCTACGTTCTATTTTCTTGCATACGGATGACGGAGACAAAAATACGAAAAAGTCGTGTCGTTGAAAGGAAGAACGGATAATAAACCTTATGAAGTTCGTTTCGCGAGATTCCGAGTTTCCGGCTATGGAATCGTGCCGTCGAGAAACCCTACGGGCCATTTTCGTGCATACAGATGTCAGAGATGAGAATACGAAAAATTCGTGTCGTTGGAAACAAACACTCCTTAGAAACTCTATAAAGTTCGTTTCGCGAGATTTTGACTTTTCGGCGATGGAATCGTGCCGTCAAGAAACCCTACGGGCCTTTTTCGTGCATCTGGATGTCAGAGACAAAAATTTGAAAAAGTCATGTCGTTGGAAAGAATAACTCCTTGGAAACTCTAGAAACTTCGTTTCCTGAGATTTTGACTGTCCGGCGATTTAATCGTGCCGTCCAGAAGCCCTACGTTATATTTTCTTGCATATGGATGACGGAGACAAAAATACGAAAAAGTCCTGTCGTTGAAAGGAAGAACAGATAATAAACTCTATAAAGTTCGTTTCGCGAGATTTCGACTTTCCGGCCACGGAATCGTGCCGTCGAGAAACCCTACGGGCCATATTTGTGCATCCGGATTTCAGAGACAAAAATTCGAAATAGTCTTGTCGTTGGAAATAAGAACTCCTTGAAAATTCTAGAAACTTCGTTTCGTGAGATTCTGATAGTCCGGCGATTTAATCATGCCGTTCAGAAGCCCTCCGTTCTATTTTCGTGCATACGGATGTCGGAGACGACAATACGAAAAATTCGTGTCGTTGGAAACAAGCTCTCCTTAGAAACTCTATAAAGTTCGTTTCGCGAGATTCCGACTTTTCGGGGATGGAATCGTGCCGTCGAGAAACCCTACGGGCCATTTTCGTGCAACTGGATGTCGGAGAAGAAAACTCGAAAAAGTCCTGTCGTTGCAAAGAAGAACTCCTTGGAAACTCTAGAAACTAAGTTTCGTGAGATTCTGACTGTCCTGCGATTTAATCGTAACGTCCAGAAGCCCTACGGTCTATTTTCGTGCATACGGATCACGGGGACAAAAATACGAAAAAGTCCTGTCGTTGGAAAGAAGAACTTCTTGGAAACTCTAGAAACTTCGTTTCGTGAGATTTTGACTTTTCGGGGATGGAATCGTGCCGTCGAGAAACCCTACGGGCCATTTTTGTGCATACGGATGTCGGAGACGAAAATACGAAAAATTCGTGTCGTTGGAAACAAGCACGCCTTAGAAACTCTATAAAGTTCGTTTCGCGAGATTCTGACTTTTCGGGGATGGAATCGTGCCGTCGAGAAACCCTACGGGCCATTTTCGTGCATCTGGTTGTCGGAGACGAAAATTCAAAAAAGTCATGTCGTTGGAAAGAAGAACTCCTTGGAAACTCTAAAGACTTCGTTTCGTGAGATTCTGACTGTCCGGCGATTTAATCGTGTCGTCCAGAAGCCCTACGTTCTATTTTCTTGCATACGGATGTCGGAGACAAAAATACGAAAAACTCGTGTCGTTGGAAACAAGCACGCCTTAGAAACTCTATAAAGTTCGTTTTGCGAGATTCCGACTTTTCGAGGATGGAATCGTGCCGTCGAGAAACCTTGTGGGCCATTTTCGTGCGTCTGGATGTCGTAGACGAAAATTCGAAAAATTCTTGTCGTTGGAAAGAAGAACTCCTTGGAAACTCTAGAGACTTCGTTTCGTGAGATTCTGACTGTCCGACGATTTAATTGTGTCGTCCAGAAGCCCTACGTTCTATTTTCTTGCATACAGATGACGGAGACAAAAATACGAAAAAGTCGTGTCGTTGAAAGGAAGAACGGATAATAAACCCTATAAAGTTCGTTTGTCGAGATTTCGACTTTCCGGCGATGGAATCGTGCCGTCGAGAAAACCTACGGGCCATTTTCGTGCATCCCGATGTCGGAGACGAAAATTCGTAAAAGTCGTCTCGTTGGAAAGAACAACTCCTTGGAAACTCTAGAAACTTCGTTTCGTGAGATTTTCACTATCCGGCGATTTAATCGTGCCGTTCAGAAGCACTACGTTCTATTTTCTTGCATACGGATGACGGAGACAAAAATACGAAAAGTCGTGTCGTTGAAAGGAAGAACGGATAATAAACCTTACAAAGTTCGTTTCGCGAGATTCCTAGTTTCCGGCGATGGAATCGTGCCGTCGAGAACTCCTACGGGCCATTTTCGTGCATCCCGATGTCGGAGACGAAAATTCGTAAAAGTCGTCTCGTTGGAAAGAACAACTCCTTGGAAACTCTAGAAACTTCGTTTTGTGAGATTTTGACTGTCCGGCGATTTAATCGTGCCCTTCAGAAGCCCTACGTTCTATTTTCTTGCATACGGATGACGGAGACAAAAATACGAAAAGTCGTGTCGTTGAAAGGAAGAATGGATAATAAACCTAACAAAGTTCGTTTCGCGAGATTCCTAGTTTCCGGCGATGGAATCGTGCCGTCGAGAAACCCTACGGGCCATTTTCGTGCATACTGATGTCGGAGATGAAAATACGAAAAATTCGTGTCGTTGGAAACAAGCACTCCTTAGAAACTCTATAAAGTTCATTTCGCGAGATTTTGACTTTTCGGGGATGGAATCGTGCCGTCGAGAAACCCTACGGGCCATTTTCGTGCATCTGGATGTCGGAGACGAAAATTTGAAAAAGTCGTGTCGTTGGAATGAATAACTCCATGGAAACTCTAGAAACTTCGTTTCTTGAGATTTTGCCTGTCCGGCGATTTAATCGTGCCGTCCAGAAGCCCTACGTTCTATTTTCGTGCATACAGATGACGGGGACAATAATACGAAATAGTTGTGTCGTTGAAAGGAGGAACGGATAATAAACACTATAAAGTTCGTTTCGCGAGATTCCGAATTTTCGGCGATGGAATCGTGCCGTCGAGAAACCCTACGGGCCATATTTGTGCATCCGGATTTCAGAGACGAAAATTCGAAATAGTCGTGTCGTTGGAAAGAAGAACTCCTTGGAAATTCTAGAAACTTCTTTTCGTGAGATTCTGACTGTCCGGCGATTTAATCATGCCGTTCAGAAGCCCTACGTTCTATTTTCGTGCATACGGATGTCGGAGACGAAAATATGAAAAATTCATGTCGTTGGAAACAAGCACTCCTTAGAAACTCTATAAAGTTCGTTTCGCGAGATTCCGACTTTTCGGGAATCGAATCGTGCCGTCTGTAACAACCTTTTTTTTTCCTTTATTATTATACAATATTGAGTTCACATACATGTCATTAATCAAAACATACGTATAACATATCAAACAGATAGATATTTACATCTTGTTTATTTTGGTTGACCAATTCCGGAGATACAGGTGCGAGTGGTTGCACCTTCACCGAGATCTGAGCCAACTCGACCACAAACATCTTATTTGATTCTAAAATCTTCCCAACATAAAGTAACTCGATCCAATGTGCACTAAAAGCCAGAGCCTTAGAAACAAAAGCTGCATAAATAATTTTCTGAACATGATATGGAAATATAGTGAGAATTAAATCCCAGTAAGTTCAACAATAAATTATCATCAGTAAAGCTCATCACGTCATGTTCAGCTGTATAAACTACAGAAAATATCTTTGGTCACATGAATGCATTATATCTATGCACATAAGAATCATACTGTAATGATATGTATGACAGGATTAACCATTTTCAAAATATCATATGATGGCCATCAACTTATTCTCATTTCAAGCTACCCCGGTCAGGGTGAGTATCCTCTACTCTCCGGTACGGGCTTTTCTCGCTCCGTCCGACATGGCCCACTTTCTCTTTCTTTTCTCATTATCATGATCATAACCGTTGGTAGGGCGTCCCCTACTGGTGCACCACACGGATTGCCATGTGACCGTGCTTATTTCTTTTCTTTTCACAATGATAGCCAAAAATATGCTTTCAATAACAAGTATGTTCATCAAAATATAACTATTACCATAAATCATTGGTAATCATGCCGTGAATATAACCATTTCAAATATCACTTTATAAAATATTTCCATGTCAAAATTTCATACTTAAGATGGTAAGAAGTTCATACAATGGCAATGGCTATGGCTATACTAGTCATTTATTAAGATTCATCTTCTTTTTAAATACTAATTTTATTTCTTTATTTTCTTGATGCAGGTTTTCATCCTATCTAACATTCTCTTACTAATCAAAGCATAACTCCCTCAATTTAACTCTGATGTAGGTGATCTTGGTGTCCATTTCAAGATAAAACAATTATCTAAAACTATTATGTTGAACATTGTAGCGAAAAATTAAGAAACGAAGGTGATATTACTCCCTCAAAGTACAGGATAGTTCCTCTCGGATAGGTTCTGACCTTTACTGACTAATTAGACCATATCTCCCAAATTGGAACTCCAAATTGAGTTATTCCAGTTGGTAAAAATCCATGAGCCATATATCTATAATTGTTATGTTGGCGCGCTATTTTAATTCCCTACATAATATTCCCAGAAATTCAAAAACTAAAGCATTAATAACATACTCTTCCCAGAATAAACATTTTCTGACCTCTGCTTACTAATCGGCTCATATCTGCCTCATATGAACTCCAAATTGCATAATTCCAGTGGGTATATTTCCATGAGACATAGATATATAACTTTCATGTTAACCATTTATTTTAATTCCATACAGATAATTCCCAAAAATTAAAATACAGAAGTTGCCCTAACATATTCTTCCCTGATGAACCATTTTCTGACCTTTGACTACTAATCAGCTCATATATTCCTCATATGGACTCCAAATTGAATGATTCTAGTGTCTAAACATCCATGACACACATATCTATAATTCTTATGTTAACCATTTATTTTAATTCCATACCGATAATTCCCAGAAATTAAAATACAAAAGCTGTCCTAACATAATCTTCCCTGATGAACCATTTTCTGACCTTGGCTTACTAATCGGACCATATCTACCTCATTTGAACTCCAAATGGAATGATTCCAGTGGCTAAAAATCCATGACACACATATATTAAATTCTTATGTTAACCATTTATTTTAATTCCCAGAAATTAAATTACCGAAGCTATCCTAACATATTCTTCCCTGATGATTCATTTTCTGACCTTTGACTACTAATCAGACCATAGCTACCTCATATGGACTCCAAATGGAATGATTCCAGTGGGTAAAAAGTTCGTTTCGCGAGATTTTGACTTTTCGGGGATAGAATCGTGCCGTCGAGAAACCCTACGGGCCATTTTCGTGCATCTGGATGTCGGAGACGAAAATTCGAAAAAGTCATGTCGTTGGGAAGAAGAACTCCTTGGAAACTCTAGAAACTTCGTTTCGTGAGATTCTGACTGACCGGCGATTTAATCGTGTCATCCAGAAGCCCTACGTTCTATTTTGTTGCATACGGATGACAGAGACAAAAATACGAAAAAGTCGTGTCGTTGAAAGGAAGAACGGATAATAAACCTTATAAAGTTCGTTTCGCAAGATTCCTAGTTTCCGGCGATGGAATCGTGCCGTCGAGAAACCCTACGGGCCATTTTCGTGCATACAGATGTGGGAGATGAAAATACGAAAAATTCGTGTCGTTGGAAACAAGCACTCCTTAGAAACTCTATAAAGTTCGTTTCGCGAGATTTTGTCTTTTCGCGGATGGAATCGTGCCGTCGAGAAAGGCTACGGGCCATTTTCGTGCATCTGGATGTCGGAGACGAAAACTCGAAAAAGTCGTGTCGTTGCAAAGAAGAACTCCTTGGAAACTCTAGAAACTACGTTTCGTGAGATTCTGACTGTCCCGCGATTTAATCGTGCCGTCCAGAAGCCTTACGGTCTATTTTCGTGCATACGGATGACGGGGACGAAAATACGAAATAGTCGTGTCGTTGAAAGGAAGAACGGATAATAAACTCTATAAAGTTCGTTTCGCGAGATTCTGAGTTTTCGGCGATGGAATCGTGCCGTCAAGAAACCCTACGGGCCATTTTCGTGCATACAGATGTTGGAGATGAAAATACGAAAAATTCGTTTCATTGGAAACAAGAACTCCTTAGAAACTCTATAAAGTTCGTTTCGCGAGATTTTGACTTTTCGGGGATGGAATCGTGCCGTCGAGAAACCCTACGAGCCATTTTCGTGCATCTGGATGTCGGAGACGAAAATTCGAAAAAGTCGTGTCGTTGGAAAGAAGAACTCCTTGGAAACTCTAGAAACTTCGTTTTGTGAGATTTTGACAGTCCGGTGATTTAATCGTGTCATCCAGAAGCCCTACGTTCTATTTTCTTGCTTACGGATGATGGGGACAAAAATACGAAAAAGTCGTGTCGTTGAAAGGAAGAACGGATAATAAACTCTATAAAGTTTGTTTCGCGAGATTTCGACCTTCCGGCCATGGAATCGTGGCGTCGAGAAACCCTACGGGCCATTTTCGTGCATACGGATGTCGGAGACGAAAATACGAAAAATTTGTGCCGTTGGAAACAAGCACTCCTTAGAAATTCTATAAAGTTCGTTCCGCGAGAATCCGACTTTCCGGCGATGGAATCGTGCCGTCAAGAAACCCTACGGGCCATTTTTGTGCATACGGATGTCGGAGATGAAAATACGAAAAACTCGTGTTGTTGGAAACAAGCACGCCTTAGAAACTCTATAAAGTTCGTTTCGCGAGATTCTGATTTTTCCGGGATGGAATCGTGCCGTCGAGAAACCCTACGGGCCATTTTTGTGCAAACGGATGTTGGAGACGAAAATACAAAAAGCTCGTGTCGTTGGAAACAAGCACGCCTTAGAAACTCTATAAAGTTCGTTTCGCGAGATTCCGACTTTTCGGTGACGGAATCGTGCCGTCGAGAAACCCTACGGCCCATTTTCGTGCATCTGGATGTCGGAGACAAAAATTCGAAAAAGTCGTGTCGTTGGAAAGAAGAAGTCCTTGGAAACTCTAGAAACTTCGTCTCGTGAGATTCTGACTGTCCGGCGATTTAATCGTGTCGTCCAGAAGCCCTACGTTCTATTTTCTTGCGTACGGATGACGGAGACAAAAATACAAAAAAGTAGTGTCGTTGAAAGGAAGAACTGATAATAAACTCTATAAAGTTCGTTTCGCGAGATTTCGACTTTCCGGAGATGGAATCGTCCCGTCGAGAAAACCTACGGGCCATTTTCGTGCATCCCGATGTCGGAGACGAAAATTCGTAAAAGTCGTCTCGTTGGAAAGAACAACTCCTTGGAAACTCTAGAAACTTCGTTTTGTGAGATTCTGACTGTCCGGCGATTTAATCGTGCCGTTCAGAAGCCCTACGTTCTATTTTCTTGCATAGGGATGACGGAGACAAAAATACGAAAAAGTCGTGTCGTTGAAAGGAAGAACGGATAATAAACCGTATAAAGTTCGTTTCACGAGATTCTGAGTTTCTGGCGATGGAATCGTGCCGTCGAGAAACCCTACGGGCCATTTTCGTGCATACAGATGTGGGAGATGAAAATACGAAAAATTCATGTCGTTGGAAACAACCACTCCTTAGAAACTCTATAAAATTCCTTTCGCGAGATTTTGACTTTTCGGGGATGGAATCGTGCTGTCGAGAAACCCTACGGGCCATTTTCGTGCATCTGGATGTCGAAGACGAAAATTCAAAAAAGTCGTGTCGTTGGAAAGAAGAACTCCTTGGAAACTCTAGAAACTACGTTTCATGAGATTCTGACTGTCCCGCGATTTAATCGTGCCGTCCAGAAGCCTTACGGTCTATTTTCGTGCATACGGATGATGGGGACGAAAATACGAAATAGTCGTGTTGTTGAAAGGAAGAACGGATAATAAACTCGATAAAGTTCGTTTCGCGAGATTCTGAGTTTCCGGCGATGGAATCGTGCCGTCGACAAACCCTACGGGCCATTTTCGTGCATACAGATGTCGGAGATGAAAATACGAAAAATTTGTTTCGTTGGAAACAAGCACTCCTTAGAAACTCTATAAAGTTCGTTTCGCGAGATTTTGACTTTTCGGGGATAGAATCGTGCCGTCGAGAAACCCTACGGGCCATTTTCGTGCATCTGGATGTCGGAGACGAAAATTCGAAAAAGTCATGTCGTTGGGAAGAAGAACTCCTTGGAAACTCTAGAAACTTCGTTTCGTGAGATTCTGACTGTCCGGCGATTTAATCGTGTCTTCCAGAAGCCCTACGTTCTATTTTCTTGCATACGGATGACAGAGACAAAAATACGAAAAAGTCGTGTCGTTGAAAGGAAGAATGGATAATAAACCTTATAAAGTTCGTTTCGCAAGATTCCTAGTTTCCGGCGATGGAATCGTGCCGTCGAGAAACCCTACGGTCCATTTTCGTGCATACAGATGTGGGAGATGAAAATACGAAAAATTCGTGTCGTTGGAAAAAAGCACTCCTTAGAAACTCTATAAAGTTCGTTTCGCGAGATTTTGACTTTTCGCGGATGGAATCGTGCCGTCGAGAAAGGCTACGGGTCATTTTCGTGCATCTGGATGTCGGAGAAGAAAACTCGAAAAAGTCGTGTCGTTGCAAAGAAGAACTCCTTGGAAACTCTAGAAACTACGTTTCGTGAGATTCTGACTGTCCCGCGATTTAATCGTGCCGTCCAGAAGCCTTACGGTCTATTTTCGCGCATACGGATGACGGGGATGAAAATACGAAATAGTCGTGTCGTTGAAAGGAAGAACGGATAATAAACACTATAAAGTTCGTTTCGCGAGATTCTGAGTTTTCGGTGATGGAATCGTGCCGTCAAGAAACCCTACGGGCCATTTTCGTGCATACAGATGTTGGAGATGAAAATACGAAAAATTCGTTTCGTTGGAAACAAGAACTCCTTAGAAACTCTATAAAGTTCGTTTCGCGAGATTTTGACTTTTCGGGGATGGAATCGTGCCGTCGAGAAACCCTACGAGCCATTTTCGTGCATTAGGATGTCGGAGACGAAAATTCGAAAAACTCGTGTCGTTGGAAAGATGAACTCCTTGGAAACTCTAGAAACTTCGTTTCGTGAGATTTTGACAGTCCGGTGATTTAATCGTGTCATCCAGAAGCCCTACGTTCTATTTTCTTGCTTACGGATGATGGGGACAAAAATACGAAAAAGTCGTGTCGTTGAAAGGAAGAACGGATAATAAACTCTAGAAAGTTTGTTTCGCGAGATTTCGACCTTCCGGCCATGGAATCGTGGCGTCGAGAAACCCTACGGGCCATTTCCGTGCATACGGATGTCGGAGATGAAAATACGAAAAATTTGTGCCGTTGGAAACAAGCACTCCTTAGAAATTCTATAAAGATTGTTCCGCGAGAATCTGACCTTCCGGCGATGGAATTGTGCCGTCAAGAAACCCTACGGGACATTTTTGTGCATACGGATGTCGGAGATGAAAATACGAAAAACTCGTGTTGTTGGAAACAAGCACGCCTTAGAAACTCTACAAAGTTCGTCTCGCGAGATTCTGATTTTTACGGGTTGGAATCGTGCTGTCGAGAAACCCTACGGGCCATTTTTGTGCATACGGATGTCGGAGACGAAAATACGAAAAGCTCGTTTCGTTGGAAACAAGCACGCCTTAGAAACTCTATAAAGTTCGTTTCGCGAGATTCTGACTTTTCGGTGATGGAATCGTGCCGTCGAGAAACCCTACGGCCCATTTTCGTGCATCTGGATGTCGGAGACAAAAATTCGAAAAAGTCGTGTCGTTGGAAAGAAGAAGTCCTTGGAAACTCTAGAAACTTCGTCTCGTGAGATTCTGACTGTCCGGCGATTTAATCGTGTCGTCCAGAAGCCCTACGTTCTATTTTCTTGCATACGGATGACGGAGATAAAAATACAAAAAAGTAGTGTCGTTGAAAGGATGAACTGATAATAAACTCTATAAAGTTCGTTTCGCGAGATTTCGACTTTCCGGAGATGGAATCGTCCCGTCGAGAAAACCTACGGGCCATTTTCGTGCATCCCGATGTCGGAGACGAAAATTCGTAAAAGTCGTCTCGTTGGAAAGAACAACTCCTTGGAAACTCTAGAAACTTCGTTTTGTGAGATTCTGACTGTCCGGCGATTTAATCGTGCCGTTTAGAAGCCCTACGTTCTATTTTCTTGCATACGGATGACGGAGACAAAAATACGAAAAAGTCGTGTCGTTGAAAGGAAGAACGGATAATAAACCGTATAAAGTTCGTTTCGCGAGATTCCGAGTTTCTGGCGATGGAATCGTGCCGTCGAGAAACCCTACGGGCCATTTTCGTGCATACAGATGTGGAGATGAAAATACGAAAAATTCATGTCGTTGGAAAGAAGCACTCCTTAGAAACTCTATAAAGTTCGTTTCGCGAGATTTTGACTTTTCGGGGATGGAATCGTGCCGTCGAGAAACCCTACGGGCCAATTTCGTGCATTTGGATGTCGAAGACGAAAATTCGAAAAAGTCATGTCATTGGAAAGAAGAACTCCTTGGAAACTCTAGAAACTACGTTTCGTGAGATTCTGACTGTCCCGCGATTTAATCGTACCGTCCAGAAACCTTACGGTCTATTTTCGTGCATACGGATGATGGGGACGAAAATACGAAATAGTCGTGTTGTTGAAAGGAAGAACGGATAATAAACTCGATAAAGTTCGTTTCGCGAGATTCTGATTTCCGGCGATGGAATCGTGCCGTCGACAAACCCTACGGGCCATTTTCGTGCATACAGATGTCGGAGATGTAAATACGAAAAATTTGTTTCGTTGGAAACAAGCACTCCTTAGAAACTCTATAAAGTTCGTTTCGCGAGATTTTGACTTTTCGGGGATAGAATCGTGCCGTCGAGGAACCCTACGGGCCATTTTCGTGCATCTGGATGTCGGAGACGAAAATTCGAAAAAGTCATGTCGTTGGGAAGAAGAACTCCTTGCAAACTCTAGAAACTTCGTTTCGTGAGATTCTGACTGTCCGGCGATTTAATCGTGTCATCCAGAAGCCCTACGTTCTATTTTCTTGCATAAGGATGACAGAGACAAAAATACGAAAAAGTCGTGTCGTTGAAAGGAAGAACGGATAATAAACCTTATAAAGTTCGTTTCGCAAGATTCCTAGTTTCCGGCGATGGAATCGTGCCGTCGAGAAACCCTACGGGCCATTTTCGTGCATACAGATGTGGGAGATGAAAATATGAAAAATTCGTGTCGTTGGAAACAAGCACTCCTTTGAAACTCTATAAAGTTCGTTTCGCGAGATATTGACTTTTCGCGGATGGAATCGTGCCGTCGAGAAAGGCTACGGGCCATTTTCGTGCATCTGGATGTCGGAGACGAAAACTCGAAAAAGTCGTGTCGTTGCAAAGAAGAACTCCTTGGAAACTCTAGAAACTACGTTTCGTGTGATTCTGACTGTCCCGCGATTTAATCGTGCCGTCTAGAAGCCTTACGGTCTATTTTCGTGCATACGGATGGCGGGGACGAAAATACGAAATAGTCGTGTCGTTGAAAGGAAGAACGGATAATAAACTCTATAAAGTTCGTTTCGCGAGATTCTGAGTTTTCGGCGATGGAATCGTGCCGTTAAGAAACCCTACGGGCCATTTTCGTGCATACAGATGTCGAAGATGAAAATACGAAAAATTCGTTTCGTTGGAAACAAGAACTCCTTAGAAACTCTATAAAGTTCGTTTCGCGAGATTTTGACTTTTCGGGGATGGAATCGTGCCGTTGAGAAACCCTACGAGCCATTTTCGTGCATCTGGATGTCGGAGACGAAAATTCGAAAAAGTCGTGTCGTTGGAAAGAAGAACTCCTTGGAAACTCTAGAAACTTCGTTTCTTGAGATTCTGACTGTCCGGCAATTTAATCGTGTCGTCCAGAAGCCCTACGTTCTATTTTCTTGCATACGAATGACGGAGAGAAAAATACGAAAAAGTCGGGTTGTTGAAAGGAAGAACGGATAATAAACTTTATAATGTTCGTTTCGCGAGATTTCTACTTTCCGGTGATGGAATCGTGCCGTCGGGAAAACCTACAGGTCATTTTCATGCATCCCGATGTCGGAGACGAAAATTCGTAAAAGTTGTCTCGTTGGAAAGAACAACTCCTTGGAAACTCTAGAAACATCGTTTTGTGAGATTTTGACTGTCCGGCGATTTAATCGTGCCGTTCAGACGCCCTACGTTCTATTTTCTTGCATACGGATGACGGAGACAAAAATACGAAAAAGTCGTGTCGTTGAAAGGAAGAGCGGATAATAAACCTTATAAAGTTCGTTTCGCGAGATTCTGAGTTTCCGGCGATGGAATCGTGCCGTCGAGAAACCCTACGGGCCATTTTCGTGCTTACAGATGTCGGAGATGAAAATACGAAAAATTCGTGTCGTTGGAAACAAGCACTCCTTAGAAACTCTATAAAGTTCGTTTCGCGAGATTTTGAATTTTCGCGGATGGAATCGTGCCGTCGAGTAAGGCTACGGGCCAATTTCATGCATCTGGATATCGGAGACGAAAATTCGAAAAAGTCGTGTCGTTGGAAAGAATAACTCCTTGGAAACTCTAGAAACTTCGTTTCCTGAGATTTTGACTGTCTGGCGATTTAATCGTGCCGTCCAGATGCCCTACGTTCAATTTTCGTGCATACAAATGACGGGGACAAAAATACGAAATAGTTGTGTCGTTGAAAGCAGGAACGGATAATAAACTCTATAAAAATCGTTTCGCGAGATTCCGAATTTCCGGCGATGGAATCGTGCCGTCGAGAAACTCTACGGGCCATATTTGTGCATCCGGATTTCAGAGACGAAAATTCGAAATAGTCGTGTCGTTGGAAAGAAGAACTCCTTGGAAATTCTAGAAACTTCGTTTCGTCAAATTGTGACTGTCCGGCGATTTAATCATGCCGTTCAGAAGCCCTACGTTCTATTTTCGTGCATACGGATGTCGGAGATGAAAATAAGAAAAATTCGTGTCGTTGGAAACAAGCACGCCTTAGAAACTCTATAAAGTTCGCTTCGCGAGATTCCAATTTTTCAGGGATGGAATCGTTCCGTCGAGAAACCCTTCGGGCCATTTTCGTGCATCTGGATGTCGAAGACGAAAATTCGAGAAAGTCGTGTCGTTGGAAAGAAGAACACCTTGGAAACTCTAGAAACTACGTTTTGTGAGATTCTGACTGTCCCGCGATTTAATCGTGCTGTCCAGATGCCTTACGGTCTATTTTCGTGCATACGGATGACGGGGACGAAAATACGAAAAAGTCGTGTCGTTGGAAAGAAGAACGGATAATAAACTCAATAAAGTTTGTTTCGCGAGATTCCGACTTTCCGGCGATGGAATCATGCCGTCGAGATACCCTACGGGCCATTTTCGTGCATCTGGATGTCGGAGATGAAAACTCGAAAAAGTCGTGTCGTTGCAAAGAAGAACTCCTTGGAAACTCTAGAAACTACGTTTCGTGAGATTCTAACTGTCCCGCGATTTAATCGTAACGTCTAGATGCCCTACGGTCTATTTTCGTGCATACGGATGATGGGGACAAAAATAGGAAAAAGTCGTGTCGTAGAAAGGAAGAACGGATAATAAACTCTAAAAAGTTCGTTTCGCGAGATTTCAACTTTCCGGCCATGGAATCGTGCCGTCAAGAAACCCTACGGGCCATTTTCGTGCATCCCGATGTTGGAGACGAAAATTCGTAAAAGTCGTGTCGTTGGAAAGAACAACTCCTTGGAAACTCTAGAAACTTCGTTTCGTGAGATTTTGACAGTCCGGCGATTTAATCGTGCCGTCCAGAAGCCCTACGATCTATTTTCTTGCATACGTATGACGGAGACAAAAATACGTAAAAGTCATGTCGTTGAAAGGAAGAACGGATAATAAACCTTATAAAGTTCGTTTCGCAAGATTCCTAGTTTCCGGCCATGGAATCGTGCCATCGAGAAACCCTACGGGCCATTTTCATGCATCTGGATGTCGGAGACGAAAATACGAAAAACTCGTGTTGTTGGAAACAAGGACGCCTTAGAAACTCTATAAAGTTCGTTTCGCGAGATTCCGATTTTTCGAGGGTGGAATCGTGCCGTCGAGAAACACTACGGGCCATTTTTGTGCATACGGATGTCGGAGACGAAAATACGAAAAACTCGTGTCGTTGGAAACAAGCACGCCTTAGAAACTCTATAAAGTTCGTTTCGCGAGATTTCGACTTTTCGGGGATGGAATCGTGCCGTCGAGAAACCCTACGGGCCATTTTCTTGCATCTGGATGTCGGAGACGAAAATTCGAAAAAGTCGTGTCGTTGGAAAGAAGAACTCCTTGGAAACTCTAGAAACTACGTTTCGTGAGATTCTGACTCTCCCGCGATTTAATCGTGCCGTCCAGAAGCCCTACGGTCTATTTCGTGCATACGGATGACGGGGACAAAAATACGAAAAAGTCGTGTCGTTGGAAAGAAGAACTCCTTGGTAACTCTAGAAACAACGTTTCGTGAGATTTTGACAGTCCAGCGATTTAATCATGCCGTCCAGAAGCCCTAAGTTCTATTTTCTTGCATACGGATGACGGGGACAAAAATACGAAAAAGTCGTGTCGTTGAAAGGAAGAACGGGTAATAAACTCTATAAAGTTCATTTCGCGAGATTTCGACCTTCCGGCCATGGAATCGTGCCGTCGACAAACCGTACGGGCTATTTTTGTGCTTACAGATGTCGGAGACGAAAATATGAAAAATTTGTGTCGTTGGAAACAAGCACTCCTTAGAAATTCTATAAAGTTTGTTTCGCGAGAATCTGACTTTCCGGCGATGGAATCGTGCCGTCGAGAAACCCTACGGGCCATTTTTGTGCAAACGGATTTCAGAGAAGAAAATACGAAAAACTCGTGTTGTTGGAAACAAGCACGCCTTAGAAACTCTATAAAGTTCGTTTCGCGAGATTCCGATTTTTCGGGGATGGAATCGTGCCGTCGAGAAACCCTACGGGCCATTTTTGTGCATACGGATGTCGGAGACGAAAATACGAAAAACTCATGTCGTTGGAAACAAGCACGCCTTAGAAACTCTATAAAGTTCCTTTCGCGACATTTCGACCTTCCGGCCATGGAATCGTGCCGTCGAGAAACCCAACGGGCCATTTTCGTGCATACGGATGTCGGAGACGAAAATACGAAAAATTTGTATCGTTGGAAACAAGCACTCCTTAGAAAATCTATAAAGTTCGTTCCGCGAGAATCCGACTTTCCGGCGTTGGAATCGTTCCGTCGAGAAACCCTACGGGCCATTTTTGTGCATACGGATATCGGAGACGAAAATACGAAAAACTCGTGTTGTTGGAAACAAGCACGCCTTAGAATCTTTATAAAGTTTGCTTCGCGAGATTCCAATTTTTCGGGGATGGAATCGTGCCGTCGAGAAACCCTACGGGCCATTTTCGTGCATCTGGATGTCGGAGACGAAAATTCGAAAAAGTCGTGTCGTTGGAAAGAAGAACTCATTGGAAACTCTAGAAACTTCGTTTCGTGAGATTCTGATTGTCCGGCGATTTAATCGTGTCTTCCAAAAGCCCTACGGTCTATTTTCTTGCATACGGATGACGGAGACAAAAATACGAAAAAGTCGTGTCGTTGAAAGGAATAACGGATAATAAACTCTATAAAGTTCGTTTCTCGAGATTTCGACCTTCCGGCCATGGAATCGTGCTGTCGAGAAACCCTACGGGCCATTTTCGTGCATACGGATGTCGGAGAGGAAAATACGAAAAATTTGTGTCGTTGGAAACAAACAGTCCTTATAAATTCTATAAAGTTCGTTTCGCGAGAATCCGACTTTCCTGCGATGGAATCGTGCCGTTGAGAAACCCTACGGGCCATTTTTGTGCATACGGATGTCGGAGACGAAAATACGAAAAACTCGTGTCGTTGGAAACAAGCACGCCTCAGAAACTCTATAAAGTTCATTTCGCGAGATTCCGACATTTCGGGGATGGAATCGTTCTGTCGAGAAACCCTACGGCCCATTTTCGTGCATCTGGATGTCGGAGACGAAAATTCGAAAAGGTCGTGTCGTTGGAAAGAAGAACTCCTTGGAAACTCTAGAAACTACGTTTCGTGAGATTCTGACAGTCCCGCGATTTAATCGTGCCGTCCAGAAGCCCTACGGTCTATTTTCGTGCATACGGATGTCGGGGACAAAATACGAAAAAGTCGTGTCGTTGGAAAGAATAACACCTTGGAAACTCTAGAAACTTCGTTTCGTGAGATTCAGACTGTCCGGCGATTTAATCGTGTCGTCCAGAAGCCCTACGTTCTATTTTCTTGCATACGGATGACGGAGACAAAAATACGAAAAAGTCGTGTCGTTGAAAGGAAGAACGGATAATAAACCTTATAAAGTTCGTTTCGCGAGATTTCGAGTTTCCGGCGATGGAATCGTGCCGTCGAGAAACCCTACGGGCCATTTTCATGCATACAGATGTCGGAGATGAAAATACGAAAAATTCGTGTCGTTGGAAACAAGCACTCCTTAGAAACTCTATAAAGTTCGTTTCGCGAGATTTTGACTTTTCGGGGATGGAATCGTGCCGTCGAGAAACCCTACGGGCCGTTTTCGTGCATACGGATGTCGGAGACGAAAATTCGAAAAATTCGTGTCGTTGGAAAGACTAACTCCTTGGAAACTCTAGGAACTTCGTTTCCTGAGGTTTTGACTGTCCGGCGATTTAATCGTGCCGTCCAGAAGCCCTACGTTCTATTTTCGTGCATACAGATGACGGGGACAAAAATACGAAATAGTTGTGTCGTTGAAAGGAGGAACGGATAATAAACTCTATAAAGTTCGTTTCGCGAGATTCCGAATTTCCGGCGATGGAATCGTGCCGTCAATAAACCCTACGGCCATATTTGTGCATCCTGATTTCAGAGAAGAAAATTCGAAATAGTCGTGTCGTTTGAAAGAAGAACTCCTTGGAAATTCTAGAAACTTCGTTTCGTCAGATTGTGACTTTCGGCGATTTAATCATGCCGTTCAGAAGCCCTACGTTCTATTTTCGTGCATACGGATGTCGGAGACGAAAATACGAAAAATTCGTGTCGTTGGAAACAAGCACTCCTTAGAAACTCTATAAAGTTAGTTTCGCGAGATTCCGACTTTTCGGAAATGGAATCGTGCCGTGGGGAAACCCTACGGGCCATTTTCGTGCATCTGGATGTCGGAGACGAAAACTCGAAAAAGTCGTGTCGTTGCAATGAAGGACCCCTTGGAAACTATAGAAACTGCGTTTCGTGAGATTCTGACTGTCCCACGATTTAATCGTAACGTCCAGAATCCCTACGGTCTATTTTCATGCATACGGATGACGGGGACAAAAATACGAAAAAGTCGTGTCGTTGGAAAGAAGAACTCCTTGGAAACTCTAGAAACTCCGTTTCGTGAGATTTTGACAGTCCGGCGATTTAATCATGTCGTCCAGAAGCCCTACGTTCTATTTTTCTTGCATACGGATGACGGGGACAAAAATACAAAAAAGTCGTGTCGTTGAAAGGAAGAACGGATAATAAACTCTATAAAGTTCGTTTCGCGAGATTTCGACCTTCCGGCCATGGAATCGTGCCGTCGAGAAACCCTACGGGCCATTTTCGTGCATACGGATGTCGAAGACGAAAATACGAAAAATTTGTGTCGTTGGAAACAAGCACTCCTAAGAAATTCTATAAAGTTCGTTCCGCGAGAATCCGACATTCCGGCGATGCAATCGTGCCGTCGAGAAACCCTACGGGCCATTTTTGTGCATACGGATGTCGGAGACGAAAATACGAAAAAATCGTGTCGTTGGAAACAAGCACGCCTTATGACCTCTATAAAGTTCATTTCGCGAGATTCCGATTTTTCGGGGATTGAATCGTGCCGTCGAGAAACCCTACGGGCCATTTTCGTGCATCTGGATGTCGGAGACGAAAATTCCAAAAATTCGTGTCATTGGAAAAAAGAACTCCTTGGAAACTCTAGAAACATCGTTTCCTGAGATTCTGACAGTCCGGCGATTTAATCGTGTCGTCCAGAAGCCCTACGTTCTATTTTCTTGCATACGGATGACGGAGAAAAAAATACGAAAAAGTCGTGTCGTTTAAAGGAAGAACGGATAATAAACTCTATAAAGTTCGTTTCGCGAGATTTCGACTTTCCGGTGATCGAATCGTGCCGTCGAGAACACCTACGGGCCATTTTCGTGCATCCCGATGTCGGAGACGAAAATTCGTAAAAGTCGTCTCGTTTGAAAGAACAACTCCTTGGAAACTCTAGAAACTTCGTTTCGTTAGATTCTAACTGTCCGGCGATTTAATCGTGTCGTCCAGAAGCCCTACGTTCTATTTTCTTACATACGGATGACGGAGACAAGAATACGAAAAAGTCGTCTCGTTGAAAGGAAGAACGGATAATAAACTCTATAAAGTTCGTTTCGCGAGATTTCGACTTTCCGGTGATCAAATCGTGCCGTCGAGAACACCTACGGGCCATTTTCGTGCATCCCGATGTCGGAGACGAAAATTCGTAAAAGTCGTCTCGTT